>OY856411.1:1107863010-1109063010 GCA_963693085.1 Alisma plantago-aquatica | reverse complement strand
AACTACATCAGACACTTCATTCCACTTATCATGACCCACTTGGCTTGTGTAAGGGTGTGAGGGGTAAAATTAATTTACCCTAGCCCTGTTAGGCATAAAAAGAGAAGAAAGGGTTATAGAAGGGGTGGAGTGTTATTACATGGAAGCACTCATTTTTTATTTTCTTAAGAGTCTATTACATAGAGTCATCCCTTGTTTCTTTTTCTTTTTATTCACCTTATATGTAAGGAGGGAATATGGTGACAAGAGTGAAGTGGGGTGATATAGATGTGGCCACCCTAGACTTTTGGAGGGTGGCCAAGGATATATGGGTAGTTTGGCATCCTTTCATATGGCATAGAGGTAAGAAGATGATAGAAGAAATGTCGAGTCAAAGAGGGGTCACAAATAGTGGAAATTCAAGTATGATCACACTCTGACAAGCTAATCCATGCAACAGTCACCAAACAAACAAACTGTGCATAAAATGAATAATATGGTAGATTACATTCTTTTCACATTGAATGAGTAATTCCAAATGCTTACGGCTTGCAAGAACCACACTTTTATCAAAATATCCACTTGCAAGGGAGCACATGAGACATTCCTACATAGGACTCATTTAGCTAAAAAGATCATAAAGGGTTGAATTGTCCGTGTTCTAATCGTTCACATTAAAATCAATAGAGATTTCATTGAAACACATAGATAGGCAAGGAAATTCAAATTTGGACAAAATTGGCCAAAATGGTGCCAATTTGCATGTATCCACATCTAATCCTATATTTTGGAAATAAAAAGCATAGAACAAGCAAATCTTAGCTACAACACACACAACTTACTGAAATTTACATGAACTACAATGCGTGACATGGAATGACATAGAAAGCAAAAAATTTTGAAAATTTGCACAAAAATTGCAGGAAATTGAACTACATGATATGATTGTATGCAAGCAAAAATAAATCTACACTAGATAGGGTGGGTCCCAAATCATCCAACAAAACAAGTAAAATAGGGTGAAACATGGGTAATTATAATGAGCTGAGGAAAGAGGGCATACTTCCCTACCACCCCAAACTTTTGAATCATGTTGTCCTCAGTAAGAAACTAAAGCTTAGGAATGATATGGTAGTTGTCAATGATGTGGTGGTGGATCGTGAGGAGGTCCCCCATATGGTGGAGGGTTCTTGTAGTAGCTACCCCAATAGTTCGCTAGTGGAGGCGTGTATGTCTCCTTATACCTAGACAAAGCTCCCCAGAACTCTTCCCCACCATTGGGGGTTTCTCTGAACTTGCACATGTAGGTAGCAGTAGATGTGGTTTATCTGGTGGTGCATCTGTTGCTACTCTAACAACATGGACTGTTAAACTATTGAATTCCCCCAACTATACATGAATGACCGGCATGTCATATGCATTTTTTGGAGGTGGTTGTGCATTATACTCCTCATGCCTTTGTCTAGTGCGGTGAGACTTCTCCAAGATGTGTTGTTGCTCTAGTATGTCTGTCTCTCCCTCCCCCTTGGGAAGATCAACTCGTGGCATCTTAGAGTCTTCTCAGGGGAAATTGATTTCCAGTTAGTAAGCATTTCCATTATATCATCCTTTGGCCCTAAACTATAAAGAAGAATGGTGGTATGATAGGGTAACCCTAAAGTTTTTCTAGTGAACTTATGTTGGTATGTATGCCCCTAGATCTAATCATATGTTGATTGTGATGGGCATCACAAAATTGATTTGATAATAGATAAAGTTAATTATATTTGATATGTTTATTTCAGTCATGATATGATGACACAAACATGATAGATATCTAGAAAATGATTTTACTTAATGGCATATGTCTTCAAGTTGAGCACCTGGACAATGAGATCATGTGTATGATAAGAGTACATACATTCTTATTATGTCCCTAGTCAGATATTATTTTGGAGCAAAATAGATGGCAATAATACATAAGAGTATAATGTGTGCTGACTAATGACAGAGTCTCCTTAGTCATGATATTGGATATCAAGTCATGCACATAGGTACTTGTTATAGAACTTTGGATCGGAAAAAACCAACTTGAGAGTGATACATGGAAACCATTGAATGGTAGTCGGAATCATCTCTCAATGTGATTTTGTGGTTCTTAGACCTAAAGTTACTACACTTATCACATGTCATTTGATGAACTTTGACTCCATCCAATGTAATCTTCAATAAGGGTTTCCATTTAGGTGGTGCTTGGGTATGTTGACACATGGGGATTGCTTGTGAGTGATGTAGATGGGATTTTGCCCCCCTCATGAGTTGATATTATGGACACTTGATAAGCAAGACTGAGAAATGTATGGCCAAACTCATGTGAGTCAATATGTGATATGTGATATGTGATCTCACATGTATCTCATACATTTTGATTTAGTTCAAGGAACATGAATTGAATGTTAAGAGGATGATGATTCCATATCTTGTGTTCAATTTAGATATCAGAGAAAAAGGAACTATATAATCATGGTAACACTGATCACGGATTGTAAGTTGAAGTTGTTCTCCAACTTTCAAATTACTTGAGTAGCAAAGAAGTGTTTCTAGATACTGCTCATTGCTTATGATGTCATAATCTAGTTATGGACATTCACTGCCAACGTAACATGGGGCCTATAGGGTCACATGTATAGGATGAACTTGGAATAGGAGTTTACTCATGGATAATATCTAACTTGGTTACTAAAAGTGTTTAGGTAATTAAATTGAGCAGAATTGATTGTGCGTTGATTGACTGGATGTGAAATGACCAGTTTTGACCAGATCAAATGGTTAATCATATGCATTAATCATCTCATTGAAAGCTAATTCTATTGTGGTGATGGCCACAAGCCAATCGACCAACTGGAGAGTCTAGTCGATCGAATGGTGTACCAGTTGACCGACTGGATTTTGTCCAATCAATTGATTGGCGGTGTGCAACAGCCGCCAAACCATGAGATATGTCTTTTCATATCCCCTAGGTTTTTAGAAACCCTATCCCATCCACTCCTATATAAGGAGGGGTGGCCAAGGATCTAGACACACCTTTTCTCAATGTTATGGTAGGTGAGAGCCTAAGAAGTCTTACCCAAGAAAGGGAGAGACGTTAAGGGGTAAGGAAGTCGACGCTAGCATGTTGACAATAGAAGGAAAACTCCTTCTTGTCGGATTTGAAAGCATGAGGTGAAGTTCTTTGTGGTCCACTGGACTACGTAGAGGCATGGAGGCTTTTATTACCACGCTAGGAGAACACCATCAACCACCATTTGTGGTTGTTACACCAGGAGTGTGTGGTCGATTACCATCAGTGTGTTTCTTGTGAAGGAAGCACACCTCTACAAGGATTGTTGTTGGACTTGCTCCAGGACTAAATATATGCATTGCACCATCCTTCCTATTCCATATTTATTGACGCGGTCTTCTGATTATGGGGAATATGGCAAGAAAATTGTTGTTTCCACTACCATCCATGTCTCCATATTTCCCTACAACCCGAGATTTAAGTTGTAAATGATTCTTTCATTCCTTAGAAATATCATTTGGTACCTCACAAGATATTTCAAATCAATTAATTTGGGTCCCTCCACCTTTGTCAGCCCTTCTAAATTACAATCTAGGGATAGATCAATGGTAGTGACTATCCCCCTTCATTATGAATGATTTTTTGCTTTTGGAGGGGATTGTCTTCAAGTAATATATCATCATTTCTCCAATGTTGACATACTTATCCATTGATATCATAGTCATCATAAATAAATCTTCTGTGAGAAGCAGCCTTGATTTTCATATAGGCCAAAAATTGTATTTGCTAATATCTTTTGTAGATACCTTATGGTGGGGTCAAAAAGTTTGTTTATCTTGGATTTTCCTATTGTAAAGATATCCTAGCCAGTATAGTCCTTCCACGTCAATGAATAAGAGGATTTATCGCTCCTTTCACATCTCCCCTCATCAAAGTTCTTTTCCATCTCAGGTGTTGGAGCAAGAATCTTGTTGAGTCTAGAAACCATCAACACATGGGTAGAATCACGTAGTCAGAATTAGATGGCCTCCTCACCTTAATAGGTTACCTTCTCCAAAAACCCAAAAAAATGTTGGGTGATTTCAACATAGGTCTCTTGGACCTTAGTCAATAGTTCAAACAACCCAGATTGACTTGTAAAGTGCTTGAAGAAAAAATTGATCCCAATAGCTTGCTTTGTGTGTAGACGTGTATCTCATAGGAATTACTCTCCGCGTAGTGTACTCAAGGTGGAGAGGTCTCACAAACACCTTCCTTGTTGTCTGTCTCCCAAAGGTATCCCCTCTGGATGCTTTCCCAAGAACCTCAGCTTGTCCTCCTCTAGCCTTGATAGAATGTCAACTGGCTCATCATCAATCTCCTTACACTTAGTGGTGTATCTTCCTTCCTCTTCATAGTTGTGTGACCCCAAACTTGTGTCCAAGTTAGGGGTACCACCTCAGTTGGCGTGACATTGCCTTCTTCTTCTTCCTTAACCAACAACCTTTGTCTTGCGGGTTTTTTATGTGTAATGTGGTTATGCTGAAGAAGTGGAATGCCTCACTGGTGTAGGCCGCGGAGGTAGTCGTGATGATGAAGAGACAATGGCCTTCTTGGCCCTTCTCTCACAGACTAGAACATCAACTTCCATAGAATTAGCAAGATCTTCAATTTCTTTATATTCCTTCTCTTTATCATGATTGTTGTAGCTTGGATCCTAGTGGTGACTAGAGGAGGATCGGAAATGGGAGCCACTCTCTGAAGATGAGCGTTGAAGGGAAGCGGAAATTGGATTGGATGATGATGGTGTAGGGTTGTGCAAGGGAAGGTAAATGTTTGTTGAGTTACATTTGGTACAGACCTTACCTCCCATTAGGATCTTGACACCACTTTGAAACCCTTCTTGATGGCTTTCCTAGGCTCCCAGCCTTATTTATTCTTGTGAGGTGCACACACTGGTATGCACATTGGGATCTATCGATATGTATAAGGACCTACATTAACACACTCACTTAGATAACACACTTTACCTGCAAATGCATGGGGTTGTGTTATAGTATAGGAAAGAGGCAATATAAGGGCGGATCCATAGGGAGAGAGGGGGCACTAGAGCTTAGTTAGAAGCTAGGTTCCTAATGCAGGGTGTGGGGTTTTTAGGGTTTAAAGGTTTATTTGTATGATTACATTAGATTCGGTATAGCAATCAATTAAAGGGAACGAGCAATCAAAACCTAAGTTAACCCTAGACAAATTAGTTCTAATGAGAAATGAAAGAAAAACTAAGCAAGAAGAGAGCAACTGAGACTAAGAAAAGTAAAGAAAGAGCTACACTACACTAACTAGCAATTTAGGCAACTAGGGTAATTAAGGAACTGTACTAGCACTACCTAATTAAGATTAATACGAACATGCACTATGAGACACTAGCTACACTAGCAAGATGTAACTATTCAGAGAAAAGCAACTAGCTAGGAAGGCAATTAAACCAAGTAACTAATCTAGCAGGAACTAGCAAGAAAGCAATTTTTGGTTTTATGCAATTGATGGAGGTGTGGGTCATTTGGGGGAATGTTACTAATTCAAGTTGAAGGGTCATAGCATGCAAATTCTATCCATTCATTCTAGATTGTTAAACCAAACAACAAGACAAATGTTATAGAATTACCCTAAGCTACTAGTTGGTCATGGATGGTATAAGGTGTGTGAAGGGGAACTACACCCTTGCACACCCTATCCAACCTTATGAAGCTCAATTGAACTAGATCTTAGGTGAAATTCTATAGAATTTGGCAAGTCTAGGTTTCTAGAGTAGGTGTCTTAGGGCAATTAGGAGTCAAGGGTAGGAATGGAGAGTGGAGATGATGGTGTTTCACCTCATATCACTCACCATCTAGCCTTTAGGAAACTCCTATACAGTTGCACGAAGCACTCCTACACTAGCTACTTAGATCTACCACTTAGAAGTAGAAGATAGGATATGTATGTGGGGAGATAGGGAGCTAGCTAGGGGTCTACTAATTGGACCTGGGAGAAATCCCTAAGATAGCATCATATAACCTATTCTCTCCTAGAATCTAAGTGGTTTCAAGCATAAATCAGCAAGTGATCCATGATTTTAGGAACAAACCACAAGAAGAATTATGGGAAATAAGAGAAAGGTAGAAGATAGTCATCATAAAATGAATTATAGAGAGTTTACAAGTTATTTTCCCCAACATGGTATCAAAGTAACATTTTTACCCCAAACAGCCCACCACAAAGGGCTTAGCTAGACATAAAAGTAGAAAAAGAGAAAGGAGTAGAGGAGTTGGAGGCCATAAAACATGGTGAAGACTCCTTCACCTCCTAGTTGGTGGAGCATGCACTTCTTCTCCCAGGCTAGATCGATGGCATGGAATGGTGGTGGATGATGGTCAAAATCCTAGAAAATCAGGGTTTTGAGGTGGAGGATGGTGGAAATAAAGTGAATGTAGGTGGGAGCAGGTGGGAGCTCCTTGAATGCTCAAGGTAGGTGGAAATTAATGTTAGGTGAATGTAACCTCATGTTACAACCACCACCTAGATATATATAGGTGGGAGGGAAGCACTAGGTCAAGTGAGGGTAGTTTGGGAAAATCAGTGTAGAAAAAACTAGGTTTTAGGTGGCAGCATGGAAATTTTGGGTATAATGACTGTGGTGGGTAGAGTATAGAATGGTCATGCTGAAGTGGAACGGTCGTGCTGGTGGAGGTGAAAATGTCAGTGGAAAATGGGAAAATGATTATTGGTAGCATGGTTGTGCTGGGCAGTACAGTCGTGGTGGGGTCTAGGCAACACGGTTGTGGTGGGCGACTTGGGGCTTGGTCGTTTCCTCTAGAACGGGCATTCTGGCTTCGGCCAGCACAGCCATGTCAGAGTCTTCTTGGCATGGTCATTCTAGATGGTGCTTGACCAAACTTTTCATGATTTCTATATCTAATGACTATTGTATCCTTCTCAAGATTGTGATTTTAATGTGATTTCGATGATGCTAGCATGGCTACTCTGTGTCACCACGGTCGTGCTTGGGTCCTTCCATGCACTTTAAGCTTTAATCTTTGAGATCCATGGACACCTTCACTTTAACTCAAACCTTGGCCTCGGGGTAGGTTGGGGAGCTCTAGGACCTTCTTTGGACTCCTATATGGATAGAGGAACCCTAGAACATCTTTCTTCTCTCTTGTCCATCCAAGGTGTGGTCCAAGTACCTGAAAAACATGCAAAGAGTGTCAATAAGTGCATTTGATACAAAACCATTTATTAGGGGAAATAAATTGCAATCTAACATGTCTAGATGTGATTGAAATGCAAAATGACACATGATGAAGCCCTAAAATAGAGTTGTATCAGAAGCATCGTATAATCACCAGAAGTAGTTACTTCTTGCTAAGGAATAACTATGGTTCTAATTCCCAATTATGTATATATTATTATATATATTAATTTGTATTAAAATAATAGTTTCCTATGTCAAACCCATGTTTCCTTGGTCAAAAATCACTATGAACTTCTTGCAAAATCTCAAAGATAGAATTTTTTTAAATATGAAAGTTTGCATGTTTAAAAGATTCATCCTTATTCTTAGGTAAATAGTAGTGTGGTCAATTTATTTCTCTTGAATATCTATGATGCTACATGGTTGCTTGGCTTAGTGATCGAAATTATCATCCTTTTAGTAAATCACCACAAAAATCAAATTAAATTTGATCACTAATCCATATTGCTTGAATGACACAACAAATTCTAATCTAAGAAGCATTAACTCCTTGTGGATTCAAAGTATATGTTGTACTACTTTATGTCATAAACTTTTGTAGGCAACAAAATGTGGCTTCTAGAATTATATGAAGACTGCATTATCATTTATTTTGCATATGTAAGTGCACTTCTTGCACATCCATGTTCAAAACCCACCAATCTCTCCCTAAGCCGGACATCCCGTTATCCATGCCCAACATCAAAATTGCATGCCCCATCCTTCTTATTCCTGCTATACAACCATACCATAGTAACCCACACACTCACACTAGTAGACAACCATACCCTAGTACCCACTATTCATAGAACTTGGTAGCCACAAAACCCCAATATTCCACCACCTCCACCCTTGTAAATTTCCCGTTAGACACTTGACAATACAAAAAAGAGTTATGGTGACCACAAAATAGGTCAAGGACCAGATGCATGCACTTAGAACCACCATCGTCCAACTTGCTTCAACTTTGGAGGCCATTCAACACTAATAGGAGGATATTTTACAATACCAGACCTAAAAAGATGAAATGTTTGAGGCTATGTGTGGTTGTGTTATGAAAATTTAAGTAACATTGGAAAAAAAGTTGCGGTTAACCATAATAACAACAGTGGTAACCATACTCCCCAACCAATACAACCAGAATGGATAATCAAAATGGAGTTGCCATATTTTCATGACAAATGTGACACTGGGTTGTGTTTGACAAGATACGTTGTGTAGACAAATACTTCATGTTGTACAAAACCTTAAGTGAAGCAATCAAAGTCTTGGTCTCCAGTTTTTAGTTCAACGATGCCTCCTTATCTTGGTGGAACCAAAAATGTGGCAATACCATGACACATGGATTGAACTATGTCCTTCAATTGTGTAATATTTCTACCTAGGGACTGGAAGTAGCATGCTTTTACTTGGTGCATTAAAATCTGAAGTAGGGATATGGCATTTTTACTAACTGCACCAACATGTCCCAAGAGTTATACAACTAATTAGAAGTTAGGATGGAAGACACCCTCACAAATGCTAACTTTTATCAAGGACTTTGTGATGGCATAGTTGATCTTTTGGTTGTCATGCATTTTACTTTTTGGATTATGTTATCCAAAGTGTTGAGAAAATTGAGGAAGAGATTTGATGTCATCCTATATTGTGTGTAATTGGATGGAAACCACATCAAGGAATGAAAATTGCCACAACATTGTCTATAGAAGGAGAATCATACAAGTCTATCATCCCCAAGCCTATCTAGTGCTCTTCTGCCACACATATGGACATTGTTCCAACTTGTGTTTGCATAATGTGATGAGTACAATGACCAACAAGAGGATGGAAGACGACATGGAGTTATAAGATATGCTTCCTACTTTAAAGCTAGTGACAATGAAGAAGATGAAGAAATGTTAGGCGATCCTGCCTTACAAAATCGAGACAATATGGATATATAGAGTCCATCTTCTAATGATTGGTGATGTACCACAAGGTTCCAATTTGTTATGGAGGGTTGCCCAACCAATACATCAAAATGGATAATCAAAATGGAGCTATTAGATTTTCATGGAAAACATGACACCAAGGTTGTGTTTGACAAGCTACTTTGTGCAGATAGATACTTCCAGTTGTACAAAACCTAAAGCAACAAAGATTTGGTATCTAGTTTTGATTTCTATGATGATGCCTTATCCTAATGAAACCAACAAAATGACAATCCCATTGAATCATTGACATGTGGACTAGACTATGTCCTTTGATTGTGCAACAATTTCTACCTAGGGACTACAAGCAGCATGTTGGCTTGGCACATCAAGATCTGAAGTAGGGAGATGGCATTGTTTCTAACTGTTTCAAAGTCCCAAGAATTTTGCAACTGAATAAAAGTTAGGATGGAAGGTGTCGAAGACTTTGTGATGACATAGATGATCATTTGGTTGTCATGCATTTTACTTCTTTAGGTGATGTTATCTAAATTGTAGGGAGAATTGAGGAAAAGATTTGACGACTTCCTCGACCATGGATAACTTGGTCGAAACCACATCAAGAAATGACAATTGCCACAACATTATCTACTGAAGGAGAACCATCCAATGTGGTCATCACTAAGCCTATCTAGTGCTTCTCCTGCCAGACATATGGACAAATTTCTTAAATAAGTGTTTATATGACTACATTGACCAACAAGAAGAAGGAATACGACCTAGAGTATGAAGTCGTTATCTTTGTTTTGAAATCAGTAGATAGTTATATTTCATGAGGTACTGTAAATTACAGTGATAGTTATATTTATAATTTTATTTGTAATGAAAGTAGAAATTAAAGTATGAAACTTAGTGATAGTGGGAACTTCCTTGTTCAAAGACAGGTGACTATGAAGATGATGTAGAAACGTCAAATGATATCATCTTGCAAAATCAAGACAATATGGCTATATATATTCCACCTCCTGATGACTGGTGATGTACCGTAGGGTTCCACTCTATTATGGAGGTTTGTGGTTGCATGTATATTCTAAAAACTAATGGAGGACTTTCAGCCAACGATGCCTCCTATTATATTGTCTAAATTTGGGGTTACAATTGTAGCCACATCCCAAGCCATACCGCATTAGATTGCATGAAAACATTTACTAAGATGTGACCCAGTGTTGTAGAGTCCCATTTGCACTTCATGGCGTGTACATTGATAATATCCTATGTGATGTGCTCAACATGAGTTGTAATTACATCCTCATCGGATGTCCAGGGTAGTTTGATCATCGGGTACAGCATGATGGGTACCATAACATGTATTCTTTTAGACTTGGCAATGCCTAATGGCCTTCTAGATGGACCTCAAACCATTTCAATCAAATGTGTCGAGTTCTTAGAAAGATGCCTCCCATCAGTGCACGGGAAGGAGTTATTCTCTCTCCCCCCCACTTACTAGTGATTTTTTCACTTCTAAGGGGGGAGTTAGATGTTATCCATAAAAGCACATTTGCGTTGAAGAGAAGTATGGATCCATGACAAGCCCGATTAGAACACATTGGGCCCAAATTGACCTTTTATTTTGTGTGTGTATACATATATATACGCATATAGAGAGAGAGACTTATGATTTGAGGCTTTATTTAATTGTGAATTTCTCTAGTTTCTTTAATTTAAGATTTTTAGTTTTCCATTTTTGGTTACTTGCACGTCAAGTCATTGTGTCCTACATAATCTAGTCGTTGGGCTTGAGTCTAGGAAGTTTAATTCGGGATTGATTTTGATTTGTGGTTTGCAAATGTGTTCCTCTTGTTCTTATCTATAACAGTGTTACATCAAGGCTATTGATGAATAAATGGAAACACTTCATCTGAATAATACCAGTGATCTAGTTGATACCCCCTCTCACAAACATTATTGGTTATTGATGTGTATTCACAATTAAACATCAATTTAATGGAAGCTTTGAACAAAAGGTGTAACGAGTAGCCAAAGGGTTTAAGCAAAACCTTTGACTGAATTTCTTTGAAACCTTTTCTCACGTCACACAAACTAAATTAGTATTATTTTTCTTCCTCTCACAACAGATTCTAAATAGATAATGTTGTTGTTAGATGTGAAGAATGTTTTTCTCCATGGTGATCTACCTGAGAAATTATGCATGGGGATGCCACCAAGATATGCTAGTCGGCATAAGTTTGGAAACAAGGTTTGTTGAAGAAAGCAATATACGATCACATAATCTCTATGTGCATGGCTCAATAAACTCGGTACAATTTTGAGTTCTCTTCGATTTGAACAATTGACTAGTGATTAATCATTACCTACACTCAAAAAAGGTATATGTGTTCTACCAAATGATGTTGCTATCGCTAGTAGTGACACTCAAGGCATCTCTATTCTAAAATAAGATCTTCAAGCACGCATTCATACAAAGACCTTGCAACTCTAAGATACATTCTTAGCATTGAGGTCCTCCGCTCTTCTACCCCCATGTAAATTATTACAAAAACCACAAAAAAAAACGATTGAACTATGCAAAAGTTACATACTGAGGAAGACTGTCGAGAAGCCTATACACCTCGCCATGACCAGACTAGATATTTATCGTGTGTAATAGTCGTTAGTGAGTTCACCTAAGCAATCTCACTTGAGCGTTCCCCAACACATTTTAAAAATATTAAAAGAGCAATTGGAAACAAACTTCTATTTGACAAACCTAAGGTACCCTAGAATCTCACACTTTTTAGTTTTGCATATGCAAATAAGGCATGAGATCCTATTGATAGATGGTCAATATTTGGGTGTTATGTTCTCCTTGGTGATCATCTCATCTCTTGGCGTATTTTTCAAGTCATGCATAAATGTTGTGGCTCATGTTTGTTGCGAACTTTGAAAGGATTATGTTTATTCTCCATGAGCTCAAAATATAAGTCACTTCTTCAACAACCCTCAAGTGTGACAATCAAGCAGCTATTGACATATCTAAGAAACCACACTTCCAAAAGCGTACTACGAAAGTTTTTGTCAGCTGTCATTCTGTCTAAAACTTGCTGATGTAAGGACATGACATCACTCGTATATGCTCCACAAAGCAAGAAGGGACGTTTTCACCAAGCCTCAACACCATAACTTTTCAAAGTCATGAACAACGAGTTGACTCTACCGGGTGTGTATAATTTGAGGGGAGTGTTACTGTGTATTGGTGTAATAGACTTGAGGCGTATCTCTTATATCGTATCAGTCAAATCTATCTCCCTCTGTTGTTCTGTTCTGGTGGTACAACACACCAAATACCCCCATTATATTAGGAGGTTGCTGTACTACTCTTAAGATACAAGCTTGAAAGGCAATGATTTTTTTCATTCAAAAAGAATTACCCTGCAAACATCACCTGAAAAATAAGGACTCATGCCCCCGCCAAACGGAAGGTTCAGATTCCAACTGGCAGGCGTGTGAAGACAAGACGAGACTACTTATACCACAAAACAAAAGCCACTTTATTGCTTTTCAACACGAACTACATGTGGTGTAAACTGATATTGAATAAAATTTCACAACAACGCCAACCCGGACTTGAGCGGAAAGGTTTACATACAATCGCGAGATGTCAACTGTCAAGAGAACCAGTTGACGGGTGTATATACACAGATGACCAACACTAAACACTCAGCAACGGGTTTGAGATTGCGTACAAGGACTCAACATAGAATTGCAAGGTGATTAAAAATGGTCTGTTCTTCATTATGGAACTCTTCACACTCTTGCGAATTCTTTCCTTCAGACCACCCGATCCAGAATTTGGATATTTTATTGCACCAAATTTACACGTTAACATGCTGGAACCACCAGAATCTTGAGGAACATTTTTGTCTGCATCATCACCGTTTCCTGATTCTGGAGTTTCTGCCTGGTCACTCGAATTATCTGGTCCAGGCCGTCTAATGTCTGGTGGACGGCGATCAAAAGGCCCATCATAGTCTCTATGATCGCTGGAGCTTCCTGGATTGTCGTGATGCAATACTTGAGGATCTAGCTTCCCTTCAACACCTACTCTTCTAAGATGCAACTGATTCAGGCTGTTAGTCAGCATCGGATCTAATAAAGAAAAACCAACGCAGGATTTGTATAGAGTGCGATCTTAACAACATAGGGGGCAAGAAACTACCTGTAAATATAAGTTGACTTCGTCTGAACGTGAAAGAAAGGGAAAATCTCCTCCAGATTTAAGTATTGCCCGCCTTGCACCAGGGTATCTTTCAATTACTTGATCTTTTAGTTGTTGAGGAATAGCACAGAAGTCATTAGTCTGCAATATGGACAGCTGTTCAGGTATTCCAACACGGCAAGGAAAAAGAGAAACCAAGAACAATGTTTGAAAGGTAGAATTGTAAAACAGACTAGTAATGAAGATAGGAAATCTCTGTTTTCAATTCAACCACTGCAACAAATGTTTTTGTAGGAATTAAGGTGAAACAGAAACTTCACTCCTAGAGCAGTCAATACTGAAAGTACACGGACTAGAGGAACAGAACAAAGGAGATTCTTTGTATGTATGGGCTACACTGGAGGTCACACATAGTTATGTCGAATGTTGACTGTGGAGCTGCGCATCCAGGCAAAATATAACATTTTCTAAGCTTTAATCTACCTTCCGCTACCAAAACAATGTGATATTGTAGCAGCAGCCACTGTTTTAAAAACCCGGCCCAAGCAGCCACTTAAATTCCCAAGGTCTCCGGGTGCCTAATTGAAGCATCAGGCACCCGATAGGCAGCTGTAATTAAGGGCCTGTTATTTACTGGCTGAAATTACCACCTAGCATGTTTTATTGGTCGCTTAATTGGCTATACTTAGGCTACTTGATTGGCCGCTTATGCCATTTAATTGTCAGGTTAGGCTATTTAACTGGTCTTTTATGGGACATGAAGTATAACTATTCATTTATTTGTACAATTGTTTATATGTATAATACACTGTTATGACTATATGTGTAGTACAGTAAAATAAATTGTTTTTTATGAGCGGTACAGTAACATATATATAAAAAACTCAATGATAAGAACTTTTGATATGCAAGTAACAATTATAGTATATAGTATGTAATCATATGTATTGTGCCATGCAACTACTATTTCGTCGTAAATTATATATTACCAAAGAGAAACAAGTCTCCCTAAATAAGTTGGTTAGTTGCTCCAAATGTAATATCAAGCGAAGCGGAAGGCGAGCAGATGGGAATGTGTAACTACTTGGCGCCAGGCAGATTCATAAGCAAGCATTTTCTTAAAAACCAAACAGTTAAATCTTTGTAAATTGTACGTATAAAAAACTCCAATACGTGTTTGAATATTAAAATGTGTTAAACAATAACAAAATGACAATGTGCTACTTTATATACAGTGCATACAGTTACATAACTGAGTTACTCAGTACACTAAAAAAAATTATGTATAGGACTAGCAGAAGGCGTTAACCCGTATTACCTCACAAACTACAGAGGCTGGATTTGAATAAATACACACATGCACACACACATATATAATGGTTAGGAAGTGTGTACCGGCCATTAACATGACATTTGTAGAAATTTGTTAATAAAATCCCCATGTGAATTAATATTGTTTAGATTAGATGTATTTAAAAGATCACAACCATATCTCATGTTATCATGATATAACAATATATCATCCAGCGCTTTCTGCAATTTCTGCAACTTACCGTTGATCATAAAATATACATTTTCTTTAATTGAAAGATGCAATATTTTTCTGCAATTTCTGCTCCGAATACACTCGAGTGTATTCTAGCCTGACTCTCTCTCTCTCTCTCTCTCTCTCTCTCTCTCTCTCTCTCTCTCTCTCTCTCTCTATATATATATATATATATATATATATATATATATATATATATGTATATATATATATATGTATATGTGTGTGTGTGTGTGTGTGTGTGTGTGTGTGTGGACTCATCTATAATACTCGTGCAGGTAGCTACCCGCTCCAGAAATATACTTTTTCTGCCATTTTTTACTTTACACGTGTACAGGGTTACATTACCTTCCAAATAGTTACATTATATGCATCATTATTACATTTGTAACAAATGTACAGTTACATATTTGTTCCAAATTTTTACGGTGTATTTTCCCATGTTTTACCTTTTTAGTCGAATAATTACTTTTTTGACAACATAGTTACTTTTCTGACCAAACACTTATTTTTCAGGCTGCACATATAGTGAAACTTTAGTTACCCGCACTGGTAAAGAATGAACCCCATATATATATATATATATATATATATATATATATATATATAAATATTGGATATGCCCCTCTACCATATCCATACAAATAGAATAGTCCATTTATACAGAATGGTAAAGGGGCCCCCTCTATGATCATAAAAGGATCTTGTTCTATCGTTGATCATAGATTTCTATATGAAAAATACGAATCGGAGTTTGAAGAAGGGGAAGGAGCCGTCGACCCGCAACAGATAGAGGAGGACCGAGTCAAATAGCAATGATTCGAAGCACTTCTTTTTACATTACAATATATATATATATATATATATATATATATATATATATATATATATATAGACTCAAGTGTGTTTGCATATCAAGACTATTTTTTGCAAAATGTAAACCATTGATCTTCACCGTCATACTATAACTAGGCTACATACAAATTTTGAGCCCATTTGGATGAGTGTAAGTCACTCATCCAAGGGCAACAAAATCGACGCGTGAAACTAATTTGAAATGTATAATTTTTACGGTCTTTATAACATGACCTATAAATGTCTAAATGTGCTCAAATTTTGCATATGAGTTATTCACAACATGTATAAGAAGATCAACGGATTAGATTTTTGAAAAAAATATTGCATCATGAAAAACTACTTGTGTATTCTGATCCGAATACACTCAAGTGTATTCTAGCCTGAATACACTCGAGTGTATCCAGAGCAGAATACACTCGAGTGTATCCAGAGCAGAATACACTCAAGTAGTTTTTCATGATACAATATGTTTTTTAAAAATATAATCCGTTGATCTTCTTAAACATCTTTTGAATAGCTCATATATAAAATTTGATCCCATTTGGACATTTATAGGTCATGTTATACAGCCACAAAAATAATGCATTTCAAATTAGTTTCGTGCGTCGATTTTGTTGCTCTCGGATGAGTGACTTACACTCATCCAAATGGACTCGAATTTTGTATGTAACCTAACTATAGTATGACAAAGATCAATGGTTTACATTTTACAAAAAATAGTCTTGATATACAAACACCACTTGAGTGTACCGTGCGATCTATACACTCGAGTGTATTCTAGCCTGACTCTCTCTCTCTCTCTCTCTCTCTCTCTCATATATATATATATATATATATATATATATATATATATCATCATCATCTAATCCTCAGTCCCAACTATGTTGGGGTCGACTATATGGATCATTTGTTTCCATTCAGCTCTATCATGGGTCATATTTTGGTTGAGAAGTAGAGATTCAAAATGTCTCTTTATAAGCCATTCTCATGTTAATTTAGGTCTTCCTCTTCTTCTATTAATCGTGCTTGCCTCAATAGCATTGATTCATATAGGCGCATTTGTCAGTCTGCGTTGCACATGTCCATACCATCTGAGTCGGCCCTCACACAACTTGTCGTCAATGCTCGCCACCTCCACTTTATTCCTAATATGGTCATTTCCCAAGCGATCTTTTCTTGTCTTCCCACACATCCATCTCAGCATACACACTTCAATCACGTTCATCTTGTTGAGTCCTTGTTACTTCACCGCCCAACATTCACTCCCATAGAGCATGGTTGGCCGTATAGCAGTTCTATAAAACTTGCTTTTTAGTCTGAGAGGGATCTTCAGATCACATAATACTCCAGTTGCACTCCTCTATTTCAGCCATCCTGCAGTGATCATGTGACAAACATCATTTTGGACATCCCCATCTGTTTGAATAATAGAACCCAAGTAACGAAATTTATCACATTTTGGTATATCTACTCCGTCCAACTTGGCTCCACCATTCACATTGCGAGATTGGCTGAAATTGCAATGCATATACTCAGTTTTGCTCCTAATCATCAATCCATTTGATTCCAATGCATTTTTCTAAAGTTCAACTTTATCATTCAATCCATCTTTAGTTTTGTCAACCAATACAATATCATCAACAAATAACATACACCAAGGAATATCATCCTAAACATTCTTTGTCAACTCATCCATAATAAGAACGAACAGATATGTGGGCTGAGTATAGATCCTTGGTGTACCCCAACTATGATAGGAAATGTTGGTGTCTCTCCTCCAGGAGTCTTCACACTTGCAGTAGAGCTACCATACATGTCGTTAATCAAATCAATGTATTGGATCGGAACACCCTTTTTCTTCAAAACCATCCACAACACTTCCCTGGGTACTCGATCATAAGTCTTTTCCATATCAATAAAAACCATATGAAGATCTCTTTTACCTTCCCTATACTTCTTCATAAGCCTCCTTATCAGGAAAAATAGCATCTGTTGTTGATCTACCGGGCACGAAACCAAATTGGTTGTTTGATATTTGCGTTATAGATCTTAGCCTCTGCTCAATAATCCTCTCCCAAAGCTTCATTGTGTGACTCATCAACTTGATACCTTTGTAGTTTCTGCAGCTCTGAACATCACCTTTGTTCTTGTAGATGGGGACTATAGTACTATTTCTCTACTCATCAGGCATCTTCTTGGTCTTCATGATATATATATATATATATAGCAATTTTTTGAAATGTGTTATGCGGTATGCGTTCGATCAGGGTACCGCATAGAGTATAAGCGGAATGCGGGAGCATAAGCGGGGCATATGCGTTTTTGGATTTTTTTTTAATAAATTATATATTTTATACATATATTTAATAAAAAAAATATAATCATAATCATAAATTTCATACTATCTAGTTTTGTAGCCTAATAGCCCAAAATGTACCAATGGATCATTACATCATGGAAGAAGAAACACATTTTCCAATCATCAATAAGAAAAATCAATCAACAAAAGCCTAAGTTTATATAATGCACTAGAATATACAAGTAACAAAACACACTAACACATGCAATTCGTAGGTATTTGAATGAACACTATAAGAAAAACCACAGTAACACAACACATGGTACTTCAAAGTAGAAATAGAAAAAGAACATCAAAAACAAAATCAAAACATCAAAATGATATGAAGAAATCAAGTCACTAATAAATAGGGAAGAAAAAGTCGTAGGGAATATAAATTACTCCCTAGGAAGCACACAAATTTGATACTTTGTAAAAGAAATATCATATCCAATTAATATCTGCAATAGGTTCCCCTTTATACAAGACAAAATTAGAATTGTTGCAAGTGCAACATTTTCTAATCTTAGAACAAAATAGAAGAGAGAAAAAAAGAGCAAAGGAAAGAGCATAATGAAACATTAACAATTGTAAAATGTAATAAAATATTTTGCACCACTCATTCAAAATAGAATTATTTCCGAGGTAGCAAAATTTCAATATCTGATCTTAAACCAACTATATAGAAGAAGTTGTCATTTAATTTGGTTGATTTTATTTGAGGGTTTTTTTTACTTAATGTGGCCGAATACGAGAATTCTAGGGTTGACACACGCACTCGATCTTGGAGTGGAGTTTCTCACCTAAGTCACCAAATGAAATGTGGGGCCCAAGTGGCCGCATATGCGGACCATGGCCAAAAATAGCACTGCATAGCTATATGCAGAGCGGCTGAGGGCCGCATACGCATATGCGGCCGCATAAGCGGCCTCATGCGGGGCATATGAGAACACTGATATATATATATATAGAGAGAGAGAGAGAGATGAGAGAATTTGAATAAATATAAAGCTATATGTACCTATGTACAGAACTATATCCGTTATGTACATATGTCATGATAGGTTGTCAAGGTTGCTAGGCGGTGGGTTTCACCCTATGGACACCCAGCCTTTTCTAGGCATTTTTATATTTATATTTATTTGCAATTACATGTTTATTTATTTATACACATGATACTACATGCAATCTTGTAATTATTTATTCATTAAATGTTGTCATATGCCTAACATTTATTTATAATTGTTGGAAAGATCAGAGGAAGGAGAATTAAGAGGATGAATAACAACAGGAGGAAGATAAGTAGGAACTGAAGGAGAAAGAAACAGAAGAAAAAAAAATGTGAGCGGCTTGTAGGAAGAAGTCAGAAAAGGAAACGCACAACAACAGTCGAGGAGATGTGGAGGAACAAGTTAGATAAACAAAAGAAACAGCTATAAAGTAGTTGTGGGAGGAGACCTCAGGGGACGAAGAAGAGATCAGGAAACTTTAGCACATACATGCAAACAGCAGTAGCTGTTGGGGATGCATTAACAATAACAAGTCAGAAAAAAACAGAAGAAAACATGTGAATAGAAGTAGTACTAGTAGTCTAGTAGATGAGGGAGCAGGAGATGTCGTACGAGTGTGAATTTCTGAAATAAGTAGCATGGACATAGCAGCAAGATGGGACATAGGGGGGAGTCACAAAAAATTAAGAAGCAACAGTAGCAGGAACAAGAAATGCAGGAGCAATTGTCAGAAAAAGAGAAAAAAAGCAAGAATAGGAGACACAAGAGTAAGTACGCAAAATTAAACAAACAGTAGTGTACAAGGAGTGACCCGTTTGCAGCAGTTGCAGCAGAAGTCCCTAGGCTGTCCGCCTTGACCACCTAGGTGGCAGCCTAGCCTAGTTTTCCCAGCTTACCTATATACCCTAGGCGCCTAGGTTTGAGGGACGTGGAGCGTCTAGGATGCCTAGGCATGCCTAGGCGGCCTTGATAACTATGATGTTATGTAATCTAAGAAGCACGGACACGTCCTGGAGGTTGCCGTGGCCGTCCTGGACACACCATGTGGCGGTCAAGTAGAAAACGTGCCAACGGCGTGTTTGTATCGAACACATTTCAAGATAGCCACAACAACCTCCCATAAGTCTCCTTGTTCTACCTCCTTTTTCTCTCCATCGCCCATCCTCTTCTTCCTTGTCTTTACATGTCTTCCCCTCTACCTCCCCATGCTCTACAAATGTTCTCCTCCCCTTCCTCACCGCCGCAAAATTATGCCAACAGTAGCACAAACCCTCAGCTCCATAAATCTCCTTATTCTACCTCCCTTTCCTCCCCATCGCCCATCCTCTTCTTCCTTTTCCTTACATGTCTTCCCCTCGAACTCCCCAAGCTCCACAAATGCTCTCCTCCCCTTCCTCACTGCCGCAAAAATATGCCCAACAGTAGCACAAACCCCAGGCTTTGTCTATTGTTACTTTCCACTCTTCTATCAACTATTTCAACACACACCATCCTCCCACGCGACCACAAGCATAATGAAACTACAATCCAATACACATCCCCTTCTCCTGTTTCATTCTTTATCCTCGCCCTCCTCTTCACTTCAGTATTTTATACGCATCCTTTTCCTCCTCTTTTTCACCACTGGCATTAAATTTACATTGCTCTCGGATATACAGAGTTTTTCTATTTTAATGTTCTTAAATTGTTATTGTAACTTTTTTTAGGTTATAAATTGTCGGTTTAGTTCATGACTTCATGTTTTGATTGTACAAATATAATGTTGGTTTGATTTCACAGTGATTTGCACTATGGGCTTGATTTATATGCAAATTTGCTATGGTATTGATTGTATTCTTTATTTGTGTTAGTTGCTTGGATTGGGAAATGAGTCAAGTATCTTTGGAGTTCGAATGTGATGGATTATATTTTGAATTAGAAAATGTCAATTTTTTTTATATATTGTAGATCTTTTTGTGTTTCTACTTCTAGATTAATGATATCTACATACACCCCCGTATATATGTATATATAATTTGTTTTACCGTGTGATGTTGTCTCCGTGACTCAAATTTTCCAAAATTGATATGGCATGTGTCCGTTTCTATGTCCATATCCTTGCCTGTGTTTGTGTCCGTGCCTAGCATGTAACTATATGCATAGTATGGTGCAACTTGTACAATGTTATCTATTTATTGCCAACATGTTTTAATGTTTATATATGCATTGAAGTTCAGTTACATGTATAATATATAAAGTTTTAACTGTCCACTTTTCTACAAAATGCCTGTCTGGCACTATAGCGGTTACAACATCCCATCTGCTAGCCTTCCACATTGTCTTTTTGATACATCGACAACAACTAGCAACTGATTTCCCTAATGTTTAGCCAGCAAGTAGGACCGCAATATAAGACTAACTGACATTCAAGTTTATGTGTTTTTTCAAGAGGTGTCTTTATATGTTAATATGTTTGATTAATGCGTCGAACAGAGAAGACTCCCTTGAGCAGCTGAAAACAGTGACAGTGGCATTACAACAATGTTTAGTCAATAGATTACATACGGTTGTTAAAGTTCCAAAGTTTTCCTATTGTGGTAGTGTCTTCCGTTTGAGGTCTTCATAAGGTACAGAGACACATGCTAAACCCTTAAACAATTAAGAATGGCATTCAATACCATTTAACATGATTACCAGGTATATATCTTAGAATTCAAGCTTAAGGCATGTTGGTCAACCATGACAAGCTTGTCCATGCAAATAAACCATTGCACTATGGAGTAGGGAAAAAGAGAGCCCGCATAAAATTTCATTCAACATAGTTCCACACAGAAGAAAATGAAAGCAATAGTTCAGATAAATTCCAAGTCTTTGTCACACTCGATCTGCAAATTGGGAAAGTGGTCAGATTGCACCACCCTTCACCAATGTCCAAGTTGGAGTTCCAAAATAAGCAACAAAATTCATGGATAATAATATAACGCTTCACTTGTGGAGTCATGTTCTTAAATATTGAACAGGATTATACGGTAATCGTGTATCGTTGTTATCTCAGATAGATAGATATCGCAGACCCCTTTTTAATACATAGAACAAGGGACAAGTAACCCTACTTCAAATATTGACCATCCAAACTCATTTGGGCCCACATACTTAATTAACCCAATTAACCAAACAAGCATATACTCTTTCACTCCCCCTCAAGTTGGAGCATTGGAAATCACATGCCCAGCTTAGGGACTAGACACAATGACAGACATGATCACAAAAGCAACCATAGAGATTAAACTACATAAGAGTTGACACATACAAGAGCATCACCCCCCCCCCAATATGCAGTCAATCATTCACCCTAAAAGAAATAATTTCCATGATCCGCAAGCACATGTGGATGAAGAAGAGAATCACGCACACAGACAACAGGCCAGGAGTAGCAAGAAGCATCAACAATAACACATCGGGCAACAAGTAAAGAGCTTCCACAACACCAGACCAACGCAATAGTGTCATCAAGTAGCCCAGACAATGGTGCACAGAAGCAGGTACACGAGAGAGAGAGAGAGAGTAGGTACACAAGAAGAATATTAGACATGCAAAAAACATAGCACAGTCAAGCAGAGCAGGTAGTTGACATGCAAAACATACCACAAATAAGTAGTCAGAATGAGTAAATTGTCAAATAATAAAAGATGGCTAGATGTTGTATTGATAAGAGGAAATCCAACTCCTATAAATAGGAGAACAGGGAAGCGTACAGACACAACTTAACCTAAATGGGCCAAGACATACTTGGGCCCATATCAAAAAGACACTTAATAATAAAATAAACATGACTCTCTAATATTGCCCCTCAAGCTGAAGTTGGGAGAATCCCAAATCATCTTGGAAATAGACATACATGCTAAAAGAATGGATAAGCCAAACCCATACAAAAAATTTCTCCCCCTCAATATTACAATTAAGCACTCAAACACTCAGACACTCCCCCTCAAGTAGATACTCCATAGCATGCAAGCAAGTCACAAAATTTTGTCAATCATCTAGAGCAGAAGTTTCTCAATCATCAAGAGCAGAACTAAGCAGCATCAAAACATCATGGTCTTTATCACGATCGCTAACGTCGCAACCCAGAGAGTGTTGGGGTCACAACAGCAGTAGTAGTCAACGTGCGAAACAGAACACGGACGAGCCAGAGAGTGTTGGCACACAGAAGTAGAAAGTCGACGTGCAAACAAGGCACGGACAAGTAAAAAGGTCAACATGCGTAAAGCGTGGACAAGCCAGAGAGTGTTGGCGCACAGGTGGTCAAAGTCCCAAAGAGTGTTGGGTCACAGCAGTCAACGTGCAAATAAAGCACGGACAAATAGAGTCAACGTACGTAGCCAGATAGAAGACCATTTTGAAAAAGCAAGCATTATATATGAATCTCCAGATAATAAGTACTCCAAGAAGCATATAATAGTAAAAGACTTTTTCAGATGCAAATATCAACACTAACACTAGAAGTCCAAAAATTCTTCAAGAAATGTGTCAAAAAACTTAAGTCGCTAGCTGAAGGACATAATAGTCCATTTGTTACGGAAAGCAAAGACAGTTAGCTGGAACTGGATTATTTTTATAGTATCAAGCTTGAAAGTATGATGTGTCCCTGATCTGTAAAGGCGAGTTGCAGCTCTATCGTGGATGCTTGGAAAACTAATATAGAAAAGCTAATACTACCCCTAACGTAGACAGCCCAAAGTAGATATGCAAGATCCCAGCTTTAAGTTAATAAATCAAATTTTTAAACGAGGCAACCACACATCACAATCACCTTCAAGATCCCAGCTTTCATGTCAAAATTAGTTGGTGCACAGTTCTTGAGAAAAGAAACAGCTGCAGCTCCAGCCATAGTGCACAGACGAGTAATCTTTCACAACCTCAGAGAACTCATCGGATACCCCATTGTCAGATAAGGGTTTAATGCGCAGTGCTCTGGACGAGGAGAATTAGAAACGCGGGACGAGTACGAAATTAGGAGACCAAGAGGAAGAGGAAGACCAGCGACAGAAGTTGTCGACACGACCGGAAAGTGGACTGTTGGGCCTCGTCTCGTAGATCCCGTTAAATGACGGATTTGATTGCGGTAGTTAGCGACTTGGAAGGAAGAAGCTGAAGATGGCGGAAGCCGCGCAAGCGACGCACAACACAGCCAGAGTGAGCGGCATGTCGAGAAAAGAGGAATGGGAAGAAAGGGAGGCCATGAGAGGTCAGCAGTTGTCGCGACTGAGCAATAAACTCCACGGCATGCTTGGCGGCAGCACGGTATAAAAAATCGGACCATTGATCGGTCTCCAATGAAAAGAACGGATCAACTAAAAAGAGGCTTAAGTAGGGTGTGGTCGCCGGCGACAGTAGTCAAAATACTGTTGCGAGGGGGGAGTCTTTTTTTTTTAGGAGAATCAACTGATTGGATCGGGAATATCGGTGTCATAAGTGGTGATCGCTGTCAAGCAGCAGAATCACAGGTTGACAGACTGACGATGATGGCAGAAAAAAAAAACATTGCAAATGAAACCGGAAGGTTTGTTGGTGGGTGCAGGGGGCGGGTAAACCCATGTCATGGGTAGGTTTTCGGAAGCCACCGACGGACGCGCCAGTGGGCAGCGGAAAAGATTGTTGGTGTAGTTGGTGCGGACGACTGCTGTGAACGGAAGGGTTTACAAGGGCTGGCGACGGCAACAATGGATCTATGGCAGTGTCCGACGGGCAGCCAAGTCAAGAAGCAGCTATGACCACCCGTCGGTTGTTTGTATTAGGGTTGGATCACCGCTCTGATATCATGTCAAAGAATAAAAGATGGCTAATTGTTCTATTGATAAGAGGAAATCCAGCTCCTATAAATAGGAGAACAGGGAGGCGTACAGACACAACTTAACCTTAATGAGCCAAGACATACTTGGGCCCATATCACAAAGACACTTAATAATAAAAATAAACATGACTCTCTATAAAGCAGATTATAATCTTCTTCTCTTCCATCTCATCTCTCCAATATTTTAACTCATGCACAAATAAGGAGGAAGATACAAGACTCCAAGATACATAGTAGCAACAGAATAAGAAGCTCCACAAGCTCTCCAAGATGCATAAAAAGGAATAAAACTCCATATCTGCCAGCAACAATATTAGAGTACACACGTCTCTTCAAAAATAGAAGAAAAATCCTCAAAAAGTAGCAGTAGAAATAAATTGCCTCTTCCCATTCTTCGTTTCCTATCTTTCTTCATCTGCTCTCCTCCTTTATGTCATCTCTTCCCTTATTCTTCCCCTCACACCAACTATGACGATCATAAATATGAAGCCAGATGGAGTAGTTGGGGTAGAGTTATATGTTAAGATAAGAGGTGGTGATGAGTAGACTAGTATGTGGTGGAGAGAATCGATAACACTTTCAATTGAACGCTTGAACCGATAACATGGATTTGGGTAGAAAAATAAATGAATATTTTCACGACTCGAGAAAGTGATGTGTTCAACAAATCTAGGGGAGGTGCAGGGACTGCAACATGTGTCGGGTCAAGTTTCAAATCCCATTTGGATTTGGCATGGAATACATGTGCGGTATTACAAGGATTGAGAAGCGAAGACTATTAGAATGTATTAAGGGCTAGAAGGAAGCTAAAAAAACAAAAAAAGGAAAATTGCTAGCGGTATGGATAAAAATGAGTGCACACCTTGTATTGAACCCTTGTGCCATATGATAAGATCGTGGCATATGAAGTTGCACGTTGTCTATCATATCCTTCTACCATGCATGTAACTGTAGCAAACAAATAAGCTGTGTGATGGACCCACACATTGTCACAAGCCATGTAGAATCAATCAGGATCAGAAGACACTACACATTTTGAGGTCACCCGTGCAATATAGGGGTAGTGGCACCTTCCATTAATAGGTTGCATTGCATATAAGACTCGACACAGTTCAAGAAAACCTCACGACAAACAAGATACATAGCATGTAAGGCTCTCAACATGTCATGTAGACATCAAGGCAGAGACCCGTAACGAGAATCGTGTAATATTTTCATGAGCCGTTTAAACTCAAGGAGGAAAATGTGACACAATGAGTGACTAAGTCAACATGTCATGTCATATAAACATGTTGTGTCAAATAGACATGCCCTATGACACAACAAAGCATCAACAAAGAACCCCGAAGAAGCATGAATGGGGTACTGAATCAATATGGATCTTCAACATAGCAAGATAGTGATCGTCTATCATATCCTTCTACGGTTCTACCATGCATGTAACTATAGCAAACAAATAATCTGTGTGATGGACCCACACATTGTGTCATATGCCATGTAGAGTCAATCAGGATCAGTAGACACTACATGTTTTGAGGTCACCCGTGCAATATAGGGGTAGTGGCACCTTGCATTAATAGGTTGCATTGCATATAAGACTCTGACACAGTTCAAGCAAACCTCATGCAAACAAGATACATAGCATGTAATGCTCTCAACATGTCATGCAGACATCGAGGAAGAGACCCGTAGCAAGAAACGTGTAATATTTTCATGAGCCGTCTAAACTCGAGGAGGAAAATGTGACACAATGAGTGACTAAGTCAACATGTCATGTCATATAAACATGTTGTGTCAAATAGGCATGCCATATGACACGACAGAGCATCAACAAAGAACCCAAAAGAAGCATGAATGGGGTACTGAATCAATATGGATCTTCAATATAGCAAGATAGTGATCGTTTATCCGCACATGCAGAATGAAAGCAAATCATTTTGTCACTATTGGCCAAGAGAAAAGAAGCCAAAAATGGCTTCTGAATGTGACAAGAGCATGAGATCTTGACAGAGGTGGCAACATAAAAGGAGTCCACATCACAGACGGAGGCAACAACATAAATTGTGGTGGCGGCATAGGAGGCGGCAACATAGGTGGCGAACATAGCAACATAGATCTTCTTGAGGGTGGTAGCCATAGATAGTCTAGGTATGAGGATGGCAATAACTGTGAAGCAACGCAGTTTTTAACATTAGGACAAGAAAATAGATAATGAAAACTCATTAATATGCACTACAACCCACAAAATAACTAAAGATGACAAATTAGGCAAGGTGCATCCCCAAAAGCGTCTTTTTACCTAGGCACGGGCCTTAACAAGTATCATTGGTAGTGTGCTTGAGGAAGAAGAGAAAAGGAGGCATATTGTTTATATTTTCCTTACAAAGGAAATTGGTTTGGGTTTGTCATGTCCACGATGCATCCATATTGTGTCCCAGTTGTGTTCATGGTGTGTCCATGCCTAAAAAGAAGCAAACGCATATGAATCAAGTCCACCATTGTCTATGTCCGACACGTGTTCATATAGCCAAAGCTACCACAACTAGAGTATGTGTTCCTAGGCACCTATATACATGTTCTGTAAAGCCTCTTTAGAAGGAAGGTCTAATGATTAATATCTTTTTTTTTGGCCACCCAAGCATGCTACTCCTTTATTGATATAAGGAAGGGTCCAACACCACTTCCAAACCAAGTACAAGAAAGTTCAAAAAGAACAAGAAAGAATCACCTATACAGAGAAATGAAATCTGTATCTCTAGACTTCCAACGGTCATCTATACTAGGAATCCTATCTTCAAAAACAACAAGATTCCTATGTCTCCAAATATGGAAGAGAATGATAATGCAGCAACCAATCTCTTTAGTCTTCTTTCTCTTTAGCAAATCATTGATTTGAGTGGGTTTGAAGTTTATGTAACCACTGACCAAAGCTTTACTCCACAGCTCAGCAGCAAACGAGCTACCACAGAACAGGTGAGAAGCATCTTCACCTTCAAAACGGCAAAGCAGGCATATAGAAATCAAAACCATTCCTCTTCTTCTCAAATTCTCCACAGTAGGCAAACAACCTGAGAAAATCTTCCATGCATTAATTTTGAATCTACTTGGGGCAGACCTCTTCCAGATCCAAGAACTCCATTGAGTAGCAGGAGCAGTACATCTGATAGCATTCCATACCATCTTCAGATTCACAGACTTCTTCCCATCGAAGAGAACACAATCTTCATGATTAGAAGGACTATAATTTCCCTCCAGAAAACTTCTCAAAGGCTCAAGTCTTCTAGTATTAGCAATATTCCACTGCCCATTAGAAATAACACAGCTGACTCTAGCATGAAGACCATACCCAAGTTTGAGATAAGCCGTATTATCCAAGATATCATCCAGATACTTACCATCTTTCAGCCAGGGATCTCGCCAAAGCATAATTCTTTCGCCATTGCCAAGGAGAAATCTAATATGATTCAACATAATATTTCTAGCTTTAAAAATATTGTTCCACATCCATGAACGGTTAAGAATAGGATCCACTTTCCAAATAGAATTTGTTTTTAAGTATCTGCTATGAATCCATCGAACCCACAAGGAGTCCTTTCTATTAGCAACATTCCAGAAATTAACCAGCAAGGCAGCATTACACACATCTCTAGAGAGCCTAATATTCAAGCCCCCTTTTTTCTTTGGCTTACACACTTTCTCCCAAGCAATAAGATGAATGTGTTTAACATCCTCCTTATCCCCTCAAAGAAAGTCACGACAGATACGATCGACTTCATTGCAAACAACAGAAGGCAGAGAAAAAACATTCGCCAAAAAACCATACACAGCAGACATAGTAGATCTAATCAGTTCAAGGCGACCAGCCATAGAAAGAGACTTACACTTCCAAGCTTCAAGCTTTAAAATGATTAATATCTATTTTGATATTTGATGTGTCAATAGTCATTTTAATTAATTTAGATCTTAGACATTAGGTCTCATTACTCACCCTTCATCTCCTGATCTCATTGTTGTCTGCAATTATTGCTTGCTTCCCACATCCGTTCTGACAACAATAAGGTCTAATACAACACTTGGGTATCATGGATCTTATATAGCCAGGAATCAAGTGGCAAAACTTAGCTTAGTGAACTCCATACTGCCAACCCAATTACCTTAGCCACTTGATGGCAGCCCATGGTACTCCCCAGTGATGATCTCACTATTTCCACCACATCATCCCAGGTTTCTAGTCTTCCAAATATACCTCCATCAACATTCATGTCTTGGTGCAGTCTTGAATAAAACATGTGAACAATGTGAGTCTATTGCCTAATTTGCTTCCTAGATTGATACGGTCCACTTTAATAATTATGTTGTTGGCAACACCTATGGAGTCAGATCACCACTTGATGTTTCCCCATCCAAACACCCATTGTATCATTCTTGATGACGGCGGGGTGGTTGTACTTGGTCTCCTCGGCAACTTTGAAGGCTCCTACACAGTCTTTATGGACAATCAAGGTAGAGACGAGCCTCACAAACAAACCATGTGATTCACCACAATGATTTCCTAATGCGATATGATGACTTTGTCAAAGTGCCAACTTAGCATGCTCCTACAGCCTCTGTGATTTCCTCCAATTGTTGTGTTGTCCACATTGCCTATTACATACATCACACTAGTGATCCCATTTGCACTCAATTCTAATCAAGCTTACATCAATATTAGGATTATCAAGACATCAACACTTTGCCTTGAATAAACCGTCATTTTGGGGGCAAGACCTAGAAAAAAAATATTGGTTTCTACAATGTATCAGAAAGCGGGAAGCGGGAGGCGTGCGGACAACACCCTGTAACCGATTAAGCGGTAGGCGGGCGATTAAGCGGGCGATTTTTGAAAAAGCAGGTGTCTAAATTGTATATATTTTTATACAAAATTACATGTATGTGTATATAAAAAATATATTTATAAGGAACTTCTATACATATCTAATCAGCAAATCAGTAATTAACTAAGTATTCATCAATACTTACTATTAATCCGTATCTCTAATCACTAAAATCAGCAAGCAGATCAGTAATTGTAAATAACAAACTATGAATTGTTGAATTAAAGTAATCACTAAAGTAATACTAACCAGTAGTACCAATCATTAATCACTGAAAGCAGCAAGGAAATCAGTAAAACTAATCATGCATTACTAGTATAATAGAGCAATAGGATATTTACTTAGATGCATTACAGCAGTACCCAATTATTACAGCTTACACACAAAGTATGCATTCTAAATTAGGACTAGCTATATCATAGAACATTTGATGTATGTAAGTTTCATATATTATTGTGAAACAACATGTATCCCCGTCGATACCATCGACAGGAGGTCGATGGTATCGAGATCATCACAGAGACAGAACTTCATTCTGTCGATACCATCGACAGTCCTGTCGATGGTATCGAGATTGCTACAGCGGCGGAAATCTACAATCTGCCTCCTAGTTCTATTTTCATTATATTATTTGTTTTATTGTTTTTCTATTATTTTCTCCTTTGTACCACAATGTATCTTACCCTAATATATATAAAAGAAGTGAGACGGCTATTGCCCTCTCAAGAAAGCTGCTCCTTGCAGCCGACAAATCTCTCGGTGTTTCGTCTCCTCTCCCCCTCACCTCTTCTAACATGGTATCAGAGCAGAGCTCGATCTAGGGCATCTCTCTCCTTCCGCCACCGCTTCTCCCTTTCTCCTTTCTCTTTACCGACAGCGCTCCTCTTTCTTTCTCTCCGTGCCGGCGGCGCCGCCGAGAGGCAGCGACGGCAGCGGCAGGGCCGCCGTCCGGCTGCAGCCCATCCGCCGATCTGGAGTGAGGCACCGGGCTTGCAGGGTTATCTCCTTCTACGTTGGGTCTTCGGTAGATCTCCAACGCTTCCGTAGACTCCACCACAAGTTGTTTGGGGTCTTCGGGTGATTCGACGGTCGTCTAAAATCTAAATCGGAGGACTTGTCACCCGACGGTTGTACTCCTAGTCACATCTCCTCCATGTGTGACTAGGAAAATCGGTTGGAGGCTGTGAATGCGTCAGTAACGCATTTATCCATTCCTTTTTTGTTGTGACATGTATCTCTCTGTCACCCCATCTATCTCTGTGACGTGTATCTCTCTGTCACCTCAGCTTTCTCTGTGACGTGTATCAATCTGTCACTGTGTTCCCGTCTACAATGGAGGACACCAAGATTCCCTACGGCGAGGTGTCTCCTATCCCCTCCATCAAACTCAACGGGAAAAACTATCTACTATGGATGAACGCAGTTCACACTGTCTTGGAATCTCACGATAAGGCGAGACATGTTGACTCGAGTCCCCTGGACACTACTGATAAAGGATACGCTGAATTGAAGCATCATGACAGTTTTGTGAAGACTTGGTTATGGAATAGTATGGAGCTTGCAATTGCGGCTAGGTTTATGTTCTATACTACAGCTAAAGAGATATGGGACGCAGTGAAGCAGCACTATTCCCAGGAGAAGAATGCTCTTCGGCTATTCATGATATAAGATCGTCTATTTGCTGAGAGGCAGGGTGATAGGTCCCTTGAGGAATACTTTGGAGCTATTGAGGCTCTTGCTCAGGAGCTGAGCTATTATCATCCTGTGACAGCTGCTGCACAGATCAAAGATAGAGACGACTTGATCACTGCTAAATTTCTATCTGGGCTTAATTCCATTTGCAGTTCTGCCCGGAGCGTCATTCTGGCTTCTGATAAATTGCCAAGTTTTGTAGAAGCATATTCGAGAATTCAACCGTCTATTTTTGAGTCTGTTAATCCTGTCTCTACTATATCCTCTGGGGAGTCTCATGCATTCGTAGCTGCTGCGGTGAGAGGAGGACGACCTAGTACGGGCAGAGGACGTGGGACACGTCCGAAGTGTACCTTCTGTGACAAACCAGGACATACTTGTGGAAAAGTGTTGGAAGAAACATGGGAGACCTGTTGCACCTCCTGTGGGGGCAGCACATTGTGCCACTTCTACAAATTCCTCTCCGTCTTCAGCTGTGAGCACCAATTCTGGGACCGGCATCACTCTTACTCAGGATGAGTATGATCGGTTCATTCAGGCTACACAGCACATGAGTGTGGGATCTTCGTCATCAGCAAACCAGGCATCTACTGCGGGTAATCAGGCTACATCTCTCATAACTTCTGGCTCTACGACATCTTGGGTAGTTGACTCTGGAGCGTCACAACATATGACTGGTATGAAGAGATTGCTCCAATCTATTGACTCATATATTTCTCACCAATCTGTCACACTGGCGATGGTTCAATGAGGAGAATGCTAGCTAGTGGATCTGTCTCTCTAACACCCAAGATTGATCTAAAATATGTACACTTTGTGCCTGAGTTTCCTTTTAATCTTCTTTCTGTTGCAAAGTTGGCTGACACTGTAAAATGTACAGTAACATTTGGGCCTTCTTGTTTTATTTTACAGGATCTCAAGAGTATGAGGACGATTGGTGGGGGGCCTAGGAAAGGTGATCTCTACCTTTTCCACGGTGACAGTCTGCCTCGCCCAGTATCTGCTCCAGCTCCATCCATCCTGTTGAGTGGTTCCCCCTTACTATGGCATTGCAGATATGGACATCCGTCGTTAGAAAGCATGCGGAAGTTGGAACCTGAGTTGTCCCAAGTGTCATCTTTAGAGTGTCAGTCATGTCAGCTGGGAAAACATCATAGGTTGTCTTATCCCAGTCGTGTCAATAAGCGGGCATCTTGTCCTTTTGAGTTAGTCCACAGTGATGTATGGGGTCCTGTTAAAGACCAGAGTTATAATGGTTTTCGTTATTTTATTTCCTTTGTGGATGATTTTTCCTGCATGACATGGGTCTACCTTCTCAAAAGTCGGGAGTTTGTGCTATCTATTGTGAAACATTTTCATAAAGAAATAAAGGTTCAGTTTGATTGCAATATAAAAACTCTCCAATCTGATAATGCTTTAGAGTATGTTCAAAAGGCTATGTCTGATTTTTGTAGTTCTGTGGGCATGATTCATCGCACGTCTTACCCTCACACCCCTCAGCAAAATGGGGTGACTGAGAGAAAAAATCGTCATCTTCTTGATATTGCTCGTTCGATCATGTTTCAATCCAATGTGCCTAAGAAATTCTGGTCTGAAGCTTTGTTAACTGCTTGTTTCTTAATCAATAGACAACCATCCTCCGTTCTCAAAGGACAAACTCCTTTCTCTGTGTTACGACCCATGGATCAGCCCTTCTCTGTTCCCCTCAAGAGTGTTTGGTTGCACTTCTTTTGTCCATAATTTTGACCCTAAGGCTGACAAACTTTCTCCTAGGTCTATTAAAACCTTATTCCTTGGTTATTCTAGTACTAGCAAAGGATACAAGTGTTATTGTCCTAGTCTTCGTCGCATGTTTGTGTCTAGGGATGTTACCTTCCATGAGACCACTCCGTATTTCTCCGATGCTATGAGTAAAGGGGAGCAGTTGAGAGAGGGAGTGCCACCAGATTTTCAGAGTGAGAGAGTGGCACCATCTGTGCAGAGTGAGGGAGCGCCACCCATTATTCCTGATTATACTTTTATTCAAGACGAGCAGGCAGCTGACAGGCCTGTTATTCAGCAGTACCCATATGTTTATAGTAGGCGAGGCAGACAAGATCCAGAAGAGGTAGCGACACCAGTCTCTGAGCCTTCATCGTCTTCTACTCACGAGATTCCTGCAGAAGCATCAGATCTTGATCTTCCTATTGCTATTCGGAAAGGTGTTCGTTCTTGTACTATTAGACATCCTATTACAAATGTGTGTTGTCTGTCACACTTATCTAAGCAGGCCCGCGCATTTGCTATTGGGATTGATTCTGTTGATATACCAAGGGATCACTATGATGCTATGAAGGACAGTGGCTGGAAACAGGCAATGCAGCTTGAGATGTCAGCCCTTTTGCATAATGGCACATGGGATCTTGTTGACTTACCTGTAGGGAAGAAAGTCGTGGGTTGCAGATGGGTTTTCACCATCAAACATAATCCGGATGGATCTGTTGAGAGGTTGAAGGCCAGATTGGTAGCAAAAGGCTACACACAGACCTATGGAGTTGATTTCTTTGAGACCTTTTCTCTAGTAGCTCGTCTAAACTCTGTCCGGATTATTATTTCTCTGGCTACTACCTTTGATTGGCCCCTATTTCAGCTTGCTGTTAAGAATGCCTTTCTACATGGTGATCTACAGGAAGAAGTATATATGGAGCAACCTCCTGGGTTTGTTGCTCAGGGGGAGTGTCAAAAAGTGTGTAAATTGAAGAAAGCCATATATGGGCTGAAACAGTCTCCTCGAGCTTGGTTTGACAAGTTCAGTGAGGTTGTACTCCAGATGGGTTTCTCTCGCTCCATGGCTGATCATTCTTTATTCTACTCTAGCTCTTCTTGTAGCTCTATCATTATTGTTGTATATGTTGATGACATAGTGATTACTGGCAGTGATTCTCCAGGCATATCTCGTGTGAAGGAAGGGTTACAGAAACACTTCCAAACCAAGGATCTGGGTAAACTGAGATATTTTTTGGGCATTGAGGTGCTTAGATCTCATGCAGGTGTCAACCTATCTCAGAGGAAATATGTGTTTGACTTACTACAGGAAACAGGCATGACTGAATCTAAACTGGTATCTACTATGGATTATCACATCAAGGAGACGGTTGATGATGTTGAGTACTCAGATCCAGGATATTACAAGAGAATAGTTGGCAAGCTAATATATCTGACTGTTACACGACCTGACATTTCTTTTGTTGTAGGCGTTGAGTCAGCATATGCACTCACCACGACAGTCACACTGGACAATAGTTTGTCGGATTCTAAGATATCTGAAGAGTGCTCCTAGTAAGGGGATCACATATTCTAAACCCAAGGTGACTCCATCTATTTTGACTCTCACAAGGTATTCAGATGCAGATTGGGCTGGTGATCATACTGATAGAAGGTCTACATCAGGCTATTGTACTTTCCTAGGTGATCATTTGATTACTTGGAAAAGCAAAAAATAGCATGTGGTAGCTAGATCCAGTACTGAGGTTGAATACCGTGTTATGGCCCATGCATGTTGTGAACTACAATGGGTCAAATCTGTTCTTTCTGAGTTAAAAATCACTATCATGTCTTCTATGGAGCTCAAGTGTGACAATCAATCTGCTATACACATTGCCAGGAACCCTATCTTTCATGAGCGTACAAAGCACATAGAAGTTGATTGTCATTTTATTCGTGATCAAATCAAAGATGGCACTATTGTGACGCCAGACGTCAAGTCTGAAGATCAACTGGCGGATATCTTGACAAAGCCTTTGGGTCCAGCAGCTTTTCAAAGATTATGTGGCAAGTTGGGCATACACAATGTGTACTCTCCAGCTTGAGGGGGAGTGTGAAACAACCTGTATCCCCGTCGATACCATCGACAGGAGGTCGATGGTATCGAGATCATCACAGCGACAGAACTTCATTCTGTCGATACCATCGACAGTCCTGTCGATGGTATCGAGATTGCTACAGCGGCGGAAATCTGCAATCTGCCTCCTGGTTCTATTTTCATTATATTATTTGTTTTATTGTTTTTCTATTATTTTCTCCTTTGTACCACAATGTATCTTACCCTAATATATAAAAAGAAGTGAGACGGCTATTGCCCTTTCAAGAAAGTTGCTCCTTTCAGCCGACAAATCTCTCGATGTTTCGTCTCCTCTCCCCCTCACCTCTTCTAACAATTATAGTCAACACTACTTGGACTATGTAATTAATGTTAGATGCTTACATTAGGATTTTTAAACAAAAGCGGGAAAAGCGGGTGAGGCAGGCAAAAAGCGGGTGATTATGTTCAAAACGATTAAGCGGGCGCTTAGGGGCTATATTAGGCGGATGAGGGTCATGGGCGCTTAAGCGGCCCGCCTGGCCGTTTTTAAATTCACTGGGTTTCTAACTTCCGATTGATGGCAAACACCCCTCCTTTTTCATGACTGCAAAATTAAATTACGAGTTGAAGACTGATATATTTAATTGTCAATACAGCTAATATCACTTTTATAGTTTGACTAGTTACTCGATGTGTGGATAAGCCAAGCATGTCATTATTATCAATAAGTATGGTGCAAGACTTCGCCTTGACTTTGCCAAGTGTGATGTGGAAGTTTGTGGAAACTTAGAAAGTTTCGAGGAAATTTTAATGCAGACTTTAATAAACTTCGTTATTTTTTTAAGAAAATGATGCAAATTTGAAGGGAACTTTGGTAGAAAACTTCTAATTATGCTACAGCTCTATCATATTCGTGTTGATTTAATATAAATACACAATTGACGACTCTTTGGCACTAGGTAGGATGATGATATGATGCACACTTATAGTTGCAAGGGTCAAATGTGCAATACATATATACAAATGCAATTTACCATTAGTCCTTCATACAATATGCAATCACATAGTAGTTACAAAACCTTCTCCAGGAAAAAGTGGCAGGAAATAACGTCGATATTCAAAGTTTTTCAGAGGATTGGAGGCACCACTTATGCCTTATATGGCCTTTAGGGCACTAATTAGGATTACTGGGTTGGGTTGTATAAGTTTCGTCCCAACATCGCCAACTTCGGGGAAACATCGACAACTTCCAACAATTTTGGGACGAAAACACACTATAAAAATCCAACTTCATCGATAAGGGGGAAACTTTCGTCTGATGTTGGGGCCAAGTCAGCATAGTCATGGTTCGACATTGCTTGGGCTCAAAGTTCAAAACAACAGCAAAGTTTTTCCTAACTACAGCGATTTTTAGTTCCACGTCAATAAGATGTTAAATGTCATGTCATGTGTCATTATAATGTTCACCTAGAAAAGGTTTGATGGATGATTTTTCGTATCTATGGATAATCAGATTTCAACTATGTTGTTAGCCATATTAATATAAGAATCTACTTCTAGATTGGGTAACAATTGGTTAGAGGACAAAGAAACATATAGTCATGGCCACATCTAAAAATGAAGTTGAATATAAAAAATGACACCGAGTACACGTGACCTCATGTGGGTTGGGTCTTTTCTGAAACTATATGATCTCCACCCAGCTATCCTAATGCTCGTCTTTTATGGCAACCACTGGCAATTCTATGTCTCGTTCGAGGACCAAAAATCATTTACTGTTGGATTTTCAATTTTCATTTAGTTATAGAGGTGATTATGAGTAAGGAGATTAGTGCCCCTCATTTTGTCTGCACAGCAAGTTATACATCTTTTCATGGAGCATTTTCCAAAGTCCTTCAGAATGTTAATTGACAAGTTGGAGATAACAGGCACTGTACTCCAGCTTGAGAGGGATGCTGGAATATCAATTCTTATTCAATTCTATTTTCATTTTACTTTTCATGTATGGTTGTGTGCTACATCAAGTCATTTCCTATTTGCGGGCTTTCTAAATGAAGGACAATGATTCATACTACGAAGAACTTTTAATGGATGTTTGGTTCTTTTTCCCTTAAGATGTATTTGGTACACAGTGAATGAAGGCGAGGGGAACAAAAGGGAGGAGAGGGGAGGGGTAAGGAGGGGAAGGGGAGCTTATTTTAGTGTGTTTGGTAAGCAGAGGAAGGGGAGGGGAAGATTGTTAAAAACAAATCACAAATTACAATATAAAATGTTTGTGTAGTAAAACTTAACTAACTCTTTTTCTATCTATGAAAGCATTTCCCTCCATACTTTTATGTTTGATTTCCATTCAAGTATATGAGTTGTCTCCATATTTCAATATTTCCTCTATATTACCTTTAAGTTTTCCTCCAGTCATCTACACTTCTCCACATATTTCTATGTTTCTAATAAAATTTTCAAGTTCCCACAAAATCCCTTTTTTGCCAAATTTTTATATCTTCTAGATTATGTCCATGTTGTCCCAAATTTTATGCCAAGTTTCACTTTATTTCTTGTATCCCTCCAACTTTCCAGTTTTTCCCAAGCATTCCTTCAACTTTCCATGTTCCCCCCAAGCTCCTGATAAGTTTCCCGCAAGTCTTTCCCCTTCCCCTTCTCTCCACTCCAATTTGGTAGGGAGAGAAGTGGTAGAAAATATATATAAATGTTTCCCCTTCATTTCCATCCCTTTTCCTCCCTCCCCCGACACTTTGCCTAACCAAACAGGTTGAATCTTTTTCCTTTCCCATCATTCCCCTCCTACCAAATTACTCATGGACAGTAATTTTAATGATCAAAGTGTGGGGTGGTGTCAAAAGCAAAAACTAATATGCCCTGCATATGTGGCCACAACCTCTCAAAATGCATCCCACCTATGGCTTTTCAAAACATCAGAATGACATTCTATTCTTTTGTATACTTCACAGAATAATATTTGGTGCTTGTTGGACTAGCTGAACAAAGTCACTATGCAGATCTCTTTCGAGTTCCAAAATTTTAAGGGAGTGATAACCACTTACGTAGATGAAAGAATGTGGTAGTAATAATAGAAACAACAGCTATATTTCCTCATAGATCAGAAGTTAAGAACTAAAGTATGAATACTCACATCCATTATGGTGATACAAGAATCTGAAAGAGATAGAGACCCAACAGAAGCGGTGGTCGCATTTAGTGTAAGCCTTGATGATATGTCGTCCTTTGACAGTGTCTCAACCTGTAAATAAGATCATGAATAGAATAAGACTCTTACCCACAACGGAAAAGGATGGCTAAGTAACAGAAAAGTACGCTATGCTTTCCCATTGAATATGGAGCATGAGGTTTTTATGACAAAGCACCACTTGCAATAAACAGGAACATGAAATGAAGAATAGTATAAACTTGCCTGACCAACTATAAAGTCAACAGAGTCAGCAATAAATGGTTCATGAGGCCCTTCAGGAATCCCAGTTAATATGATTCTCTTCAACAAAAAGGAAGGTGTCCAACTAACTCTGCAACATAGATAATTTCCTAATTGTTACCAAAGAAGAATGAATAGACAATATATTCACATATTGTAGAAACGATGTGTAAGAGATACCCTCTCCTATATATAGGAGATGAAGACACAACCCTAGAGATGACCAAACTCTATCGGATCTGCTGAACTATTGGACTCTGACTTGATCAGCCTTATGGACACAGACCCAATGCCATACTACATATGACTTAATAACTCCTTTTACTTCTAACATATATATTTTATTACCTCAGAACAAATGATCACCTGAAAAAAATTAATTGTAAAATAATTATATTTTGTAAACACTCAATTAGCTAAGGGAGCATCAATAACCTTGTCTTAGGTGGAGAAATTACCATAGCATGGTCATCATTGAAAACAAGAAAACATGAAACCTGGTTTATTTCAGGAACTTAAGTACAGCTCAATGGCTCATAGAGCCAAATTCACCAATAGACCTCGATTTAAATATTTAGAAACATTCATTTAAATTTTTAGATAAAGTCAGGATACTCTAGGAAAATTGTAAATTGAAAACATCATAGTATAGATCTCATTTATAGTGACCACTTGGCATAGGAAAGACTATAGTTTGAATGAGCAAATTGGACAAAGCATGGATCAAAGTGGTCTAACTTGATATATAATTTATGTTTTTCTTTATTGTTTGTAAACAAATAGGTTGAAACATTCACTGCTCACACTTGCCTTAGTGGGTTAACATTTTAGGCAAAAAATCATTCACACTTCTGCTCACCACAGATGACCTAACTTGACTTTAATTGGAAACTGCATAGGGGGTAACAAAAAAATCTTACAATGAGAAGGGGGGTAGTTGAATCCAACACCATAATTCGATCAGCCTTCTTTTATTCTCTGACATGGTATCAGAGAAGTATCCAAAACCCTAGCCGTGAGAGAAAAAAAAAGGAAAGGAGATGTAATCGGTGGGTGGTCACCCTTCTTCCTTATGGGTCGGCTACCCGCAGGCCGTTCCATGGTTTCTGTTGTTTTTTTCATTCCCATGTGTTTACCACTGCTCCTTGCCTTTCTTCCTCCCACCACTATCATCATCTCCACCAACAGGCCTCCTATCCACTGCCACCGGGACCCCCACCCGTCCCTCTAATTGCATCCGTTCTTTTTCTTTCCTTGTATACTAATCCAATTCCCCCAGCCGCTATATCTGCAGTCGGCAACCACAGACCCAACTCATGCATCCGCTTTCGTCTTCTATCCGCTACCGCACACCGTCACCTGCCAACTCCTCTTCACTGATAATAACTTCCCCTACAATATTTTTCAGTTGTCACCGATAATCTTTCGATGTTTATGCATCTTCCACCATCCAAGCTCAGCATTAACCCAGCGCCCGTCCGCAAAACCCCTCACCTTCCGCCTCCCGTCTCTTGATTCCAAAGCTTCCAATACTCCCAACAGCCGATCTAAACCCGTCCGCACGACCCCCCAACCTTTCGATACTCCTGATCACGGCTCCTTTCCGAGCGCGACTACCACCCATCATCTTGTTAGCCAATGACTTCTACAACCTACAGCAATAAGGCTCTTCACGGACAAATATTGCGACCTTATCACGCCTCGGTCGGTAGTGCCCTGCCCCGCCGCAGACGCACCAACATCGTCCCCAACCTCAGTTGCAGCACATGAGGATCATGCCTCATCATCGTCAAGGCTGCCACAAACGACCTCCACGAACTCACACTTCACCCTCTTCTCTCCTCTTGCCACAGGTGGTGCCAACCGCTTGCGGGCTGAAAGAGTCCAGAAATAGATAGACTTCAGCCATAATTGTGTAATCACTCCTCATAATTGCTTGCCCTGCCTACCTCGATTGCACCCATAATGGAGAAGAAAAGGCTGAGTACTTCTTGCCCTCCAGATTCAAGACAAAAGGCTTCCTTGAAGCTTTCACTTAGGTGGAGAACAGGGGAAGAAAATCCAACTAACCCACGTGGATCGGTGAAGACAATAATTGACTAAATAGGCTAATATAGACGCTCTAACACTCCCCCTCAAGCCGGAGCATGGGTGAAACACGTCCAAAGCTTGGAGGTTACAAGACTCGATAAAATGATAAATTAAAGATAAAAGATAAATATCACTCCCCATACAAAAATTGATACTCCCCCTTAATTAATACTCCCCCTGAACCATGTGTTGACAATGCCTCTCTTCTTTGAAATTGTATTCTGCGGGCTGGAGATCCTCGAGCTTTGAAGAAGGTCTTTGGAGTGCATCTGGATTGAAGAACATCCGAAGAATGGAACCTGATACTACAGCAGTAATTTGCCACTAAGAGCAGACGATCCTCAACACCACCACTACGTCATCTTCATTGGATTACGTACTTAATGCGGCACGAACGTGGATGCCCATGTAGATGTAGTAGAATTGGAATCTTCGAATTGTCTGAGAAGACGTGCATAACGTGGCACGAACACGAACGGACGATATGATGGTGATACGACGTAGGTACCATAACTCTGACGCATGAATCTTGGGGGCTTGATGGGAAAGGAGATCATCCATCAAGGAAAGTCCCAATTAGATCAGCAACAAGTGATGTCGAAATCGCAGATGCGGCTCGGAGAAGACGTGATGAAGCAGCTCGGTGAAGATAAACTGGATGAATCAACCTTGCAGAAGTAGATTAGCAGGCTTGCTGAGCTTCTGAAAATCTGAAGAAGCACCCATCTATCTCATGTGAATGCAGTTGAAGTACACCATCAACAACTGACGTACATAACGCGGTACGAACGCGGATAGCTCGGTGTTGATGCTGAATGAAGATCCTTCATTGTTGTCTGGAAGTAGAGAACGGATGTGTTGAACAATGTGAAACTCCATGAAGATAATAGCCTGGAACATATATAGCTTGAATACATATATCACTCTTCTCATACTCTCTCTCTCTCTCTCATACATATTCTCTCACTCTCTCTCTCTCTTCTCATCTCTTCCTCTCCTCTCTATCCCCCCGCACACCAAATACGACGAGAGTGAGTGTTTGGTGTGGAGAAATGGACATATGACCCCCCCTGCACTGTGGAAAGGGATACACACATGATATGGGTGGGTGGGAAAGAAATTGGTGGATTTGAGAGGATTTTGTGATATATGGAGATGCATGATATGTGGAGAATGAAACCGATAATCGGAGAGACTATGCTAAATGGGTCAAAGTAAGATCCGGTTAGAAAAATTAAATGGATCTAGCCTCGACCCGAAAAGGGATTTGTTTGGCCCGTTAGGGCAACTGGATCTGATTAGCCAAGGACAAATTCGATTAAGGATTCGAATATCAACAGGCATCTGGTATATGGGGTAGTAGATAGGGTTGTTTGGTAGTGGTGGAGAGTGATGGGTGATCATGCTTCAGCCAAGGATAAGCGAAAATGTTGGGGCAACAACGACGAGATGGAGAGCAGCAGTGGAGCAGCGACCAGGGGCATGGATGACGGCGTCGGCTGAATGGTGTGATCGACGGCTGGGGATATGGTTGCTGGATGATATGGCAGCCACACAGCAGCAGGACAGATGACGATGATTGTGTTGCTCGGTTGATGTAGCACTTGGCCGCAACGAAAGAGATGATATTGGTCTCCTACACAGGTCCGGAGATATTGCATGCCATGAGGCTGCATGCGGAGTCAAGTGCAGAGCCTCTCCTTATGAGACGACGAAGGCTGGAGCTGAGGACATCAAGGCGATGCAGCGGTAGATGGCTGCTGAATAATGCGAGTGTGATGGCGTCGACGGATGTGGATAGCGGCTGCTTCTGGGCGGCGCGGCGACGGCGATGGTTGCTCCTACTTTTGTGGTCGGCCGCAACACTGTTACTGGTCGTCGTCGGCTTGCTGGATGGATTCAGCAGTGGATGAAGATCTTTGTTGGGTGCTACTTGCTACTGGACGCAATAGTTGCTGCTATTGCTGGCCGACTACTGTCCTGGCAAGTTGTGGTTGCGGCTACGGTTAGTAACTGGTAACGGCTTGACGATGGTTGTTGATTGCACCGGGATGGAGATAGCCAGCGTACGGAAAGAAAAATTAAATCTTTAAGAAAGAGAAGGAGAAGCCATAAAGGCCGGGATGTGCCTGGCGGACGGCTAGCCTAAGCCATGGCTACGGCGGCCGCCCGCAAGCGGGGGTTCTTCCCCTCGGTTGCTCTCTAGAAAAGACGAGTGGCAGCTAGGGCTGCGTGCGCGCCGGAAAGGAGAGGGAGGACGGGCGGCGGCTAGGTTTCCCTCAGGAGCGAACATGCTCTATTCACGCAGGAATTACTGTTCACTCAGTCGTAATGTTCACGCCGGAGTTATTGTTCACGTCGTGCACTAGTCACCGCCAGAGTTACTGTTCACGTCGTCGTTACTGTTCACCGCTCTGATACCATATTAAGAATAAGATTGTATTGAATGCAATGGGATGAATACAAGACTCGACGCCCTCTCCTTTGTATAGGAGAGAGGAGACGCCCTAAGACTTAAGACGCAAGTAATCTAAATGGGCTATAATAGAAAAGCCCACTAACTAATTAACCTATTAACTAAATAGGCTAATATATACTCTTTAACATATCCTTTTCAATCTATCTGAGTCTTTGGACCGCGCCATCCTTCCCGTCAAGATCTATCTGTCAGTCATCACTTCCCCGAGATCCTTTCATCACGCAGCTCCATATGTTGTTGCCATTGAAGCAACCACGCCAAAGTAGATCCACCTTCGGCTCTAGCAACCGTCTTCTCCGTCTTTTGCCCTTTCTCCACACCATCTACTCACTCTCGTCGTATTTGGTGTGTGAGGGGAATAGAGGGGAGAGAGAGAGAAAGGAGGGTATGAGAGAGAGGATATGAGGAGACAGATATGAGATGAGATGATATGTTCCAGGTTGTCTTCATGGAGCTTCCTCTTCTTCAGCACATCTGCTTTACTGATGTCTTTGTGGCGTGTTATTCCCACTTAGCATCACTTTACATTTCAGACAGCATTAAAAATCTCACAGTTGCAGCATTGACACCAATGTATTAGAAAGCGGGAAGCGGGAGGCATGCGGACGGCACCCTGTAACCGATTAAGCGGTAGGCGGGCGATTAAGCGGGCGATTTTTGAAAAAGCGGGTGTCTAAATTTTATATATTTTTATACAAAATTACATGTATGTGTATATAAAAAATATATTTATAAGGAACTTCTATACATATCTAATCAGCAAATCAGTAATTAACTAAGTATTCATCAATACTTACTATTAATCAGCATCTCTAATCACTAAAATCAGCAAGCAGATCAGTAATTGTATATAACAAACTATGAATTATTGAATTAAAGTAATCACTAAAGTAATACTAACCAGCAGTACCAATCATTAATCACTGAAAGCAGCAAGGAAATCAGTAAAATTAATCATGCATTATTAGTATAATAGAGCAATAGGATATTTACTTAGATGCATTACAGCAGTACCCAATTATTACAGCTTACACACAAAGTATGCATTCTAAATTAGGACTAGCTATATCATAGAACATTTAATGTATACAAGTTTCGTATATTATAGTCAATACTACTTGGCTATGTAATTAATTAATGTTAGATGCTTACATTAGGATTTTTAAACAAAAGCGGGAAAAAAGCGGGCAAAAAGCGGGAAAAAGCGGGTGAGGCGGGCAAAAAGCGGGCGATTTTGTTCAAAATGATTAAGCGGGCGATTAATGGCAAAATTAAGCGGCTGGGGGTCATGGGCGCTTAAGCGGCCCGCCTGGCCGTTTTTTATTTCATTGATTGACACCAAGACTTTTACGTTCGTACCACATCATGTAAATCAGAACAAGAGCTATTGCGGCTAATTCCGGCCTCTTGCCCCTTTTCTGTCGATGATGTTTCAGTTGATCATCCATGTTGCGGTATCCCAGATGGTTACTTCTTCATCAAAGCTCGTCATCTTCAAGCCTGTGTAAATTTTGTATCTGCAAGGATTCATCCAGAGTGATCTTCACCAAGCTACTTCATCGTGTCTTCTCCGAGTTGCATCTGCTACTACGTGTTGACACTTCAACACCTCGTCCAGCATGTTCGTGCCACGTTATGTATGTTGGTGGTCTTCTGCGCTAATTCCAATTGGCTACACTTCTCAGACGATTAAAAGACACATCTACTGCTACATCGACATTGTTGTGTTCGTGTCGTGTTATGTACGTGGGATGTGTTGAGTGTGGTTATTCCACTCCACATTCCTCTCTAGTAAAGATGGCGTAGTCATGGTATTTATGATTGTTTGCTTTAGATGTTCTTCGTTCCAGATGAACTTCAAAAGAAAGACCTTCAAAGCTCGAGCTTCTCCATCCTACAGAACACATCTCAAAGAGGCGTCAGCATATGTTTTTAGTTAGGAAGTATTGTTTAAGGGGGAGTAACAATTTTTTGTATGGGGAGTGACACTTCAACCTTACATTTATTGTTTAATCGAGTCATGTAACTCCAAGCTTGAACATGTGTTCACCCATGCTCCAGCTTGAGGGGGAGTGTTAAAATATTAGCCTATTTAGTTAATAGAATTAACTAGTCTACTGTGTAGATGGGCTTGTGAGCCCATGGCCCATTAGGGTTTAGTTTGCTTCCTTGTGCTTCCTTGTAATTGCCTCCTCTCCTATACATATAGGACAAGGGTGTACATATCTATACAACAACATAACAACAAATACACTTATTCACAAAAGTCATTCCACTATAATAGCAGCAACATCCTAAAAGTTGGTCGACATCTAGGTATCGTCGACTTTTCCTACTTTTTCTATAGGGTTGGGCTAATATCGTCGATATATTGGTCACGATATCGTCGAAGTTTACGAATACAAAGTTTACCCAGATTCGATACGCTGACTAACGACATCAACAAAGTTGTCGACTTTTCACTAAATGTCGACGATTTTTAGTACCATGGTTGGGGGTATGCGGGGCATTCCCTTCCCCCCAGTGAGAGGATCGAGACCTAGCCCCCTCCAAGAAAAGGTATACTATGATTTTTGGTGGGAGATCAAGTATAAAATTTGTATATACAAGTTTGAGGCAAATAACAATAGGAATAGGAAGACGCGACAAATTTTGGTAGCAATGTGTTGAGTAGCACCTACTCCGGTTGTGCTAGAGCGGTGGCAGACATGCAGATGGTAGTGGCTTCAGTAGTGGTTGTTGTCACTGAGGGGTTGTTGCCATTGGTGATTGTTGCCCCTTCCAACTACCTCTATTGGTGGTGGTCGCTGCCATGAGGGTTGTTGCAATCGTTAGGTGTCAGGAGATGCAGAAGGGTCTGCAAGCCCTTGCGGCCGATCATGCAAACAAGGAAAGGAACATTTGGAGTTGTAAGGTAGCGACCATAACAGCTCTTGAGATGACAACTTTAGAGACCTTGATGATATTGACACCCCACTTGGAAATATTGGACACATCTTGTTGCTTACACCTTTGTATGCCTTTCGGCATGTCCTACTCCTATCTTTTATTCCCACTTTTCCGAAGCACAACAAGCATCGATCCGAGCTTCCCTTCGTGTAGTCGCCTGACCGGATGGAGTTCCTCGGATCCAGAATAACCAAATTGTTCAAATCGAGGTTAGTGGGCCACACCCAATTGATTTGTAGATGGACCAGCTTGTCGTCGTTCACCTTCGACGGTGGACAGTTATACCAAGTTAGTCCGAGGATGAGGACAAGTTTGTGGACAAGTGGCGGGAATTGGCGGTGAGAGTGAAGGCAGAAAGTAGGTTTGGAGGAGAGCAAAGAAGGAAGTAGGAGGACGAAAGGGAGGATGTCGAAATGAACTATGAGATGATTTCCACTACTTTCTTGTCACCAGCCCCTAGGTGATTATCCCTCATCACCGGTAGCTACCTTTTCCTAAAAGTCCAAAGTCCATTGTGGATGTTGTGGAGAAAAAGTGGACAACATAAGATCAAAGAGGGTCTGCAGGCAGCTGACCAAGGGAAGTAAGTCAGTAACCATCGCCTGCTGGCTAGAATTCTCTCGTGTTTATCTCTTTTCTTCTCTTGAGGAAGGGTGGCGGCACCCTAAGGGTGGATGAAATTAAAAAAACAATGGTAGAGGCTACATTTAGGGTTCCCTAAAAGTGTATTGCGTTGATATCATGTGAAACCAAGATGGGAGGCAAATTAGTTTATCTGCTAGACAAAATCCCGCTCCTATATATAGGAGAGGGGAACACTTACGACTTGGACTCAAACGTTGATGGGCCAAATACACTTAGGCCCATAAGATAAACTCAAGGACAAATAACTCTAACAAGATGTTGCAAAACAGATTTCCTTAGCAGGATTTAGAAGCACATTCTGAGCAATGATGCACAATATCAATATTTCGAGGTGTAATAGAAGCAGCAAGCATTTGGAACTTGATGTCATAGTCAGAAGAGATTTGTAGAGAGAAAGTGGCAAAAATGCTCCTCAGCAACCGAAGGTAGCAAAGCGCATCTTGTAGAAGTTGTTTTTGAGGTTGCTAACTAAAACAATGGTAGAGGCTACGTTTAGGGTTCCCTAAAAGTGTATTGCGTTGATATCATGTGAAACCAAGATGGGAGGCAAATTAGTTTATTTGCTAGACAAAATCCCGCTCCTATATATAGAAGAGGGGAACACTTACGACTTGGACTCAAACGCTGATGGGCCAAATACACTTAGGCCCATAAGATAAACTCAAGGACGAATAACTCTAACAAGATGTTGCAAAACAGATTTCCTTAGCAGGATTTAAAAGCACATTCTGAGCAATGACGCACAATATCAATATTTCAAGGTGTAATAGAAGCAGCAAGCATTTGGAACTTGATGTCATAGTCAGAAGAGATTTGTAGAGAGAAAGTGGCAAAAATGCTCCTCAGCAACCGAAGGTAGCAAAGCGCATCTTGTAGAAGTTGTTGTTGAGGTTGCTAACTCCTCTGGAAGTTTAAATCACACCCCCTAATTTGCGGATCCAACCCCCTGCTCCTCTTATGCTCACACTTCCAACTCCGAATACACATTTGTACAGAACACTACGTAATTACATAATGGTATCTATGGAAGATATACTAGAATAAAGTCCTCTTCAAGCAGATCAAGCTTTTGCTAGACGCCCAGACCTTATTGACCATATCATACACTAACAATGCCTCAATTTTATCGTGTTTACCTCAATCCAAGTTGTGAATACTCAAAACATGTAGAGCATTGTCATGAAAGAGATAGAAAGTTGGATAGATGTGTATGACTAAATAGGATACAAGTACAGTTGTATCAAGGAATCTCGAAAAAGGTTTGTTGTAAAGATAATATCGTGTCCGCAATAATGTCACATCCAAACAATTCGACCTTGCAGACATTTCGAAGATAGAACCAATTGTTCTTTTTTTTTATATTCGACATCACAAAAATTTCTCAAATGATTAACATTAATGCAGAACACCCATGATTCATCTTCAAAATTTAAGTGACCTTCCTCACGTTTCGACTAAGAACTTTAATCTGCCATTCTAAATGAAAGTAGATATATTCCAGAGCCTTCATCGTGCAATGGCATTCTCATAGAGATTACATATTCCACACAAGTGGGCTATCTTCGCAACGTTACCAATTTCGTATTATACTTTAGTCACCAGGATGCATTTTATTGCCAATATGGTTATGACTTATGAATATGATACAGTGTTTCACTACCCCGGCCACCCAATCCACATGGATGTTTTTCGACCTTCACATGATAGTGGTGCAATGCTCAGTCACCCCCATATCTAAATATCACATCCCACTTGGTTAGAATAAGTGTAAAAAGTATTATTTACTTGTTTCTCTTTTTCTTATATGTTTAGATTTTTTCAACATCATGTAAATGGGGTTATTGGCCGCCACCCATGGTGCTATAAAAAAGTGTGTCGTGTCTATAGTCAATACAAACCATTAGGTTCCGTAATCACGCTTAGTACATGGTATCGGAGTATAGTGTTCAGTCCATGTAAGGAGAACATCTCTAGACGGCGGCAACACAGCCTTTATCCTAGGAGGGACTTCCATTGCCTCCGTCCTAAGGAGGGGCCACCGCCTCCATCTCTTAGAGAAGATGTTGCCACCTCCATCATGAGGAGGATCCTCAATCCCTTCCATCATGAGGGTCATCACCGCCTCCAGGAGGGACTCCCTTGCCATTCATTTCAAAGGAGGAAACAACTACAGTGATTGTTTTTATCCCTAAGAATAGCAACCACCGTCGGCATCTGAAACATGTAGCCCAAGAACATGTCATGTCACTAGGTGCAGCAACATTCATCTACCGTGATTCCCACAGGCCATCGAGACCTGGTACACTTGGTGTATCCTTACAAACCGTGTAGATTAAGTATACGCCGTGTACCCCTGCTCATTATGTTAATCCAAGATACGCCATGTCATCCTACAGTCAGACTCAAACAAATCGAGAGATGTCATATGTGCTGGCACACATCGTGTTCTTTTACATGATGTGCCTTTATATCCAGAAGTTGCAGTCTTCTCTGAACATACCATTTTTATTCCCACATGAAGTGTTTTGCATCTCCAAAGTAGAGCAACACGTCATGTCCTCATTCCACATGTCTTGTGTAGTGTAAGCCTCTATGGTTGAGAAAATGGATTCAACGGAGACTCTTCAACGAACTCCCCTCCTTGTCTAGAATTATGTCATCTCTCTCGGAAGCTAAATGACAAGAACTTCGGTCATTGGAGTTGCAAGGTCAAAGTTTGGTTCACATTTCAAAGTAAGGATAATCATCTCGCTAATGATCCTCTAAAAAATGGGTCCCTATCTAGATGGGATCAACATAATGATAACCTTCTCTTTGTTCTGTAAAATTTCATAGAGCCCTAGGTGGCTCATATCATTGATAACTTAACTCGGTGTAAAGCCATCTAGGCACCATCTTTAACTTGTGTACATCTACAATGTCTCTCAGATATACGACATGACAGCGGAGATGTAACCTTAACTAAGAAGACAAAACCCTTCAACAATATTTTGGTGAAGTCGCTGACATAAAAGAGGATCTAAACACTTTGCTCCCTTTGTCTATTGATCCTATAATACTTAGATGGACTACAAAAAGAATATGAAGGGAGTCAGAAGTCATCTTGTAAAAATTGGCCTCTCCACTCTTAGAGAGGCGTATCGATGTGTCTCACACCTTTCTTGAGCAAGATTCTTCAACTACTCCTGCGCTACTGACCACTTTGCTATGGTTACTCAAAATAACCCTTTCACATGAGGTCGTGCCAATGGTGGATGAGACAGAAGAGAAGGTCGTTCTAATGGAGGAAGGGGATGCCCTGCATACACTCATTGTGGCAAGGAGAAGCCTGGTGTTGAAGATTCTCTATTAGCTTTCCCAAGAGTAGTAATATCAGTATTCTCATTTGCGTCTGGATACGATGTTGCTTCCGGAGGTCTGGAGCAAGAGACATATGAGTAGAGTAGTTACAAACACAGGAGCAAGAGACAGAGTACCAGCAAACCCGAAACATGTAGTTGATGCTTGATCACTCGACGTATCAAGAGTAGACGCTCTCGTACTCGCCTCGAGTTTACACTTTCAAACTGTCTTCTGAACCGGGAATGAGACTGTCTTTTCCTCTAACTTCCGTTGAACCAAGAGCAACTGAAATTGGAGTTCTTGTATTAGTAGCATCCTCTCTTATAAATAGCTAGTTTTGTTTCCGTTTTGCCCCCTGAAACTATAGATGCAGCCTCTGTGAGTCGACTTTTTGAACCAGGAGACGAAGTTGAAGATTCGCTTTCCGCTTTCTCGACACTTTACATACTATGAACTTCATGGTTTTCCTCCCGGGACTTATGTTGCTAACATTTTAGCTAATATTTCTAATACAGAGGAACGCCATGAAGAAATAACTCATCATGTCAAAATGACAGATGAAGAATACAATTAGCTCCTTCAGTCTACGCATGGTTTGAAATTTTGGTCAAAATTTCAGTTCCAACGACCAACAGTCATGGAAAATTATGTACCTACCATTGAAATTTCCGATATGTAATTTCATTAAAAATTGAAATAAAAAGCTAATACAAATGCAATCATTATGTATTATTACATTGAATGCAAGATATATTGTATAACATGTTATTACATAAGAATATATATATGTAAGGATAGCATAATTGAAATCCCTATCGAAACTGGTCTAGAATTTTTCACACATGTAGGAGCTCCCCACCCACTATCACCATATGATATTATTGCATACTTAAGTGTATTTATGTATGTGTCATCCTAGTAAAATTTTGTGACTTAATTCCTTTATTTGGCTGTCAAAGTTAATGTCATAATCTTATGTCAGCATGAATGGATTTGTCAAAATTTTGGTCAAAATTTTTGCAAAACTTTGCTCTAGACCATCAAAAATGGCGTGAAAATCGGACATTTTAAATTATTGAGACTAGGGCATCCCCAACAAGTTTCCTCCTTTTTCACATTTTATGCTCAGCATTTGGTACCCCAAGTATGTTTGTAGCTTGCCTCTCTACATCAGTTAATACGAGTTTGTCAACCTTTGTTCTTGACTTTAGTGCAACATTTAATCTTACAAGTACATCCAACATTATATTTGATCTCTCCACCAAAACGACTCATTCCGAGGTTAGCTTAGCTAATGGATCTTTCGCTGTTATTCAAAGAACTAGAACCATCAAGCCTCTTCCTAACCTTGCACTATTCTCAGCCATGTTTATACCCACATTTCCTTTCAATTTTATCTCCATCCACTTATCAACCCACTCACTTCAGGCCTCGATTACCATTGACTTAGATTGTTGTTTCTAAATAGATCTCCAAACAAAGGCGACAATTGACGGTTTGAACATGCAAGTCTCTACTAACTCGACTACTCTTTAAAGGTGTGTGGGCCTACAAAGTTGTGCTCCTTGTCAAAGTTGTTTGGGTTATATTTTGTTGGAGAAACTTTGGATACTAGATCCTAAGTTCTCTAGTTTGAATCAAATTAGTTGTGAGGCATGGCAGTTAGGTAAGCACCATCAATCCATATTTAGGTTGAGGGATTAATTACGGGTGGAGTCTATCTTCCATATTGTTCATTCTGACATGTGGGGACCCATCCAAGCACCCTCCAAATTAGGGTTTCCGGATTTTCTTTCCATCATAGATGATTTTTAGCTACCTACTTGTAGTCAATCAACAATAGTTTTAAGAATTTATCCATTTTCACATATATTTGCAAGGAACTTGTAACCCAATTTTCTCAAAAGTTTGTAGTTTTCATATTGACAACGCGATATAATATTTTAGTCATGTCCAGTTGTTATCCACCACGGACATCATTCATTAATTTTTTTGTCTTCGCATACCTCAACAAAATGGTCTGGTAGAGTGAGAATCGGCATATCATTGAAACAGGCATGACTTTTCTTCAACATTTACATGTTCTCAAACACTATTAGGGTGATGCCGTTCTCACTGCCAGCTACCTTGTCAATCGCATGTCGTAAACCACCCTGAACAATCAAATCCTATTTTGCATTTTGTACCTAAACAATCCTTGTACATGGTTTTGCCTTAAATGTTTGTGTGTCGTTGTCAGCATTACCCTTAATCTTAGTATTGGTCATGACAAGTTAGGCCCACGTGCTACAAAGTGTTATCAGGGTATTACAAAACCCAAGGATATCAGTGCTACAACCCATTCGAACATCATTTCTTCATCTTTGTCAATGTTATATTCTATGAAGACAATTCTTATTTAGGGAAGATTCCGACTGTGACTTGGGATGTCTACAAGATCAAAGAGTCCCTTCCCCTTCCCATGAGAATTGAAAATGTCCCAAACTCCACATCTCCTCATTTGGGGAATGTGTTGTAGTCGTAGGTTAGTCATCTTCCTATGACTCATGTTTACCCTCATTGGAAGAACAACCTTGAGATGGTACATGTAGACGACAACGCCGGCCTCAATCCTTCCTCAATCACCACTAGTTCTCGAGATACAAGAAAAACTAAAAATCAGAATGATTTGCATATTTCCCTGTGGAAAGAAAAACACTTATATACTTCTCGTCCTATTTCTAACAATATTTTTTATGAATGAAAATCTCCATCATATATTCCTTTTGCTTCCTCCCTATCCTCTATCAAGATACCTCATTTTGTATTTGTTTCCTTGAGTCACTTAGGTTGATAACAAGCTATGTAGGGTTAGATGGAAGCTCTTATGGGGAATCATGCACTGAGTCTTGATCCTACTCCTAAGAAAATTATTGTGGGCTGCAAATGGGTCTTTTCCATGAAGGTCGGACCATATAGGTCATTTGATCGCCTGAAGGCTCGCCCTTTTGGTAAGGGAAAAATTAAGTCTATGAAGAGAACTATCTGAACCCACTTACCCATTGTAAGATGACATCAGACAAATTTTAATCTCCTTGGTGGCTCACTTCTCGTGGTCGATCTAGAATACATTCGTTCATCGCAATAGATATTGAGGACATATATATGGAGCGACATCCTAGGTTTGTTGCTCACGAGGAGTCAACATGGTCAGCCACCTCCATAAATCACTATATGGTCTCATGCAATCTCCCAAGCATGGTTTGAGAAATTCAATCAATCTTTTAAGGACTTTTGCCTGCAATAGTCTAGTTTAGATCAATCTATCTTCTAACTAGGGTCATGTAGGTATCTCCATAAATCCCTATGTGCCATGTTGTTCATCGTCTAGGTGTACCGTATTGTTATTGTTGGAGATGACCAAAATGGCATTACATAGCTGATATAATTTCTATAGAGCAAATTCCAAACCAAAGATTTAGGTCACTTAAAATACTTTTTAGGTATTGACGTGGCTAGATCCAAGGATGGAATTGTCTCATCCCAACACAAATACACTTTAGGTCCCTCTGTCTTCTGTCACCAAGGGTCCTCTACGTACATCTTGTTCATTGTCTATGTGGGTCATATATTATTATGGAAATGACCAACAGGACTACACAGCTTTAGTGGTTTATTAGATCAAATTCTTAACTAAGGATATAGGTCACTAAAAATACTTTGTAGGTATTGAAGTGGCTAGACCCAAGGATGGAATTATCTTGTCACAAACTCACAAACTCACCAAAGGATCTAAAGGTCAAGTTGTATAAGGATCGAGGGAGCCACTTGAAGACCCTGGAGATGCAGGAGGCTTGTTGGGAAGCTCAACTAACTCGCAGTTACTCGTCTTGATATTTTTATCACTACTTGTGTGATCATCAAATTCATGGATAAACCATGCACCAAATACTGAAAGGTAGCTACTCAAGTTCTTTGATGTCTTAAAAGAACTCCGAGAATCCTAAATTGAAATTATGGGCACTTATATGAGTATAGGGATTCAGAAATGCAGATCAAGCTAGCTATGTCATCGATAATTGCTGTACGTCTGACTATTGTATCTTCTTCAGTATTTTGATTTTTCAAAAGAGTTAGAAATAAACTGCAGTGGCAGATCCAGTACAGAGTCTGAATGCCATGCCATGGCTCATACCAATGGTGAGCTTGTTTTGGTGAAGAATTTATTGGAAGAGCTTGGATATAGATTCCTGGAGGTTAGGATTGGGACAGCTGTGCCTGAAGGACTATAGACACACATGTTAATTTGAAAAGGTTGAGATAGGTAAATCGCAGGCGATATAGGTTTTACATATATATACTACATACCGAAGAAGAAAAAAGTCATTATTATGATGGGATGATTATTCAATTAATCTGGACTTATATTAGGACTTGCCTTATCTTAGAGATAGATCATGGAAAATGTAGGAAAATACAATGGTACACGGCATCCGAACGATGTTGTTTTTTAACATCTCCTTCGTCATGATGGCTCTGGTCAGCCCGACTCTTTCATGATCGATATGTAAGTCGATGTTATTCAGATCCTTTGATATTAGAAGGGGCTCTAGGTCATGACATTATAATGGGCACCTAATTAGTCAAAAAGGCTACACATTATGCATTGAGTTTACTCCACATTCAACGGAGAATCCACTCATGCAGAAACTATTTTTATTTTAAAAATTAATGTCATGGAAGGGCAAAAACAAACTTTCCTAGCCCATATATGTCTAGATTAGAAGGGCAATAAGACACTCACAGGAGGGTAACCTGATGTAAAGCTTATGACATTTAAGCTCTGATTTGACAGGAGTGGTAGTTTATATATAAACAGTATATGTCTAGCACATGCTATACACATCAACCTGCATGTTTTTGTTGTTGTTTTTCCTTTGAAACCATTTCACAATGAAGATTGATGGTATTACAGTGGCTGTGCTCTCCTTAAATTTAAACAACAATATCACGTGGTCTTGTACATCAAACACTACTCGAGTTCGTTATTCATTTCTTAATAAGCCTATTGCCCTTGTTTTGAATAGTGCCATCTCCAGTGGGTAGCACCACTATGGGATAATGTGATATGATATGTCGAATAATTGTTCTAGGCACAGTTAGTCACTCTTGAATGTCTTTTAAAGGTAGGTGCTTGTGTGCTCAGCATGTGATTAGGAGTGAATATCTCATGTTGCAAATCAAATTCGAGAGGAAAATGGAGGCAATTTTGGGTTTTGCAAATCAAATTTGAGAGGAACATGGAGGAAATTTTGGGTGTAATTTCTAGTTCTAGACTTCTAGTACATGTTTTTTCAAAAAATATATTTTGTGTTAAAATTACAATAAATTAAATCCCCAATGTAGAGAGCAGTTTTTTTACATTCTTTAACTTTTCCCTCTTCAGTTGTCCATGTACACTATGATGTAATCATATAACTCGTCGGTAGTCTAATATAGAATCTGAGGTAAAAAAAGTGTATATTTTTTTATAAAATTGAAAAGAAATAATTGGAAAAAAGAGATGTTGCTTCTAGCAGACAATTGCATGCTTAATAATTGCAGTATCTAGTTTTCCATGACGAACTGAGAAACACAATACATTTTCTTACTAATTTTGGAAAGCTAAGTAGTTAAATAAAGATATGTTTCTTTGTTGAGACTATATCTTATTTATAAAATGAAACGCAATGTCTCTTAATAAGGTGTCGTGGTCTCTACTGAGTATTTTTCTACAAGTATTCTATTCTTAATGACTTAAGGCTTCAGCTACATAGGAAATTTGTTCATTATTCTTTTGTCCCTCATTAACTAGCCTCCAACCACCCTAAGAACTTTTACTAGATTTGAAGATATATTTATAAATGAGGTTGAATAACAAATATATGAGCACAAAATATTCAGTGAATCCTGTATCTAAACTACTTGTATTAGAAAATAAAAAATAATATGATTGTGATATAATAAAAAATGTGATATAGTAGTGATACACCTAGTGCATGCTCAATGCAATTAATGCTTTTTTCTAGACCTGTAAACGAATATCCATAAATTTTGGAAAAAAAACTGACATCCACAGAATTTGGATCGGATTTCATATATCAAATTTCTGATCGGATATAGTTAGGGATGTCAATGGGGAGGGTATGGGGAGGGTAAGGCCTTACCCTTACCCTTACCCACCAAGTGTGGCGGGTAAGGGTATGGGTAATTCCCCACTCCACCAATATCCTTACCCTCCCCTTACCCTTACCCTCTTACCCACAGGGTAAACGGGAAGGTTAGGGTGAAGCGGGAAATTTATGTTTTCTTGAAATTTGTGCTAATATTAATAATAATGGCATGGCTAATACTTTTATTTAATTGACTAAAATATCAAGATGTTCAAGAATGGCTTTTAAATATCCAAATGATTCTAAGTATTCTTCTATAACATTATATAAATAATTTATGTTGTATTGAATGCATATACAAATGGTAGTAGCCTAAAATTGGTGTCTACATAAATAAATTGTTCCAAATATATAAAGATTGGTACATAAAAATGCTACTAAATGACAATATGTGACAAATAGTTATTTTTGGAAACATATATATCTTATACCCTCTAAAATGTTGTTGCATCAAAAGAATAAAGCAAAAACAAAGTAGATAACATCATATGACATATGCATCAAATGGTACATTAAAATTAAATCTTGTTAATTATACATGTTTGTCTTACACCACACAAGTATCTAATGAAACATAGAGTATTTTTCTACAGTGTCTTGCACTTTCAAAATGGTGTTGCATACACAAAAAAGCTAACTACATAACAAGTAGATAAGAATATCATGTATTGTATAAGATGGTGACCACATAATATTAAATATTACATAAACTCAAACAACATAATGACCACATATTTAATACATTATATATAAATGTTGGCGGGTAGCGGGTTAGAGGGTATGGGCAATGGCTTACCCTTACCCTTACCCACTAAGGTAGTGGGTTAGAGGATAGCGAGTAGGCGGGTAAGAAAATCCTTTACCCATACCCTTCCCCTATAGGGTATGGGTAAAGGGCTCGTTTACCCTTACCCATTGACAGCCCTAGATATAGTACATCAAATTTCCGATCGGATATCAGATATTGCTGTATCCGCTCCGGAAAAAACCCAAATTTGACAAATACATATATTAATATATATTATTTATATATGGAAATATGAAAAATACACTTTATCATATATATTTAATATAATATCAATAATTTCTATATATAATATATTTATAAGCATTAAATGTATGATTTTCGATTCGGATCGGATATTTATCCGGAATCGAATTTTATCCAAATTCGGATATTATCCGTTCGATTTAGATGTTAACATATGATATCCGTCCGATATTGGATCGAACTTTTTTTCGGATTTGGATATCATATAACAGTATCCATTCTGCATTCGGTCCAATTACAGGTCTACTTTTTTCACATTTTTGTCACATACTATGACATATACCATCGTTTCAGATGTTAAGTGATTGAAAAAACAAATCACCTAAGGCCAAATAGATATCATGACTACCTAGTGATGGGGAACGTAATGACTAAAATATAGCTTAATTCAAAATAATCCACCAATGGAAACATATAACTAATCAGATAGATTTCAATCAGCAAGTCTAGCCTCCAATGAAGTTTACAAAGTCTATACATAGGCATTCACAGCTTACCACTTAAACCGCCGGGCAATGTGCGACTAAACCACACGGCACATGCTTTACAAAACAAATCCAGAAAAATATTAAAATAATGGCTAAACATAGGGAAGTTACTGAAATAAGATTTAACTCCTAGATAGCAACCAAATGGCGTCACCAAAGGTTGCAATCGTCCTACATCACCTCACCATATTTTAAAATGCATGATTCAACGCCATTTTCGGTGGTCCAGAAATAGAAATTTCAGCAGTTGTGTTCATGTCAATAAAAGATTTCGATACACAATTTCGACAACCAAATAAAGGAATTCAGTTACAAAAATTTACAAGGATAATCCACATATACAGACACACTTATTTATGCAATAATATTAAGCATTGACATTGGGGGGGGGGGGGGTCCTACATGTGTGAGCGAAAAGAATCCGAACTGTTTTGAGGGGATTTTGTAATTTTGATGACATAATGAAGGGATAAAATTTTATTTTTTTCCAAGCTCAATCTATACATTAGAAAACACTTATTAAAGTAGTACTATCATATATCTAATATGATGGGGGTGGGGATGTCTAATGTGCTAAGGAGGGAATGTAGTGATATATCACTATTATTACAGTTACAAATTATATCTATCTTGTAGTTATTACAAGTTAAACTCATATCATAGTTTACATGGTCAGACATCAATTTGTTTAAATAAAACAAAAACCATTTTCGATACCTAACTGAAACTAGAGTGGTGTGGTGGTGGTTATTTAAACATAAGTTGTTTTACACGATTTACATATTGAATCCAGCTCATGTTATCATTGTAAAATTTACCATATGCTTATGTATGCTTCATCTTCCACAAAATGCACCATCCTAATTCATCTTCCACAAATGACTAGGACCGGGGCCTACATTCTTCAAATACTTTTAATTGTTACAAGTTACAAAACAATTAATCCAAAATGAAAAAAATGATGCTAGTTGTATGTAACTTTACTATGAATAAAATAACTACTTAGAGGTGATACTACTTGATCTTCCCTTCAAATATAGGAAGATTTACAACTTGTAAGAAAACTATTTTCCGGCTAAAAATAGTAATTAATGATCCAATTAGGGTAGAAGTGAAAGATGGTAGTACAAATTAAGTTGTGATAGTGCTTATGTGCCTCAGATTGAAGCTATAAGATCCTAGAAAGCAATAGTTACTCCTCCGTTAGCTAATAACAAACACATAGTCAACATGCGTATTTTCTAAAATAAGTTTGTGAAATTTGTTAAAATTGTCAGATTTTGCAAAATCCATCAAAATTGTCAAAAGAACAAATTTCCATAGAAATTGTGTGAAATGTGTGACGAAGTTCTGAGGTATCACCATTTCTATACATGCTCTTCATAAACTGAAATTTTGACCAAAATTTTGCATTTTCGATCTAAGTTTTAACCCATGCACCTTACTCACTTGTGTGCCCAAGGCACCAAGGTTTCGTGGCCTAGATAATAGATCTAGGTAGGCCGAATCCACGTTGTTGTTGGATTAGGCTAGTAGATTAAACCCGATTAACTGTCGACCTCAATATGAGGTCAATATCAGAAACCATCTCTTATGTGAAAAGAATCTTAAGTTGTCAAAAATCTCCTACAGACATAGCGGCCATGGGCTAGCCATGCGACAGTAGTTCACGCTACTGGGCGTGGCACAGGGGTGACTTACCACAACCGGACTGGTCCCAAGTCCACGTGAGTGACTTGCTACAACATGTCTGGTCCAGAGGTTTACTCTACGAGGGTGGGTCCAATGTGGCCCAGCCCAGGAGAGGTTCCTTGATATAATAGAAAAAATTGTCTAGCAATTGATTTAAATATGGAACTTATGACTTTCAATGCTACTAACAAAAGTAGGTCGGAGACTAGACTACCCAAAATGGTTAGCCCAATTGGTTACATTCGATTTGGTGATGATATTGATGTCTCAGGCTGAAATCCCAATAGTTCAATGATGAGTTTTGTTAACCAAGGGGACGAGATGTATAGATACGCCACTATCTATAAAAAAAAGTCAAATATTATGGCTACGAGTTGTAGAATAATCTGAATGTTAAAATGTCATTCTTCCAAGCTATACAATGGAAGATTCTATACAATTGTGTGAGTAATAGCCAAAAGCACTAATCCAAAGTAACATAATGTACAGGGATTAAATTGACCACTACCCTGTTAAGTGCAGATCATCTCCAATGACATAGCAAAGTAGTAGTAGCATGAGGTATAGGTGGAGAGAATCCCCATCAAGGAATGAAACGGAACATGACACAGTTTCTGATGTCCAAATGAAAAGGGCAACACTAGAAAATGTTTGAAGGCAACCTATTTGCATATCGAACATCCAATTTTTTATTTTACTTTTGTGAAGTAATTCTATATTATACTAAATAGCAGGTTCTCAGTAGGTAACAATTATACAAAGGAGGTGTGCATCTTGTGTTCACCATTTCTAAAGAACAACTATACGGAGATAAAATGTGATTAAAACAAAACATATTGGAGAAAATTTGAGAAAAACAAGATAGATAGATTGAATTGAATACATACAAGGGAGACCATGGCATGGCAGCTGAGAACTTTTGTGTATCCAAAAATGTATTTGAAAGGACCAACGATTTAACTCTTCTAGGACGAAATTGAGCAAAAAGTTGAGCTAAGAAGCCCCCAAGGGACGTCCCATAAAGATGCACCTGCCATCACAATAAACATTTTTAACAAGATAATTTTACATGATTTTCACATGATAAGCATACAATATAATTATAATGTGTTGTGCAAAAGAAATCTACACAAACATGCACAACATGCATAATAGAGGTCAAAGAGGTGACACCATCGATAAAGAGAAAAGAACACTACGACGAGTTTTAACTTTTAAATCAGTTGCTTGGCAATATCATATTAGCTATGCTTAACAAAAAAATGAATCTCATGCACTTTGTTGTATTTTTCTCTAGATACATTTAAATAGTTGAGCGTAAATGTGACATGCAAAAAAAGAATCTTTCTCATTAACACAAACAAAGGCATCCAAGTATCTCAAAAGGTCAAACTCGGGTTTTCGCAGTTATTTCTATATGATGGGTAGCCAATTCCCTAAAACACGGTTTCATAATCAAACAAGTCTACCTAGACACATACCCTAAGGTTGTATTGATAAGAAAAGGTTATCACCCAAACTGTAACAATAACTACAAAGAGATGCCAAATAAACAACCAATAATATAGCATTACTTGGAATTACAGATAAGTCCCTGACATTACACTTAGGTCCTAAATTAAATTATATGCCTAATAAATGCTAAAATACAATAAAACTAAAAAGAACTATTTAAGCCTAATCTAACGTGCTATCATGCTTTTGGATACAGAATTGGGATTTATCCTGAATCAATCGCTTCTGACATGAGTGGCTTCGTCCTGAGATCAAAACCAGAAGATGACGTGAGCCAATGGCATGTCCTCATGCAAAGAAGATTGGTCAGACAAATATCATGCTTCCACTGCAAATGATCAAGGCAATAAAAAGTCAAAAGTTGCATGAAGGAGCAGTGGGAGATGGATATGGAACCCTTCTCGAACAAATATATAAACAACATCTACAACATAATCGATGGTTTGTGTAATATTAGGGTTTCTGGATGATGTCCTAGTGTGGATGCATCATTGGAGAAGAAATGTGATGTAGCATAGTATGGTGCCGAATGGGACTTTTCGGGATAGTCATGGTGCCCTAGAAACACACTCGAATGATGGATCGAGAATCACTATAGCTACAAAAATGTTCGCTTATGGTACGAGATGTTATTGACTCCACATGTTGCAATTGTAGTTTTGTTCTTAAAGTAAAATCACTTTGCTACAAAAGAAACATAGCATACAACTCTCACATTCAAGGTTGTTGCTCATTCCCTAAGGCTAGGATGGGGGTGGCATTTCTAGGGTATGTGGACACCCTCTGCCCCTCACGGACTCGTTCCTAAGGGTTGATGTGATTGGATGGTCGTTGGGGAGCAACACGCATAGCCAACAATGACCTATCATCAAAGGGGAGACATAGGGGGGGTGCATCCTCCTAAAGAGTTGTATGGAGGGGATTATTATCGAGGAGGAGAATTAGAGGTGATCAGGGAGAAGGGTCAGTGGCATGAAGAGATACACTAGTAGACCGTTAGGGGTCGAAAGGAGGGACACAATGGTGGAGGTTGTTGGCGTTGCTTGGGTGGAGTCGGTGAGCTCCACAATGTTGTCAGTGTTGCAGTGCAACATTGTATAGCAACCATGACTTCCTTACTTTTGGCAACGAGATTTGACACGATGGGTTGCATTTTGTGTGTGTGGGGGGGGGGGGGGGGGGGGGGGGTTTACTGTCAAGGAGGGCATTATGTTAGCTTCTTGGGTTATTGAGGTTGTATGTGGGTGTCACGTATTGTTGTTAAATGGGGTTCACTTGTTTCTTGATTGGGTATTGCTAGGGAATGATTTGGTGGGTAGGTGTGTTTTTTGGGTGAGATTTGGGTAGTTGTTGTTTTAGGTTTTCTCTAGGAGTTGAGATCCTTGTTCCTCTCTGGTAGTTCTCCTTCCCTATTATGGTTCTTCTCTTAGGCATCTCGAGGTTGTTGGTTGAAAGGATGTTCAGCTATCTTCTTTCTACTGCTTCCTCAGTTCTCCTTTGTTGTCAGCTTCTATGTTCTCTAAATTTTACGTGTTTCCAACTATTCCTTGCTTCTCCATTCCTGACCCTTGGTCATTTGGTATCCAATGCTACCTTATGTGGTTAGGTCTCTCCTCCCTTCATTGGTGTTGTATGATCTTCTTCCATCTTGGATTGGTTTCTAATGAAAATGAGAGATCCCTTGTTGTTCTTGGGCCAAAAAGCTCCTCCATTGTTGATGTGTGGACTCTTCTTGATGAAGCACAGATCAAAGCATCCCACTTCCTTTCTCCTTCATCATTCGCTAGTGTTTTCTAATTACACTTGGATTGTACTATATTTTTCCCATCCAAGGTCGTTTCATCAATATGTAGGATTGGTCAATTTTGGCAAGCTACATTATGAATTCTTAATGATGGCTTATCTTTTGATTATCTAAAATAGAAAAGATGGTTTGTGTTAAATGAGTAAAACAATTACAGGAGACTCTCTTATATAGGAGAGAGTAAGAATAATCTAGAGACAGGAATATTCTAGAATAAGTAAAAAGGTTAATGGGCTAATAAACAAAGGCCCATAACACAATAATAAAGGTAAAATAAAGCCAGGAAAATATATATACTAATACTCCCCCTCAAGCTGGAGCATAGATGTCAATCATGCCCAGCTTGGCCATCAGTGTAGTGAATCTAGTCTTCAGAAGAATTTTGGTGAAAATATCTGCAACTTGATCCGCAGTTGGTGTATAAGGTGTAGAAATCTGACCAGATAAGACAGCCTCCCGAACGAAATGGCAATCAATCAATGTGTTTGGTGTGTCCATGGAAGGTGGGGTTGTTGGCAATGAAGATAGCAGCATTGTTGTCACAGTGCATTGGAATGGGTGGAGCAATAGAAATACCAAAATCTCGCAGAAGACTGCATACCCAGAAAAGTTCACAGGTGGTGTGAGCCATGGCTTGATACTCTGCTTCAGTACTTGAGCGAGCAACTACAATTTGCTTCTTGCTTCGCCGAGTTACCTTGTTACCATCTACACAAGTGCAGTATCCAGAGGTAGATCTAAAAACTATCTTACTCCCAACATAATCAGAATCAGAGTAGCCAATAAGATTACAGTGGCCATGTTTCTTATATAGCAGGCATATGCCAGGAGAACTTTTCAAATACTTCAGCATATCGCATACAGCATCCCAATGGCATTGACGAGGCTTATCCAGATATCTACTTACGAGACCAACAGCAGAAGTGATATCAGCCCTAGTGACGGTAAGGTAGTTGAGTTTTCCAACCATTCTGCGATACTGATGATGGTCAGGATAAGGAGAAGTGTCATCATCCCAGTTAGTGTTGGGATCCAAGGGTGTATTAGCTGGCTTAGCCCCAACCATTCCTGTCTTTGATAGAAGATCAAAAACATACTTGCGTTGAGACAAACATAGACCAGAGGATGAATGAGAGACTTTAATGCCCTAAAAATACCTCAGTTTGCCTAAGTCTTTGGTACTAAGGTGCTTTTCCAAGTATGTCTTAGTAGCCTGGATGCCTGCATAGTCACTTCCAGATAAGATAATATCATCAACGTAGACAATGAGAACTACAAGACCAGAGGTAGTTTTCTTAACAAACACTGAGTGATCAGACTGAAAGCGACAGAAGTCAAATTTCTGAAGAATAGAGCTGAGCTTGTCAAACCAGGCTCGAGAACTTTGCTTAAGGCCATAAATTGCTTTGTGAAGGCGACAGACTTTCGAAAACTCCCACTGACTCTCAAAACCGAGAGGCTGCTCCATGTAAACCTCCTCATGCAGGTCACTATACAGGAATGCATTTTTAACATCTAGTTGAAATAAAGGCGAATCAGAATTTACACCCACAGAAATAAGGATGCGAACAGAATTTAACCGAGCCACGGGAGAGAAAGTCTCGAAGTAATCAACTCCATATGTCTGAGCGTAGCCCTTAGCTACCAGGCGAGTTTTGAGTCGTTCAATAGTACCATCTGGTTGATATTTGACTGTGAAAATCCACCTACAACCAACTAGTAAACAACCAAGGGGTGCCTCAACCAGATCCCAAGTATGTCTATCAGTGAGGGCCTGCATATCAGTTTCCATGGCTTGACGCAATGCTAGATGTTGGAGAGCTTAAGCAGCATTCTTAGGAATAGTAACAGCACATAAAGCATAGAAATTTGCAAAATTATTTCCCAGATTAGCAGTAGTGCAAAAATTCCCAATAGGATGTTGCGTGCAAGAGTGAGTGCCTTTGCGTAAACTGATAGGAATGCCTAAGTCAGAAAATACCTGAGATGGTGGTTGATCTGCTGACGAGGTTGGAAGACTTGGTTGGGCTATAGAGGGAGTCGGTGCCTTTGGTCTTCTTTGGTAAACTTTTAAAGGAGGAGCAGGTGCAACTGTATTATCTGGCAAGGCATTATCAACAGGCAGAGGTAATGGTGTTTTTGACAGTAAGTCAAACGTCAAGGCAGATCCAACAGAAGAGTAGAACGGCATATGTTCAAAAAAGACAACATTAGCCAAAACCATCCATTTCTTAGTAAGCGGGTCAAAGCAGCGATAGCCTTTTTGTGTCCGAGAGTACCCCAGGAAAATACACTTGGTAGCACGAGGGTCCAATTTAGTAAGGCCAAGACGCAAATTTTTCACAAAACATGTACTCTCAAAAATACGAGGTACGATGAACAAAGGAGCATCCGAGTATAGAACCTGAAAAGGCACTTGATTGTCAAGAACCGACGATGGCACGTGGTTAATAAGATAACATGCAATGGAAACAACTTCTGGCCAAAAAAATTGGGGAACATGATAGTGAAAGAGAAGAGTATGCGCAACCTCAAGAAGGTGTCGATTCTTACGTTCAGCAATGCCATTTTGTTGAGGTGTATATGCACAAGAGGTTTGGTGAATAATACCCATTTTGGTACAAAATAGATTGACTGAATTTTGCATGAATTCAAGGGCATTATCAGTTCGAAAGATTTCAATGGGTTTATCAAACTGGGTACGTATCTCAGCAAAGAAAGTTGTAATAGTGTCAAGTATATGAGATCCGTCTTTTAACAAAAATAACCAGGTTGTTCTAGAAAACCATCAATAAAACTCATAAAGTACTTAAATCCATAACATACTAGCAACAGAGCACGGGCCCCAAATGTCAGCATGCACAATATCAGTAGATTCTTTTGAGCTAATACAGTTTTCTTAGTAAAAGTAAATCGAGTTTGTTTCCCTAACTGGCATGTCTCACAATGAAAAACCGACTCAGAAATTTTAAGTAATAAATGCTTCAATTTTGCTAGTGAAAGGTGCCCCAAGCAGTAGTGTCACTGAATGTCGGTCACAGAAGTAGTCAGGTAAGCCTCCGTCTTTGGTGCATCCAAATAGTAGAGTCTGTCTGGTCCCTCATGGCCCGAACCCATCTTCATTCTCGTGCACAGATCCTGAAAGATAACACCATCCGGGTCAAAACTATACAAGTGTATTTTGTTTAGTTCATTTTCTTTTGATTGCTTAGTTAACTAAACAAAACCTCTCTTGTTAAAAAGATCTAGATTGTTGAAGTTTAATACTCTTGCGCCTAACAATACCCTGCTCCTTGGACGACCTCGATAATACTACACGCACTCGTATACTTGCGGGTAGTGTTCGAGTTAACAAATATTAAAACTTGCGCACACAGCCAACAAGTTTTTGACGTCATTACCGGGGAACGTCGGTATTTATGTTAGAGTAAGAAGTGTTGAATTGTAAATGAGACTAGATCACCCCACCACCTATCATATCCACCATCATTCTTTCCATCATCATTATCTTGTTTTTGTATCTTCCATTTTTGTTCTTGTACTTCACTCGCCTTCTTTACTTGCAGGATTATATGAAGCGATCCAAAAGGGGTCTTGAACCTTCCACATGTCTGGACCCCAAACTTGAGCACAATGTTTGCAACCTTCAAAAAACATCAACACCAACGTCTTCACCACCATCTTCACCCAAGCATCCATCTCAACAAGAAAAACCAATCATGTAAGATGATCATACCCTTAAAGACTTCATTGTTCCAGCTGCTACAAAAATCAATGGGGCCATCAATATCCCACCGATCCAAGCAAATGATTTTTCTATCAGCCCTACAATTATACAAATGATACAGCATAATCAATTTGGAGGGACACCTATGGAGGATCCAAACCTCCACATTGTTGAATTTCTACAGTTGCTAAGCACTTTTAAGATAGATGGTGTTCCTACTGGTGCAGTTTGTCTTCTTCTTTTCCCATTCTCTTTGAGAGACAGAGCCAAGGTGTGGCTCTATTCTTTGCCAGGGAACTCCATCAACATCTGGGATGAACTCCTCCAAGTTTTCTTAGCCAAATACTTTCCACCAAGCAAGATCGCACAATTGAGGAGTCAGCTCATCAATTTTTCTCAAAGGCATGGAGAGACCTTGTATAACACATGGGAAAGGTTCAAAGGCCTTCAACGTCTTTGCCCACACCATGGTTTAAGCAATTGGCTTTATTAGTATATATATTTTACTGTGCTTCTTACTTAGTATATTATGGCTTTTGTCTTTGTAGTCTCTTGTACTTTTATCCCATATTACCTAGCTCTACTCTATGTCTCACTCTTTTGTCTTATAAAAGAGAGAGTCATGTACTTGTTTTATCCACTCAATAAGAAATAGCCTTTAGTATTTTAGATGGTATCAGAGCCTCCCGATCCTCTCTAAACCCCTCCCTCCTAAACCCTAACACCATGCCCACATAACCCTAGACGCCACCCCCCCCCCTTTTTTTTCCTTTTTCCTTGCTGCTGCTGCCACCCCCTCTTCCCCTGCAGCCGCCACCCCCCCTTCCCCTGCAGTCGTCGCCGCCCTCACCTCTTCCACCCCACCAGCCCCTTCTCCCCGCTTTCCCTTCTCCACCCCAAATACCGTTGCCACCATCTCCACCCACCCCACCAACCCGCCGCCACTCCTGTCCTTTCCGCCGCCTCCCACCTCTCAACCTGCCGCCTCCACCCTCTCTCCTCCACAACCCACCACCACCTTCCTAACTCTCCGTATTCACCATCTTCTTCATCCCTTATTCCTATCCCATCCCGTTGACCACCCCATCCACCCATCCTCTTCCCGTTGGTCTCCGGACAGCTTCGGACACTTTCCAGTTTTGGCACGTTGAAGACGTAAACTCCGTTCTACTCTCTGCATGCCTACGCCTCATGGTGGAGTAATTTTTCCTCCATGTTGGCATAGGTTCTTCTATATTCCTTATAGCCCCTACGTGGGTTCCTGAGATCCGATGCTTAGATCTCCTATCTTCTGTCTCTAGATCTGCCCATGTATTAGGCTTCTGCTGCTATTTGTCTCTGTTGACTGCTACGTCAACCTTCTGCTTGCTACTGCTGCCTGCACCCTTGCTTCACGCAGCCTGCCTTCGTCATGGCGACCTCAGACGTTCCCCGCAACTTGTGTGTCACCACTATCAAACTGGATGGCTCCAACTATCACTTATAGGCAGCCTCCTTCGAACTCTACATCAAGGCTCAAGGACGCTTCCTGCATCTGTCTACCAAAGGTCCAGCGAGTCCTGCTACAGATGTTGATGACAAGACGAAACAGGCATATAATCTTTGGTCTAAAGAAGATTATGGCGTCGTGACCTGGCTGGTCAATAGTGCAAAGCCCAAAATCAGCCAGTCTTTGCTCCGCCTGAAGACAGCCAAGGAAATGTGGGATCAACTTTCCCACGTGTATTCTCACCAGCAGAATCCAAAGAAGGTGTTCGAGATCTTCAAAAACTTGGCCAAACTGGAGTACTCGGCTACTGATTCTGTGGAGGACTACTATAATCAATGCTCTGCGCTCTGGGATGAGTTTGAAGTCTATCACCCCCTATCATCAGATAATACTGAGATCCAGCGCCAGCGTAATGAGTTACAGTTAGTCCAGTTTCTTGCTGGCATGTCGTCATCCTTTACGGGGGTAGTCGATCAAATCCTTTCTAGTGATCCTCTTCCTACCCTACGCGATGTTCTGAAGCGTGTGCAGCGCCTTCCCTCTGTCTCTCAAGCACTTCTTGATACTTCTGACGGGACAGCCCTCACTGTTAGGACTGGCGACTCTTTCCGTGGACGTGGTCGCAGTCGAGCACACAGTCGTGAATGCTCCTCTACTGGTCCAGGACAGGGGTCCTCCTCTACTGTTGATGCTACTGAACAACGCTATTGCACCTTCTGCAAACGGACTAATCATAATGAAGACTGTTGTTGGATCAAACATGGGAAACCTGCGTGGGCAAATCAAGTCACATCTAAGCAGCCTGACACTACTGCCTCCTCTTCTGCTCCGCCATCTGCCGATTGGATCCTATTAGAATTTGAGAATCTGCTTCAAGTGCGTTTAGCCTCATCCACAGAAACTTCCATTGATGGCAGTACTGCTCTCCTAACCCAGTCTGGTAAAAACACTTGGGTGATCGACTCTGGTGCGACCTCCCACATTACTGGCAATCCTACCTTGTTTTCTACTTTGCATAAAACTACTGATATTCCTCCTGTTACTCTAGATGATGGTTCACAAACGCATGTATCTGGTTTTGGCAATATCTGTACTTCTGGACGCCTACCTCTGCGCTCTGCATTATATGTTCTTAAATTTCCAATTAATTTATTATCTGTCAGTCGGACTGTTAAGAGCCTGTGTTTGTCTGTAACTTTTGACCAGGATGGTGTTATCTTTCAGGATCTGCGTACGAGGACGAAGATTGGTTCGGGCCATGAGGGACCAGACGGCTTATACTACCTGGATGTACCGCGGACTGCTGTGCTTCTAACATCTTCTGTGACGAGCATCCAATGGCACTATCAGTTGGGACATCCATCAGCAGCCAAATTGAAGCACATACTACCTGCTATTTCTGATTCTGTTTTTCATTGTGAAACTTGCCAGTTAGGCAAACAGACTAGGTCTAGTTTTTCAAAAAAATTATGTATTGGCTCAAAACAGCTTTTTGATATAGTGCATGTTGATATTTGGGGTCCATGTTCTGTTCCCAGTGTCTCTGGTTTCTGGTATTTTACGAGTTTTATTGATGATTTCTCTAGAACCACCTGGATATTCCTGTTAAAAGATCGGTCTAACATTCTTGATACTATTACTGCCTTCTTTTCTGAAATACGTACCCAATTTAGTAAACCTATAAAAATCTTTCGCACTGACAATGCCCTTGAATTCATGCAAGCCTCAGTCAGTTCTTTTTGTCGCAAACTGGGAACTATTCACCAAACCTCATGCGCCTATACTCCGTAACAGAATGGAGTTGCCGAACGCAAAAATCGGCATCTTCTTAAAGTTGCTCGCACTCTTCTGTTTCACTACCATGTTCCCCACTATTTTTGGCCCAAAGCTATTTCTACTGCATGCTATCTTATCAATTGAATGCCATCTTCTGTTCTTGGCAATCAAGTTCCATATCAAATTCTATATCCTGATGCTACGTTGTTTTCTGTCCCCCCTCAGATTTTTGGAAGCACCTGCTTTGTTAAAAATTTGCGTACTGGTTTAACTAAACTTGATCCTCGAGCCATCAAATGTGTCTTCTTAGGGTACTCTAGGACTCAAAAAGGGTACCGCTGCTATGACCCGGTTGGAAAGAAGTGGATGGTCTCAACTGATGTCGTCTTTTTTTAACATATGTCGTTTTATTCCTCTGCTGGTTCTGCCTTAACATCAGATTTATTTGCGGATACTCCTTTACCGTTGATTGATGCGTCTGATTCATCGGATGCCACTCATGTTGCTGCTCCTCCTCTGAAGGTTTATCAAAGAAGACCGAAGGCTCCAACTCCCTTCATGGCCCATCCAGATCCTTCATCCTCGATGGCAGATCCACCTCCATCCCAGGTATTTTCTGATTTAGATATACCTATCAGCTTACGCAAAGGTACTCGGACTTGTACACAACACCCCATTGGGAATTTCTGTACCACTGATCACTTGGGGACTAATTTTGTAAATTTCACATCTGCTCTTTCTGTTGTATCTATTCCTAAGAATGCTTCTCAGGCTCTTAAGCATCCAGCTTGGTGTCAGGCCATGGAATCTGAAATGAAGGCACTTACTGAACGCAACACTAAGCAGTTAGTTGATCCTCCTATTGGTTGTTCTTCGGTTGGTTGTCGATGGGTCTTTACGATCAAATATCAGCCTGATGGGACTATTGAACGTCTCAAAGCTTGTCTTGTTGCCAAAGGCTACACCCAGACATATGGCGTTGATTACTTTGAGACCTTCTCACCTGTTGCCCATCTGAACTCGGTTCGTGTACTTATTTCTATGGTTGTTAATTCTGACTGGCCTTTATTTCAGCTCGATGTCAAGAATGTTTTTCTATATGGTGATCTGCATGAGGAGGTATACATGGAACAACCTCTTGGTTTTGTGCTTCAAGGGGAGTCCTCAAAAGTTTGTCGTCTGCGCAAAGCAATTTACGGATTGAAGCAAAGCCCTCGTGCCTGGTTTGATAAGCTGAGCTCTATTTTTCAAAAATTTCAGTTTCGTCGATCTTAGTCTGATCATTCTGTATTTATCAAACACACATCTGGGCTTGTTATCTTGATTGTTTATGTTGATGACATCATATTATCGGGGAGTGACCTTGTAGGTATTCATGCTACTAAACGCTACTTGGAAACTCATTTTGTCACTAAAGATTTAGGTACACTAAGATACTTTCTTGGGATTGAAGTGTCTCAGTCATCTTCTGGTCTTTGCTTATCTCAGCGCAAATATGTTATGGATCTTCTATCTGAAACAGGTCTTCTTGAAGCCAAGCCTGCCAGTACACTGTTGGACCTGAACACTAATTGGGATGACAAGACATATCCTCCTTATCCTGATCGTCATCAGTATCGTCGCATGGTCGGGAAGCTTATTTACCTTACTGTCACTCGAGTTGATATCACATCTGCAGTTGGATTGGTTAGGAAGTATCTCGATAAGCCAAGACAATGTCACTGGGATGTTGTCTGCCATATTTTAAAATATCTAAAAAGTTCTCCTGGGAAAGGTCTTCTGTATAAGAAACATGGCCACTGTAACCTTGTTGGGTATTCTAACTCTGACTACGCTGGAGCAAAATAGATCGCCGATCTACTTCTGGTTACTGCACGTTTGTAGGTGGTAACTTGGTTACCTGGCGCAGCAAGAAACAAACAATTGTTGCTCGTTCTAGTGCTGAAGCAGAACATCAAGCCATGGCTCATACTACCTGTGAACTCTTCTGGGTCCATGGCCTTCTGAAAGATTTTGGTATCTCTCATTCCAATCATATTCCTATGTACTGTGACAACAAGGTTGCTATCTTTATTGCGAGTAATCCTACATTTCATTAACGTAATAAGCACATCGAAGTTGGTTGTCACTTTGTACGAGAAGCTGTCTTATCTGGTCAAATATCTACGCCTTATACACATACTTCCGATCATGTTGTAGATATCTTCACCAAGATTCTTCCGAAGACTCGATTCACTGCTCTGATTGACAAGTTGGGCATGATTGATATTTATGCTCCAGCTTGAGGGGGAGTATTAGTATATATATTTTACTGTGCTTCTTACTTAGTATATTTTGGCTTTTATCTTTGTAGCCTCTTGTACTTTTATCCTATATTGCCTAGCTCTACTCTATGTCTCACCCTCTTGTCTTATAAAAGAGAGAGTCATGTACTTGTTTTATTCACTCAATAAGAAATAGCCTTTAGTATTTTAGAGGCTTCTATTGCAAACTTTCTATAATGGCTTATTCTACAATACAAGGATATTTATTAATGCTGCTGCAAATGGTGCTTTAATGAACAAATCATACAGGGACGCCTATGCCATTATCGAAGACATGGCACTTAATCATTGCTAATGGAGTCTTGAGTGGAGTAGTCAACCTTCTTCTTTAAGCTCTATTTTTGAAAAGCAAGCCGCTGAAGTAATTTGTGATGCATGTGGACCAGCAGGACACACTCCTTCATGTTTTGCCACACCATCACAAATTGAAGAGATACCAGAGCACAACAACAATGTCAGCTGCAATTTCATCCAGCAACAACAACATTTGCAGCCCAAGCCGAGTTTGGAGTCCATGCTTGAGACATTTGTCTCAACTCAAATTCAGCAAAATGATGAGCTTCACCAACAAAGGGAGCTGCTAAAGGATGTTATTTTTCAACTTTCTTCTAAGGTGGATGGGATTGCCACTCATATTAGGATGTTGGAGAATCAAATTGCTCAACTAGCTATTGTCAATCAAAAATTACCTTCTGGTTCCTTGCCCAACCAAGTAGATATGAATTCAAAGGAGATATTCACGTTAGTTACCTTGAGGAGTGGAGCTACTATAGGAGAATCTTCTTCACCATCAAAGACAATATCATATGAAGGTGTTGACTCCAATGTAAGCAATGATAATGCAACTCAAAAGAAGAAATCTGCACATACTCCACAGGATGATTCATCAAGCAAGATAAATGTCATTTTTCCACAATGTCTTGGCATGTTTTTTGGTGATGAGAAAATTCTCTTTGAATCTGATTCTAGTTATTTTGAAGAAGAGAAGGAAGGGATAAACAACATTGTTGTCCAGAAGACTATTCTTACTGCAAATCATAAGCGTACATCATTGTCCCAAATAAAAGCTAGATTGGCAAAGAGGCGTAGACCTATGGCGCAACAATTACCAGCCTCAAATCAAAGCACGGGCCCTCCACCTTGACAACTCCGCCATGATGAGGTACCCGGTTGCTATTCTCTTTGTTTGATTTCTACAGTGAGGACACTGCAGATTTCAAGCTTAGTGGAACCGGCCGGTAGTGTAGTTTTATTTCTCATTTATCATCTTTTTCTTAGCTCTTGTTTTAGTTTCTGTTCTTCTTGTGGAAAACTCAGTATGATATGAGGCTTATCTTATATAAGTGGATTGAATCATTTCTATGCCAAACTGATTGTCCTCTTTTGTTGAGAAATATCACTTGTAGAAATTGCAAAAGGCATGCATTAGTCAAATGAAACCTTTTGGTCATCAACATGTGCTTTACTCTGATTTATGCTTCTAGCCTGAAAATTCATCTTTCACATCCTTGATTGCTTTAAACAAGAAATGCAATTTTTGTGAGTAAATCAACTTTACAACATCATTTAGAATGCAGGATGCCCTTGCCAAGCTCTTAGTGCATTTTCAACCACTCTTTCAGTGAACAATTTTCAAAACAAATGAATGAAATCTAGCTAATGTTACAATTTAGTTGACTCTCCTACGTTTTGGAAAATTTTTAAAATTTCTTTTGGCTTATCCCATCCTCATACCCCATAAAAGATGGCTAAACCACCCACACATCATGCTAGCCTAATGTAAGTTCGATCTGGCCATGATGGCTAGGTGGTATGTCTTAAAAGAGGGTAAGATACCCCAACCGGCACTCTACATGTGCATAAGCCTACATTAGCAGCCGAGTGTCGGAACCCATAATCCATTATCATATCATTTTTGGGAAAGAAGGAGAGTACAACTAAAATTGTTAATTTTAACTAAGATTTCATCATTAGTATCCTTAATAGTTGAGAGTTTGAGTTGCACATCCATTAATTGTTTGGCTTGATCATCCAAATTCTACATGGTGTTGTTTAATTGATTGATTCATTTAATTGTGACTGACCCTTTTAAACTAAAAATCTCTTTCTTGGGTGTTTAAGTTGAATTGATGGCTATGAGTATAAACATGTTGATCATGGTTGGTTTGGTCTTATACACATCTTTCTTTTCATTTGATCTATGCATGAACTTGGCAATTCCTTCATTTGTATTTATATCCTCTTTTTGCTTGAAGACAAGCAATGGTTTAAGTTTAGAGGGATTTGATGTGCGTATTTTATATCACCTTTTGGACCACTTTTGGTTGCATTTCCAAATCATTTTCACCCAATAATCACTCTTAATCATGCTAGATTTTCCACTTTATTGTTGTCTTTACTTGTTCTATGGTTTGGTTTGTAGGTACAACAATTTGGCACCAAAATGGGAAGAAAACGCTATCATAACATCCATCAACACATTCCTCAATCATCTAGACATTCAGAAAAACAATGTTGTTGAAACTGATAAAGACACCCCGTGTCTTAATAAAGACACCCCACATCTCAGTCCAGAAATTGAACGCAGAACTTCCAGATTTGCAGCAACACGTCGTGTTTTATTAAAGACACGTCGTGTAACCTCCCAAAACTCGATCCAGACTTCAGTTATTGCATAAGACACGTCATGTCTTATAAAAGACACGTCATGTGATCTGCAGATTTCACTCAAACACGAATTTAACTGTCTCACACTTATATACACGACCCCAAGCCGTCTTGGGACAATTATCACGGACTATTTCGGACCTTTTGGGACGGGACTCAAGAAAGGAAGAGCAAGGAGTTGGAGGTGTTCCAAGGGAGAAAAGTTGGTTTCTCGGGAGGGAAACTTCTTCTTCTTCCTTCTTCTCCAACAATTGCAACAAGGATCTCCGATGTTCTCTTCTCTTTACTCAGAAGTGAAGCTTTCTGGAGAGTTTCCAACAACAAGGACGGATTTGTGACTCCTTTACCACAGTTCCAAGTCTATCTTCCTTCTTCCACGGACATCCAAGTTTATTTCTTTCTATTATGATGTCTAGCACTACTTTCTACTGTTTGTTTCTACTTTCTACAGCCATGGATGAGTAGATCTCTTATTCTTGGGCATGGGGGAGTAACTCCCATGTCATAACATTGTTGAACACGAATTTCATATATAATGCTAGTTGTTTCATTGTTCTAAGGTTCATCGATGTTTAATTCCTCTTACATGCTTTGTTGGCCACTTTGTATGTATGATTTATGCTCTTTGTATAACCTGAGAAGATGTGCATAGGAGTAAGGAGATGTACCTTAGTTGCACTACCTTGACCACGGGAGTGGCTGGGATGTGTTGGGGAACAAAGGTTTGTAGTTTGAATCTAAGTATATCCACGAGAGTGGTATACAAAGTTAGGACTGTTCTACACTACCGGGAGGTGGGTGTAGGATACATGCCTCCCTTGTGTTATTGCTAGTGTTCTTGATCTTTATTGTTCTTCATGCTATGATGTGGATGTGAAACCTTATCCTCAAGAATCCCTAATCCAAATTGATCCTTGATACAAGTGTATACTATTTTAGTTCATTTCCTTTTGATTGCTTAGTTAACTAAACAAAACCTCTCTTGTTAAAAAAGATCTAGATTGTTGAAGTTTAATACTCTTGTGCCTAATAATACCTTGCTCCTTAGACGACCTCGATAATATTACACGCACCCGTATACTTGAGGGGTAGTGTTCGAGTTAACAAATATTAAAACTTGCGCACACAACAATCGGCAGGCACGTAGCAACAGCAGGCACATAGCAGAAGAAAGCAGCAAAAACCCAACACAGAGGCAGATCTAAAAACACTCATACACGGGCAGAAGATAGCAGAAGGAGATCTGACGCATCAGATCCCAAAAAACCCACGACAGGGCAGCAGTAGATATAGAAAACATACGCCAACATGGAGGATAAATTTACTCCACCATGAGGCGTAGGCAAAAAAAGGATCGAGATCCGGTTACGCTTTCAACGTGCTATGACTGGAAAGATTCCGAAGAAGAACAGATGCGAGCCGAAAAGGAAAAGAGAGGTGGAAGGTACGGCTGGCCGGAAGGAATGATGGTAGGTGATGCAGAACAAAAGACGAGGAGGATAAAGAGGGTAGAAGTTAGAGGGGGGAGCAGCAAGTAGTTGTACGGTAAGAGAGAAGATGGAAGGGAGGTTAGCGGCGGCGGACGGTGGATGGAAGGGGTGCAGCGGCTGGCGTGGAGAGGGAGGACAGGGTTGCGGCGACTAGAGGGCGGGAGGGGTGGAGTCGGCAGTGGTTGTGGTGGCCACGGGTGGGGAGTGGTAGCTGCGGTGGGATATGTGGAGGGAGGGGGATCAGGGCGGCGACAAGGAGGGCGCCGCAGGGGGGTCTGGGCGGCGGCTAGGTGGTGGGCAGGTGATGTGATGATGGCGGCAAGAAGGGGAGTGGGTGGCGGCGGGTAGGGAAGTGCAGGGAGAGGGTAGGGAGGGTGGCGACAGTGGTGGAGGTGAGGAGTGATGGTGGCACTGGCGAATGGAGTAGCAGGAGGTGGGGGAAGAGGTTGGTGGCGGGTGAAGAAAGAAGCGGAAGGGGGGAGGGAAAGGAAGAGTGGCGGCTAGGATTTAAGGAGGCATAGGTTAGGGTTGAGGTGGGAGGGTCTCAAGATGGATCATGCTCTGATACCATCTAAAATAGAAAAGATGGTTTGTATTAGATGACTAAAACAATTACAGGAGACTCTCTTATATAGGAGAGAGTAAGAATAATCTAGAAACAGGAATGTTCTAGAATGAGGAAAAAGGCTAATGGGCTAATAAACAAAGGCCCATAACACAATAATAAAGGTAAAATAAAGCCAGGAAAATATATATACTAATAGATTAGTGGTCTTGTGATATCTTCCTTGACATCCACTTGGATGATTCTTATCTCTTTGATTGGGAGCCTTGATAAATGTATTGTCGTCCTTTTCCTTAATTATTGCCCAATTCTACCAGCTTCTACTAATATATTTCCACCTTTCTTCTTTTTGTGGGGTTTGCTTCCAACTCCTTAGGTAAAGAAGGACTTCGGAGGGATGATTAAGTTGGCCATGACCTACACGTGTAGTTGTAGTTCCATGAAAGAAAGAGACGAAGTGGTTAGATTACCTTCTGCATCCTAGATTAGTAGTATAACTTGTACCTCATGTATTCACCCATATGGGTTTTCCTTGTAATCTTATAAAATTGTATAGTGTAACACCCCAAATATATACACATTTACATGAGCGGAAGCGTCAATTCCTAACTCATAATATAGTTGGGGTATCACAATTCTTGAATATCATGCATACAAAATAATTGAAAGCTAACCATCACAGGAACACATTTCATTTCCCATAACTAAAGTTTACATAACAAGGAAACTTGTAACAAATTGAATATGTATTTTGAATATCTATACATGAACAAACTAGCCTTAATGCATAAATGAAGGTTGAGGTGGATAATGGCACCCCATCAGGGCACACTCTATAACTACATCGTGTCATGTATTCACCCATATGGGTTTTCCTTGTAATCTTATAAAATTGTATAGTGTAACACCCCAAATACCCCATCAGGGCACACTCTATAACTACATCGTGTCATGTATTCACCCATATGGGTTTTCCTTGTAATCTTATAAAATTGTATAGTGTAACACCCCAAATATATACACATTTACATGAGCGGAAGCGTCAATTCCTAACTCATAATATAGTTGGGGTATCACAATTCTTGAATATCATGCATACAAAATAATTGAAAGCTAACCATCACAGGAACACATTTCATTTCCCATAACTAAAGTTTACATAACAAGGAAACTTGTAACAAATTGAATATGTATTTTGAATATCTATACATGAACAAACTAGCCTTAATGCATAAATGAAGGTTGAGGTGGATAATGGCACCCCATCAGGGCACACTCTATAACTACATCGTGTCTTTGTTTTGAAATCTCTGGCTCTATATATGTTTCTGCTCCTGTAAATGTGTATAAATTTGGGGTGTTATAGCTTGGTATCACAGCAAAAGGATAATTGGCCACCACGCACTGTCATGTTTCTCAATTAGTTAAATGTCCCTTAGGTCCACTAGGCTCAGATCTATTTATGCATCCAAGATTGAAGCAATGAAGACAAAAGGTTAGAGCATACACCATTATTATATAAGGAATGGTTAAAGGAAGAAAATCCTAGCAATACAAGTCATGAGGTTTAGGTATGATAGGATATGTTCATTACGAATGTCCATCTAGCTTGAATCCTATGTTATGAACTCTACCATAGCTAGTTACATATCCTCTCTTTTCTCAATGGTGTTGGCCAACTAATTGATAGATGTAGAGGGGATGTAATGAGCATAAGACTTATTGTGCGCCTCTTGCCTGCTTACTAGTGCATGTGGTATAGGACATGTGAATTATTGAGCGGTGGGGAGTTGCATAATCAAGTCTGACGTTGTTGGGTATGTGCCTGATCAACACATATTTGAGGATGTCACAAAGATGGATGATACAGAAGACCTAAAATAGATAGTCACTAAACCTAATACGACTGTTTTAGTAAAGATCCAATATTTATGCAAAGGTTAGATGTTAAATACATTCATGATTAAGTTTTGAGGATGGAGAAGGTCAATAAGAGGAATTTAAGAAAGTAAAGTTAATTAAGTGATTCTTCAAGGTAAGTAAGCACTTTGGTGCAATGAGCTCTTGGGAGCAAAGAACATTTAGTGCAATGAGCTCTATGGAGCAATGAGCACTTTGGTGCAAGGCTAATTACGTGAAGAACTCACCTCAATCGACACAGTGAGTAATAAGATTATTGTAATGATAAAGATATGTGAGCACTTTTTGTCATGGTAGATGATTAGGGTACGATTTATCTTTCAAGCTTTATTAGTGACATATGCATATGTTAGTTCGTTAATCATGTTGGGCATAATATAGTTCCATGCAAATGCTATCTCATGAACATGCTAGTGCAAAACTATGAGATCTAATGACAAGATTGAAGTGTTAGTGTACAAATATGTGAACCCCGAAGGTGGGTAGTACTATATTAGTGCATGCAAATTTCGGGGATGAAATTTCTTCAAGGTGGGTAGAATTGTAACATCCTTGAAATTTTAGTATAGAATACACATGACCAATCATGCTAAGTTATAAATGTAATGTCTTCTGATGTTGTAAAATACTAGAGCAACCCCTTCGCCTGATGATTTGATATTTTATCACAACTTAATTTAATCATGCATACTACCTAGCCCTAAAATGAATGATTGGAGTTTAAATCGCAATGAGCCCTCGTATGTCCATATTATATTCTCTCTTCTAATCACACTATATTAGAGTTTCTCTCATTGTTTTTGGTAGTGTAATTCCTTGTCAATAACTAGTAGTGCACAAGTTACCCTAAATGTAAAATCAAATCAAATATATAATTCCTTAGCACAAATGAAAGATTCGAGTTGTTATTTGGGATCAGCATGTTTAAATTAGCAGACATGCAAGATTTCATTAGATTCGGATGGCCTTAGCTAGGTCAATTGATTTTAAGAAGAAAGGAATGCATAAATGATATTGATTGGCCTAAATATATGATCGTATTGTTGATTATATGAGTTTCAGCTAAAGTCCGATCTTAGCAGCGCGTCACGCACTAGTTTTATTTCGGGATCACTACAAACCATTAGATTAGAATCTAATGGGAGGCGACCTTGTCTCCTACCTCACGCAAAACGCACGTCCGGGAACAGTAGTCCCCAACGGTTTCTCGACCTCAGTCTTCCTCTTAGTCCACTACTCCCACAAGTCTCGCCACCAAAGTCTTCTGGAGGTGGTTCCGCACACAAAGAACCTAGCTTGATCAATATCGTCATGTATAATAGAAATGGCCAAAGTGGTTGTTCTCCCCTTCGACGGTGCTACATACAGAGATCACTTCCACCCTTCCGACTAGAATCTAACGTCATTATCACCTTCAAAAAGGTCCATATAGCAGAGGCTCTCAGTCTAATTTCATCAATTTAGACCTAGTCGCCTTCCTCCCTAGGCTCACCGGAGTTGTTCTCGGCGTTGAAGCCACCCCAGCCAAATTGAGTCGACGGGAACCTTCCTTGGACGTCCATGAAGCTGATACAAGTGTCCTTTGGCAACACGTTGTGTCTGAGCCCCTACCCTACTTGTTTTCCCTAGAGCTCGTGGAGCTTCATCGGCGGAAAGGAACAAAGTCCCTCACGCCGTGCAAAGGAGCAAAAGAGGTTCCTGGGATCGACACCGCGCTTAATGCTCCCTCAATTCAACGAGAGGGGAGGTAAAACTTGGATCCCCATTTCCCATGTTCTTCGTTGTTTCATGTCAATTCCCGGTTTCTTGTTGCTCTTATGCCCTGATTTCTCGTCCAGTTTCACCCTCTCGACGTAGCGAGCCTTCATGTGTTCTTCTTTTCCTCGTCGAGGCTTCATTACGGGATTTCCAGGTTCGAGTCCTTGCACTTGTTTTGCAGCAAGCAGCAGGTTGCGGTTCCGGTCACCCTGGGTGATGAGCAGGAGTTCGTTGAGCTCACCAGAGTCTGCTAAGGTCATTAGTTGTGCTATGAGGGGTTGCAATGCACCCAAATGCGATCAGAATCATAGGGTGTTCTTCCCAGCTAGCCAAGGCGTGGACCGAACGCGGCTGCTAGATGAAGAAGAATCAAGCAGGCATTTTTACAGTGTTGCCCCTATATCGCTGGTTCTGTGTCACACCTGACATGGGTAGATAAAGTAAATCTAGGTGCTTATTTAGATGAAATCATAGTATGCCCTTCCTAAGTTATGTGTGACAGCAAGGGGGGTAAGGTCGTCTTTCACAAGTCATTTTTCTTATCCGCGGGATCTTCAGTATTGGATTTATTGTAATTATCTCGATGTTGATTGGTCAGTTTAAGTCTGATCTTCAATAAATCGTAGAAAATAATCTAGGGCTCATATAAGGTCAAACCATATATGGTTTTTGATCAACTTTTCGAGAACTAGCCAATGGACTAGGTTACAGAACATGTTTTGATTGGGTTTTCACGGAGTTTTAGCCTAGCATAATTACGGTTAAAGATCCTAATTAAGAAACCTTATTTTATTATCACATGTTGATTAAGAGATAAGATGAGGGATATATTAGGAGCTTTTTTCTAACTAATTAGGTAAGTGGTCCATGCCAATGAGTATTTAGTATTTATTTTTAGCATCTTTACATGTTCGATATTGTCAAGTAAGATATTCATGTTCCATGTGATCTCATGCTTTAAGATTTCAAGTTAAAGATGTTTTATAAGTTTCTCAATAAATTTTATGATTCAAGAGTTCATGTTTAGATTTATTATATCATACTTCATTAAGATTCGAAGCTAAGATTTCAAGATAAGAACCAATTAAGATTCATGCATTAAGATTCAAAAAAAAAAAAGATGACATCATATTATGGAGTTAGAGCCAGGCCTTAGTGCATGTCAACTCAAGAGACATGGCCAAGGCCTTAGTGCGGGTCATGAGGCCCAGGTTGTGTTGTACAGGCACCCGCCTGGGCGACGCCTGGGCGCCTAGGCTTAAGTCAGCCCGCCTCAATCTGGGCGCCTAGCCCCCTAATTGACCGAAGTTGTTGCTTAAGGCCTTTTAAGGCCCAAATTAAGCCAATTCAAGGCTAATTTAGCATAAATTAGATCTGAATTTGATGAAATTGAGTCATTTATGGTTAAATTGGGTCTGATTTATCCCAAACGGGGTCAGATTAGGGTAAATTAGGTCTGATTTGGGGGAAACATACCAAATTTGGGGGAATTAGGTTTAATTTGGGGAAATCAGGTCTGATTTGGTCATGTAAGGCCTCGTTTAGATCAACATAGGAAAACTTAGGGCTAGTTAGGTTTGATTTGGTCATGTTATGCAAATTAGGTTTGATTTTAGGCCAAATTATGTCAAATTTGAGCAGATTAGGTCTGATTTGGGGAAAACAAGTCTGATTTTGGGGAAATGGTCTGATATGGTGAGATTAGGTCTAATTTGGCCAAATTAGATATTGTTTATAGGGGAAACAAGTATGATTTGGGGGAAATTGTTTTAAATTGGATGACTAGGTCTTATTTGGCCAAATTTTGTCTCAGTTAGGTGAATATATGAAAATTCAATGGAAATTGAGAATAATTAGGTCATGGTATACAAATCTGGTTTAGAAAAAAATTAGGGTAAATTAGGTCAAATTTGGGTCAAATGAGTTCAAATTAGGGCCAATACAGTTCTAGTTTAGGTCTTGTTAGTTTTGATTTAGCCTAAATTCTACATAATAGTATTATACATGTTTTGGCTACAAACATAATACGTGTTTAGCTTTTTTATTTCTATATCAATTTTGTTTAGGTAAAACTTCCACATTTCAATCCATATCTAATGATTTTGTTGCTTTCTTCATATGATGCTAGCACATTGATTGCATATTTATCATGTATATTTATGTGCAAGGATTGTATTTTTCAGGAATTTTACATATATCCTGTTAAAATAAAAAATATATAAAACGCCTGGAAACGCCTGGGCCACCGCCTGGGCGCCTAGGCTGTCTGGGCGTCCCCCTGGAACGCATGGCCGCCTAGCCGCCTATACAACCATGGGCCCAGGCCCTTAGTGCAAGTCGACTCGGATAAGATAACCCAGGTACCAGAGTGCAGATCACGAGACCCAAGTACTAGAGTAGAGGTCTCCAGCATAAGTTACGTAAAAAGATAAGAACTAAGCCTAAAGAAAGATTATACATTCATGTGTAAGTTTTCCATAGATTTCAAGTGCTAGTTTTTCATACATAATGTTTATAAATAATGTACAGCTTTTCTTATTCCAATCATTTCATATATGTTAGAATACTCATGTCACTTACTGATAACTATTTTCCAATGCATGGTTGGGGATGAGACGTCCGCAGGTGAAGAGCATGAGAGGATTAGGACATCAAGCTAAGGACAAGGAGGACCCAGTGAAGTATTAGAGAGTGCCCCGGTAGGGAGCCATTATCCACATCAGTTCTATGTTAAGTAGTAAGACTAGTTTGTTATGTTTAAGTTTTTGGACGATGTTAGTAGTTGTATAAAGGTTCCATATTGTGTAAACATTTGAGAATGAGAAATGAAATGTGCTCATGTGATGGTTACCTTTCAATTATTTCTTATGCATGATATTCAAGAATTGTGATACCCCAACAATATTATGAGTTGGGAATTGACATTTCCGCTCATGTACATGTGTGCAAATTTGGGGTGTTACATATAGTCAACCCTATTTTCTTCAGCTGCTATCTTTTGTATTTTGAACATACAAAATTGAATATATTGGATCATACTCTCATGCGAAAAGATTTTGCTGGTATTTGGCATTGGGATTATTCTTTTTATTGAATCCAGTAAAAAGTGGATCCCCTATCAATTCTCACTCCTTGCATGTACCCTCACATTTTGCCTTAACATATGATACGATTGTGTTGTGTGTCCAAAAAATAAGATTTAATTGTCAGAAATAAAACTAAATATAGTTCTTTACAAAAAATAGCAATTTGACCAATTTTGAATGATAGTAGTGACTATATGTTGCTTTTGTTTTATTTATACAACATTTTTAGTGGCACAATATTACTTAGTTTATTGTAATTTGGTCTCACCCACCTCTGATTCTTGGGTCCCAACAATGCCAAAAAGTGCACCAGGGCGAGGTCTCCTCTATAAGAAGCCCCATACTAAGGACATCACCTTGACATGCTTGCTACATTGGCGTTGATTGGGAGGGGGGCGTAAAGGACGGAATATCTACCTCCATGTTCTATGCATTCCTGGGAGATCACCCCCGTCAATTGGAAAAGCAAGAAATAGTTTGTAGTTGCTCATTGGAGGGCTAAATCAGAATATCGTGCCATGGCTAGCATGTTACAATATTTGACGAGCAACATCCTTTTTTCAAAAACTAGGTCTTCTTGCTACTACTCCGGTCACTCGCAAATGTGACATTCAAGCTGCAATACATATTGCAAATAATTTTGTTTTCCATCAATACACCAAATTTATTGAGGTTGATTGCAATTTTGTACCAGATTTATTCGTGCAAAGAATCTCATCACCTAGTATGTGAATATTGAAGAATGAATTGTTAATATCTCCACCAAACATATTCCTTCTTCAGTTATATGTGTTACAACTAACGAGATAGGAATACACTATGTGTGCTCTCTAGCTTGAGGGGGGGTGTCACAATTATTAGAATCAATGGGCCTAGCTTTAGTTAAGCCCATTACTAATGGTTTAGTTTATCTTACGTTATCCCTCATGTACAACTTATCCCGAAACTTTGTTATATCGAGGACCCTGTATTAGCAAGTTGGTTCAAGAAACACTCTGATTATCACGGTGACCAATGGAAAAGGTGGTACTAGACGAAGAAAAAGGTATATCGGTAGCCATAATTGAGGATAAAGAAAGCAAGCACTAACAAGTAATTTAGGCACAAAAGAAACTAGGAATCGATCTTTATTGTTTGTAGCAACAGCTGCAACACCCACAATGCATTAGAGATTTAGATTAATATAGGATCCACAGTCCATCATATAGCCTTTGAGCGGAGTAAGAGCAATTATATTGAAATGAAGAAAGGAACATGAAATGTCTCAGCCCTTGGGATCCAAAAGTATTAGCATGATCGTTCATTGGTACGCAGAAAGGGGTCGTTAAGAATTTCATGCTTAGATCAAAACATTAATTATGGATGACATGGACTATCTAGACGAGGCCACCTCTTATAGAAGGAAAAAAAAGGTGAGTATAGACATTGATGATCCCTTAGACATCATCAAGCTTGGAGCAACCAAGCCCATGTTGGATCCTAGATGGGTGATTAGATGCTCTAGAGGGGGGGGGGGGGTGAATAGAGCTGAAAGCACTTAAACAAAACTCATTAAACCTTCAAAATATATGACAAGATAAGGTTGTTAAATAGGCAATTTGAGAGCAACTCAATCATTCATAGCAAGGATAAGAGAGATTGAACATGCACCAATTAGACAAGCTATTTAGAATGGTTCCACACTTCAAACTAGAAGTGTGTCAGTCCACTTGCCTAGAGAGGTCAACCTCTAGGACTTCCAACAATTGCACTCTTATATTCACTTATAAGACTTACAATACATGACCAACAAAGGACTTACCTATCCAATACAAAGAGTCTTCAACCTTACCAAGGACTTACCCACTTTGCAAGAGTCTTCGGCCTTCTCCAAGGACTTACCCACTCTTGCACAAGTCTTCGGCCTTGTAGGAATTACCCACTCTTCTTGGATCTTCCGCCTTTGACTTTACCTTCACTCGGAGAAGCTTCCACCAAGGTCTTACCCACTTGAGCTTGAGTCTTCTGCCTTCTCCAAGGGCTAACCCACTCTGGCTCCAAGTCTTTAGCCTTAATCTTCACCAAGGGACGCCTTCCCTTGTTCTTCTTCACCTCTCTTGGACAAGAGAGAGAACCTTCATCTTCATGATTGCAAAGAAGAGATAGGAGGTGGTGGAAGTGAGAGCCTCACAAGATATACATATAGGACTAGCTCTCTTACAGATTTCCTACTCACTCTAATGGATGTAGCAAGTGATTAAGCTTAGAGAGAGAGAGGAGGTTGTAGGAACACTCAACTATAGAATAGGAACATTCATAGTGAATGCTCAACCTTGGAATGAAGCCCAAGGGGTCCTATTTATAGTTGGGGATGCCTCTTAGCCTTTGGGAACACTTGTGAACGAAAACTAGCCGTTTTGTGGCTTGCAACGGATATATTTTCACTTGTTGCAACTCCACAACGGCTAGAAACACTTTTCTGCACTTTTCCGTACAGTGCAATCGGTCGAGTTTCTATGGGTGTAACTCGACCGATCAAGTAGGAGGCAAACCGATGTTCAAAGGATCGGTCGAGTTTGTCCTGAGGAAACTCGACCGACCATTTCAACTGGAAATGGCCTACTACCCAATCGGTCGAGTTCTATGAGTGCACAACTCGACCGATGCAATCTTCAGAAAATCGACCAAGGTGGATCGGTCAAGTTTCAGGGTGGGAAACTCGACCGACCAAGTGCTTGTAATTGATTTTCAAAGATGCATCTAAAGTGCTCTAAAATTCGATCTAAGTGTTCCTGGTATTTTTCTAAGCTTAATTACAAGTCATACAATCATTACAAGTGATTTACAACATGATTCTAATGGATATACATCATATTACAAAAACGTGCACTTGTATGACTTTGACTTGTCTTTTCTCCAATTTGATATGCGCAAGTTAGGGCATTTGGAGTGTGTCTATACCTAATCTGAAATCACTCAAGTAGAGACATTAGACACCAATATGTGGAATGGTTAGTCATCATCAAAACACGGGTTTAGTCAATTTAGACGTGAGTCAACATTGACCTAATTGACCTTGAGTCAACAGCCCAATCTCCAAAATCTTATACTTCATGGCCAATAGTTCATGTGCGGAGAGAGGTTACAAGGATCGTACCCTCTTGCATAAGGGGCTTGTCTGTAGCAACCACAAGCAATGTGATCTAGTGAGAAAAACAAGGTCAGTCCCATGATGAACTCAGCGACACAACGGAGTGTTGCACTCATGCAACAAGGCTTCTGTAGACTATATGCTCTAGTTTGATGCAAACAGTGAGGAGGTTTTTGTTGAATGCACAAGATATGGAATAGCCACGTATATAGATTGAAAGGTGAAAATAGCAAAAAGTAAGGACAGAACCTCTCCTGTTGGTCTAAGCAATTATTGCATACGCTTATCAGAACTAAAAGAAAGATCAAAACAATTTTTTGTCCGTTAACTTCAGCTTTACTCAAGTTAGCTTTGTATATTTTAAAACCTTGTTGAGCTCCTTGTAAAATAATTCCAAGATTGATTTCGATATCATTTTCTCAAATGATTACGTCCTCTTTATTTACGCACATCATCACATCATTGATCTTTAGTAGCAGGGTGTTTATTCAAGGTATGAGTCAGATGGGCAGAGATGTTGTGCCCACCATTTTCACTAGGCATGAACACCGCAAGGAAAAGAGATAACAGCTTATAAGAAAGAGTAATAATCTAGGAAATCAAAATTGTAACATATTATATATACTTGATACATATGTATAAATTTTAAAACACTTCTTTTGCAATCCAAAATTTAATATGAATCAACCAAAATTGATCATAAGTGGGTACAACAGTCAGTAACTATTAAATGTGGCATTTAGAGGTGAAATGAAGCCCCCAATCTAGAGCTGGCTTTCTCAAGCAGGGATATAGATTGGATATAAAGTTCTCTGTCAATATCCAAGCAGTAGCATCACACCCAAATGAAGCTGGAGGTCTGTAGCACAGAACACCTTCACTGAAAATGAAACCATGTAAAACCTTGTCTCAACTTGAGATTGGTCAAGCTAGCATCAGAATATCTCTTTGTGTATGGTGGCAACATGCTTTATATTCACATTAAGTTGCTACAATCTCTTCTTTTCGCCTGCACTCTGTGGAACAGTGTTGCTACAAGTTTCACATGAAAAGAACTCATCTGCTATGGTTGTCCTAGATGATGAACATATGCTAATAAGGTGAGAGGCCAAAAATATAAGGATGCCACCTATGACCGACTTATCTCTTATTGGGTATTCGCATCCATGATGGGTGCTTGTTGCACATGCATCCAAAATAAAGACATCTTGACATCAGTATATAAGAGTCTTCCCCTCACCCATCAGGTTTATTATTGAAGGAACCAACATATGTCACGTTGAGTACTCATATTCGTAATGGATACTTATTGTACATGCATCTGAAATAAAAACGCCTTGACAACAGAAAATAAGGCTCCTCCCCTCACCCATCATTGATGGGCCATCAGATTTATTCGTGAGGAACCAAGTCTCAACTTTTCAAAAAATGAGAACAAGGTCTTCTGACCCATCAAAACTATTTTTTAAAGGAACCAAAGGCTATAGTTCTTTGGAATAAGAAAAACCTCCATCGTCAGTCTCTACCGATACTTGTCCTGTCCTGCTCAATAGATTATCTAATAGGCTGCAATACATCACATTGGTATCTCTCCTTGTGCCACTAATTTACTTTGTAAAAAAATGATTATATATTAACCTCTGGTTATTTTTTATATTTTCCAGTTCCATTGACTCTGAAAGTAACTATGCAAATGACATGTTCTCGTATACGCACTTTTGAAGCTATTATACTGGATCCTTATCCATGTCAGCATTCACGCCCTTACATGTCCATGTGACGTTGTCCAATAGCACTTAATGGTCACAGTATAATAGACAAACGTTGTGAAGCTCGGGCCCACTGCCTAAAGCTCTAGTAGAGTTTCAAGAATGATGAATGGCCCCACAGACCGCCACTAGCCTTATCTGTGTGTTTTGTCCTCACTCACGCGCAAGTCTGGATAAACTTCTCACCTGGTCATCCATCCTAATACTACTTTGGGTTGAGCACGCTTAACCACAGAGTTTTAATGATGGGCTCCCTGAAAAGGAGGTGCACCTTGATGATATGAATCATTCTTTTAAGATCATTTTATCAAGGTCTCAAATCCTGGGATGTTACAATTTCCCTCACTTAGACTCTTGACGTCCTCGTCAAGGATCAACTATATGGCCTCATAACTTTTCCCATTTCAGTACAAACCCAAATGGACCATGTACACTCAGCTCCTGTCACTGCTACCAACGCAAAGGTGGCTCCATCAACTCGGATATCCCTTTCCAACATGCCTGGACACTACCAGTGCAAGGGTGGCTCCATCAACTCGGATAGTCGTTTCCAACATATGCATGGACCGCACAGCTCAAAGACTAGCATGCCATGGGCCCATGTGGGCCCCACCTACGGGAGGGGAATTGGCTCTAATACCATTTGTAAAGCTCGGGCCCACTGCCCAAGGCTCTAGTAGAGTTTCAGGAATGATGACTGGCCCCACAGACCACCACGAGCCTTAACTATCCACTTTTTCCTCACTCACGCAAGTCGAGATAAACTTCCCAACTGGTCACTTATCCTGGTACTACTCCGGGCTGAGCACACTTAACCACAGAGTTCTTTAGTGATGGGCTCCCCAAAAAGGAGGTGCACCTTAGTGATATGGATAGTTCAATCATTCCTTTTAAGATCATTTTATCCGAGGCCTCATATCTTGGGATGTTACAAACACTCTTGATATTCTTGATTTTTTAGAGGCCGACATATAACATCTTGTAATTGAATTTTTCTAACGATAGGTGGTTTCTTCCTGCACCTACAACGAGTTTTTTTTCCTGGGTTAACTCCACAAATGGCCTATTTCAATTTATAAGTTTGTGTTGACCAACTTCTCGTTACATGGGCAACAATTGCAATAAAACTACAAAAACTAATCATCTGATTCAACTATAAGTAGTTAAAAGAAAAACACATCTCAAAATTACATCTTCGTGGGCACCAAGAAAACAAAATGAAGATACCAAAATTGGGTAATTACATGGTGAACATTGATGGCATCCAGAAACTTCTCAAATGCTTGTATCCACTCAACATGGTTCCACACACAAGGGATATCAATGGAAACAACTCTGTAGCCCTGGAATAGGTATTGAAATTAAACAAGGAAAAGAAAACTGTTAGAAAGTTTGACCATATTGAACAGATAGATCATAAGAAAGAATGCATGCATACATCTATGCACCTAATCAAGCAATATACAAAGGCGTTCTTGCAGACCACTGAGTACGTGCCCAAGAACACTGCTTTATTTATAACACATGTATTCATAAGGCATTACAATAGCCAGCATTGAGGCAGAACATATAACATATATATTAGAGAATAGAAGATCCAGTTTTGCACTAGTATAAGTTGATTCAAAATATAAAATGAGGCTTTCATTAAGATATGACAACTTTAATATTGCTTCTGAGACAATTACCTTGGCGGACAAGGCTAGTATCTGTTTGTAGTAGACATCAGCAGTTCCAGCCAATCCAGGAATACACACAAGAGGAGGCACGGACCTGGGACCAAAGTCATAATATCTCCACAACTTCATCCCAATCTGCTCAAAAGTCAAGTGCATGATTTAGAGCCCCGTGGAAACATAGCGACAGAAAAATCATAAGAACAAAAGGCTGACAGAATCGTTCTTCTACATAATAGCTTGTAATGAGAGATGTATACAACATGCCATTACGAAATCAAACAACAAAAGAAGGGAGTGTGTGAAAATCAACCAGAATTCTTAAAATTAAAGAGTGATTTCAGTTCTCCCCAGTCCCCAGGACTTGCAAAATTAGATTAACCTACCAAGAAACTCGGGAGGACACAACAAGTGGACACTCAACCTCAAAATCCACATATATTAGTAGCAGAATACAAAGTAATTGAAAAAGAGAAGCAAACGCTCATCCGCTAAGGAGGAAAGACGGATTCTATGGAGGGACGCAGCACTGTGTCCGCCAACCAAATCAATAGTTTTGTTTAATGTTCACCGCTGCATTAGACATTGTAGAACCCATAAGCGATTCTGCGATTTTACAAGTCGGCACTGTAGTCAACTCAATACGACACAATTTCACTACTCCCACCATCATGATCCGCCTCTACTTCGCATTCTCTCCCCCAAGATCAGCATCGGAACTGTCTCGATTCTGACAATCCTGAACTAAGCTGACCAGCTGGAAGTGCCTAGATGACTGGAGCACTACTACCATGAAGCGGCCTCGGTGCCAACGCCCGCAAACGAGAGGCTTCACTAGAGGCAAACAGGGCCGCGGACCTTGGGAGTAGATTGAACCCAAAACTAGAAGAAAACATGCAAAGCCGACATTGTGCGGGAACAGCCTTGGGCCGAGGTCCCAAGGAGCGATCTCAGCGTCAGCAGAGACTAACGGGTCAAGATTGAGAATTCCCGTTGGAAGAAAGGGGGCACGCGACAGGGCATAACAGCGAAGTTATAGGGATTCCAACTTACTGAGATCTTGTGGAGAGGGACTTGCGATTTGAAGTAGACATAGTCTCCCGGGGTCGAAGACAGGCCCTTCTTCATCTCACTCCCCCAGCTTCTCCTTCTAGTCTTTACCCGCTTCTGTTCTCCTCTTCCTCCTCCGGACTTAATAGAGAGGAGGCAGGTGGGGGACACCGGCGGCGGCGGAGAGAGCGGAGAATCACGATGTTGGTTGACGGAAAGATGTGAGCAATAGAAGAGGGTGTGTTCCGCTCCGGGAAGAAAGGCCGGAGGGGCAGCGGGCGGAAACGAATTGATGAGCTGGCGAAGAACAGGAGATCAATGATCGACGAGGCGCCAGGGGGGGTGACATCATGACGTGTCATATAGCAACATGGTTGGGTCATGGGCCAAGGCTTCAAAAGCCCTTGTAAAAGTGAGATCGAGTACAAAGGAGATCGGGAGTATGAAAGTAGAGACGGATCACGTGAACATGCTGGCCCGTCCATAAGGTCAGCAGCGTCCGGACAAAATTTAGGAGAGAACAGTACAGCTGACTACGAATATGTTCAAGCCATGTTTGTTACCTCGGCTGCTCGAGGAGGCGTGAGAACCATTTTATCCTTTACCGACCATAATAAGAGGGAGAAGTCCAAGGTTTATAATATAATATAATACAATATAATACAAAACAATATTAGGAGGTGTATTTATTTTAAAAAAATTAAAATGTAGTATACATGTGAGAGTAGAATAGATAAAAGTCGGTGCACTTTTAATTTATTGGGATAACAAGCTGTTCATTATGGTTGCGCAAGAGGGGCGATCGGGGGGCGGCGCGACAAGCGAGTTACGGAAAACCCTAGAAGATGACGGCGGGGGTCCTAAGAGTAACGCTAATAGAGCAACACCGGCGACCAGACCAGGGAGTCTGGCGAGTCTGCAGAAGGTCGGGCTTAAACTCACGTATAAGGGGATGAGGGGCGAGGAAATAGCTGAGAAGTCTGGCGACGTAAACCAGATGGAGGTAGATACAGGCGGCGAAGCGGACAGTGTCCCTATTAGTTCGGAAACTCCTTCTTCGATCCCTGTAAAATCTTTCAAACAAGTCGTCACCGGAAACAGCGGGGGAGGGGGGGGGCGACGGACCCCTTTTTCATTGACGACGAGCCGGAAGAGTTAGTCAACCCTGAAGACATCGAACTGGTCTGTGAACGAGGTTTTCCAGAAATTTTCGTCGCACCGGAGGCAGAAGAAATAATGAGTAGACCCTTCAAGTATGCTGTGATCGTCAAATTGATCGACAGACATGTCGGTTTCCTCACCATGTCCGAACGGCTGAAACTCCTCTGGAAACCGGCAGGCCGTTTTGAACTATACAAGCTCGCTGAACAACATTATGTTGTCCAATTCTACAGCAGAACTGATCAAGAAAACGTTTTAACTAAAGGACCATGGTCCCTTTTCGGAGGTTGCCTTGCTGTTTGGCCATGGGACGGATACTTTGAACCATCAAAGGGGCTTCCAAGCCACATTGTTACGTGGATCCGAGTCGTAGGACTCCCTATCCACTACTATAATAGAGAGATGTTCCAAACCATTGGCCAAGCTATTGGACGACTTGTTAGGGTGGATGATCACTCCACAAATCGCACAAGAAGCAGGTTTGCGCGTATTGCAGTAGAACTCGACACAACCAAACCCATCCATCCCGCTATACTGATCAATGGTCGGGAGTATAAGATTGAATATGAGTCGTTGCCGGATATGTGTCTAAAGTGCGGCAGACTAGGTCACGACGAGGCTGACTGCAAGGGGATGGACAAAGACCCATCTCAGGCCGCCGCAGAACCGAATGAAGATGAGGCGGGGGTCAGATGGTTAGAGGAGGAGGAAAAATGGTAGGTTTACTACGGCAGGAATGTGATGGCCCGGAGACCACAACGAAATAAAGAACCAAAGAAAACCAGGGGTTGGCCAATAAGTTTCAAGCCTTAGACAGCGAGGAGGACGGAAATGTTATCGAAATGGAAAATACCAGTGAAGAAACACCTGCGCCAGTCAATCCTGTTGATGGCCGTGGACCCAAAATCTGGAGGAAGAAGCAAAGAAGGAACGAAGACTTTGATGTATCAACCAAAAAGATATCTGAAGATCAAGTTATAGAGAAAGAGGCGCAACCTGCTACGGAGGCCAACCCTAAGCACACTGTCGTCAGACCTATAGGTAATGAGGTCATTGAGGGGAGAACAGACATCCACACATCTACATCTAACAGAACGACCCCTATCGTGGTTGAGGAAGTTATGCCATCTGTGGGTAGCACTAGTCCCAACAATGGAACCGGAAAACCCGTTCTACAAGGAAGGAAAGCTAAAGAGAAGATGCACCAGCTTGACATGAGCAGTCCACAAATAGAACATCTGTATGTTACCAGGAATAGATTGAGGCGAGAGTCTGAGGCTACTGAGGGAGGAATTCCTCCTTCCACCTAAACCCCTTTTCCTTTTATGATTAATACGATCGTTTGGAATATAAGAGGTGCCGGCAAGCCGGCAGCTAGGCACGTCATCAAAAATCTGGTTGCTAAACACAAAGTGAAGCTTGTTTCCATTCTCGAGCCACGCATCTCGGGCAGGGAGGCGCACTCTGCTATCCAGGACATTGGTTTTGCTATCTCACATAGAGTAGAGGCCAATGGCTTTTCAGGAGGCATTTGGTTACTTTGGAACGATGACGATTGTGAAATCCAGATTCTGGAGAGTCACAAGTACTTCATCCACTACTGTATTAACAATAAAACTCTTTGCACCTTCGTCTACGCTTCCCCTAACCCTGGAGGGCGCCCTGCTCTTTGGGAACACCTGATCAGGCTCAGCAAATCGATCGACAGGCCTTGGGTTACTATAGGCGATTTCAATTGCATGTTAAACCCGGATGAGAAGATAGGAAGCAAGAGGTTCAACGTCTCTGAAGCTGCAAGATTCAGCATGGCAATTACCCAGGCGGGCCTTGCTGATATTGGTAGCACAGGCTACGCTTTCACCTACAAAAAAGGGCTACTCCATGAACGGCTTGACCGCGCCCTGGCAAACAAGGAATGGATTCAAGAGTATCCCCATTTCATATGTGAGAACCTCCCTAGGATAGGTTCCGATCATAACCCTGTCGGACTTCTGAGTACTGCACGGGTGAAGAGTACCGCACGGTTCAGAACCAAAGCATCATGGACGCAGGAGCCAAGCTTTCACAACATTTTGGAACTGCACTGGAATCCCCACGTCCCTTTCCATACTGCTCTTCGAAATGCTAAAGAACATATCACCAAATGGGACAACAGGTTAAGGAACGATCAGAACAAGACCAAGCACAAACTTATCAACGAAATAACCAGTTTACAGCGGGGGATGGAAAGGCATTATACTGAAGAACACGACCGGCAGTGCCACAAGCTCGAGAATGAGCTGCAAAACTTCATTCTGAAAGAGGAAGAAAACTGGAAACAGAAGAGCCACATCAACTGGCTTGAGAATGGTGATAGTAACACCAAGTTTTACCACGCTTATGTCAACAATAGACGCAGACTTAATAACATCACTAGCCTTAAAGACAACGAGGGGAATTGGAGTTCTAACAACACTGATTTGAAATTACTGATCTTTAACCACTTTGAAAGCATGTTCACCGAAACAAAGCCTCCGAATACTACTACCATGAACGACATTCCTGTTAGGTTCAAAGTTCTTAAATCTTGTCAAATGCGCATGTTGGGTGCGGCGGCTACTGAGTCGGAGATCTGGAAAATTGTTAAACAGGCAAACCCTTTCAAGGCAGTGGGACCCGATGGTACAGATATACATTTCATCAAGTCGAACTGGAAGTCTGTCAAACATTCCCTTCTCACTTTGATTAGAAGCATGATGAACAGAAATGAGATTCCGAGCACAGTCATGGATGCCAGCATTGTACTTATACCTAAAGTGAAACACCCTACCAGTTGCAGCCAATTCAGACTGATTATGTTAAATAATGTCTGCCTCAAGCTGGCCTCCAAGGTCATAGTGGGCAGAATCAAAAGATACATTGCTCAATGGGTATCTCCAGTGTAGGCTAGCTTCATTCCGGGCAGGTGCATCTCTGATAATATTTTCGTCGTCCAGGAGATCATACATAATCTCAGGCGCAAATCGAGCGCACCCTATATGGCCATTAAAGTGGACCTATCCAAAGCTTACGACAGAATGTCATGGAAGTTCATCGAGAACACTTTAAATAAGATGACCTGGCCTCCACATATTAAATCCTATATCATGAATTCGCTTTCAGCTGGTAATACGAGTATCATTCTCAATGGAGAGTCTCTCCCACCCTTTAAAACTTCCAGAGGTCTCAGACAAGGCGACCCCCTGTCCCCGTATCTGTTTGTTCTGTGCATGGAACGTCTAACGCAGCTAATCAACCAGGTCGTGGAGGTAAAACAATGGACCCCAATCAAGATTTCTCAACAGGGACCCTACATTTCTCACATCAGTTTCGCTGACGATATTGTCATCTTCGCTAAAGCATCACTGGAACAGATGACTATCATAAACCAGTGCTTCAATAGGTTCGAGGCAGCATCGGGCCAAAAAATTTCTATTGAAAAGTCTAAAATTTTCTTTGCAAGTTCTGTTAGCAGAGCCACAAGATCAGCTATCTGTAGAACCAGTGGTATCATGGAAACCGACGACCTCGGAAAGTATTTGGGTGTACCTCTTCTGCACAAAAAAGTGAGCTAACACACCTATTCATTCCTTGCTAACAACCTGGAAACTAAGGTAAATGGCTGGACGGCTAGGACTCTATCCTTGGCAGGGCGGATTTGCCTTGCCAAATCGGTGTTGACGGCCCTCCCAACCTACGTCATGCAAACCGCCACAATTCCCATGTCCATCTGCAGCAATCTAGATAGAATCATCCGCAGATTTATCTGGGGCGGTTGTCATAAAGAGAATCATGTCTCCCTAGTTGCCTGGAGCAAAGTGTGTACTGTGACGAGAAATGGAGGACTGGGCATCAAATCTATGGCTGACTGGAACAAGGCGCTCATCTGGAAGAATGGATGGAGGTTTCTGAACTACAAACATTCGCTTTGGGTAGAGGGGATGCGGCACAAATATAAGAACTATAATGAGCACTCTAGCAGGAGGGCGACCCCAGTATGGAGAAGCATATATGAGGGGATTGATTTCATTAAAGATAATTGCATCAAAACGATTAACAATGGGAATACGACTCTGGTTTGGAAGGACCATTGGGTCCCGGGTTTCAAAGACTTGTGGTCTGTCTGTACTCATCCAATTGGTAGTGACATCGCCGACCTTACTGTTGATTGCCTAAGAGACCTCAATGGCAATTGGGACAAGGAGTTTCTATCTAGCTACCTCCCTACTGCCTGTGTTAACCGTATCATGGACCTCCCAGTTCCTGCTATGAGCAAGGGAGAAGACATATGGAGCAGGATGTACAATGATAATGGCGAGTATAATGTATCTTCTGCCTACGACATCATCCGGAATGATAACCAGTACCCCCATAACAAGCTGTGGCAATTAATCTGGAAATTGCAGGTACCAAACAAAATCAGAACCTTCATTTGGTTGGTCGCTCATGAGGCTATTATGACCAATGTCAGACGGAGACAAAGGAACTTTACGGACTGCACTATCTGCCCTAGGTGCGAAGCCTATGAGGAAGACGCTCTGCATGCTCTTTGGCTATGCCCTAATGCACAGGAAGTTTGGCTCAGACTTAATCTCACTACCCCGCCTGATCAGTCCCTTGTTACTATCCAGGAATGGCTCATGCATCACTTGCAAGCAAATGGAGATCACCCGGCACAATTCTCTGTAGCCTGCTGGATCATTTGGAAGACTAGAAATAAGATGGTGTTCGATATGGTTCCTGTTGGTACGACTAAACAACTTGTTCAGTTCGACGATCTCTGGAATAAAATCCTTACTGCAAGATACAAGAAGGGGTCAGCTAAAAACAACCACTCAGACGATGACTATGAGAACACAAGCATCCCGGATCATGTCAGAGTTTGCTATGTTGACACTGTTGTTAAAGGAAAGGAAGCTGTTATAGCTGTTGTGTCTCTGGATGAGAATAAGTGCTGGGTTGGCGGATTTGCTAACTTTGCTCATGTTGAGTCTATGACTGAAGCTGAATTGCGTGCGATCGATTTGGCGGTGATGTCTACACCTACCTCTGATGATATTAATACTTTCATTGTTACTGATAGTGCTAGAGCCTTGGAGGCTATTGAAGGACATCCACGAAAATTCCCTGCGTTTAACAGCTGGATCCGGTCAATTGAAGACAACATCAACAGAAACCCTAAGATACATATTGTGCATCGACTAAGGAAACACACTATCCTGGCTGATAATCTAGCCAAACACCACCTAAAACATTTCAAGGATGGTCGTTCTTATACGAACCCTCCTCTCGACCCTGTGGGTCTATCTATCCCTTTCCCTTTATGTAATGGTAGGAGTCCTACCAAATTTCGCTTTGTAGCTGATAATGTATTAAATATTCGTTTAATGCCTGCTAGAGGAGAGTGGGATGAATAAGAAGAACTCCTGACTTTCCCAAAAAAAAAGAATAGATAAAAGTCCAAGGTTAAGATTTTATAATATAATTATATTATATTATATTATAATTCTATTATAGCTCTCCAACTTCTCTCTGCATGGATTATGGTAAGTTTCTACTCTCCACAGTTGGTCCAGCAAGGTGATCTATTGGGGTCATTTGTATTTTTATTGGCTCTCCATCGTCTTATTTTATAACTAAGGGATGAATGTCACATCATCCTTTTTGCTTTTTGTCTTGATGATGGCACCCTCATTGGTGAACACTGCCGAAATCTTCAAGACTTTGTCTATTACTGAAGCACAAGGTCAAAAATTTTGATCTTCATATCAATTAAAAAGATGGAAAATATTGTAATCTTCATATGACCTAAATGAGACCTAGAGTTTGGTATGTTTTCTACTAACATACCTCATTCTACGTGTGGAGCAAAGATTTAAGGAAGTCTTGTTTCCACAGACCCAAGTTTGACCATGAAGCTTCTCAAAGAACTTGTGTCTAAACCTCCTATAATGATGGATCACTTGGCTTTACTTCGGGGCCCTCAATGTTAGCTCTTTCTCTAATCAGGTGTTGGGATGCCCAAGTTTTTGTTTTCTCTTTGAACGACACTCCAACTTCTATCATTTCTGCAATATGTAGATTTGATTGTGGTCTTCGTTAATGTCCAGCATGTATTATGCTTGGTGATGGCCCAGACTTTGGTGTCTACAAATGCTTTTGGTCACACCTCCTATTCACCTCGGAGGTTTGGCTATCAAATATTTCCCAAGATGTGAGCAAGCTCGCTTATGCTTCCTCTTAGATTCACACCTAGGAACTTCAAGAGCACATATTGCGAGAAGTTGCATATGTGCCTACATGTTCCTCTTTTGTTTCTGTTCAAACTATCAAAATCTTGCCATCCTTTTGTTATTCATAGTTATCACGTAAGCCTTCTGTAACTCCAAAGACCCAATATATTCTCATAGACGCTTACTACAAATTTGCCATCCAACAATTCACTACAAGTGGCCTCTCCCAGTTACAACTAGTTATCCTCGCTTCTCTTCAAACTGACCATGCAAAAAACTTCTTATTTTTCATTCTCATTGATGGTCTTGATCTTTTCACATCATCTATTGAATATTGAGCTATCCTTCGTTATTGACTCATGATTCCATAGTACACATGTGATGAATGTTGCCCGCTTTGCAACACATAGGCATCGAAGCATTTGGTGATTATGTTGTGCATTGTCGCATAAGACATGCATATAAGTTTCAACATGACATAGTCTATGGTACTTTTGTTGACTTTGTCTCTCGAGCTAGGTTAAAGGTCCTAAAAAGAAGTTGTTGTAGCCTTCCTTGGCACACGGCCTAACAGTATCCACTACCAATGTTCTATTGAAGATTATTGAGTTAGGTGACTTTTTCAAGACATGAAATGTTCTAATCCAAAGAGAAGGAGGTCGAGTATTCTTGTGAAGATTGTACAAGCCTTTGAAGTAGTTAGTATTGTGCTTAATGGTTACATTCCAAGTGAACATCATAATATTATCAATGCAAAGATTGTGAATATAAAAGTTGCTTCTTTCCTAGAATTGCAAGTTTGTAGAAGAATTTAGTGTTGTTGTCACCTTCTTTTATCATGTATATTTTCAATCTTTGATTCCTTATAATTTCTAGGTTTTGTAAGAGATATTCCAAATCTAGTTTTCTAGAATGAATCTCAGTAGGATCAGAGTTGGGTTTGCTTTCACGAAGAAGTTGATGTTCAACCAAATCAATATTCTTATGGATGTTACCAAATTAAATTTATTCCAACAGGATAGGTGATCTCTCAATCTTTCAATATTATCATGAATGGTAGGACCTGGATTAAAGTTATGTTATAAGGTTCTCTAAACAATGTCTGCAAAAAGAGTGCGAGAGAGCCAAAAAATGATCAAAGCAAAAAAATGTTTCTCCCCAAGGGGCCAAGTTAGTGTTAAGGATTATGGAAAAGTGATATGAGATAATATAGCAAGCCACGACAAAATTGGTAAGAGGGTACATATTATCTCATGCTTCTAAAAAAGGAGCTTATCAATTTGTGACTAAGAGAGCCTTTATTACAAGTAAAGGAAATAGTTGTTGCAAAAAGATCAATAACGTCGTGATCACATATAAACTTGTTAATATCCATGTTGTAGTGGGAATGTTAAGAGGGAGTGGAAGTGAGTTGGTTTCATACAATATCTAATATGGTCAAGTGAAAATTACCTACTAGAACCCAGGGGTCGGCACTGTTTATGGATGCCAAGTTGTGAATCTCGTTAACGAACTATGTCTTAAGGTTGATGGATGTAACATGTCTGTATCTAGGTACATAGGATAACCCGACTTTCTTCTAGGCCCCTATTTGATTATGTTAATAGCTACTACCTAAGTTACCTAGTTCAAAATTCATTATGTAATTGCAGTTTGATAATATCATATATTCATTAATACCCTTTATCAATGATATTTGTAAGATAATATAACCATGATACATTCAACAATTATACTTGAGGTGATATATAAATAAGGGGGTTGGGTCCAATTTGACACTTAATGTAACGCCCGCCACCAAACTGATAGCCAAATTGTTACTAATTATGTGGAATAATCATAAGCAACGGATTAACAAAAATCACTAAAAATTAAAACCATTTTGCAAAGAGATCCATTTCTAATAAAACTCTTTAAGGAAGAACCAAAACTTTATATACATCATTGTTCACATTGTACATACACTGTACCATCTCTTCTCGAGGATAACATATAATAGTTGCTTTGTCAAAACATATACTGAAGCAACATAAAACCTCGAGGCATACTAGCCAAAACTTCAGATTGTTCATAAAACCATCACGTACTAAATCTGAGGACCTGAGATGTGATGACATCGTTCGAACAAACCGTCATTGACTATGCGGAAGCGATCAATTGCAGCGGATTAACAAAAATCACTAAAAATTAAGACCATTTACTAAGAGATCCATTTCCAGGAAAACTCTTTCACCAAGAACCAAAGTATTGCATATACATTCTGGTTCATAAGTACATGACCTGTATCATCCCTTTTTGAGGATTACAAGCATCAGCTGCCCTGTTAACACTATACACAGGTAACATAAAAACCTAGAGGCATCAAGCCAAAATCTTACATCGATCATAAAAGCACTAACTACTAACTCCTAGGACCTGAGAGTACATAGACGACTCATAGGACTCATATCTACATGACACGACGGTCAATATCTCCACCTGAGATATTACTATTGTCCCTGTTGCTTCTATCCTTCCCCCCATTGTATAGTTTCTACCTCCTCGTCCTCGTCCACCTAAAAAGGTTGGATCCCACGGGGGTGAGACAATTTAAAATTGTCCCAGCGAGAGATATAACTCTCCACCAGAAACATTATTATTTCCGATGAACAATAATAAAATGAACAGAGGAATCTTCATTAAACAGAAGGATTTTAATCATTATTAAGCAGAATAGAGCAATATCACCTCTTAAAGTATGATAACTATAAAGTGATAAGCAGTAGATCATCTATTCTTTTAATAAGGAATATGAAGAACATGTACAATATTTATCCACTTTAGATTACAATAAGCAATGTAACATCCACCAATGATTTCTGTATTTCCTTCTTGAACAAATATGCTACACGACTGATTACATTTTACAATCATACTTATGCCCTGAGGAGATGAGGTATACCGCTCATACTCCAACCGACCACAATTAAGTAAAGCATCAGTACCATATATAGGTTAATGGAAGAGCCAGACTCCATCACCTCATCTGTCTCGGTCAGTACGAGATCATATGCATGACATCTTATGTCTCTGCTAAATAGCTTTCCAGGGTATGGTGGCATCTTCTCTATAGAGTTATAGCATGTAGTATATACTCTTTTCAGGATATGGCCCGTAGCCAATGCCTGGTATTGTGGAGTTATGACCCATAGCCATACTCTTATTGGGATATGGTCCATAACCATTCATGTACATAGGATATGGCCCTCAGTCATTCCTATGAGGTGTAAGGATATTTTCACCCATTACCCCAACATATTCAAAATATGCATTCCATGAATTTCCATAGGAAAACTTGTTTCATCATCACCAATTACTGACGATGATGGATCTATGGTTAGGGCTCTACATGATAAGATTTCACTTAATTAATTAAATGCATTATCATATTATCTTAGCATCAGTCAGGTTTTCAATCATAAGTTATTATGACATAAGCTACAAAGAATGTGTAACACTTCTATCAAGTACTTTACAAACTTAATATCACATTGGGATCTCAATCCCTTATCTCATCATGGGCATTCTCATCACTTATCATCTCATCAAAATGATTATGAAATATGGGTATTCAAACCCTCAGTTCATCAAAGAACACTTGTTACCACTTATTAGGTAACTAAACACCTTTAGGTCATCTGACCAAGGTAAACATGATACTTGCTGCACAAGCATCTCACATGGCTCTCAAAGCCCATTTAATCTCTTGTTACCTCTTACTAGGCAACACAACATATAATGGCTCACAAGGCCCATAAAACAGTTTCAAGTAGATAACACATCATAGCTCATACCTGGCTATGCTCCTCATCTCATGATACATGCATGGTTAGTACACATGATAACAGTTATGTCAATTACATATCAGTACTATGCAATGTAATGGTAGCTTAACTATTCCCTCATTAGGGTTAGGGTTTCCCAATTCATGTCAATTAGGGATACTTATCCCATTACCCAAAATTAGGGATTATGATTTATCACCATATTGCCCAAGATTAGGGTTTTATGCACTATAACCCAGAATTAGGGTTTCACATACCTTCACCCTATATTAGGGTAGGATTTCATATAGCATTACATAGCATTACCCTGGATTAGGGTAGCATTACCCTGGATTAGGGTTTCACATTACATCACCCTTGATTAGGGTTTCACATTACATCACCCTTGATTAGGGTTTCACATTGCATCACCCTCGATTAGGGTTTCACATTACATCACCCTTGATTAGGGTTTCACATTACATCACCCTTGATTAGGGTTTCACATTACATCACCCTCGATTAGGGTTTTACATTACATCACCCTTGATTAGGGTTTCATGATCTCTTTATCAAGGATCATACCCTAAATACATATTCTATTCATGTTGAGAGTGTTGAGGTTTAATCACTACATGATTATTATACATGTATGAATTCCTCTCTCTCTCATCCTCTCTAGGATGTTGATTACTTCAAGCTAGATTAGATTAGGTCAACCCCTCATTTAAGTGCATACATCTATGGTTATCATAGTGTATTGAGTTATTACTTTCATAAGCATCAAAGGTTAACCACTCAAAAGGTATTAATCACTTAAGTACCTTAAAGGTACAACCATTGTAATTATCTTTGATAACATCATCAACAATCATGGGGTTAATTGTACTTACATGATTTGAATCAATTAGACCTTCAAAGGGTCTTGATGTATTAGACCCTCAAATGGTCTTGAAGTACTTTATCCTTCAAACGGTCTTGAAGTACTTTGACCTTCAAACGGTCTTGAAGACCGTTAGACCTTAAACGGTCTTGGTCCCAAAACCTTCAATCGGTCTTAAGACCGTTAGACCATCAAAGGGTCTTGACCTCAAAGTCCCTAAACATTTTAAGATCATTTGAATAAAATATAATTAATCCCAAATGGTTTTGAAACTGTTTAGACCTCCAAACGGTCAACTCCTTCAAATGATCAAAGTACCCAAACGGTTTTGAAGTTCAATTTACCCATTCGATCTTGAGATCCATTACCCATTCAGTTTTGAACTCAATTACCCATTCGATCTTGAACTCAATTACCCATTCGGTCTTGAACTCAATTACCCATTCGGTTTTGAAGTAAATTACCCATTCGGTCTTAGGTTCAATTACCCTTTCGGTCTTGAAACCAAATCAACTCAATCGGTTTTGAAAACTGTTTTCCCATTCCTATGTTGAGGTGTGTGCTTAAGATGAAATCATCATCTTCAAGCTTCAAACCTTTGAAATCAATTGTGATTCTTATGGTGATTTCAACAACTAATCAAAAGGAAATCGAGAAAGAAGAAAGGTTCAACACATGATGAATAAATTGCAAGCAATAATAACATTTAAGGGTTCAAGTTATATAACCCGCCTTCAAGATTGAATCCAAGCTTCAAGCTTCACATTCTCAATGGTGAATGAAGCTTCCTCAACTTCCAAAGGCTCGTCCTTAAGTCTTTGAGTGAAATGAATGGCTAAGGTTGAAGATTGAATGAAGAAAAGAAGAAATTAAGCATTGAATTTCGATTTCCACCATGAAATTAAGGTTGAAGATGACTATGGAGCTTACCTACAGGTTGGGGCACGTCCTCCTACTTCTATTAAGCTCCCTTGTGTTCAACCAAAGCAAGGACAGAAATAGGAATCGAAAAAGCCTTTCATGTGGGTTGAAAATGGGATGTATATAAGGGAATTTCAATGAGAGAGAAAGTGATAAATAATTCCTTCAACTCCCAAAATTGGTGCCACATACTCCCCTCAATCCCTTGAATACGAAGCCATCTCCCCCACCTTGTAATTCCTCTTCATTATCCATGAATTAAAAGAAAACAAATTAGCACCTTAATCAATATAATAATAATATCCAAAATTGAGTGGATATTACTTTTTCTTTAACTAATGTGAGTGGGCTCTCCACTCACTTTAGATATTTGGGTGCCATTGCAAGGCACAAGGACGTTCACACTTATGCAAATTCAACCATCACATTTTTGGTTGAAGGGCAATTCAATTAATATATTTATTTTTTTGCATTAAATTGAATTAGGGTTTCAATTATGCTTAAATCTTGATTATTTTAATATCAAGATTCTCTCTCCTCCAAAGTGATTCAAATGAGACGCCCCTCTCATTTTATTTTCCCTACATGATGACAAGAAACATGAGGGACTCTCTAGAGGTGGTATTTTGCATATTGAACCCTAGGTTTTGGGTAAATTTCACATTACACCAAAACTAGGTTTTAATGCACAAACATTGCTCAATAAGCCCTTTCTTGGTGCTCAGGCTAGTGGCAGCCATACCTCTACATCATTTTCATTCTTATGATGCTTCAACACTTGAGGAACATTTTATCATGTAACATTTGCAAGTTAACCCCTCAACTTGGGTAATTTGCACTTTAGTCCAAAATAGGCAAAACATTATTTTCAGCATTATTCAAAAAGGACTTAATTGAAACATAAGTTCCTCTTGAGCCTTAATTACTTTTCAAAAGATAAAAGCAAGCATATAATTATCTTTCTTAAACAAAACATCTAGGGTTAAAGCATAACCCAGGTCAGGGATGTTACAAATTATCCACCCCTAACAGGGATTTCGTCCCCAAAATAATCAAGAGAAAAGAGAAGGGTACTTCCTCCTCATTTCTTCCTCTAGTTCCCACATAGATTCTTCAATGCCACAATGATGCCAGAGAACTTTCACAAGACATATGTCTTTCTTTTTCAGCTTTTTAATTCTTTTATCAAGGATCATCACAGGTCCTTCAACATATGATATATCATCATTTAATTATACCTCCACAGGTTGCAAAACTAACTTTGTGTCAGGATGACATTTTCTCAGCATGGAGATATGGAACACTGGATGCAACTTATGTAGCTCAGGTGGCAACTCTATCTTATAGGCTACTTTTCCAATCCGTTCAATGATTGGATAAGGCCCCATAAATCTAGGATCTAACTTTCCTTTCTTTCCAAATCTAAGGACACCTTTCCAAGGTGAGACCTTGAGATACACTATGTCTCCAACTTGGAATTCTAACGGTCTTCGCCGTTTGTCTCCGTACGACTTTTGTCTATCCTGTGCAGTCTTTAATTGTTTTTGTATTACTTTAATCTTCTATGTTGTATGCTGCACAAGCTCAGGACCCAAAAGTTGATATTCTCCTGTTTCATACCAACATAAATGAGATCTACAACGTCTACCATATAATGCTTCATATGGCGCCATATCAATACTGTGTTGATAGCTATTATTGTAAGCAAATTCTATCAAGCTCAGGTGTAGATCCCAACTTCCTACAAATTGAAGGACACGTGCCCTAAGCAAATCCTCCAAGGTTTGTATGGTTCTCTCAGACTGTCCATTTGTCTGTGGGGTGAAAGGCAGTACTAAACCTTAACTGCATACCGAAAGCTTTATGTAGTCATTCCCAAAAATGACTCGTGAACTGGGGACCTCTATCAGAAACAATAGTTGCTGGAACCCCATGCAACCACACTATTTCATCTATAAGCTTCTCTGCAGTATAAGTTGTTTTGACAGGAAGAAAATGTGTTGTCTTAGTCAACCTATCAACTATCACCCATATGGAATCATGAACTTTGATTTGTTCTAGGCAAACCAACCACAAAGTCCATGGTCACATGATCCCATTTCCACTGTGGTATAGGCAAAGGTTGCATTGTTCCTGCAGGCTTTTGATGTTAAGCTTTAACTTGCTAACACACCGGACACTGCATAACAAACTCAGCTACATCCTTCTTCAATCCAGGCCACCAATACATATCCTTCAAGTTATGATACATTTTGGTGCTCCCTGGATGCATTGTATACATCGAAGAATGAGCTTCCTCCAAGACTAACTTCCTTAAGTCATTGGTATCAGGTACTACCATCCTACCATGGTAACAAACTACTTAATCCTTTGACTCATGAAAGCCATCTTGTTTCTCACTACCATACTCTGACCTGATCTGCTGAACCACAACATCAACTTGTTGTGCTTCTTTAATCTGCTCTCTCAGAGTAGGTTTCACTTGCATCTCAACTAACAACCCAGCTAACAATGATACCTTAAGTTGTATATTGTTTTGCCTCAAGGAGATAAGCATATCTATTTTAAAGCACACTAAGGAGTTCAACTGTGATTTATCTAAGGCTGGTGATGATGATTTCCTACTTAGTGCATCGACCACTACATTAGCCTTCCCTGGATGATAATCAATTGTACAATTGTAGTCCTTGATTAACTCCATCCAGTGGTGTTGTCTCATGTTCAACTCATGTTGTGAGAAGATATATTTTAGATTCTTATGGTCTGTGAAAATTTGGAATGTTTCTCCATAGAGATAATGTCTCCAGATCTTCAAAGCATGGACTACAACAGCTAGCTCTAGAACATGTGTCGGATAATTCTCCTCGTGTTTCTTAAGCTATCGAGAGGCAAAAGAAATCACTTGATTATCCTGCATCAACAAACATCCTAGACCATTCTTAGATGCATCATAAAAAACTATGTACCCCTTCCCTTGCTCAGGTAACACCAGCACAGGTGCACTTGTTAACCTTTCTTTCAACAGCTGGAAAGAATGTTGACACTTATCATTCCAGGCAAAAGGAACCTCATTCCCGATCAACTTGGTTAGGGGTAAGGCTATAGAACTGAAGTTCTTAATGAACCTCCTGTAATAGCCTGCCAGTCCTAAGAAACTGTGTATCTCCGTCGGTGTCTTTGGTTGTTCCCATTGCAGGTTAGATTCTACCTTCTTAGGATCAACACGGATACCTGAGGCAGATATTACATGTCCTAGAAAAGAAACTTCTGATAACCATAACTCACATTTGCTAAACTTAGCATACATCTTATGCTTTCTTAGCAAAGTTAAAGCCTGACGGAGGTACTTCTCATGCTGTTGAGCATCTCTACTATATACCAAGATATCATCTATGAAGACTACTATGAATTGATCAAGAAAAGGTCGAAAGATTCTATTCATGAGTTCTATAAATGCAGTTGGTGCATTAGTTAGTCCAAAAGACATAACTATGAACTCATAGTGGACATACCTTGTCCTAAAGGTAGACTTAGGTATGTCACTCTCCTTGATACGCAATTGATGATATCCTAACCTCAGATCTATCTTAGAGAAGATAGTTGCACCACGCAACTAATCAAACAAGTCATCGATCCTTGGCAAAGGATGCTTGCTCTTTATGGTTACTTTATTCAACTATATGTAATCAATGCATAACCGCATAGATCCGTCCTTCTTATTAACAAAAAGAACCGGAGCACCCCATGGTGAAGTACTCGGTCGGATAAAACCTTTCTCAAGAAACTCTTACAACTATTTCTTGAGCTCTGCCATCTCAGCAGGTGCCATTCTATACGGTGTTTGTGCTATTGGTTGCGTGCCCATGATTAGATTAATATTAAAATCAATCTCTCGGGGCGGAGGAACACCTGGAAGTTCCTCAGGAAACACATCTTCAAACTCTCTAACTATCAGAACTTCAGAAAGATTAGGGCTCTCCATTGTGGTATCTACCACATGTGCCAAGAATGCAAAGCATCCTTGCCTCATCAGCTTCTCAGCTACCATAGCTGACACAAGACAGGTTGGAAGAATCTTTCTATCTCCCTGAAAGATCCATGTGTCACCATCATTAGTGAACGCAGCTTGCTTGGACTCACAATCCAAGACAACTTTATACTTTTCTAGGGTGTCCATCCCAAGAATTATATCGAACCCGTGCATCTCAAGTGGTATAAGATCCACCTGAATGCGATGTTCAGAAAAGGAAAGAATGCAGGGAGAACACACCTCCCGCAACATTGTAGATCCCATCAAAGGGGTTTCTAATAACAGACTATCTGCTCTATGACTGACAATCATGTTGTAGTCAAGGATCACTCTTCTAGTGATAAAGGAATGCGTAGCACCCAGATCAATTAAAACAGATACAAAACAGGATGAAGACATATCAGAATGAAATAGTTCCATCTGACCTGTCACAACTCGAGGGTTGACTACTGCTTCGGGTTGATTCATCACATAGAATCTCACTATCGCTTGTTGTTGATCCTGTACTCAGTTGTTGGGTGCTAATGAACCAGCTTAGGACGCTTGTCTACGTCCTTTAGCACCACTCGAAAATTGTCACCTCTGAGAGCCTTGCTGACTCTGCCTCGGAGGTTGAGTCACCATTGTGTTTCCAACTGGACAATCCCTTGCTAAATGTCCTACCTGTCTACACTGGTGACAGGTTCTATTCTCTTAATATGGTCTAAAAGGTCCAGTTGCTGACATTGATGTTGTACTAGGAACTCTATTCGGTGGTAAACTACGACTCTGCCCTTGCTGGATGTCCACTATGTCTAGGTGTTGAACCTTGGTGGTGTTGCTGGTGTAGAAAATTTTGGATTCTTAAAACTCTCGGACCTCTATCCCTAGAACTGTGTATACACCTTCTTACTGTGAGCCTGACGCTTCTCAGTTATGAATCTTTCTATCTGTCTCACGGACTCCATAAAGGTGGCGAACCTCTCCCTATTCTCTAAGGCAGACACAAGAGTGGTCAATTCAGTGTTCAACCACTTTTCAAAACGCTGAATCCTCTCCTCATCAGTAGCAACCATATGCGGACAGAACCACAAAATCTCCATGAACTTAGCTTCATACTCGCTAATGTTCATTGGTCCTTGCCTTATCCGCTCAAATTGAGAGATCGTCTCATCTAGAAACATCTTGGGGAAGTATCTACTGACGAATTTTCATCATAATACTTCCCATCCGATTTCAACACCTAGCCTCTTGCCCTCTTCTATTATCCACCAGTGGCCAGCACTCCCTTTTAGAAGGTATACGGCATGCCTCACCTTCTCTACTCCAGGGATATTGAGGATTCTAAAATCCTTCTCCAGCTCGGTCAGCCACATATCTGCATCTGCTGGGTCAGCTGTACCAACATAATCAATGGCTCCAACCCGACAAAGTCATTCAAAAGTCTTTCCGACTCCTTGTCCCTCACTATGGGATGGTGTCCTAGGTGCAGGTGGTGGCAACCTATCCACCATATGCGTCATGGTTGCCATGAACTGCCCAAATAGATCATGGAAAGCTGGATTTTCCATCATGGCTGGGTCAAACTAGGGATGTTCAGGTTCTGGTTCCTCCCTATTCTGATCCTTTACACCTCATCCTGGTGCAGCAATGCTACTCTCAGCAGCATGTTCTTCGTGTGATCCAGACATCTTTAAGTTCTTCTTCTCCTATATGAGCAGAAGACACTATCAGATAAATTGGAAGATACTACAACAGACTCAACAACCTTAATCCTATGTTTTTTTTAATTAAGCCAGGGGTCGCTTTTATTCATCCCACACCCCTCTTGTGGGCTAAATCACAGCAAAATTACATCTCCCGCACTTATAACTCGGGTATCATCCCAAGATCCCTCAAGGACAGCCCTTACATCCTGAAAAATAAAAACAAAGACAACCAAAACAAGGGACTCCGAAATCAAGCATTTTCCTCTCCAGCTTCTGTTCTCTTGAGTATCACATAGGGAGTATCTCTTTTTTCCAACAATGCCATGCCTCTAATCCTCATCGGCATATTAGATACATCTGACGAAACTACCATCTCATTCAATCGGCATCCCCACCTACCTAACTCATGAGGAATTGAGTTGATAGCCTTGTGAACTAGGGCTCCCGAAATCATAGAGGATGTTAACTCATCTCGCAGCTCTCTAACAAAAGAAGTTATCCGCCATGGCTCTTTACCACCATTCCAAAGAATCTCATGTGTAAGAAAATCATCTACTTCTATACACGAGATGTTCAAGGCATGGTCCCCCGCTAGCTTCAGACCTATGGCGCATGCTTGCATGTATGCAAGAAGGTAATCCGAGCTCCTTATCCAGGCTCTGAACACAAGACAAATATTGGCACTGTGGTTACGTATGATACCAGCTGCCCACCTTCTATGTGTGCCGTGGGAGTCCCTATCCCTACCAACCATGATGTTAAGCTTGAGATTATGTATATCCAGCTTCTCCCATCGCAACAAAATCAACTGGTTCATCATTGACTTTGGTTCGTTCAAGCCCACCATCTTCATTCTGTCATATATATCGCTATTTATAGTGATAGGGAACGATGTTCTCTTCAACTGATGATTAAGGATTCTAAGGATATGGTCCCATTCATGGTTGAACGGCTTCCTCGTACCATCATACTTAGCTCTACATCTAATGCGCCATATACTGTGGGGGATTAAAATCGCCATATTACATGTCAGCCATTCAGATAAACCTTTCGCCTTTGTCATCTTGCACATGTTCAGAAGGGATCTCATATCATAAGGCGGCTCCATTTCAAGCAGATCTTTAAACTTCTGCCAGAAGAAAGCAGTGGTCTGGCCTTTAAACAACATGTGATCTATATCTTCCTCCTGGGGGTTATCGCAACAATAGCATATAGAAGCAAGGGATATACCACATCTAAATTTAATGTTATCATCAGTGGGTGTAGCTCGTCTGGATAATTTCTAGATAAATGCCGCCTCCTTGGGATATCCGGCCTGCCATACCATCCCTAGCCCATCTGGGCCTTCCCTACCACCTTGCATCAACACCCTTTTCACAGAACTCATAGAAAATCTGCCACTCCTCTCAGGACTCCATACCAGCCTATTGTCTACGTTGGCTATCCAAACGCCAGCATCACGTATCATCTTCATACCTTCATCATCCACGACCACCCTGAGAGAATCCCAGTCCCAACCGTGTCCATCCAGCCAAAAGTCCCTGACCGTAAACGTGTGTCTTCTATCGCTGGGGACTATCGTGTGATCCGCAAGGCGAGATTCACACCACCAAGAATCCCAGAAGGACAAATCTCCATCCCCAACCACCCATCGACATAAAGGAAAAATATGAGGGAACATATCCCACATTCTTTTCCAGAAAGGTGAAGGTAATAAACCTCTTCTCAAGGTACCAGGATACATATTGTCTCGGCCACCAACCAAGTTTGCATACTTAGCCCTGCAGAAAGAAGCCTAAATGGAGTCCTTCGTCAGCACCTCCCAACATGATTTTGCAACAAAGGCTTCATTGACCGTCTGTAAAGAGGGAAACCCTAGACCTCCAAGTGAAAAAGGCCTAGCAACTCTGTGCCATGCAACCCACGCCTTACTGTGGTTATCCTTCCTACCCCTCCACAGAAATTTGGATAGCTTGTTCTCAATTCGCGTCATGATCCCAACAGGGATTCCCACCGCAGCCGCCGTATACACTGGGATAGAAGTCAAGACGTGTGCAATCAGCAATCGTCTCCCTACAAAAGATAGCAGTTTGGATTTCCATGTAGCAAACTTGTTATTTATCTTGCCCATCAGGAACTCAAAATCAGCGAGCCTCATCGCTCCTTTCTTGATCGGTATGCCAAGATACGTCATTGAGTTCATGGCAGAAACCACCCCATGGATGCGGCTATATCTTGAGCTAAAACCAGATCCTTGCCTCCTACCACACATGTGGACTTAAGCTTATTTATTCTCTGCCCGATTGCCTTTTCGTATGCATCAAAGGTGCTACAGACCTTGTCCATTGATCTCTGGTCAGCGGAGAATAAGACTACAATATCATCTTCATATAGAAGAATGATCGGGGGGACAGCCACCCCTTTCACCTGAAACCTGGAAATGGCCCCTTCCTCGTAGAGTTTTAAGAATCTTCTACATAGCATCTCCTCAAACAGAATGAAAAGAAGTGGAGAAATTGCACTTCCCTACTTCAAGCCTCTACTCATCGGAAAGAAACCAGTCGTTTCCTCCCCTAGCGTCACCGTTGCCCATGAGTTTGAGAAGAAGCTCAGGCATAAGTTTATCACTTCTTCTGTAAAACTAAATTTCTCCAGAAGTCTTCTCAGTATAGACCATACCACCCTGTCGTAAGCCCTTGACATATCATACTTTAGAATCACATTAGGATTTTCTCGCCCTCTGTTAATGTCATGCATAAGCTCCTTAGCTAGCCGGATGTGGTGAGATATATCTGTGCCTTTAACAAAAGCCCCTTGGTTCTTGGATATCAGGCGCGACATAATAGGAGTAAATCTCTCACTGAGTACTCTTGCAAGTATGCGCAGGGTGACATTCTCTATGGATATGGGCCTAAAATCATCTGGTATTCTACTGGGATTATCATTCTTTGGAATAAGCAGGATTCTACAATAGAAAAGACCCCTAAAACAAGTTTGACCGTTGAAGAAACCCTTCGTCAAATCCATGAAGTCACTTTTAATAATAGGCCATGCAGCTATGAAAAAAGGAAGAGTAAAATCGTCCGGTCCCGGGGCTACCGCTGAATCCATCATCATCATCACCTTTTGAATCTCTTCTTCCTTCGGAGGTGCCACCAGAGTGAAATTTTCATCAAGAGAAACCATCTCCGGGATCGCGTCCATGAATTCCAACAACTCATTTTCATCTGTATCTGTTGCTTCATTGTAAAAGTTTTGGTAATGATCAGCTGCCATCTCCGCCATTTGTTTAGGGTCCGTAATTGTAGTGCCATCCTGCAGAACCATTTTATTAATCCTTCTCTGCTTTCTTTTAGATTTAACAGTAGCATGGTAAAACTTGGTGTTTCTCTCCCCATCTTGAAGCCAATCTATACGAGCTTTCTCCTTCCATACCATTTCCTCCTGGTCCAACAAGAATTGTAACTCACCTTCTGCCTCTCGTAGGTTAAGCTCATTGACAGAAGTCAGATTTTCATCAAACGCAGCTTGCGTCGTAAAGACCACATCTTCCAAGTCAAGGATGCGTTGTCTGTTGGCACCAAAAGTAACCTTGCTCCACCTACGAAGAGCCACACGAACCCTTTTAAGTTTAAGGCAGAAAACTACTGAAGGGTGACCGGTCACTGGTTCATGCCGTGCTTGTTCAATTACCTTAATCCTATGTCTCTGTAGACTCAGCAAACCTAGAGCTCTGATACCACTAACTTGTGACGACATCATTCGAACAAACCATCATTGACTATGCAGAAGTAATCATTTGTAGAGGATTAACAAAAATCACTAAAAATTAAAACTATTTACTAATAGATCCATTTCCAGGAAAACTCTTTCATCAAGAACCAAAGTATTACATATACATTCTGGTTCATAAGTACATGACTTGTATCATCCCGTTTTGAGGATTACAAGCATCAACTGCCCTGTTAACACTATACACAGGTAACATAAAAACCTCGAGGCATCAAGCCAAAATCTTAGATTGATCATAAAAGCACGAAATACTAACTCCTAGGACCTGAGAGTACAGAGATGACTCATAGGATTCATATCTACATGACACGACAGTCAGTATCTCCACCTGAGATGTTACTGTTGTCTCTGTTGCTACTGTCCTTCCCCTGTTGTATGGTTTCTACCTCCTCGTCCTCATCCACCTAAAAAGGTTGGATCCCATGGGGGTGAGACAATTGAAAATTGTCCCAGCGAGAGATATAACTCTCCGCCAGAAACATTATTATTTCAGATGAACAGTAATAAAATGAACAAAGGAATCTTCATTAAATGGCAAGATTTTAATCATTATTAAGCAGAATAGAGCAATATCACCTCTTAAAGTATGATAACTATAAAGTAATAAGCAGTAGATCATCTATTCTTTTAATAAGGAATATGAAGAACATGTACAATATTTATCCACTTTAGATTACAATAAGCAATGTAACATCAACCAATGATTTCCGTATTTCCTTCTTGAACAAATACGCTACATGACTGATTACATTTTACAATCACACTTATGCCCTGAGGATATGAGGTATACCGCTCATACTCCAACCGACCACAATTAAGTAAAGCATCAGTACCATATATAGGTTAATGGAAGAGCCAGACTCCATCACCTCATCTGTCTCGGTCAGTATGAGATCATATGCAGGACATCTTATGTCTCTGCTAAATAGCTTTCCAGGGTATGCTGGCATCTTCTCTATAGAGTTATAGCATGTAGCATATACTCTTTTCAGGATATGGCCCGTAGCCAATGCCTGGTATTGTGGAGTTATGACCCATATCCATACTCTTATTGGGATATGGTCCATAACCATTCATGTACATAGGATATGGCCCTCAGTCATTCCTATGAGGTGTAAGGATATTTTCACCCATTACCCCAACATATTAAAAATATGCATTCCATGAATTTCCATAGAAAAACTTATTTCACCATCACCAATTACTGACGATGATGGATCTATGGTCAGGGCTCTACATGATAAGATTTCACTTGATTAATTAAATGCATTATCATATTCTCTTAGCATCAGTCAGGTTTTCAATCATAAGTTATTATGACATAAGCTACAAAGAATGTGTAACACTTCTATCAAGTACTTTACAAACTTAATATCACATTGGGATCTCAATCCCTTATCTCATCATGGGCATTCTCATCACTTATCATCTCATCAAAATGATTATGAAATATGGGTATTCAAACCCTCAGTTCATCAAAGAACACTTGTTACCACTTATTAGGTAACTAAACACCTTCAGGTCATCTGACCAAGGTAAACATGATACTTGCTGCACAAGCATCTCACATGGCTCTCAAAGCCCATTTAATCTCTTATTACCTCTTACTAGGCAACACAACATATAATGGCTCACAAGGCCCATAAAATAGTTTCAAGTAGATAACACCTCATAGCTCATACCTGGCTATGCTCCTCATCTCATGATACATGCATGGTTAGTACACATGATAACAGTTATGTCAATTACATATCAGCACTATGCAATGTAATTATAGTTTAACTATTCCCTCATTAGGGTTAGGGTTTCCCAATTCATGTCAATTAGGGATACTTATCCCATTACCCAAAATTAGGGATTATGATTTATCACCATATTGCCCAAGATTAGGGTTTTATGCACTATAACCCAGAATTAGGGTTTCACATACCTTCACCCTATATTAGGGTAGGATTTCATATAGCATTACATAGCATTACCCTGGATTAGGGTTTCACATTACATCACCCTTGATTAGGGTTTCACATTACATCACCCTTGATTAGGGTTTCACATTACATCACCCTCGATTAGGGTTTCACATTACATCACCCTTGATTAGGGTTTCACATTACATCACCCTTGATTAGGGTTTCACATTACATCACCCTCGATTAGGGTTTTACATTACATCACCCTTGATTAGGGTTTCATGATCTCTTTATCAAGGATCATACCCTAAATACATATTCTATTCATTTTGAGAGTGTTGAGGTTTAATCACTACATGATTATTATACATGTATGAATTCCTCTCTCTCTCATCCTCTATAGGATGTTGATTACTTCAAGCTAGATTAGATTAGGTAAACCCCTCATTTAAGTGCATACATCTATGGTTATCATAGTGTATTGAGTTATTAGTTTCATAAGCATCAAAGGTTAACCACTCAAAAGGTATTAATCACTTAAGTACCTTAAAGGTACAACCATTGTAATTATCTTTGATAACATCATCAACAATCATGGGGTTAATTGTACTTACATGATTTGAATCAATTAGACCTTCAAACATTCTTGAGGTATTAGACCCTCAAACGGTCTTGAAGTACTTTAACCTTTAAACAGTCTTGAAGTACTTTAACCTTCAAATGGTCTTGAAGTACTTTGACCTTCAAACGGTCTTGAAGTACTTTGACCTTCAAACGGTCTTGAAGACTGTTAGACCTTAAACAGTCTTGGTCCCAAAACCATAAATCGGTCTTAAGACCGTTAGATCATCAAACGGTCTTGACCTCAAAGTCCCTAAACAGTTTGAGATCCTTTGAATAAAATATATTTAATCCCAAACAGTTTTAAACTGTTTAGACCTCCAAACGGTCAACTCCTTCAAACGATCAAAGTACCCAAATGGTTTTGAAGTTCAATTTACCCATTCGATCTTGAGATCCATTACCCATTCAGTTTTAAACTCAATTACCCATTCGATCTTGAAGTCAATTACCCATTCGGTCTTGAACTCAATTACCCATTCAGTTTTGAAGTAAATTACCTATTCGGTCTTAGGTTCAATTACCCTTTCGGTCTTGAAACCGAATCAACTCAATCAGTTTTGAAACTGAATCAACTCAATCGGTTTGAAACCGAATCAACTCAATCGGTTTTGAAACTGAATCAACTCAATCGATTTTAAAAATTGTTTGCCCATTTCTATGTTGAGGTGTGTGCTTAAGATGACATCATAATCTTCAAGCTTCTAACCTTTGAAATCAATTGTGATTCTTATGGTGATTTCAACAACTAATCAAAAGGAAATCGAGAAAGAAGAAAGATTCAACACATGATGAATAAATTGCAAGCAATAATAACATTTAAGGGTTCAAGTTATATAACCCACCTTTAAGATTGAATCCAAGCTTCAAGCTTCACGTTCTCAATGGTGAATGAAGCTTCCTCAACTTCCAAAAGCTTGTTCTCAAGTCTTTGAGTGAAATGAATGGCTAAGGTTGAAGATTGAATGAAGAGAAGAAGAAATTAAGCATTGAATTTCGATTTCCACCATGAAATTAAGGTTGAAGATGACTATGGAGCTTACCTACAGGTTGGGGCACGTCCTCCTTCTGCTCCTAAGCTCCCTTGTGTTCAACCAAAGCAAGGAAAGAAAAAGTAATAGAAAAAGCCTTTCGTGTGGGTTGAAAATGGGATGTATATAAAGGAATTTCAATGAGAGAGAAAGTGATAAATAATTCCTTCAACTCCCAAAATTGGTGCCACATACTCCCCTTAATCCCTTTCATACGAATCCATCTCTCCCACCTTGTAATTCCTCTTCATTATCCATGAATTAAAAGAAAACAAATTAAGCACCTTAATCAATATAATAATAATATCTAAAATTGAGTGGATATTACTTTTTCTTTAACCAATGTGAGTGAGCTCTCCACTCACTTTAGATATTTGGGTGCCGTTGCAAGGCACAAGGACGTTCACACTTATGAAAATTCAACCATCACATTTTTGGTTGAAGGGAAATTCAATTAATATATTTATTTTTTTGCATTAAATTGAATTAGGGTTTCAATTATGCTTAAATCTTAATTATTTTAATATCAAGATTCTCTCTCCTCCAAAGTGATTCAAATGAGACGCCCCTCTCATTTTATTTTCCCTAAATGATGACAAGAAACACGAGGGACTCTTTAGAGGTGGTATTTTGCATATTGAACCCTATGTTTTGGGTAAATTGCACATTACACCAAAACTAGGTTTTAATGCACAAACATTGCTCAATAAGCCCTTTCTTGGTGCTCAGGCTAGTGGCAGCCATACCTCTGCATCATTTTCATTCTTATGATGCTTCAAAACTTGAGGAACATTTTATCATGTAACATTTGCAAGTTAACCCCTCAACTTGGGTAATTTGCACTTTAGTCCAAAATAGGAAAAATATTGTTTTTAACATTATTCAAAAAGGACTAAATTGAAACATAAGTTCCTCTTGAGCCTTAATTACTTTTCAAAAGATAAAAGCAAGCATATAATTATCTTTCTTAAACAAAACATCTAGGGTTAAAGCATAACCCAGGTCAGGGATGTTACATGAGAGTACAGAGACGACACACATGACTTCTATCTACAAGACACGACAGACAATACACTCAACCTGAGTTGTCACTGATGTCCCTGATGTTGATGTTCTCCCTCTACAGTACAGTCTCAACCCCCCTCGTACACGTCCACCTAAAAAAATGTGGATCCCATGGGGTGAGACAATTTGTCCCAACGAGAGATATAACTCTCCGCCAACAATGTTATTATCACAGTTAAAAAGTATTAAACTAAGTAGAGAATAAGCAGTTTAGAACATTCTCATCTTTTAAAGCATTGCAAATATCTATGATAGAGCAGTAAATCATCTATTCACTTTATAAGGAATATGAAGAACATGTATATCATTTACCCATCATACTATATCAACATCTCAAGCTTATCTTGTGATGCTCATTATCATGGTATGTCATCCATGAATCATTCTCATTTCTATTTGTTGGCCTCAGTCAATCTGCTAGCTAGGTGTCAGATTGTACCAGTCATGTGAATATACATCATCATATTATGTCCAGGTATTGGATTATCCCAATCCTGTAGTTTTATTCCAGGTATTGGACTATGTCAATCCTGTGACATTATCCCAGGTATTGGATTATGCCAATCCTGTGAGTGTTGCATCCAGGCATCAGGTTATCCCAATCCTATAGTTTTATTCCAAGTATTGGACTATGCCAATCCTGTGACATTATTCCAGGTATTGGATTTGCCAATCATGTGAGTGTTGCATCCAGGCATCGGGTTATCCCAATCCTGTAGTTTTATTCTAGGTATTGGACTATGCCAATCCTATGACATTATTCCAGGTATTGGATTATGCCAATCCTGTGAGTGTTGCATCTAGGCATCGGGTTATCCCAATCCTATAGTTTTATTCTAGGTATTGGACTATGCCAATCATGTGACATTATTCCAGGTATTGGATTATGCCAATCATGTGAGTGTTGCATCCAGGCATCGAGTTATCCCAATCCTGTAGTTTTATTCTAGGTATTGGACTATGCCAATCCTGTGACATTATTCTAGGTATTGGATTATGCCAATCATGTGAGTGTTGCATCCAAGCATCGAGTTATTCCAATCCTGTAGTTTTATTCCAGGTATTGGACTATGCCAATCCTATGACATTATTCTAGGTATTGGATTATGCCGATCCTGTGAGTGTTGCATCCAGACATCAAGTTATCCCAATCCTGTAGTTTTATTCTGGGTATTGGACTATGCCAATCCTTTGACATTATTCCAGGTATTGGATTATGCCAATCCTGTGAGTGTTGCATCCAGACATCGGGTTATCCCAATCATGTGATACCATGGCCATATTGCTAAGGATCCCATAGTAGTGGTATACCTTTATGTTCCCCTTTCTCCTTCATTATGGGATATCAATCCCTTAAACTCATTATTGAATACCACATCACCTTTACTAGACATTATACCTTGTCCAAGCCATCATACTTATTCACATCCTTTATATAATACAAATGTTCCACTTATGGGTGAAAGGAAGGGTATATATACTTGAGGTTCATGAAAGAGTGTGTATATGAGGTGTCACCCTTTTATGCTACTAGGTGCTACATGTTAGACAATCTTAAGAGCATAATGAAGTCAGAGATGTGGCATGGATATTTCTACCACATCCTAATTGATATATGGAGAAATCTGAGTTAATCATAGATCAACTTATAAACAAAAGAAGATGTTTAGTATAATGTATACCTTGGTTTGAGGACCAAGTAGCAGTTACCCGATGAGAGGTAATAATGTTCAGTGATGAACTAAGGGTTGGAATACCCAGATCTAGTAATCATAATGATGATAATACTGAGAGGTGGTGGCATGTAATCATCTCTATAATTCCTATGCTGAAGGCAGGGAACTTAAGAGGAAATAAGATTGAATGACACATGAACAATTGAAAGTTCATGAAATACTCGAAGAAGGTGATAATCTCTTTTCTTTAATAAACAACCCTGAATAATGGTGGGGTGATAAAAAGGGCTATGTTTCCTTGTGCTCTTTCCCTTCTGGAACATGACAATTAAGTAAGTCTTATGACACTTGATGTGCATGAGTTAGAAGTATTCTATGGATGGATACTTAGAAAAGTATCAACTAGTCTTGGATTTTAGTTCCAAGACAAGTATATGTGATAAGTAATATGTTTGGTCTTGGTAAATAACAATAGAGGATGGAAATGATGATGATGTGATGTGTTTTTGGCACAAATAATGGATACCAAGGTAAAGAATCCTAGTATCCAAGAACTTTCAATGATATGAGAAAATGAAAACATGATTCCTGACAAGGAGTAATGTTTGGTTACTTAGAAGGGCCAACTTTGAGAATAGTCTAGTTATATACAGTAGTATGGACACCACATGTTAGGGGTTTATGCCCCGTATAAACATGAAATCATCAAGGATGTATGAGTCAAAGGAACAATTGTGGAATCAATTTGAGATAAGCTTATCAAGCTAAAAATAATTCCTTAGAATATCCCTATATAGATCTGTTGAGGCAACTTATACATAACCTCTAGAGATACCTCTGAGATGAGTTCTTCTTTGACAAGTAGCCTCTTCTTATGATAAGAAAATAAATAGCTAATAGGATAGTTGATACAAGTCATAAGAAAGCTAGTGTTGAACCAACAGATTAGATTGGTACAACAAAGGTATGATAAGACTTGTAATCTTAAATGAATGATAGAATGTAACTCTAGTCCAGGAAGGACAGTTGAGTAAGACAGATTTTATGATAACCATGTGTGAAAGAACTTTGTGCTGGTCAAAGTTCTATGGCATCTCCATGACATCAAGATGTTATGTGGAGATTTGATGATATGATGCGTGAATGACAATTGTCTTCCTTCATCTGGGATTTCGAGGACGAAATCCTTATTAGGGGTTTATAACTTGTAATGACCCTAACCTGGGTTATGAGGTAACCCTATTTGTTTTGGATAAGTAAGTTGCTTAGAACTTTAATATAATCCTCTAAAGTATTTTGCTATTAGGTAACAAACTTATGTTTCAAATTTGGTCCTATTTGAATAATGTTTGAGCAATGTTCTCATGTTTTGAACCAAAATGCAATTTACCCAAGATAAGGGGTTATAGTGCAATATATCATATGTTGAACATGCCACATGTGTTTTAGCATAATTATAGAGAGAATGATGCAAGGTGGTGGCATGTGGAAAGCCTAAATTCCAAGTTTGAACTTGTTTGAATAGTGCTAGTGACTTGTGTACCAATTTTTGGTGCAAGTTGTAATTTACCCAAAGTATAGGGTCGATATGAAAATTACCACCTCTAGAGTGTCCCTACTCCCTACTAGTATCATTTAGAGGAGACATAAAAAAGGGGGCACCATGTTTGAATCCTATTTAAGTATGATACTCTTGGTGGTGAAAAGACCAAGAAAGGGTTGAATGTGAAACCCTAATTTGAACTTGTATCGGGTTGTAGAGTCTATATGGGAGTGCCTATCGGCCAAGGATCCAACGAGGGGATCACATATCAGTTTTTTGACTCTTGGCCTTTTCCATGATGGGAAAATCACCTCAAGGAGGCGATCCATGTCAAGTTAGATGCTCCTTGCAAAAGTTGTATCAGTTTGCATAATTTATGAAGATAAAGATAAGATATCTTATCAAACAAGATAACTAATGGCCAAAATATCATCTCTAGATTATACTCTAGTGTTTTGAATGTCAATATAAATATGAGTGCATGAAAAGTACAGGTATCAACCATGCATGAACATGTGGCACTTAGTAGCTTAAAAGGGTGACACCTCATATACACACTCTGTCATGAACCTCAAGTATATATACCCTTCCTTTCACCCATAAGTGGAATTTTTCAAAATATATCACCCCCTTGCTCTTAGATATCGTGTATAGAGTCTAGATATTGTGCAAGGGTGAAGGAGTATCATGCATAGAGATTTGGTATCACCCATAGCAAAGTGATATCGCCCATTGCAAAGTGATATCGGCCAAGTGAGGGATATCAACCATAAGTGAGGGATATCGACCGCAAGTGGTGAGGTATCGTGCATAGGACTGAGGAGCTCAAGTCTTGGACCTTTGAGAAGCTCACCTTCAACTTTGGGAACTTGAAGCTTTGGAGCTTGGAGCTTTGAAGTTGCTCTTGAGGCGGGTTATATAAATTGAACTCAATTATGTTATTATTTATCATCAATCTTGCCTTAGTTAAATGATTTACTTTCAAATAGAATTGTATTGCATAATTGATGAATCCATGAGCTCTAGTAGTAACTTAGGACTGTTTTCCATGAACTAGAACAAGTAGAACAAAGGTCTAGAGCTTGAAGATGATGGTATCACCTTATAAAGTGATATAAGCACATAAACAACTGTTATATGTTATCCACGAGAAGAGATGGTACAGTGTATGTACAATGTGAACAATGATGTATATAAGGTTTTGGTTCTTCCTTAGAGAGTTTTCCTGGAAATGGATCTCTTTGCAAAATGGTTTTAATTTTTAGTGATTTTTGTTAATCCGCTACTTATGATTATTCTGCATAATTAGTAACGATTTGGCTATCGGTTTGGTGGCGGTTGTTACACTTAATACATCTAGGATACTAAGATACAAGAAATCAAGTTAGTACATGTTATAGTGTAACAATTGGATAATTGAGAGGATTAAATACATTAAATGCAGGCTTGATACACTAGCATTGAAATCTAATATAAACATATTAAAATGGTAAAAATGATGCAAAATTCGGGTTCCTTGCATCTGAAATAGTCTACCTAGAAAATTTGGCATTGCTTGCATAACATGTATCCATCCAGATAAATTAGTAAATTAACGCATTGAATCACCTAGGTATAATGAAAATCATTAATTTTTCCCTAAGTTTTCTATTCATTTTATATTGACAAGTTTTGATTAATTACCCATTCTAGTTGATCATGTCCACAAGTAATGTGTCCCACCTTGAGACTCATTCTACTTCTTCCAAAAATGACTATTCACCTATGAGCTTTTCTCCCATGCATCCCTACCCTCTCCTTTTTTACTCCACTTCCTCTCTACTTCCCTCATGTATTTCTTCTCCTCCCATTTTTCTCTTCCTCCATATCCTATAACCCTAGAGACACTCATATTCTTCCCCTCCATCAATGTCGATGCATGGTGAAGAAGTAGTTAGTGATAGGGTTCTTCCCCACCAAAGTCCAACATGGACACCTCCCACCAAGTAGCATGCACTTCCTCTACTTAGCTCTAACACACAGACCTGCAACTTATCCATAACTCAAACACCTTTAGCCTCCATTGAATCTACTTGCAGCTGAAGAAATGATAGTCATTATAGATGGTTGACTCCTACCTTCTTCCTCTTCCTATCTCTTATCCTCTTATTATTTCTACAACTATAGGTCATGTTGTTGTTTACCTTTCTTCCCCATACATTGGTCGTTGTGGCTACATAGTGTTCACCATCTAGTATGATGGTCATAAACAAACCTACAGATCATCAACAACAATGATCCAAATGGAACCTGCAACACCACTATGCAAACGTCATTGCCCAATCCCATTTGCCTCTCCTCTAGAAACCCCAGAAGCCAACAACCTTCTCTCGAATTTATTCACTAGCTAAAACACATAAAGAAGAGAATATGCTTGTGGGACCTCCCAAACCTCAGGTTCATTACTCATTCATATGTTACCCTCAAACCATACACATGCATCTGACCTTGCAGATTACCAGGTGTTCCTCCCCCAGCTATAGTCTACAACTATAGTTGTATAATAGGTCATGATGATATGGGAGGAGGACCTATAAAGATCCTTGTTAGGAAGCTAGTTCCTATCAACATTGGGGCCACCTCTGACATGTATCTTCCTATTGGCGTCTATGGATGAAGGTGTAACTTCACATCCACTGAATGAATCCTACTAGCAGATTGATCAATAAAGCTTAATTAGTTTCATCATCTAAAGGCTTGCAAAACCTTTTATTTGCTCCAAGTTGTTAAATACTTAATCAATGAGATAAACAAATGTAGTAGAAAATGATATGTATAAACATAACACATAGGTAAACATTAGATGAACATAACATATCAAATTTGGAGTGTACATCTATCTATATTCGTATGTATGTAAATAACTAATAATACCAATACTAAACTCTAAAATCTTTGTGACAATGTTTAAATACCCAAAAGATAATTAGAGTGTAATTCTTATGTATTTCAACAATATGTATCGCTTGATTAACACCCCTAGTAATGCAATCTTAGACTTCTGTCGATCAAAACATAATATGGAGGAAAGACCATGCAAATCAGACCTATTGTTAAGTGAATCTGGATTGATGGGTCGATTACCAAATGGTAACAACATAGATTTATACATTAGTATACATGTATTAGTGAATGTCTGCAAAGCTTTTTCATAATATGAATTCAAAATATTATTTGTTGTAACTAACCTAATAAATAGTTTGGTCCCTTAATCATGTATTGTATGACGATGCATGCATATGGCATGCACTTGGGTGGTAAAAGCATAGGTCCTATGAGTTATTACAAGTAGTTTGATTGTGGATCGATTAATGTAAATATGAATCTAGTAAATCCTAATTATGACAAGAAAAAACCTATACTAATGCCTTGGTTCATAAACATCAAGACGATATCTTCACATATATAAGAAAATATGGTTTGGAATGACAACAAATCTAATACTCAATCAAAAAACTAAACCCTAAGAATGGATAGTAAAGATCATGAGATGACTTATTAGCAATTAGCAGTTCACTTGGATTCTAATGGTCATCGGGGAAAGAACCAATTATGAATCATGGATATTGAGAAGGAATAGCTTGAAATGTTAACTTATAATCTTGGGTAATAACAACATACACGTTTGACTATCCCTAAACCCTAACTCAACAGAAGGCAACTAATACTAAGTTTAGATATACTTTCAATTATGAATGGGTGATTACAAAGAAAATATAAAACACTTTCAGGTCAAAAAGGACGAATGGTGGATTTCACCCCTATAAATAGGGTTGTTCGTGGAGATCAGGTATGTGTAAATCCCTATTTATGTTTGGTCATTTAATTGACTACACTATCTAATTTCCAAAAATGAGGCAACTCTCCTTTATTTTATTCTTCTTATTTTTCCATTTGGAAATTCTTATATTCACATTTTATTTTTCCGATTCAATTGAGCATAGGGTCTATGACCCCACTTTCATTGCTACTTGGAAATTGAAATATGAGTGAACTTTCTATATTACTTCTCAATTTATGCATGATGTATGTAAGACTATCTATCTAGAATAATGGTGTATGGGTACAACCATTTACAAATCAGGGTGCGCATATTCCACATGGGGTGTGCATTTCCACATGTATTTTTTAGGCGACAGTCTAATGGTGTTATGGCCCGATTTTAGATATTTGGTCTATCCCATATATACATGCAATTGTTTTGTTTGTGATAGTATGGATTGGTTAATGGAGAGATAATTTATGATGACTCCTTAATACATCATTCTTTTGATTATTTTATTTGGAACTTACATATGTGTTGATAATCTCCTCTTTACTTTCAAATACCCCTTTTGTACTTGTAAGACATGATAATGCCCAAATATTGTTTATACGCACATACTCATAAGTGTTCTACTGCATACCCTTTTATTTATTTTGTTGGGTGTTATTTCCAAAACCACCCAGTATTAGGAGCACTGGAGGACAACTATTTAGGAATATCACTTACATGACGCGGACTTAAGGATAGATTGGAATGGTCGAGTTGTCATCTGTATTGGGTCTTGCATATTATTAGGCTGATTAATGTATGCCTTTTTACTTTGAATACCACCTTTTATGGTGAGGAACAATAGTACATGAATTATCATGTAACTTTGTAAAAATTTTGTTTTCTGCTTCTTAAAACTTTTATGCTCTATAATATATACATATACCATTTAAGAAATTATGAAAACTCCTTTCCTATATTTTTGGAATATGATGGTTTGTATTTCTCAATTTAGGGAAGAGTGGGCCCCTCTTAGGTCCCTCTCTTCACAAAATGGTATCAAAGCCGAAGTAGTTGGTGACCTGACTATTTCAAGTTATCATATATGGTTCTCTTATTAGGTAATTAGATGACCCTTTACATGTTACTTTTGTACCTATATATTTGTACCAGATTACCAACTAGGGTAAGTAAGTTAAGTAAAAAAATCAAATTTTTACTAGCTTGAACTTAATGCCCCATACCCAAAATTACTATATAATAAATAGTGTCAACAGATATACTCTAGAAACTAGTCTTAACCCACTGAGATGTTAAATTTGATGAATATATCATTGTTAAGAGAACATTAGGTTTTAGTGCGATTTCCCTATATAAACATATCATATGGGAAGACTAATGGAGACTTGACGCATGGAATGATATAGTTTCACCTTGGGATTGCAATATAATGGTGATATGTAGTGATGTACTATGATCAACTATATTATGTGATATAGAAATCTATGATTGGTTTTGGAAGCATAGCGTAAGTATGTATAAGTAGCTATATATGGATGGGTTTTAGGGCCAAAATCCTCTTTTAGGGGTAGAGTACGTCCTTGTAACATAATTTAATGTAGTAATATAGGTCAATCCTCATTTTTTCTAGGCCCTTTTTTAGTTATGTTAATAACTAGTACCTAATATACCTAGTTCAGAATGCATTATGACTGGTTGTAGTCAAATAGTATCATCTATTCATAAATACCCTTTATAAATGATATTTAAAAGATAAAATAATCATGATACATTCAGCAATAAGATTTGAGGTGCAAGTATAACAAAAAAGGGGGCTTGGGTCCAATTTTCACTTTAGAATACACCCAATATTCTAAGAGAAAAGAAACCAAGTTAATATGTGTTATACTATCACAATTGGGTAATTGTGAGGAGTAAATATACTAGTATTGAAATCTAATATGAAATGTATTCAAAAGGTAAAACTGATAATGAATTCGACATCTCAAATAATCTATCAATAAAATTTGATATTGCTTGGAAAGTGTTTACCCATTCAATTGAATTAGTAATGTATTGAGAAAACTAGGTATAATGAATATAGTCAATGTTTTTCCTAAGGTTTCCATTCACCTTTTGTATTGTCATGCTTTAATAACTAAAGACTCATTTTATATTATCACGTCTGTAATAAAGTCTCTATCTTAGAGACCTTCAGTGTTTCTTCCACAATCAGTTGTTCATTGTCGAGCTTTTCTCCCCTTCTTTTAACTCCCTGTCATTCTCTTTTGCTCCTCTTCCTCTCTGCTTCCCTCTCATATTTCTTCTCCCCTTCTTCTTCTCTCTTTGTATTCGTAGCACAGAACCCTAGTGGTTCCCATCTTCTTCCCTCCATCAACATGGCCACGTGGTGAAGCGGCGCCTGACGACATGGTACTTCCCCATAAGAGTCTCGCATGGACACCTCCCACCAAGCAACATATAGTTCTACTTCTTGGCTGCAACACAAACCTACAACCTTTCGGCACATCAAACACCTTTAGTCGGCATTGAAATCTACCTAAAACTAAAGAAACAATAGTCGTTACAGACTACTAACTTCTCCTTTCCCCCTCTTCCTATTTCTTATCCTCCTCTTCTTTCTACAATTGTAGGTCATGTCATTGTTTACATTTCTTCCCCATATGTTGGCTATTGTGGCTACAATTGAATTTTCACCATCTTCTATGAGCACTAGAAATATCATCACTCAAACAAGAACTACAACACCGCGATGCAAACTCCATCACCAAACATTCACAATACAACCCTACTTGCCTCTCATATAGAAATCTAGAAACTAAAAACATCCTCTCTAGTTTCTTTACTATTAAAACACAAAATGAAGAAAATTTTGCTTGTGCGACCACCCACACCTAAAGTTTATTACTCATTCACCCACTAGCGTCAAACCATACACAATGCATCAAACCTTGTTGATTATCATGTGTTCCTCCTCTAGTTGTAGTCTAAAACTACAATTGGCGACTCAATCATGATGATCTGGGTGGAGGACCTATAAAGATCCTTGTCAGACAAATGATTCATATCAATGTCAGCTCCACCTTTAGTAGGTACATTCCGATTGACATCTATGGATGAAGTTGAAACTTCACATACATTGAATGAGTTTGATGCACTGAGTTTTAGTTACTTTTCATAGGCCATTTTTCCATGCATTCAGTGCATAAATATTCATTTAGAGATATATTTATGTATTGTTTAGCATTGTTAGCTTGTGAATCACCCTTGTATCAAATATTGAGTAATTCTATCAAATTATGCTGAATTATCACTTCTATTTTGGATTTATGTTACTTTTCCCTTGTTTCAGGTAAATTTAGCATTTTCATTACAACTCGGTGCTACCAACATGACGTAAAAATCAAATAGGGCATTCTAGAAATCTCAGTGCTACTGAGACAACACTAGATGCTACCGAGTATGGAGTTGATTCTATCGACTCACCAACCAAAGAGCATAAATAACCAGATTTTATTGCTTCAATGCCACATACAAAATAGTCGGTGGTACTGACTTTTGCACCCATATCAAGTTAGAATTTACAGACAAAAACTTGGTGCTTTCGACACACTTATCAGTAGTACCAACACATTTTAAGGGTTTCAAGTCGGTCAACAATCAATATCGCTGACATCCTATCGGCAATACCAACTTTACACGACCAATGTAGATTGAAAATCACAACAGATCTAACAGCTATGAAGTGATGATGGCCAGAGCCCCACTTATGACCTAGGTGGAGTTCAACCAAAGGGGGGGTATCATGTTGTATCTCATTGAAATCGAGCATGAAGCTGGGAGATGAGGAAACAAAGGAGATAACCACGTACCAGCTACCCCATGCACTTTTGGAGGGCAAATTTGTAGTCAAAATGTTGCAGATCGAGGTGTCTATGAGAGGGGATCATCATGACCACTTCTTTGAGGGTTTATCATTGGTTTTCTAATGGTTAACTCATTTTCTCCCCCTTCTTCTCTTTGTATGATGATAGAATCATGACAGACTAATCCCCATATTCCTTAGGACCTAGGAGTAGCCTAGTATTGCTTTGTATTATACTATAATGAATTGATAATATATTTCTTTTAATTTTGGATGTGAAACTATAATTTCTTATTGAATTATTTGTGCCCGATCACACAACTAATATATTTGACCATTGATTGCTTCTGGAGATAGACTAGGGGTTGGAAAAGTTATAGATTTACATAGCTCATATTACGCCTCAAAATATGGCTTATAGATGTGAAAGAATAACCTAGAGTTATGGATAATGCATCTAGCTAATTCCTAAACTGCTATGGAGGCGGGGTTTGTCTTAGTTTAGGTAGTGTATTACACTATGAGAGTGGGTAATGCTTGCTACAGGTCTTTAGTCCAAGGTTAAGGGTGAAAAATTATTTATTAAATGAAGTTCAAATTCATTGCAAACTGTGATAAAACTATAATCTTCAGGAATCCATAAATTCTTGATCACATTCATTTAATTTAGATTATAATTCTTTGCTCTTAGTTATTAAACAACTATTCAATTGCTTTTTCTAGGCCTAGCTAATTAAGTTATAGTTAGTCATAGCATCTGGAAAATGTTTTCTTGAGTTTGACACTCATGCCTCATATGCCTATATTACACGGCGTGTACACTTGTGTTTTACACACATAGTTTAGGCGTGTTAGAGTCCTACCAAAAGACTGGTCAACAGATCTCGATTGGTTTCACCATCTAACAGTTTGCATAACCTTTCTTTCGTTCCAAGTTGTTAAGTACCTAATCAATGAGATAAAACAATGTAGTAGAAGATGGTATTTTTAAACATAACACGTAAGTAAATATTAAAAGAAAAACTTAGATATACATATCACATTTCGAGTATGCATCTATCTATACATATATGTATGTCATTAACTAATAATAGCAATATAACAATCTAAAATCTTTGTAGGGCAATACTTAGATACCCAGAAGATAATTAGTTGTAACTCTTGTCCATAATGTTAAGACATATCACTTGATTGACACCCCTAGTAATGCCATATTATACTATAGTCAATCAACACATAATAAGTAGGGAAGGTCATGCAAATCAGACATGTGGTAAGTGAATTTGGACTAATTAGTAGATTACCTAATGGTAATAGCATACATTTACACAACAATACATGTATTACTGAAGGTTAGAAAATCTTCACTGGTTAGATATGAATTTGAAATATTATTATGTTGTAACTAACCTAATAGGTAGATCAGTCCCTTATTCATGTACCATATGTATATGCATGCATATGGCATGGACTTGGGTGGTAAATCACATTGGTCATATGAGTTATTACGATGGGTGTGGTTATGACCCAAGTAATGTAAAGACGAACTAAGTAAATCCTAACAAGATATTATGACAATAGAAGATCTATGTTAAGGCCTTTGTTGCAGAAAGGTCAAGACAATAACTTCACATCAATAAAAACCTATAGTTTTTAATGCTCATGGCTCTAATACTCTATGATAAAACTAAAACTCTAAGAATGGATAGTAAATATTTCAGAGGCAATTTATTAGCAATTAGAGATTTGCTTAGATCCTAATGGGAATTGGGGAAAGAACCAATTATGAACATGGATATTAACCAAGAATAAATTAAAATTACAACTTATAACCTTAGGTAATAATGACATACACATTTGAGTATGCCTAAACCCTAACTCAACCATTAGGCGACCAACACTAAGTTTATATATACTTTCAATTATAAACAGGTAACAAGCTAATGTGCGTATAAAACATTTTTAGATTTAAAAGGACAAATGGTAAATTTCAACCCTAGAAATAGGGCTGGTTGTGAATATCAAGTATGTGAAAATTCCTATTTATGTTTGGGCATTTGGTTGACTATAATTGTTAATTTCCTAAAATGAAGCAACTATCCTTTATTTGATTAATCTTATTACTTCATTTGGAAATTTCTAAATTCAAAAAATCTTTATCTTATTTCATTGAACATGTGATCTATGAGCCTACTTTCCTTGATACTTAGAAATTAAAATATGAGTGAATTATATATATTGCTTTTCAATTTATGCATACTAGATGTTACATGATTTGTCTAGAGTAGTGGTGCACAGGCAAAGCCATTTATATATTAGGATACACATATTCTATTTGAGATGTGCATTTCCACCTTTTTTAGGTCATGATCCAATGGTGCTACGTCCCTATTTTAGATATATGGTCTATCTATATATGCATGTAATTGTCTTATTTGTGTAAATATAGATTAATTAATGGCAAGACACTTTGTGATGCTTTGTTACTACTTAATGCCTTATTCTTTTATTATCTCGTTTGGAACTTACTTATATGTTGATAACCCCCTCTTTACTTGGGAATACCCCTTTTGTACTTGTAACTCATGTTAATACCCAAACATTGTTTATATGCACATACTCAAAAGTGTTCTGAAGCATACCCTTTTATTTCCTTTTGTCGGGTGTTGTTCCCAAAACCACCCAAGTGTAGTTGCATTAGATGACAATGACTTTGGAAGATCACTTAATTATATGTCGACTTAAACATAGCTTGGAATGGCTGAGTTTCCCTCTGCAATGAGTCTTGCACATTATTAGGTTGATTAGATGTATAGATTTTTACTTTGATATACCAAATTTTATGGCAAGTAACAATTGGAGATGAATTATCATGTAACTATGTAGTAGTTTTGTTTCCATTATTGATAAAATTTTACGCTATGTGATATATACATACACCATTTGGGAAATAATAAAATTACTAATTTCCTCTATTTTTGGAATAGGATGGTTTTATATTTATCTATTTAGTGAGGAATGGATCATCTCTCGGGTCGCACTCTTTAAACTGGATATACCACAAACACCATATAAAGGCCAAGTTTTATTATTTCTAAGAGTAAAAATATGGACAAAAATTGAATATGTTCCCCAATGAGTGTGGAGGTGCATGAAATGTTGAGGGTTCCAACCAATAATCATACCGCCACTGAGAGTATGGAGTTTGAATCCAACTAATAATAATGGTTCCTCCTATAGTGTGAATTTGAAAATTAGATAGGCTTAGTCTCTTAAATAGTGGTGGGTTGAACTCAATGTGCTTGAATGAAGTGTCGAATCACCCATGTTCGATTTGTTGAAGTAGCCTGGCAGATGTTCCAACTTGTAGTGGTCATAAAAATTGCAGGTTTCCAAAATAAGGTGTGAAAAAAATGAAAAACAACATATATAAATAAGCCCCTCATCCAGGCATAAGAAAGAGCAACATACCTAACATTTTGCCACCAAATATCTTTCTCAAGTTTATATAGAGAAATGATTGAGCATAAAGTGTTATTAAAAGTAAAACCAATATACATAAAAAATGAAAATCATGACCAAAATCTTATGCTATGTTATTCAAATGGGACTAAAATCAAATTATTGTCAGATGGGAAATCACATTTATTGTGCAACAATGTTTTCATATCCGGGATCTGTTCAAAATTGTGTGATTTTTATTCTTCAATTGGCATTGAGGTGTGATCATGAAAGCATAACCAATTGGGCTGGAGCACACCTTTTCTTGTGTCTAATTGAACATATTTGATTTATACTCAAAGGTTGTGATTGTTTTCCCAAAGATCGCTAGAGCACCAGAAGCTATTTTCTCAATCATCACATTCATGGAATGGTCATTATTTTTACCGTGTTCATGTTTGTTCCAAGATCCTCTATGAGGATGTGAAATGATATGGTTGTTGTCGTAGTAGTTGGTAGTAGAAGGAATGGGCTTCAGGTTGAGTCATGGAAAATGGTTTCCTTTGGGGATAACATGGTCTCTTGTTAGGAATATTGATGTGGCTTGTTGGTTTCCTTAGTTAGCACAGGTGTTGGGGTTGCGATTTAGTTGGTGATAGTTTTTTTTATCCTTCCTGACCCAAACATATCACTTTAAGGGTGATGGTTACACCTCATTAGGGTCTTTGTTTGCCAAAGAAGGGAGTTTTGGTTTCTCCCATGACACGGATCGAGTATTAGTATGATCAAACATGTTGGTCAAGAGAGAGGTAGGTTCATTTGTTTCCTCTACATTGATTTTGACGGGGTAGATGTGTTGTCCAACTCTAGTTATCATTTTATTGGGCATAAGGGTAAACCCAAAAATAGCAATGATGCAAAAAGCTTTTGGTAAATTCTTATGTTTAGGATATTGGGATGGATGTGGTGAAGTTTTACCCCCATAAAAATAAGAAATATTATTGGATATATTTGCATACCATATGTGTGATGGAACACCAATGACAATAATCCATACTATTCCTCCATTAGTTTTCATGATGGCTCCATTTTTAGTCATCCACCTGAAGATAGTGTTCTAGACATAGACTTCACCTTTAGGAACTATTACGGTAAACCTACCAGATATTCTATAGATGTGCCTTTAGTCATAGTATAGATAATAGGTGACTTGGTTATGATATTTGACTAGTGATTGTTATTTCAAGTAGAATAAACCCTAGTGATCTTGTCATGACAAAGAATTTAATTGCTAAATTAGAGTAGTGTCCTAGAAGCAAAATCTAGATGTTGCAAATTAGCAAGAACTCTCGCTAGTATCATACCATTCACAAGGAGATTCAAAGTATCTCCTAAAATGTGGAGGTATCATATATAGAGAAGGAGCAAGTGGGACTTGGTTTGTTGGGAGGGTGGGAGGAGAAGTTGAATTCAGGTGTAATTAGACTCAGTTTATTGCTGACTATTGGGTTGTTGTGTGAATATTTGTTATAAAGGTCCACTTGAGTATAACTATTTATTTTATAATTTTTATTGATATGCATGGTCTTCAAATTATTGTTAGGCATGTGAGTAGCATTGTAACATACATCTTACTTGACTAGAAGTTGCTTCTAATAGATGGAAGTGGTTATGATGATGTATCATTATGTAGTCTTATACCTAAACATGTGCCACAAAACATCATCAATAATGGGGTAGACAGAGTGACCATGAAGGGAATGGGAGTAGGACAATATATACATTACTATAATGTCTGTTGATGAGAGGTGTAGGAATGAGATTAGGGCGGATGAGAGATTCGTAAGAAAATTGATCTCATTCCTTACAACTATAAACAATTAGATTGTTGGAATCCAAAGTGTTTGTGACCAAATGCATTTCTTATAAAAAAATTGAAGTCCTTTCTAGTATCAACCATTTTCATCATATTAGTTTGAACAGTGCATTATATAAGATCATCAATAAGGCTTTTGGTAACAAAATTGAACCATACAAAACTAACCTAGTTGGGATCAAATAATCTGCCTTTATTCCTAACATACACATTCAAGATTCATACATTCTTGTTAATGAAACCATTCACACGTGTCATAACCTTGGTACTCCTATAATGACTCTTAAAATGGACTTTGAGAAATATTTTAACAATATTAGCTGAAAATCCATAAGCAACTATATGCATGGAAATGTCTTTTTGAAGAGTTGGATGCAATAGATCAACATTTGTATCATCTCAACACATTTTTCTACCTTAATAAATGGCTTTTCATTTGGTTACTTCTGCATTACTAATGTTCTCTGGCATAGTGATCCCTTATTTCCTTCATTTTAATCTTAGATACTTCAATTTTGGCTCAAATACTCAAACTAGACACTTCTATTGGTCTCCTATACCCACAAAAATAGATTCAATGAAGACACTCATCCTTTTTATGGATGATATAATCATTTTACTTAGATCTAATGATAAAAACCTAACTAAAATTATGCATATTTTAGGTATTTTTTCACATCTATCCGTGTTACACATAAATTTCACAAGTCTTCCATAATCAGTACCCATGTCTTGGTTGATTGTAATCATTGCTTCTAGCATATACTAGGATCACAAGAGGATAACTTCCCCATAAAATTCAATCTCCCTATTTTACCTTTAAAACTCAAAAATTGTTTTGGGAGCCCATCATATCTAAAACTATTTTGATTCCAACTGATTGGAAAACCAAATTTCGTAATAGGGTTGGTAGATTAACACTCCTCACTCCAACTCTAACTAATATTGCATCCTACTTTTTTTAATTTGTATCCCTCTATATGCCTTGGTGGAAAATCAAATGAACGTCATGATGCATCTAATATCAAACATTATCATCTTCTTAACTGGGAAATCATCGAAAAGCATTATAGACTTGAGAGATAGGGTATCATAAACATCAAAATCCACTCTCACTACATGTTCAATAAGATTGTAGGTATCATATATGAAAAGAAAGTCTCCTCTTTCTCTATACATGTCATTACTAAATACTATGGGAATCATAATCCCTATAAAAATCACCAACTCCAAAGCCTTGTCTCAAAATTTCTCCAAAAAAACTCACTACAATATTCAAAACACCATCCGTACGCGCTTGAATCTTTTCCTAATGTCAACTTTTAGTTAGGCACATGGATAAACTATGGAACTATTTCAAACATGGAAGCTTACATAGCTACCATCCATGTACTAAAACACTTAGTTATTTCTAGATCTACCCATCTTGTTAGATTAAATGTGATCATTCTTCTCAAATGTAATCTTATTTATTGATAATTTCATGAATACATACATATGAGATATTTTTCAGAGCCTTACAAAATTCTCATATCATCAACATGTTACTTGGCATTGGGATAAACACTACAAGATGTCTAAAGCATAAAACTTTTTATTGATGTGAGAGTACATATTTTGGTAAGAAAATTTGGAAATATTTTGTGCCATAAAGCTCACCATCCACCTATGGCTCAAGGCACATAATAAATTATGTTTTTCTCTAGAGGTAGAGTTGACCATGCTAATGTGAACTATGTTGCAATGATAATGAAAATACTCTTCATTCTTTCTTCACTTATTGCTTTTCACAACAAGTTTGGGGAAACTTTTGTTATAATTTTGTATATTGCACTACGCTTCTATGGACATAACACGTTCTTTTCAAAATAGTAGTCAAAATGCCGCATGCAAACAACAATGCTCGTATGTTGGTTGTATGTATTTTTTGGAGTATTTGGTGTGAAAATAAAACATTCTATGATAACCTTCTTACCAACATGGATCACCTTTGCTCTAATATTTCTCTTGTTCTCATAGAAGCTTCTTTGAATGTGATTTTGCTTTATCCCAAAAAAAATATAGTGTGCAATACGAATAGGGATTTCACAAACTAGAAGGAAGAAGAGAAAAAAACCACCTAAAGGATCCATCTTTTTCGAGTCCCTCTTTGAGGCATTTAATGAAACGTCATGGGCTTTGGGTAGGAGGGTGCAAGACACTAGAGGTGTAGGTGGTGAAAGTGTCCTATTGTTGTTGCTACTTTATCTACATCCTATTTTGTCTATACTATTTTTTGTGGTTGTTTAAGGGAATCCCAACCCCCTTTAGTTGGTTTATGAAAAAAAATTCTACATATCTCCATGTCTTCTGTCTAACTTAATCGACCACCAAGTGTTCCTATGGTGAATATGATGATACCTCTTGAAGCATATGCAACTCTTTGTATCCCATAATAATTGTTGTGATTTGGGACTATTGTTTCTAGTATTAATGCAATGAATGATTATCGAAGAGAAAGGAAAACTTATCCAATATCCCAACCAATAAATCATGTTCAATGTGGTACCCTAGGCCACATGATGACATATCAAGTCTTGCTGAATCACTATAGGAAGATAGTCATAAACCTCTTTGCATACTCACAATAGGTTAGTCTACCTCTTGGAAAAATAAAAACTCTATAGAAAAGAGATTACTTAAAGAAGGCATGGAGGTACCAACCAAAGTCCAAGGTATAAATCTAAAAACTTAAGAAGAGAGTGAATTGATATTATAACAAGCTAAAATAAAAATTCTTATACCCTTGAAGTATATAAAAATAATAGAAACAAATAAAGGAAAGGGGCAACAACTCAATCGTGACTGCAGACAATCATGTATAGTTGGTTCATACTAAAATGTTAAATCTTTATTACCTAAATGATCTCTTAGGGATTCTTAATCATTGAGTTGTAGTTTATGTGACATTAACCAAGAAAATGAATCAAGATTCACTTTTTAGAGCCAAAAATATACAACCTAACTAGGGGTCAATATGTCTTGATTAGGGTCACCTATCCTTGTCACCTTCCTTCACCAAGAAAGGGTCTTGAATCAACTTGTGGGAAATAGATTGAGAGAGAGAATAAATGTTTCACAATAAGTAATTGTTGATGGATCCTACAAGTAATTTATACTCACATATTTATATAATACAACGATCAAGATTTAGGGAGTGTTTAGGGATCTTTTGTGCCAAAACCTCAAATGTATAACCAACAGATCATTCAGTGCACAATAAAAATCCCAAATGACATATATCTATAGTTGAGCTTGTCAACAAGTCAGTAGTCTCGATTCAGACAAATTCTACTCTTTTGTGGAGTAGGTAGATTCCCAACAATTGAATTTGCACTTCATAAACTCCAAAAATTGCTACTTGATAAATAAAAACTCAAGTGAACAATTATAGGATTAATATTTTATGAAACTTATATATGAAACATACTAGTTAGAATATAGTATTAAGTTATCCCTTGAAGACTTTTCATATAACCTTAGTGGATGCCTACTTGTATTTTGAACACACATAGTTGTTGGCTCAAGATATCTTGACTTGTAGCTAGTTATGTACAAAACAAAAGAGCTTACAGTTTGATGATGATCTTCAATAGACATGATTGTTGAACTAACAGTTACACATTTGATGAATATTCACCATTATATTATGTATCTAACACATTTATTGAGATCATTTCATGTTAATATATACTCTTGAATCCATTGAATTTGCAAACCCTGAAATTCAAATTTCAAGTCGTATATGTCAAAAAATTGCAAAATAGCAAAAAAAAACTCTTCAAATTCTACTGAAAATCATTTGTAATGAGTGTATTACTTATATTTAATTTCAAATGTATAATATTGTTAATTACATAGAATTAATATTCCACTTTGTATTAATTAGAAAACTCCAAGTCATTCACTTCCACCGACTAAATTTTTTTCTAGTGAAACTTGGCCAACGATACTTTTTTCAAACTAATGATTATAGGATGACTTTATACTAACAAGAAGCTTGTTTGTTGAACAAAAATCTAAATGGATGTCTCCATTGGTCGAGTTTTGGACACAAAATTTTTGACTGATTAACCCAAAAGTGGTCTTAACTACTAGTGCCATCAGATGAGTTTTGGCACCATAATCTTAGCCATTACAACAAGATAAAAGGTGAAGAATATATATATATATATATATATATATATATATATACACACACACACACACACACACACACACACACACACATAGGTCATTCATTCACTACCCGTGCAGGTAATTAAGGTTAGTTACCCGTGCATCTGTTTTATAATAGGAAGGCACATATTTGCAATGAGACAACCAACATTGTAATGAGATGGCCAAAATTGTAATACAAAGACTCCTTTTGTAATACTACATAAAATGTTGTCACAAATATCATCTTTACTATATTTAGATGAAGAATAAATATTTTAGGTTGTAATTACAAAACGAGTCTTTGTATTACAATTTTGGTTGTCTCATTACATTTAGGTGCCTTCCTATTACAAAATAGATCCACGGATAACATAAGTTAGTTACCCATGCAGGCATTAAATATATACCCATATATATGTATATGTATGTTATATATATATATATATATATATATATATATATATATATATATATATATATATATATGAGGTTAGGAAGTGTGTACCAGATGGCACATGCAACTTATGTGTACCAACCATGAAAATGCTTTATCGGGAGTGCATTAATTCAATCCAACCATGTGGATTGAATCAAAATTTAATAGATTGTATAAAAAAATAACAACCATACCCCATGTATATCATGAGATATAACAATATATCATTCAATGGTCTGTGCACTTTCTGCAACTTATCGTTGATTAGAAAATGTGTATTTTCTTTCATTTGATGATCCAGGATTGTCAGTTTGAAGTGATTTTTGATACACATGTTATCTAAGGGGTATGCATCACATCCATAAGGTGGGTTATTTTTATACTTTGTAATCATCATAAATAAAGATGGGTATATGAAAACTACATGTACTCAGGTACATAATTCTTCTAGCATATATATATATAATTTTAGTTGTCTCATTACTATTAGGTTCCTTCCTATTACAAAATAGATCCATGGGTAACATAAGTTAGTTACCCGCGTGGGCAGTGAATATATATATATATATATATATATATATATATATATATATATATATATATATATATAGAGAGAGAGAGAGAGAGAGAGAGAGAGAGAGTCAGGCTAGAATACACTCGAGTGTACAGATAACATGAATACACTCAAGTGTGTTTGCATATCAAGACTATTTTTTGCAAAATGTAAACCATTGATCTTCACTGTCATACTATAACAAGGCTACATACACATTTTGAGCCCATTTGGATGAGTGTAAGTCACTCATCCAAGGGCAATAAAATCGACGTGTGAAACTAATTTGAAATGTATAATTTTTGTGGTCTTTCATGACCTATAAATGTCCAAATGTGCTCAAATTTTTTATATGAGATATTCACAAGATGTTTAAGAAGATCAACAAATTAGTTTTTTGAAAAAAATATTGCATCATGAAAAACTACTTGAGTGTACTCTGCTCCGAATGCACTCGAGTGTATTCTAGCCTGACTCTCTCTCTCTCTCTCTCTCTCTCTCTCTCTATATATATATATATATATATATATATATATATAGGTACATATTATCATCCCCTAAAAATGGCTAGAATTAGTCCCAACTATCTCCGTTAACTAGTAGTCACCCTTAACTATAAATAGGAACTATTGGGCTCCATACCAAAGTTACCTTCTGTGATCCTCTGATATAGTTGAGAGCTTGTGCCATTAGATCCCCTAATCACTCTTGATCTTGATTAATTCTCCATAGTCATTAGAGAAAAATAGGAATGTTGTGAGGATATTTCATTTGTAAAGTTATCCACTCTCTTCTTCTAGTCCCTCTCTCTTATTGTGATGATTCAAATGTGCTTCCTTGGTGAAGTAAGGTGAAGCGTAAAGGCGTAAGACCCTTGGATAAGGGTGGGTAAGTCATTTGGAAAGGTTTTTGTCTCCCTTGTCCTCAAAGGTAGTTCTAGATAGACCTTCATTTAAAAGGGAGTTCAGTTGGTGTAATCTCTTATAACTGAAATATATGATGGTTCTAAAGGATAATAATCAAGATTGGCCCCTCGAGGTAGTGGATATGATCAATACTTGCCTCCTTTATGGACATTTCAATATATGTATTTCTTGATTTTAATTTTGTGACTATTGGGAAAGCTTTTGAAGGTCTAATGGATTTTGTTTAAGTGTCCATAGATCAAACAATGGTATTAGAGAACAACTTCACCAAGATACTACTCCCATGAGTAGAGAGGATGGGTGACACCATCCTTTTCTCTCTCAACCATGAGTAATGCTACATCAGGTGACCTCGGGACTTTGTCATCACCAACTACCAATATTATGAGAAGAGGATGCAATTCTAGACTAAGGTATAATCTTCAACTTATGAAAGATTATGGATCTCCATTAAAATGAGCCAGAAGGAGAAATAGATACATAAAGTGAAGTAATCTTTAAGAAGGTGCAACTCAATACCAAACCATTAGCATTTTCTACTCCTCCCTTTCTCCTGCCTATGTCACCACATCTATGCTTGTGAGAAATTCAAAAACATTTGGAGGAATATTATCACCCCCTATAAAGAAATAAAGAAATTTAAAGAGCCAAAGATAATATGCTCACATAACAACTTGATCTCTTCTGCATGATCAAGAAATAAATAATTATGATGTACTCAAGGTTCGATGCCATCACCAGAGGCTTTGCTAATCTTGGAAGGCAAGTGGAGCCAAAAGATGTACACACACCGTTACTCTTTCCTATATTTTGGGATAAGAAGACTACACCCATTTAATAAACTACTAAAATCTCTAAGCTCCTAGTTAAATATACCATAGGCAATCCCCAAACATATCAGGCGAGGCTTTACACTAGAAATGAAGAAAACAAAGTAGAAGATCTTATAAGAAGAAAAAGGATGAGGCAAATGTAAAAGGTTAGTGGAAGCTGAGGTTCAAGCACAATCCTAATCTTCAAGTGATGGCTATTCCATTAGAGAAGAAGAAGCTCACTACTCCAAAGGAAAGCCATATAAGGGCAAGCCCTTCTCAACTATTAGATGCTATGCATGTGACCAAAATTGTCAAAAATGAACGTCCTAAGGTGAAAAATCACCATAGCAAGAGTAGGAATAGGAAGAGGGATGAAAAACACAAAGAGGAAAAGCACAAGAAGAGAGACAAAAAGAGAAGGAAAACAAATAAACATCCCAAAATGTCTCCTGGGACTCCTCATCACCCCATCATGCTTCTATATCAAGTAAGTATGAATATGCAACAATACACTAACAACAAGCAAAAGTGAAAAGGTAAACGAGGCTAATGACAAATGCATTATTATAGTGGATGCTCTTGGCATATGTCAGAGACAAAGTCCACTTCAATTCACTTAATTAGAAAAAAGGTGGTTCGATGAAATTTTTAGACAACAAGAAAGCCAAAGTTTTAGGTGATGGTGATGGAAAACTATGTACTACGAATTTTTTGGCATACATCACAATCTAATCAATGTAAGACATTAATGTGATAATTGATATTTAGTGTGTTTCATTATTATAAAATTTTTATTGTTAGACTCCCTTATAAGGTAAGTAGGATGGGAAATTTGTATACTAATCTGCTTAGTTCTATAAAATCTTTGGTTGGTAGATGTTTAGTTGTTGATAAAAATTATATATCTCTTTGGGACTATAGGCTTTGCCATGTGAGTTGCACCACTTGAAAAAATCAGTTAAAAAGGAATTCATTGAAGGAACTTCAAAATTGGGTTTTGAAAAGGATGAAGAATGCCAACCTTTGTACCCAATGAATGTAAACCATATATTCTTTTATGTACTAGGAAATGCTTTGCACTAACAAACCATGAACTTATCCATGTCAATCTATTTTGACCAATGTGCACACAATCATTTATAAGTACTAAACATTTATGGGTGATTGCTCATGATTCTTCATGATTTACATTTAATTTATTTTTTATTGACAAAAGATATACTCATAAGGTTTTCTAATCTTTTTGCAAGTTCATTGAAAAAGGAGTTTCTTGCCTATTCCTTTCTATCCAAATTGGCCATGTGAGAGAGTTGAAAAGGATCTGATTGAATATTTTGGTGATAAATCCAGATATATGCACAAATTTTCTTCCCTCATACACCTAACAAAATGAGGTTGTACAGAGAAATAATAGATTATTGTAAGAGATGGCAAGGACCATGCTTTTGGAATATAACACTCTAAAAACATTTTGGGCCGAAGTTGTACACCGTGCTTCCTTTGTGCAAAAATAGGTTTTCACACCTCCTGCTTTTTCCCTATGATTTATGGTGTGGTAGAATTTCTTATATAAACTTCTTCCATGCTTCTGTATGCCCTTACTTTGTGTTTGATAATAAAGATTCTTTGGATAAAAGTGATGCCAAATCTTATAGGACTATCTTTATTGATTATAGTTCTTCTAGTAGAGATTTTTTTGTCTACAATAGAGACTTATCTAAAGTATAAGAATTTTATTAATATTAAATGTATAGAGAATAACCCCTCTTTGTGCAAGAATGTTGGTTGTGATTATGTGCTAGATGATGTGAATGCAAAATTGAAAGAACTAGACAATACCAATAAAAAAGCAGTGATTCAAGATGAAGAAGATGCAAGCTCTCAAGACAAAGAAAACTAGGATCCAATCCCCCTATTTTTTAAAGATCACCTAAGTTAGATCATTATATGTGATCCTTTTGATAAATTTAAGACATTGGCTACTTGCAATAGAGATGAAGACAATAGTGCCTTCAGCTCTTAGAATGAAACCAAAAAATGTCAAAGAGGCCCTTGAAGAGGATGAATATATCCTAGCTATGCTAGAGAATCTAGAAAATATGATAAGAACAAGTTATGGCCTCTGATTTCAAGATCAAATGAAAGAAACGTCATTGACACCAAAGGGGTGCACTGAAAAAAGCTAGATGAATAAGGCAAAGTGGTAAAAAACAAAGCAAGGTTAGTAGCATAAATTTGAAATCAACAAGATGGTATATATTTTGATGAAACTTATGCATTGATAGCTATATTAGAATCTATTTGTATGATCATTAATTTTTATAATCATAATTTTGTTCTTATATATCAAATGGATGTTAAAAGTATGTTTCCAAATGGAGAACTAGAGCAGGTTGTCTTTATGTCTCAACCTCACAGCTTTGAACATGACAAACATGTTGGTCATGTTTACATTTTGTATAAGACACTATAATGGTCTAAAATAAGCCTCTAGAGATTGGTATGATAAACAAAATACCTTCTTGATTGAAAACAACTATGTCGTGCAAACTATTGATTCTACAATCTTTTTAAAACACACTTCTAATCAATTTCTTATTATTTAGCTATATGTTGACGATATAATTTTTGGTGCTACTGATATTGGTCCTACTAAGAGTTTAGTTTGCTCATGCGAACTAAATTTTATATGAGAATGATGGGAGAGGTGTAACACACTAAATTCTAGAATAACTATACATGAGAAACATGATTCCATAAACATGTTAGAACATGATTAGTGAATAATATTCAATCCAAAATTATCCTAATGTGCACAAAAGCCAAATAATGTACCTTTATGTACCTAAGTTGATTTATAAAATATGTTTACATGCAAACATTGACCCTAAGTCTAATTAGGAACCATCATATGAACAACATGACACATGAAATATGCAAATATGCTTATATGATGGAATAACATTCAAAGCATGGTATATGCACATTATTTAACCTTGGGTTATATCTGCCTCTAAATCTCATTTAGTTCATATTAAAAAAAAATCCTTATATCAAGTATTTATTAATGGAATTCAGGATACCAAAAAGTCATGTATCTTTAATATATTTCTAAATATGTTATATTGGATGGATTATACCAAAACAAATAAAAATATAAATTGGATTTACTAAACAAGTTGGATAATTTAAGTTGCCATTATCTAGACGAGTTACAGTAAGTATACTAAATGGAAAATTAAAGTGAAACAATATATTTAAGGAAATATAAAATAATAGGGAATTCCCTCATTGTAAAAAACCCCAAAATGATCATAGTGGAAAATATGGAAAGTCAATTTTAATTACATTATCTTTATTTAAATGATTGTAATACCTTTCTATATATTAAATGATCTAAAAGGGGATCTTGAAATAGGAAATCTCATGTAATATTTGGAATCTACATGTCTTAAGTAGTCTAAGTATCATGGTCAATTTTTTCTATATTAAAAAAACTATATAAAAAGGATACAAATATTAGGAAATAGGGAAATAATATATATTTTGATTGAATTGATTTTTGACATTTAATCACATTATCACACAACTATATGAGAAAATCATACATTGGTTTTGTGTGGGCCCCTTGAGAGAAGCATGATCATGATTAGACAAGGTGGAATGATGTCCTACCTCTGATCCACATGCCTTCCCCACAAATGGTAAGGGTTCTACATTTCCAATTTTCTTACCCTGCTCGTCTCTCATCTATGTTCCATGATTATTTTTCCTCTAATTTCCTCACCTAATATTGAATCTAACAAACCATAAAACAACCCCAATAGCCCCCTATTAAGCAAACCCCTAATCCTTGTGCAATAATACCATATCCTATATAAACCCGATTACTCCTAAAGCACTGAGGATCCCCATTGACTCTTTACCATCAACAACCCCTCGCGCATCCTCCATCGGTTACAATGGACAACATTGAATGTATCTCTGGTAGCACAAGCTCATCCTTAAGACATAGACCACCTTTGAGAAATTTCCCCATATGTAAGAGTCTCGGGACTTTCCTCTTTCTTTTATACATCCTTGAACCATTACATTTTTTCCTAGATAAGTTTTAAGATCTCATCTACCTGACCAATGATGATTATGCTCACCAGGGTGCCCTAGGCATGGTCTGCTCACAAACAACCTTGACACACATTCCACAAACCTCTGTGGTGCTTCTTACATCTCTATTCTTCCTAATTGAACCATTATTTATCGATTCCTAGTTCAAATGTTTCTTTGTTGTTCTCCATGTCCCCTCAATGTCTTATACACATGTGATTGTTTCTTCACCTTCTGTGATTGCCCACGAGTTATTTTCATGTCTTTGAGTAGGGTGATCATGACTTAGACTATGTTTCATCTCTTTAGCACCTCCCATCATCACCGTGGCCAGGATCTTGTGCTCCCATGTAGCATAGAATTTGAGATTGAGTTCTCATGTGTGGCTTAAGGTGGAAAGCATGGTTGGGACCTCAAGTGATCAAGACCTATTACACGTTTTTGTTTTTATCATTGATGTGTGATGATGATCATGCTGATTGGATTTGTGAGTCTCTCTAGTGTGTTAATATTTTTCTTCATGTTTTGTTGAGTGATTGACCAACTACTTTTTAGCCATCTCAGTAGGGTTCACGTGCCTTAAATGGATAATGTGAGTGGCGCATATACTCCCAAACAAGCCCAAGTGTTTGTCTTGTCACACTGCACATTGCTAAATGATCGAATAAGTAGTCCTAGGAGCATATACAACCACTTGGAGGATTAAGAAACCAATTAAACTCTGCTTTTCAAAACATCCACTAGTTATGCTTGTACATTCATGCATATATGGATATATGCATTTTATTTTATATATAAATATATAATCATATGTTTATATATATTATGTATATATATACATGAACATATGTGTAACGACCCTGCCTCGTGGTAACCCCCAATTAAGGGAGACCGAAAGGTCGGTGCCGTTATACAATTAACAGGATCAAAGGTTCGACAAATAACCAGTAATAATTAATAAACTTTACCAATAAACTGAAAACATGTATAAAATAAAACTTTTCTTACCTTGGAAAAAGTGGGATTTCTAAACTTCTATCCATGAAGATGTTAATCTAACTAATCCTCCTATGTATGTTATTTCTCATTCAATTCCACATATGTCACTTTACTGTTTGTTCTTTCATTTGTACCTAAAACGCTGACAAACAAAACATCGGTCAGCCGAAGCTGGTATGTGGGGGGAACAATAATTGTGCAACTATGTTAACAATGTAATCAACCAAATATCAGTTAACAACTAAGATTACATTTTAAGCAATACTACTCAATCCTTGCCTATCCCCTTTCTCTGTAACGTCCCTGCAGTGGACATGGATACCACCTCTCTCATATGGTAGATCCTTACCCCCATGGCCCTACCACACAGGTAGACAATACCTAGGGTTATGGAGTCGCATGGTCCTACCCAAAGGTAGACCAATCCCTGACTCATGATGACTTGATGGACCTACCCCATTGGTAACCATTTACTAAGTCATTTAATGACATGATGGACCTACCCTCATTGGTAGCCATTTACTAGGTCAATCTATAAATCTACAGAGGGGACTAGGATCTGAGCTAGTAGGCATATTTCTTATGTGATAGTCATATTCACATTATACTTTGCATGAATTAAATACATTCAATAGTTTAATTCAAGCCATGATGGAAACATCAATAAAATCCCGGAAAACTAATTCGGGTAGTCATAAGCGTAACCACATACCTGTACATGTAGATTCAGGTGCAAGAATAGTCCAAACAACAATGAGCAAGCAAGCATTCAATAAGACCCTGAAACAAATATACAATTTCCTTTTATTACTCGTGTCATTAAGACCTATTAAATCTAGCTCGCTTCTTAGGGTTTCTAGTTCACTTTTAGGGTTTCCATTGCAATTAGGGTTTCCCTTCATCTTTTATTATTTTAAACCCTAATTTAACACAATTGATTACAAACCCTAATTATTTCCACATCTATTCCTCAATTCTGGATTAACAGCATATTTAACCATTAATTAAGCTCATTGAGCCTCTTTTTATTAAAGCTACTATTTTTATCCTTTTAATCCATGGCAAACTCATAATAAGCATTTATTATCAATTCATAGTTCATTATGATTGAATCCACATGTGAACTCTATTTATCATTAATTCCATCTTGATTCATTCAAAAAAAGCATGATTACTATATTAAGGGTATTTACCCATAATTAGGAGCTTAACCATCATTTAACACTTTTAATATCCAATAGGTTGCAATTACTTACTTTCATCAAATAAGTATCATGAACTTAACCCTAATTCTTCATTATCTTCCATAAGGATTCTTTAATCCAACTTAAGTTCAAGAATCATTATATTTCAGTTGTATACTAGAGATTTTCAAATTATAATCACTAAAATTCATGTTTTCCCCAAATTAGGGTTTTTATCCCATTAAACCATGTACATGATCACAAAAACCCTAAAAGCAACATATTAATCACCCTTTTATGTTTTTACCTTTTCCTTTACTCTAAACAGGTTTATTTTGATCAAAAACCAAAATCAATATCCATCATGATTGCTTTTATCTCTTCCTAGGTATTTTCCATTATTTAATGCATTAAAACACGAAAAACCCTATACTTCTTGAAAAGCATTCACAAACAGGCTCTACTATCATTTTTATCATGTTCTACGCATTTTTCTGGTTAAAAAGCACTACCTACTTGTATTTTTCGGCTGAAGGATCTATTTTTAACGATTTATACAAGTTTCAACCTTTTTCTTGAATATAGATCAGAGAGGCGACTAACCCTTTATTTTTCAGAAAAGTCTGGTTCGTTGGATCTGCGGTCACCTTTGACCGAGCGTGATCGGACGGACTGCGTGACTTGCGCCCACTGAGGGTCTGCTAGCGCGCTGGACAATATCGACCGTCGATCGCCCTCCTCCATTAATCGATGATCCCGATCCAACGACATCTGCTGCTTGACCTCGCTCGATCCAGGGAACGCACTACGGCGGCGCCGCAGTTCGAAGCTCACCGGAGCTTCTAGATTTTGTCGACCCGAGGCACCAGTGAACTAGGAAAGGGGCCAGTCAAGCTCGCGAGGGTCTGCTCGGCTTGAAGGGGGGTTCTATTTATAGGATATAGGGCTCTCTTTAGGGTTCCCAATCTCACCGCTGCCCCTGGCTCTTGGCCTGTTTGGGCAAAACTTCCAGAACGAATGAAACCACCCAAAACCTAGGTGGGTTGGGTGCGGAATCACCTCACGAAGCCAACCAACATCTTTCCATGTTTGCATATGGTCATATTTCCGAGGAAAAATCGAGGGAAAAGTCCCTATGCTCTTGCAGCAGTTTCCTTCTCAGAATCAAGGAAGGAGACACACAGCTGGCGTCGGATCCTGATCCGATGGCTGTTGTCATCCCCAACAAAATCCTATTAAATCGATATATATGTGACATTTGTTATAATTACACCACTTTAGGGAAATTTGTAAAAGTTATAACTCCCAAACCGAGTGTCCAATTAATCCCAAATTTTGAGGGAAAGTTTATGATAACTTTATCTACCTCGCTACCAAAATTGGGCTCATTATATTAAGGAAAACGTGCCTTTTCTTTAGGTGCAAGATATCACTTAATTATATATATATCTCACATATTTTCTCTTTCCCTTGCTATTAAATAATTATTCTGAGTTCCTTGAACCTCAAGGAATCTTAATGGCTCAAAATCCCATATTGGGGATATAACTTAGCCTCTTTCTTTATCTTTCATCCTTTTTCTCATTATCTTGCTTTTTCTTTATTAAAATATCTCTTTTGAAGATTTCTCTTTCATTTTCCTCATTAGTATTTCTTTTTATCATTAGGAATCCTTGGGATACGAAAATCCACCAAGGATAACTCCATTATACCTCTTTTTACTTGTTTTCCACATTTTACCATTATTTTCAATTTCTTTCTTACTAAAGAAATATTTAATTGACCTTTTCTTTTCTTATTACATTTTCCTTGCAACTTTGGACTCTTTGGAATCCAAGGAAACCGTGTGACACGAAATCCACCTTTGGATTAAGTTCTTTTGCCTTCTAGGGGTTTCCACACCTTTCTTTCCTCAAAACTCAAATATTCATTAATTAATTGAATTTCCTTGTTATTGGGCCCAATAGCCAATAAAGCCCACAAATCAAACAACAAGGCTATTTTAAAAGAAATCCATTTATTCACAACAAAATACATCATTATTTGTTCATTTATCTTTATTATGAGAAATTACATTTCTCAGGAAATGAACCCAAAATTGGGGTTGTAACAATATGTCTGTACTTTTATATGTATACACATTGATATACTCATATGTATATATATATATATATATATATATATATATATACAATGTACCTACATATGTATGCATTATACACATACTTTTACATTTATGTACATGTTTTGTTTAGTTCACATACATACACACACTACACGTATACTAATGCATTTATGTGTATAAATTTCAATATTTATATCTATGTTACACACAAAAAAGTATTTATGTAATTACACACATATATACAAACATATCAAACATGTATATGAATAATTTTTCATCAATATATATAGTTTCATATTCTACATGTTATATTTATAATTTTGTAAACTCAATGTATCATTTAACAATTTTATATAATTCATTAATCTTTAATTCATATACTCCCATATATGCTCCTACATGCCACATATACTCTATGTGGTACTCTCTCCACCCAGACACCATGTAATGCTTTTCTGAACCATAGTTCTTATATGTGGATGTATTGATTTTTCTTACTTAAAAATGCATATAAAATTCATATTGCATCTTAAAAATATAATTAAATACTCTCTGGAATGATAAAAATGCAAGAAATCCTTGTATACTATTTTTGAACCTTGATTTCCATCACTATTTTGATGTTTTCTTAAGAAACTCTAAACATATATGTTACCCTTTTTTTTTGAGAAATCAATACTCGTATTGAGAAGAATGACAACAGGCAGGCAAAATTTAGTCAAGAACAAATACAATTTCGTAACTAAAAAACTACATGATTCGAACAACTAGAAGTTGGATACATTTTTCTTTCTTGTAAGTAGAACAATCTTGTAAGTAGAACATACAAAATGAGAAGAGAATTATTCCAAGATGCAACTGCGCCCCATCACATGCAAAGACAAACTCCCAGAAGAGCCAGAAAATCAATTTGCATTCATAACGCCTCAAAGTGGCACCAACTCATCTCATTGCTCAGGTTCTGGCTTCTCGAAGAAAGTCTTCTTTATCCAATCAAATGGCTGGACGAGCCAGAGAGCCCCGGTGGCTCCCGCGACGCCCCATACCGCGAGCGCAGTAATGTCCGAGGACTGCAGCCGGGGCCACAAGGACTTAAAGAGCCCGCTTGATGCCATACCTGCCATTTTCGTCAAGCTCCTTTCTTTTTCACCTCGAGCACTGGTTGTCGATCAAGGAGAGAACCCTAGAACGGTTCTTCGTCCACCCCGATTAGGCAGTATATATTCCCTTTAATGTGTAATATATTGTTAACTGGATCTAATTCAACAATAATAAAAGGTTCATTTTCAAGTTTAATTGTTTTGCAATTTAATCCTAATTCATCTAAATATATTACTAGGTGTTTTAAAACCATGATCTTGGACTCTACGTTTGACATTGGTATGTTGTGACCAAATATAAGGTATGTGCATCCACTGTATTAAATTTTAGAATGTTATGACTAAACCCTAATCTTCCTAAATGAGGTCAATCTCTTAACTTAATTATCTCTATGTAAATACCTTGAAATTCTTTTAAGATATCCATCATTATGAAAAAAATTGTCTCTCTTTGAATGCCAAACATGTGGAATATTTGATTATGAGCCCTTTAGATCTAATTGTTATAATATGAATGTTCCCATCCCTTACTTGTGAGATGAGCTTGCTTGCACTACAAGTAACCTTATCAATACCAACACCCTATCCCAACACCCTTTATTTAGAGCTAGTATAGATTATTTTTTATCGATAAATATGATGGTATTATTTAGTGGGAGAGTAAGTGAGACTCTCAGCATCATAATCCTGATGAGGTCGGGGTATAATTGGGTTCACATTTTGTTGTTCACATATTTTATTAGGCATTTTTAAAATAGATTAAAGAGTGAAGCATAGACCATATTGAAAATCCTATTATCTTTCCATCACCCGATGGTTCCTTGTCCATTGTCCTCTACCTTTCACATGTGGCACGATATGTGCCTTTTCCTTTTGTCTTTTTGTGTTGCTGCAATAGACCTCTTTATGTGGTGCTTCAATTGATCGTTGATTCTAGTCTCAGTTATGGTCAAAATAATGTAGGTATCTAACACTCTAGGTTGATATTTTCTGGGACGGTGACATGTCAGCATGCAACCTAAATTTGGTTGCTTGGCATTTAAATTTGATATTGAACAGGGTATCATGTGATCTATTTTGTTTCGTTTGGCTATCTTTTTATAGCATTAAAGGTTTAACTATTCTATATGAAAATCTTTAACACGTGTTGCATTGGTTTCTAGTTATGGATTGTATTTGCCATGCTTTTCTTTAAAAGTAACCTAAAAATTGTGGTTTTATACATGTGGTCACAAAACTTATGAAGTATTTTATGGCTGATCGGTTAAATAATTTTGTTCCCCCAATTTTTTTTACTAATAGTTGCATTTGAATTATTTCCATATGAGTATGTTAGTCATATTAGTACTATTCCCACATTTTAATTGTTGGGTATAAACTACTTGAAATGTGTGACCTTGTATACACAAAGGTTACCTGATTTATGTATTTATTTTAGTACATAAACATAATATAAGTAATAGTAGAATTATATGTAGACCATAGAGTGTGAATTGACTAGGTTGATGTGATGAAACATAAATGCAATGTCATGTATAATATGATTGAGAGAAAATATATATCATGATTTATGAAGTACAAAAATAAAGAATATGATGTAATTAGGGTTCATTTTTGTGTCTATGGTTCCTTTTAAGTAGGTTTCATGTAGCTTGATGTCTTAGACTTGATCATACACATTTATCCCATGTAAATGAGAAAAGAAAAAGTTACATGCATAAACTTAAAAGTCTCTACATTGATCACAACAATATTGAGAAAAAAATTCGTGTGCCTTAGAATGTGACTAGAGAACAATGGGCATTTTTTGGTTAGGTCTGGATTCAATTTTAAATGAAAGATAATTTAATAGAAAACAATTGAAATATTTATATCACATTCAATTCCATTGACTTGTGGATTTTTTTATATATGTATAAACTTAAAATAATAGAAAAGATTCTTGCACACAAAATTAGTTTCCACCTAATCCATTGAAAAGTTTACCTAGATAAATCTATATCCACTAGGTACTCTTTTATGGGCTTACATATTAAAATCAAATAGAAAATTGAATTTGGCTAAATATCTATTACTTGTTATTAGAAGCCAACAAGTAAAGTAGGGAACATAGGATCTTGGATGCTTGGAAGATAACTAACAGAAGAAAAGATGGAAGATATGAGGTACATACAAGTACAAAGAGTTTGAACTTTTCTATGTCATTCCCTCTTTTTATTGCACTACTTGTTGTAAAATAACTAAGTATTATTGACATATCTTATGCATCCAACTAAGATCATATGGATAGATGAGTAGGAAATTGTTGAAATGTGGTAGATGAGCTTGATGAATGCATATTCATCACTTTTTATTGCATTGTTTAGGTCATTTATTTATACTTTTTTAATATTATTTCCTTCATTTTAGGATTTAATTGCAAATTCCTTGATTTTCTTCCTTTTGTTAGAATTATCATTTAATTTTGTCTTATTTTGTAGGTTTTCATTCACTTTGTCACTCCTTCAGTTCAAGTCTAAGATTTATTTATTCCCTTGAGAAACATGAAGACTAAAAGAGTGATTTCAGCCCATCTAAAGCCCAAGATTCAAGACCTATATTCTCAATTCCACTCTTCCAGTTGCCCAACTGACTCATCTAGTTGGACGAATCAATTGCAGCCTATCTAGCTTCCCAGAACGCCAGTGGAGCAACTCGTATCCTCTAGTTGCTTGACCCACAAGTGCTGACCAGTCAAAATTCGATTTGGGAAAGAAAATTACTACAGATGAAGCATCTAACTCATGGCACAAAATTAAATCTGGTCAACTTACTCATGCTCAAGGGTCGATAGATCCTTGGTCAAAAGCCATTCGAATCGAGAAACTCATCATCAATTTATATCAACCAACATACTTTGGGATGAAGCATCAAAATAACATCAATCGAGCGACTCAAGTCTTTGAGTCGATTGACTCAGATCCGTGACAGACAGTCGCAACTTCCACCAAGCCTTGTTCCTAGGGGTTTTGACCCTCCTTTCTTCCTATAAAAGGAGGGGAGAATCCAAATATAAAAGGATCTGACTTTTCATACTCTAGCCTTGTTCCACTTTTATTATGTTTGAATAGTTGCCTCCTTGTCAGGAAATGGGGAGTATTCCCATGATCTCCACATCTTATCTTAGCACATTGTAAACCCCCTTAAAAAATAAAAGATGTTTTTTTATCTTCTTAATCATATGGAATGTGATCTGATCAGTCATGCACCATGACAGCTATGATCCATGACGATATACCTTAGACTTGTGGACCAGAACATCAGATAAGACTCATGTGTTCTTTGAAGAGACCAATGATGAGAATATGTTGGACGATTGAACAAGGACCCTCAAAAAGCTGATGAACATGGGTATGTAGACAATTTAATCATGAGATTCGACTCCAAAGAGAACATATCTCCATGAGCCTAATATAAAAATATCTAAAATGGGGAATTTTGGAAGTGAATAATGTGAAACCCTTTGCTACACAAAGCGAGATTACTCAAAACTTAAACCATGATCAACCATTAACAACAGATTACTAAAAATCACAAGAAATTAAAACCGATTTGCAGCAAGCACCATGAGCTGAGATTTATTACACAAGAGTTAATACTTGCATTTCACAACATATATTCAATGAGATACATCATTATTTTCCAATCAACTTGTTACATAAGATAATAGTTCCACATGTATATACATACCATTAAAGGCACATAAGCCAAAAACCACATATCGATCATCATGTCTACAAAACATATCAAGAACACTCCTAAGGACCTTAGTGTAAAGGGATGACACATAGGACTCGATTACTAGACATTATCTGTATACCATGATCCACCAGGTGTAGTTCCTCTTCATTTTATGTTCTCAACTATCCAATATTTAATTTTGCATGCACATCTACCTAAAAGATATTTAACTAGAAGGGTGAGACAAAAATCCCAATGAGAGATATAACTCTCCACCAACTCTATTATTATCATAGATAACTAAGTAGATAGACTAATGTTGGTTTGTTACACTAATGACTTTCAATCATAAGAATGATCTTATACTCAACTAGCTATTTCCCACAAGTATACGAGAGTAGTTGTAGTCGAGGTTGAACACAAGGAGCATTGGTTAGCTAGGCGCAAGAGTTATGATTTTCAATAATCTAGATCGTTTACACAAGATGATTGGATTAGAACAACTAAATTATAGATTTAAAATAAAATAGTAAATTATCACTTAAGAAAGGTTAAGATTCAGATTTAGGAGGATCCTATACTTGGGATTTCACTATCACATCATAGCTTATATTAAAATATAAATTTAAATATGTTAATTAACTTGCAAAGGAGGTTTGTAGTCATCACTCACCTCCTGGTAAAGTGATGATTATTCTAACTCCATACATCACTCTCGTGTATGTATTTCATTTCGAATCACAAACCTTGCTCCTCAACTTAATCCCATCCACTCTCGTGGTCAAGGACAAGTTGCCAAAAAGAGTAACTCCATACTCTCAAACACATATTCTCAGATTATATAAGAAAGCATAAAACATACAAGTATGATGGCCAATCACACAAACAAACATTTTAGATTTGAAGCAACTCTTAGAACATGCAAGCAACTAACATTTAGTATGAAATTCATATTTTCATACAAGATGTGACATGGGAGTTACTCTCCCATGTCCAAGATTTGGATTCTAGTCATCCATGGCTATAGAAAGAAGGTACAAGCAACATAAAACATCATAGGATACAGTAAAAGAGTAGAAAGAACTAGTATGTCCATGAGAAGTAGTAGAATGAAGAAGAACTCCGGCTAGAAGTAAAGCTCCGTCCTTGCTTGCTGCACTTTCTCCAGATTTCTTCACTCCCAAGAGGGTAGAAGAGGAAGAAGATCCTTGCTGCAAATAGTGAAGAAGAGGGTTCTCTCTCGAGTAACCACCTCCTATCTCCCTTGGTCTCCTCCAACTTCTCCTGGACTCCCTCCAGTTGAGTTACCCTCCAAAAAGTCCATCCTAAGCCGTCATCACTGTCCCAAGACAGCTTCGGGTCATATATATAAGTGTGAGACAGTTACATTCGCATTTTAGTGAAATATGCAGGTCACACGACATATATTTTATAAGAAACGATGTGTCTTATGCAATAACTAAAGTTTGGATCGAGTTCTGGGAGGTTACACGATGTGTCTTTAATAAGACACGACGTGTCTTTAATAAAACACGACGTGTTGCTACAAATCTGGAGTTATGCATTCAATTTCTGGTTTGAGACACATGGTGTCTTTAATAAGACATGTTGTGTCTTTTTAGGACACGAGGTGTCTTAATTAAGACACAGGGTGTCTTTCTTAGTTTCAACAACATTGATTTTCTGAATGTCTAGATGATTGGGAAATGCCTTTATGGATATTATAATGACATTTTCTCCCCATTTTGATGCCAAATTATTGTACCTACAAACCAAACCATAGATCAAGTAAATACAACAATAAAGATGAAAAATCTAGCATGATTAAGAGTGATTATTTGAGTTAAAATGATTGGGAAATGCAGCCCAAAGTGGTCCAAAATATGATATAAAATGCACACATCAACTGACATACTAAGAAGGTTGAACATAATTAACTAAATGACATATACCTCATGATTAAAGTAAATAGAGCACTAATATGCACTTGTCGCTAAGTATTAGAACAATTAATAATTTAAAAGGAATATGAAAAACATGTATAACTATTCTAAACTAAACAATATGAAAGCAAGCCAAGGCTTCAACCATTTCTTGTATTTGATTCTAATCGAATAGGCTACACATATGTTTACATATTTTATTATGCCTTGAGGATTTGAGTTGTACCACCCAAATCCAACTGACCACTGCAAAGTCAAAATTAGTGCCATACAAGGTCAATGGAAGAGCTGAAACCTCTCCACACCTCATGGTAAGTACACGAGAACACTGCAGAGACATATCAGCCAACTGCAAAAGTGACATACAGTCACATCAAGGGGGTTGGCTCATGCATATACACCCATATAACACCTAGCCCACCTTGGTGCATGTCATGACGCTAGCAAAATCGAGCTTTGGCCCACAACTCTCCAATCAGGGTAAGGCCCGCAACCAATCCTGTATCACATATCACTTAGATGACGAATCTTGAGGCATGATCTGAGAATCATGCATGGATAAAGTCACCCTCAATTGATTGATATTATGGTACCTAGCTGTCCCCACACACTCAACAATATGCACTCTAAGTTTCCCGTAGGAGTTACTCGTTTCACCATCCAGCAAATGCTGACACTGAATGGATCTATGGAACATGGCAAGCTACATGATTAGATTCCACTTGATTAATTAGACCAATTAAAGCATCTTTTAGCATAAATCAAGTTATAACATACAAATCATAGACAGATTCTTCAAAAAAAGGGCATAGTATTACAATAGAAGATATAACCATTTAAACTATAAATAGATTCCATCATCTCACAACACTGTATCACTGCCATTTACAAGGCTATCACCATCAACATATTATCATGGGATATCAATCCCTCATTCTAGTACCATAGGATATCACCTCATCTAGGCACTAAGCCCTTGCTAGGTCCTAAGACCCATCACATCATTCTTGTGATTCATTATTATCTCATCAGGCTTCATTGAGCATATAAGTATTGCTTATACCAACCATCACTTGTGCCACTCCACATTTACATACCATAGTAATCATTAGATATTACATACATCTCTGTGGAAAAGTTAATATTATATAATTAGAGAGATAATACGCTTTAACATATTAAACACCTTTAAATAAAGCAAGCAATGCATCATAAGTTCTCTAATTTAGGATTAGGCTTCATGCTTATTCCCCACAGGGTTCTCAAGCATCATTCTATCTAAAATCTCAGACTTCCACTACCTCCCATAAGTTGGGAGTGTATGAGGCTAAGAATTATACAATATAACCAAGTATGCACATTCACATATTCATACTTTCCATGTTCCCTTATCGAGACTTATAGCTAATGCTTAATATTGTTTAACCATCTTCATAGTATTCACTAATTATAACACCTAATTAACTCACATGGTTAAAGTCATGTCATTTAAGAGAGAGAGAGTACAATATTATGCTTTCTATTCATACACATTCAATAATATGACCTACCCTTAGAATCGAGGTCCATGCTCTTCACATATAGTTGATTAGGGTTTCACCTCATAATTACATTACCCACCCTCATTACACAAATTTTCATTCTCTTAAATCTGATTTAGGTTTGAACAACATTAGTTAGATATGAATAAATCATCATGTCATTAGCACTAGGTATAAACATTTCATAAATGCATGCGTGTATCGCCTCATTAAGTTATGTGTGGGTTACAATAATGTGTTATGTAAACAAGTTGACTATTGCACCAACATGATGTTTCATGTTTATGTGACCAATATGTTATTACCCTCCACAAGTTATCAACCACATTATCATACTACGAATGTCAAACCTTAGATTACATAACTATAGGGTTTTACTTCAAATTATAACAAGGCATTTATTAGATTATTAAACTTATTCACATGATTTCTACACAAAAGATAACACCCTTTGATTCCAACTAGGCTCATCACCACTATCATGTACTCACATTGTTGTCTCATTAACCTCTCTCACAAGTTATGATCATGTAAAAAAGGATATAGGAGACACTTGTAATGGATTACAATCTTTCACAAAGGAGAGCGTATATGTCTTACCATCTTATGATTAGGATTATCGTATGGTTACTTTACCACTAAACCCTACTTCTATAATCTCCCACCTTATTGGAGAGTTTTAAATCTAAGCATCATAATTAAGGATTGACCATTCATAGTCATGAAATCTTAGATAGATCATCACATTATGTATTGACTATATCCATACACAAGAGTATAGGTGTAACAACCCTTCATTACACATGTATCAACTAATCAGTTACATGACATCTCGGTCTATCCCCTAACCCTAGATGTCAGATTCACCTTCAACTTATGGTATTCATTTCACACTCATCATGTGATATTGGTTTCACCACCTTTTCAAGATGTCGAGTTTGCATTTGCATAGGGTATCAGTTTATTATCAACCCTAGGTATCAATTTCATCCCTTCCAAGGTGTGTCGACATGACATCCACATTGCAACACAGTCTTAACACCCACTAGGTGTATTAGTTTACCTCATCAAGGTGTGTCTGGATTTGTAACATCTTGGATCAGACTTTAATATATCAGTTTCATCTTCTCCTTGGTTGTCGGTTTAACCTTACTTGAAAGTGTGTCGGCTTCTCACACAACAAGGTAGTATATCGACTTAGCTTCACCATGATGTGTCAACCATTTACTCCACAAAGTGTGTCAGCCTCTCTCCTATGGGAGGGTACCTCATTTTAGCACCTACATGGTGTGTCTTCTTGACCTTATCAAGGTGTATCGGCCTACACACTAACCCTTGTGTTGTACTAGACACATTCACTTGTGTCGACTTAAGCTCCTGACTTTGTATCGGGTCAGACACATGTATCAACCATACCATCATCTAGTGTGTCGGTTTAAGCACCGGTTAGGCATGTCGGTTTAAGCACCACAAGACATGTCGGTCTAGCACCCTCAGGGCATGTTGGGCTAGCACCTTCAAGGCATGTTAGGCTAGCACCCTCAACATATCGGTCTAAGGTGTCGACCAACATGGCATATCATTTTAACCCCTCTAGAGCATGTCGGGTTTGAACTAGCTTGGAGTGTCGTCTAGATCAAAGTGTGTCGACTTGTCATCTTCAACCTTAGGATATCAGCCATTAGATCAACTATAATCATGACAGGAAGATACAAGATATGGACATCAAAGTAAATGATGTTCCTTCTTCAAATTAGTTCTCAAGACCGTCATTAACCACTAACATATATGAGATACACAATTTAGAGATGGGAATCAATGTAAGCACATGAAAGAGTGAAAATATTAAAGAAGGCTAAGAGTTATATAACCCACCTCAATAAGTTCTTCATCAAGGGTTCAAGCTCCATGATCAAAGATCCAAAGCCCACGTTTTTCAACTTGAAGATGATCCATCAAAAGTCCCAAACCCAGCCTCAACCTTATCTCCAAGAAAAAAGAAGAAGATGTCAAGGTTATGATAGCTCAAGGAGGAAAGAAGTAAAGAGAGAACCATGACCTTTTCAACCTTTATTCAAGGAATTATACATGGACAAGAGGGGAAGAAGAATATGAAGAAGAGAGCTCAAAGAAATCACCACCAAGAAACACAACTCACCAAGATGGAAGTTAAACCAAGAATCACCATGAGCAAGGAACTCGACCTCCCAAGATCTATGGGGACTTCCTATAGATCCTTAAGATCCCAAACTCATCCACTAATAAGAGAATAACAAGAATGGATGAAAGGGTTCACTTATGTGAAGAGGGAGGGGGTTATATACTTGAGGGAAGAAAGAGATCAAAAGAGAGGTGCCATCACCTTAAGAGTCTAGGTGACACTTGTCTACATGCAAAGGCCACATGCAACCACTTTGACATGCACGATTATGGCCATATAATCTAGGTAGAGTATCGGCCTCTTGGATTCCTACCGAGGGTGCCACATCTCCAAACCTATACACTACACTACACCAACCCGATACACTACATTCCAAGGTCAAAACACACATTATCCATAGATCATTATCACTACTAAGGATATCATCTCTTGCCCAAGATCCAAACTAGGTGTCCACCTCTTTATCTATATAATAGATGATTAAAAACAAGAGAAGTAACACTCTAGAGATGGTAAATTTCATGTTAACCCTTTACTTTGGGTAAATTGCAATTTACACTAAAACTAGCACACAAAGCACAAGCATCATCCACACATGTTCAACTTTAAACTTAAGCTCTCCACAAGGTGCCACATAGAATCATCCTATCTTTTTTTATGCTAAAGAACTAAGGGAACACTCAACACATGACATATTGCAAGATTACCCCTCATCTTGGGTAAATTGCACTCTGGTCCAAAACAAGCAAACATTGCTCAAATATTATCCAAACAGAACCAAACTTGAAACATAAGTGTGTCACATGATTACAAAACACCTAAAAGGATTAGATTAAAGTTATAAACAACTTAGTTCAAAACCCATGTTAGGGCCCTTACAACTAATCTAACTATAGAGTTCATAGTGGTGAAACCCAGACTTCTGACAATTCCATAAAATCTGAAGTAATCTTAATTGGTTGATTCTTTTTGCTCGTTGTTCCCTTTATTTTTAATATTGTTGATAAATTAGTTCAATTCTGTTCTTTTTGATTTAGCAACTTCCATTCAACACTTTCAATTCAATACCTTAATTTAATTACTCCTCCAGATTCTATTTTTTAGATATTGTTCATCGCCTTTGATTCGATTTAACTCCTGAGACGCTGTCTCTGAGGTTCGATACCTTCTGTACTATATAAATCCTATTATTTATAAGAGGAGTGAGTAACCATCAAAGGTTAAACTCCCGAGAAATTTTCTTTGGTGAATTTTGTGTACTTGCGACAACACATAAAATTTTGGTTCTGTTTCCGGGGACGATGGATGAAGTTTTTTTAACTCAATCATTTTGGATGATTAGGGATTTTTTTTCTTTTCCTTGCCTACTGACACCTGTTTCGGTAGTGTAACTCCTCTTTCTACAGACTTTCCATTTTAGTAATACTATTTTTTCTTAGTTAATTATATAATTTTTAGCTCTATGTTATAATTTTATTTTTTTCTTCTAGATTTTGTTTTCTTTATTAGATTTTTCTAAGCTTTGTTTTCATTTCCTAAAAAATGGAGTGGTTGGCATCACTAAATATTTGGTGTGAGATATGTGGTTCCTCACATCATTACATATTGGAGTGCCCCAAGATGTCTAAACACAAAGCAAACATGTGAATGCTCTTCCTTGTGTATAATATTACATCCCCCAAAGAGAAATATGAAGCACCGCACCCTGCAAGAAAGGAAGAAGCAAAACGTCAGGAAGAACATACCCTTGTTGACAAAAAAGAGGCTATGTGGTGAGAGATGTGGCTCCTCATATCATATCATACTATTGTCCCAAGATGTCTCCACATGAAGCAAACATGTGAACGATCTTCCTTGCAAATAATATTACACCCCAAGGAGATATATGAAGCATCACACCTTGCAAGCAAGGATGAAGCAAACTGCCAGGCAGAACATACCCTTGTCGATCAAAAGGAGGCCATGAGGGCCAATGCAAGAGTGAAAGACAACACTGCATAGGAAGCCCAATGCACTGCAACAGAGATGCAACACAACCTTGATTAGGAGATGGACATGTATCATAAAGAAATTGAGTCTATCACGATGAAGGAAATTCATGTAGCTTGGGCAACAACTGTATGGGCCCTGACTATCCATACACGTTAGAAAGTGAATGGATGGGCACCTATATAGATAACTTCATGATTCAAGAGGCCTTCAACAAAAAGGTTAAAGATTGATAGGCTCGAAGAACCTCCCAACAACCTAAAGCTCCACCACCCTCCTCTATTGTAGGATAAGATCCAGATGTTTACAATGATCAACCAACCTTGTTTGAGCCTATTGTGGATAATGTACCCTCACTCTCCCATGATGCACTGGTGGATCCTACCAAATAAGGACTTCCTCAACAAGAGCCCTACACTCCACTTCAACCACTCCTTGTCCCACATCTGGTTGAGCCCGATGAAGTGATCCCCAAGAAATTAGAGCAACTCGAGATAACTCCAGAACATGAAGCTCCACCAACCACCTCTGATGTTAACATTGATCCAAGAATTATCAATGACTAACAAAAGGGGTTGGGCCTATTATAGATCATATACATGTGGATCCTTTTGAAGAAGGGATTCATCATCAAGAGCCTTATATTCCTCATCAACCACCCCTTGTTCTACATCAGGTTAAACCTGATGGGGGGTTCCATCTTTGCAAGATCCTTGCATGCCTCTATTGTGTTGTAAGGTGATCTCTTCTAAGCCCATCGATTTGGTCATATGTTCCATAAAGGAATCATATATCCCCTTCAACATATTAAAGGATCCCTATACCTCCATCTACCTTCATATTGATGGAGTGTTAGATGAAGAGGACACACAACCGCATACAAAGAAACACCAGGCAGATAAGACAATTTCTCCCACGCCGACACCATATCCATTACATGTAGATCCAAGTGAAGGAGAGAAACTTGAGCTAGATGCCCCACCTGATCTATCACTATCAGTGCTACACATGGTGGATTCAACTTATACCACCCTCTCCTTTGAAAAATATGATTCACGATGGGTCTTTTAGGAAGAGTTAACTTCAAAGGTAAATGACAAGTATTATCACACCCCCCATCTGCATACATCAACAACACTTCCTCCACTAATGAAGGAAGATTTGTGAATCCTAATTAAGTGGAAAAGAGATGACAAGTAGCATCATTTTAACCAATGAAAAAGCCCCTTCGAGCTTCTACGACCACCTACTCATTAGGTGTATCATGAAGAGCCTCTATTTAAAGCTCCGACTCTCATCAACATACCTTTTAGATGGACATTTTTTGAGTTACCAGGGACACCAGGAGATTCAAGAGAAATTCTCCTCCCATTTTGGATTTAAGTTTTGCTTGGGATGAGCAAAATTTTAAGTTTGGGGTGGAGGTGGATAGTACGTTTCGTTTCCACTACCTATCTTCCCTCTTTTCCAGCTTATTCATCCTTTTTGTTTACTTACATGTAGTTTACTTTGCTTTTGTTTGTTTTCCCTTGTATGCAATATGGCCTTTATCTAGATAGCTAGTTAATTGATATGCTTGTAGTTAATGTATCCTCTTAATTGAAGTGAATCCCTTGCAACTTTATCATTACACCATTTTTGTTAAAAAGCACCTGTCATCTAAGACCTCAACTAGAACTATTTCTTAGAAGAATTGGCAAGACTAAAAAGTATAGATAGGGACCAAAATACAATGTGCCTTTATCAAAATTGTGGAATTAACTTGTGAAGTTATGACTTTTTTCTTGTTTTAGAATGGTCTAAATTGATGTTACAATACTCCCAAGTCATTGAAATTCTAAAAAGCAAAAAAAGTACAAGATAAATATCTTCTACTCTTCTTCTGCCACCTTCTTACCTCCCCATTCATTAAAAAAAAAAGAATAAAAAAGGCAAACAAATGTGACAAACTCCAAGTTCGGGGTGGCACATCCCCTTTCTCCCCCACCTTTTCTTCTTCCATACTCCTCATAAATTTAATAGCATGCACCATCAAGAAAAGATGCCAAAGCGCACATCAAAACATACATTCAATATAACTACAAACAAAGAAATAAAAAGTTATCCAGTGGAATAGATGCAAGAAAAATTCCTTCCATACCCTCCTTTACTCCGCTTTCATGCTTAGGATAATCTACATAACCCCATCAAATATTTGAACCCCAGTCTTGTGCTACTTTCTGTAAGAATATGTGGGAGTACTGATAATTGAAGGGATATAACATCTAATTGCTTACCAAGTTTCAAAATAGAAACAAATTGTGAAGTAAAATTCTAGTGAAGAATGTTAGAAAATCATGTCTTTGTGGCTCCAGGAAATCAGGGTGCTTGGCCTTGAAAAGGTGGTGAGAATAATGTAGTGCTATGCGAGTGAGGTGAACAAGGTGTTAGTATAAATTGATGGGTGTTTATGATTTGTGTTACTCGGGACCAACAACAAATAAGTTCGGGGTATTTTGAAGAATACACATTAATCACTTTTAATGGCATTGTTTAGGTCATTCATTTAGGCTTTTCTATCTCTTTTCCTTCATATATAGGATTTAATTGCAAATTTCTTTACTTTTCTCCTTTTATTAGAATTCTCATTTATTTTGTGTTATTTTGTAGATTTTCATGCACTTTGTTGCTCCTTAAACTCAAGTCACAAATTTATTTATTCCCTTGAGCAACCTGAATATTAAAAGGGTGATTTCAGCCCATCAAATCCCAAGATTCAAGACCCCAGTTCATAATACCAGTCTTCCAGTCGCCCGACTGACTCATCTATTCGGCCGACTCAATTCTAGCCTATCTCGCTTCCCAAAATGCCGATTGAGTGTCTCGTATCCTCCATTCACTTGACCCACAAGTGTTGACCAGTAAAAAATTGATTTGGGAAAGAAAATTACTACAGATGAAGCGTCCATCTCATGGCACAAAATTAAAGTGAGTCCACCAACTCTTGCTCACTGGTCGATCGACCTGTGATCAAAATCTATTCAAATTGAGAAACTCATCAATGTAATTTACGTCAACTAACATACTTCAGGATGAAACATCAAAATAATTCCAGTCGAGCGACTTAGATCCCAAGACAGACAGCCGCAACTTCCATTAAGCCTTATACATGGTTTATCGTCCCCCTTTTTCCCTATAAAAGGAGAGGGGACCCAAAAGACAAAAGGATCCAACTTTTCATACTTTGGACTTGTTCCACTTTCATTATGTTTAAGTAATCCCCTCTTTGTCACGACATGGGGTGTAGTCCTATGATGTCCATATCTTATCTTAGCAAACTGTAAACCCCCTTTAACGATATAAAAGATATATTTTTTATTTTCTTACTAATATGGAATGTGATCTGATTAGTCATGCTCCATGACATATATGATCCATGATGATATAATCTAAGACTTGTGGACTAGAACATCAAATTAACTCATGTATTCCTCGAAGAGACCAATGACATGAATCTATTGGACGAATGAACAAGGACCCTCAGAACACTGATGACCATAGGTATGCAGAAAGTTTAATACACGAGATTTGATTCTAAAGAAGACAAATATCTATGGTCCTAATATGCAAATATCTAAAAAGAGAAATTTTAAAAGTGCCTAATGTAAGTATGAAATTTGATAGAGAGTCTATTTACTTAAGTTGTGTTTATTTACTTAAGTTGTTTTAGACTATTTATAATATGGAACCAAGTGTGTCTTGGCCCATTAGTGTTTGTCTAGTATCTGTATGCTTCCCCATTATCCTCTTTATAGGAAAGGGTGTCTGCCTCCTATCAATAAGAAAAACCTACACGTTAGGAATTTTCCCCCACTCATATAATTTTCCACATGGTATTAGAGCATCCGCTACTATGCTTCCCCTAACCATGAGAGAGAGAGAGAGCGCAAAGGAGAGAAATCTTCTCTTGTGGGGGGCCATTGCCACTAGGTGCTGCTTGGTTGCTTGCATGGATGATCTACCCCTACATCTTTTAGAAGAGACTCCATGAGTCGTCTCCATCTTCATCAACAAAAAAACATACTATGAATTTGTTGGTATCTAGAGCTACGAGGACCTCCATGCCTCCGTAAATCCTTCTTTCTAATGAAGCCACCACTATCCTATTTGCCGCCATCATCACAAATCTACACTATGATAACATCAGTTTTGATGCACTTTTATAGCCTTTTTCATAATGAAAATCATTAGAATTATTGTTTAGATGTTTGGTTTTGTTCATTTTACCTTCAGTTTTTCCAAATGATAGGTTTTAATTAAGTTTTATTGATATTTGAAGGAATTTAGTGCAAAATTGACAATATCAATGGGTAACTATTGATACTCTAATTTGATTATTCAAGACTCGACAAACTCCCACCAGTATTTGACCAGTTGGTTGACAGATCAAGCTTTTCTCAAGAAAGTCAACAATACCCTGTCGGATTGTCTTTGACAGATGCATCGACAATATCTAGTAGGAGGGTTGACACACTTATCATGGGAGCCTCGACAGACACATCTCATCGACGTCTACACCGACATAATCCTATCAATTGCTAGCTATCGAACAAATCCATTGACAACCCTGTCCATGAGGAAGCCCACAATGCCATCATCGAGAGATAAGATATCGATGAACATGTCAACAACTCTGTCCACAACCTCAAATACTGATGTACTCCTATCAGGGAGCCATTCTGTCGACAAACATGAAAATCAACACTATGTCGATCCACAAAGACCTGTCTAAGAATCACTACATTGACCACGAATGTTGATAGGAGAAGATAGGAGGTTGATGCCATGTGGACCAACTAAAATCGACAAAGCACAAGTCAAAGCCTAAAAATAGGCCCCAAAATCTCACTTCAAACAAACTTGGATCCTCAGAGTCACCAAGCCAAAAGGCTGCCACCAAGTTCTAAAGCCCAAGGATGAGAATTATCAACCAGTCTAGTTCTGTTGGCCTAGCTGGCTGTCGACCTCTTTCTTGGTGGCTCAATCCACTACCATTGACGGATCTGACAGACTTTCTTGCACAAAGCCAAGATCAGAAGAAGGAGAAGAGTCATCGACTGTTGGCTATCAACTGATATCCATCGACCTCTTTCTTGAGCAGCCAAAAGGTTGGTAGATTGATCACCCGATCTACCTTTGTATCAACCTCTTTCTCTTCTTTTCCTTATCATGACTTATTCAAGTTGTAGTTCATTTTTTTTCTTGTCCCATGCGTGGCTAAAATCCATAACTTGAGTTGGGATTAGCCATCAGGCCCTCCCAACCATGTTATTGTTCATTCTTCTATTTTATGGCATATGTTCTTTAAAGTTTTGTTCTTATACTCTTGTTTTATTATGTTGTTTAACGATTAGCTACCCTCTTATGATGTTTGATATGGATATTGTTAAAGAGAATGATTTCAATGAGATCTAGAATATAGGTTAGTAACAAGATGTGAGAGTGAGGAGTTGCTATAACAAAAGTCATACATTTTTTTCTTGATCTTTTGGTTACTATCTAGAGAGAGAGAGAACCCCTAAGATAAAAATCTGCCCTAATATCAAGAGAAGGAAGAAATAGATAATTTTTATAAATGTTTGCAAAGCTAGGCAAGGATATAATTTAGTAGTGAAGGTTTTACATGGTTGAGGTTGTCTTGATTGGTGAAAACCAATCCAGGCCCCTTTTACCATTGTTTCCTAATTCATCTTTATTTCTTTCTTTTGGTTTCCTCTAAACTTAGACTTTACTGCTCAATTAGGTTAATTCATTCCTTAACTGGAACACCATCAAGTTCGCTTAATTGGTTAGGCTAGACTAAGCTAAGACTATTTTGTTCTTGTTTTGTTATTCTCCTTATCCCTGCATTTCGACCCCATACTATGGCAATAGACTCCGTATTTAGTTGCTGACTTTCTTCTAGTCAGATATAAATTAAAAGTCCAGTAACTTTGTCTGGATAATTGTGTTTACACTTTTGACCCATGAAAAAGAGCGATCACGCTGCCATTATCTACTTCGCCACAATCTGCTTCATGCCACCACCTTTGAAATCTAATCCAAAATCTTGGATAAAAATCTCTCTTTTCTACTTATATTGGGGACACACCAACCCTATATTGCAATAGTGGAGATTCATAAGGATTTCCCCTTCTTTTTTTGTTGTCTTTGGAGTTTTTCTACTGCTGTTCACCACCAACACAATGTGTCACTTCTAGACATGACGTGTAGGCAATGTCTCCTTTGTTGGCGACTTCGTTCGCAAAGTCCACCCACAATGACACCGTGTGTCATTTTTTGATATGGTGTGTTGCCTGCACTACGACACAACATGTCGTGTAAAGACACAACATGTTGCATGCACTATGACACGGCGTGTCATGTAAAGACACAACATGTTTCCCTCTGTCAACTGACATAGTGTGTCACTCTATGACATAGAGTGTCCCCTACTTTTTATCAGCATTGACTGGTGCTACTGTGATATCAGACACGGCGTGTCTCTTCATTGGCATGGCATGTCACCTACTTCTTCTGCTTACATTGTCAACTAACACGGTGTGTCTCTTCATTGACACAACATGTCACCTGCATCTATTGTTAATCCATCCACTAATTTGCATCACGATGTGTCTCTTCATGTGATAAGCTATGTCTTCTACTTCCTGTTGCTACATCTTGGTGTGCTACAATGGTTCTATTATATGGTGGAGGTATCTATACATGGAGTGTCCCTTCCTTATTACCAACAACAATTATCTTCTTTTTCAGTGATTTTATTATTGTCTTTTGTTCTTTCACATCCCCCTCCTAGTCTAGCCCTACATACCTTTTTGCGTACCTCTTCATTACTTGTCCCACCCCATATTATTTTTTGACCTAATCTAATTTTTTTTGGTGGGTCTTTGCCCCCACACCCCTAGATTTATCAGCCTAAGAGTCAGACAAATCTCTTTTCAGATCCTAAAAAGATCCATATATTTTTCTATTTGGATCTACACAATCGGGTCATGTTGCATATTGACTTGAATTATCGGTTACCTCCTCCATATATTTTCTTACACAACCCTACCTCTACCATTGTTTTTGACTCTCCACTCCAACCACTCTCTTGACTCTTTTTGTGGTTGGTGTGAGGGGTAAAATGGAGGATGAAGAATAGATGGAAGAGATGAAATGGAGGAGAGATGAATAAAGAAGAAGAATAATTTAGTTATGCTACTACATGGATCTTCATGCCACTTTTACTACTGATATATGGATCCTTATTCTACTATATGGTGTTCCTTTTTCTTCTATGTGAATCCTTCTATTGTTACGTGGACTTTTCATGCTTGTTGATGCTATCTGGAGTGTTCTATTGCTATTCTTGCTTATTCATCATCTACCTCGACTGCTACTATGAAGTTACATATTGGGACATCATTCTTGCTACTTGTGCTATGATTAGCATATTTTACTTGCTACTTTGTGCTTTTGCACTAGTTGTCTGTGCTCTATTTGCACATTGACTTTCTACTATGACCAAGCACTCTCTGGACTTTGTATACTAGAACTCTCTAGACGTTGATGTCTACTAATGTAAGTATTCTAATATATAAATTACTGAAGAGATAAAATGCTACAAAATATTTTTGAACATTATAAGCATGAAACTAACATTAAAATATGTAGTAGCTCTTAAATATTTTATGTATGATATTAACATAACATCTATAGAAATTTTTAAAGTATAAATGTCTCTTCTTTCTTTAACATCATTCTTATCTCATTACTAATCTTTATATGGAGATATGTATTATGGTACCTGGGTCTCATGACCTGCACTAAGGTGCCTGGGTCACATAACATGCACATAGGGCCTAAAAATGTATCTGAATTAGCCTACACTAAGGTTATGGGCATCATGACTTACACAAAGAGCCTGAGTCATGTCTCTCTTACATTGGCCTACACTAGGGTGCCTGGGCCTCATGACTTGCACAAATGGCCCGTGTCATGTCTTTCTTGAGTTGACCTACACTAGGTCCTACCGTCCTGGGTCTTACTCCATAATATGATGTCATCTTATTAAAATTCTGATCTTAACATGAATCTTAATACATTATGTTCTTATAGTCTTATCATAAATTAATATCTTGAACCTTAATACATGAATCTTAAAAGAATCTTATCATGAAATCTAGAGCATACATCTTAATGAACTGACATCATAAATCTTAAAGCATTTTGTTCTCATATTCTTATCATGACTCGAATCATGAATCTTAATAAAATATTATGTTGGAACTTAATCATGACTTAGTACATTGTAATCTTATAATATTATCATGAACTGAATTCTCAATACATTTTGATCTTAATTGAATCTTTATCTTGAAAACTTGATCATTTCTCAACATGTTCAAAACTTATATTCTTACATAATACTTAACTCTTAAGTCTTAATCATTATAAGAAATCTAAATAACTTCCTAGTGCTTTCAATCTCTCGAAGAAATCATAATAGCATAATTCTACTTGAAATCTTAAGTACAATGTTATGCCACATTTTCAAGTAAGTATGATTATGTTGCTTGCATATGTTATCTTGTAGTTATATTCTTTTTTTTGGATCGGGTAAAATAGCACTAAAAAAAAAGGGTATAGTTTAGCCTATAATGTACAGAGGGTGGGTTAACTACAAAAAACCCCACTGTAAACTGAGGACATGGTCTAAACCCTTATAAATCATAGGTTTGGCCTTACATGCCATACAAATCTTCTCAACCAGATCATCAAAACACTTGAATTTGTCAAGTTCATCGCCTCCATGGAGCCTCTTGTTTCTTTCCTGCCAGATGAGGTATATGATGGCGGCCACACCCAGGCCACCAAAGCCCATCATGTTCTTGTTCCTGGTAGTCTTAGACATAATCCACATTAAGCCATCGGGCAAACTCACAGGTGGCATCCCACCCCACCCGCACTTCAGGGACAATCGAGTCCAAATGTATCTGGAGTAAGAACATGTGAAAAAGAGGTGGTCGTGAGACTCTGCCTCCGCTTTGCGAAGCAGGCATTGGGGATTCACCTCCAAGCCCCATCTGATAAGTCTATCAGCCGTAGGGAGGCGGCCAAAGAGAGCTCTGTAGATGCAACAGTTCCACTTTGGGGAGTGGAGGTTGTTCCAAAGGAGCCTCGCCCAAGGCACATCCGTCCCCTGAGGTTTACAGATCCAAGGTTTATCTACATTCCTCATGAAAAGCCCATTTACATCAAATCCGTAATCATTTCTCAGTGTCACCCATCCCTATTTCATTCTGTGCCAAACAAGGGAGCTGCCCTGTTCATCAACAATGTCATTCAGGCTTCATCCAGCAGGACCAAATGGAGTTGGTCTCCATCAGATATCTATCGATTCTTTTGAGAGTTGCGCATTCAGCCATGTTTCTTGTATCCTTCAAACCCAAGCCACCTTGTTTCAGGTCCCTGACGATGGTATCCCAGGTGACACCATGGGCCTTGCTACCCCAAAGGAACCCACTGATGAGACCTCTGACTTTGTCGATGATGAAAAGCGGTAGTTCAGTTTGGTTGCACCAAAAATGGAACTTGGCCATTAGAACAAATCTGCACAAGACAATGAATCCCACCATGGAGATGGAGAGGCCCACCCATTTACTAATGGTAGATCAAAGGTCATCCACCAGCTACCCATAATCTCTGCCTTTTCCCCTTCCTTCGGAAATAGGGATGCCGAGATATTTCAGGAACCGACCATAGATTAAGCTAGCCACTGTTCTGAGTCTTCCCCTTCTACTATCACAGGAGCGAGAGAAAAACACTCTGGATTTTATGTCACTGATGAAAAGGCCCATGAGCTTGTCGAAGATTTCCGACCTGTTTCTAACTCTACACATATACTTACAGTGGCCAGCGGTGAAGATCATTACATCGTCAACAAAAACCAAGTGGGAGATAATGGGCGTGCCTTTAATCTTGAACACCTTGAAGTTCCCCTCCTCCATGTCCTTGTTGATGATATGAGAAAGACCTTCCATCAGAATGGTGAACAACAAGGGTGATAACGGATCACCTTGCCTTAGGCCATTGGAGGCATTGAAGAGGCCATAGGGAATTCCATTGATTAGCACCAAGAAAGACATAGATCCAACACATTGTTTGATTAGGTTGATCCATCTCCCTGAGAAGACCATGGCATTCATAATCTTCCATAGGACTGATCACTCCATGTGATCATATGCTTTGCCGATATCAATTTGAAAGCACACCTTCTTAGTTGTATTGGCTTGATTGAAGGTGCCGAGGAATTTAGAAGCTAGCAACGCTCCATCGGTGATGGACCTGCCTTGCACAAAGGCCAATTAATCAAGAGAAATGATTATAGAAAGAACCTTTTTTAGTCTGGCCGATAGGAATTTAGAGATGATCTTGTAGAATGTAGAGAAACATGCTATAGGGCGGTAATCAGCCATAGACGTAGGTAGATTTTTCTTGGGAATCAATCTAATGAAGGCATGATTGACTTTCCTCACCATGGATCCACCAACCATGAACCAATGGATTGTGCGACACACATCATGCTTAATGATGTTCCATGATGCCTGAAAGAAATTGCCATTGAACTCATCCGGCCCCAGAGCTTTGGATGGACTGATGCTGAAAACAACATTTTTGATTTCCTGATCCGAGACCTGACCGCACAAGTTCCTGTTCATCTTGTCAGTCACCCTAGAAGAAGGTAGGCTACAATCATTGGTCTGGTGGTTTTTATTATACAAATTTCTAAAATAATTCACCACTTCAGTAGCCACTTCATTAGGTCCCCTGATTACCGATCCATCCTCTTTGATGAGCCCGTGTATGCAATCTTTCATGTGGTTCTTCTTAGTAGCGTTGTGATATATTCTAGTATTCCGGTCACCATCTTTGATCCACTTTAGTCTTCTCCATTGCCAATGGTAGAGTTCCTCAGCCTTCTCCAGCTGTGCAAGTCTATTACCCAAATGTTCCTCTTTATTTATTATGTCTGGATCAGTGGGGTGAAGTCTCAAGTCTAGCGCAGTTGCCTTGTAATCCTCCTTAGCTTTAATAACAAGATTGCGAAGGTTGACCAGACCCCTCGAGCAGTCCTTGAGGGCGACCTTTGTTCTTTTCAGCTTCTCTGCAACACAATAAATAGGATTGCCAACCATGCCTTCCTCCCAAGCCTTAGTTATGACTTCATTAAACCCCAACCAATCCACCCAGAAGTTCAGAAATCTAAAGGGTCTGTTCTTATTTATGGTGTCGTCCAACTTCACCACCAACCAAGCATGGTCGCTGTTGGGGTGTCCTCCCAAAACCACATTATCTTTCACAAAGATGTCTAGCCAGGCTGAGTTAACCAAGCCTCTATCCAGGTGACTGGAGATCCTGTGAGCCAGTATTCTTTTGTTTTGCCAAGTCATGATTCCACCCTCCATATTGAGTTCAATGAGGTTGGCAGCATCAATCGCCTCATTGAATCTGCTCAAAATGGAATCCAGAATCAGCTTCCCTCCTAATTTATCCCCTGCTTGTCTGACATGGTTAAAGTCGCCTATAACCAGATGTGGTACTAGTTGTTGAGTAGTCTCCTTAATCGTCTCCCAACAGAGCCTTCTTCTAGCCTCATCATTGTGGCCATAAATACCACTCACTACACAATGTAAGCCCCCTGGTTGATACAACTAGCAACCATAACTTGATCTGTCATATGGATGATCTGGACATCCCATACATCTGTATCCCATCCCATGGCAATCCGTCCTCCTTCAATATGATCAAGGTTAAGGGCACAACCCCATCCCTTGGGAAAAAGCCCAGCAATCTTCTCCTTATATCTTCTCTTGATTCTAGTCTCAAGATAGAACACCAAGGTCGCATTCTGGTTTGTGATAATTTTCCTTACTCGTCTTTGCCTCTTTGGCCTAGACGCCCCCCTCACATTCCAAGTGAGGATGGTCATTTTAATGCTGGTTGGACTGCCCCCTTCTAGGGGTTGTCATTCTCGGTGATGTGCATCTTCCCCTGGAACTACTACTGTTGGTATAGCCTCTTCTGTTACAGCTCAAGCCGGAGAGTTCATCAAGCAACTCATCTGGGTTCAAGTTCTTGAGTAGTGAGAACTGGTTATTATTAGCCTGAGAATACGGTCGTACACCCACATCCACTTCACCCTCCTTAAGGGTCTTCTCACTTTCCTCAGTATTACCAATATCTGGTTCTTCTATGCGTTCCACCTCAGTAGCAGTGGCCGTAATGGCTGTGTCGCTGGCGACTCCCTGCGTGTCATGTGTGGCTATCATCTGTTCATTGTTCTGGGTTGTTTCAGATTGCCTTTTGCTTCTGTTTCCCTTTGTCTCTGGGAGGGTCTCCTTCTCAAATCTCTACCACGGGCGATCGGAGGTTGGGCTGCGGCATGGCCAAAAACCTTGCAAAGCTCACAACGTTCAGGGAGTGCGTCGTAGACCACCTTGATGGCTAACTCCTTTCCATCAGGCATTTCAAGCATAACCACCGACGAAGGGGCCTTGTCTGCCTTCAGTTCAATGCAAACATGTGCAACACCCGCATAGCGACCTGTTGGCATAAAATCGATCACCTTTGGCTCGCCTATACCATTGCTGATGATGGTGATGGCACGTCTGGACCAATGATGCCCGATCCCGGGTAGGGTCACCCAGGTCAGCATCGAGGTTAGAGAAGCCCTCCGAATGTCTACATCAGGTGACCACTGCCTGGCGATGACGAGCTTCCGGTCGAAAAACCAGGTCCCCTGCTCTAGAGAAACCTTCATATCCTCCTCTGAAGCAAATCATGCTAAGAAGAGTCCTCCCACCAGGGGGAGCATTGGAGTTCGCTCGATGGTCTCCAAGAGTGCAACATCCACCCGTAAAGCTGTTGGAGGATGCATTTGGCCCCCATGACCTGCACGATCACAGAATGTTTGTGGAACACATCCATATCTTACACCACCGGAGCTGCCATCTTCATCCATGGTCGGTTATCCTCCTTCCTAAAGGTAGGCACTTTAGGGTCGCCCGGTCCCCACACTGGTTGATGGATGCACCTGACTTCCATGGGTTTAGCAGCGGCGATCGCCCAAGATCGGCCTCGCGTCACGTCTGTAGCCGGGTTGCCCTAGGGTCCCTTAGAAATGCTGGAGGAGGACGAGGCAGGTTGGTCTACCCCACCCCCACAGAAGCCCACCATGGATCGTCCTGAGCTAGAGAGGGATCAGAGCGATCTTAGAGAGGGGGCTAAACAATAGTTGCATGCAGAAAAAAATATCTTGTAGTTTTATTCATCAATATGAATCTTATGAATAAATTATATAGGAACATGATCCTTTAATTTTCTCATGAACTGGTTCATGAATCCTAATCATTCTAAGAAGTGTTAATTATATATCTCTACTTGAAATATTGAGTATGAGTCAGAACATCATGAAGGTATGAAGACTTTAATTTAAAATCTTAGAACATTAGAACACATAAATCATGATGCCTTATATGAGAAACATGTAACTATATTGGGCTTAATAAATATGAATACTCATGGGCATGAACCACTACCTCTTGCAACAACTTAATTTTAGTTCTTGAATCTTTAAGTCAACAATTAATCCCCAAAAAGATCATGAATATCCATTAAACCGATATCTCATACTTCCTAGGTCTAGGTTAGGGTTTCTATCCCGTTTTAAGGGTATATGAATCATTGGTAATAGATCCGAGGTATGGTACAACTAGTACACATAGTCAGGGATCTAAATTCGTTTTCTTATTATTAAATTCCACTAGATACCACTTGTCTTCACTAATCATTAGTAATTTTCATGTAAAGCATATTTAGTGAATACCAGTATATATATATCATCAGAGCTTATACCTATAGGTACCTAAATATTCTACACAGTTTTATCTTTGAAACGGTATCTTGTATATCAAAAATGGACATGTGGATCTCAACATATGAAGGAAATAAGGTGATACCTTTTCAGAACAATCATAGCCCTACAATCATGCTCCAGCGACATGGATGTATCTGCCTTTCATCTGCACTTCACGCAGGAAGTAACCAGACCCAGGGCAGGATCCGATTGACCCGATCCTCCTCTTCGTTCTTGCATGTTGCGAACGGGAGCATCCTCTGGTTTCTCTATTTCACAGAGTAGTAGACCACGGTGGGTTGGCACAGTGCGCTCCCCGTGGAATTCTCTCTCGACCCTCCTTGCTTCCTTTCCTCTGGTCATCTTGCACCTCCGCACACAGGAGACACCACGAGGGGTAGCAGCGATGTCTGTCTGCAGGTTGCAGGACCACCAGGTAACCCAGAGGCGCCGCTACAGGAGGGGGGAAGGTCATCGCTGCGCAAGTCTACTACGACAGATCGTCTCCGAACCCAGTTGATCTCTGTTGCCTATTTTCATGTTCGAGGTAGCCGCTGGCTCACCAGCGACCATGATTGTGTCAATGTCTAGCCATGGATCTGAGATCGGAAAGTTGCAAGCCTTTCTTCAGCAACTGACTTTAAACCTCTCACACACAACACTCTCTAGATATAGATGATTGGCATGCTGGAATGCCACACCCTTCCCTTAGCCCAGCTTGACTAGAAGGGAAGACACCACCAAGGTGGGGCGTCTTCAAAGGAACCCTATCAATCATCGAGCATCGCCCAGCCTGTTCAGGGACCCATACGTCATCGTCGCTGAAGGGCACAACCAAGGTTTCGTTATGTTTCCCTGGCGAGTGGTGGTCTCCATTGTGGCTAAACATGTGTATCATAGTCCCGTAGAGAAATATTAGAATTGTGATTGTGCTTGCCTCTCCTCTCCAAGGTCCTTGATCATGTTTGTATATATAGGCAGTGTCTCCGAGAGTCCAATCTTATCATGTTATGCCTACTAAGGAAATCATTATATCCACAGTTAGGTTTCATTTAGGATATGTATACTCATCTGCCAGTTGATAAATCTCCAACTTAAGAATATCCATCATGGCCTACGCAGCAAGGAGTCTAACCCTTACGATGTAAATGTACCTAAGTGTAACATGCTTGGGTATAAGATTAACCCCACAAGTTATCAAACCACCTCAACATTTCCAAGTATATATCATATTAGCTTTTTGAACACCAATTATGATCACTAAGGAAAGGTTTTGTGACATATACATGTACTTATAAAATTTGAATGAGTGCTCAACTATATTCCTCCGCTATGATTTAGTCACTTGATATACATCCATAGTCATCCCTAACATACTCTTCAGATTAGTTCAAGATCATCATCCTTGGTAGCTCCTTTCATAGTAACCATCACTTTTTACAGCTTTGAGACTCAATATCCCTCGTGACACTACCTCATCTAGGATTTTAGAATTAGGGACTACTAATCCAAGTGGATTCCATTGGCTAATAAAGCTCTAACAATTGGAATGTTACAATATCAGATGCAATTACCTTTTCATCAGTTACTCCATACCCTAAAGTTATCCAGTCATTTTCATTTTAGTGAATCATATCAATGCAAATATGTTTTGCATGAACCCGTCACCATGTAGTATATTATCATAAAAGGTATTTTTCATTGAATACGTAACATATAATTCACACAACGATAGGGACAAATGCGTCTCAAATATGACTTGATTAGTGTTCTTCTAACAAAATTATGTTCAATAGTATATGTTTGAAACATTATTATATGTTGCATGACTATTAGTGTAAATATGTCTTACAATATTTTATGTACCCAATTCATAAGCTATTTTATCTCTCTATTAAATGTTATAATTTAGAACTTTTGTTATGCAATATAAAGCTATCCTAGATGAAAAAAGTTGAAGTAAGAACATGTTATGCAATAGGATGTCATCCACTATTTCAATGAATAAAATTGTCTTTTTTTGGTTGAAAACTTTGGAGGATAGGCCTCCAATTTTGTTAATGGGTGTGTTTATGTGACATCAAACAAGATGTATATACTTATATTGTCAAAACCTTTTGAAATATCATATATATGGTTGCGTATTAATGTCAAGAATCATGTTTGTTGGTTTATTGTTGATATGGTGTGTATGCCACAAATTCTACAAGGATCAATAGTTGCAATATGGATGACCAACTTTTGTTATATCTTGAATGTGATTTTACGTGTTATAGGGATTTTCCCCCCTTACTACCAACCAACCAATAATGAATTTTGTATAGTTCACTACACTAACAACCTAAAGCTTCTCAGATATATCATGTACTTGGTATTAAAAAATGATAAACCTTAATATACTAGTATACATTTCCCACCAAGCTTCCAAGTATCACTATATTATTTGTTACAGTGTATATATCGACAACTTCTCAATGATAGTGTATGGATCACAAGCTTATTAATTTAGAACTAATTATACCTATGCCAAGGACCATGTGATTTTTACCAACACCTTATAAGTGTCAGTATAAAGGGCATAAGGAATTATGAGAGCTAACCCAACACACTTATATCGGCAACCACAAGTGATGTAATAACCTCATAAAACTGTCGATAAAGTCCTATCATGTTATCAGTTTAGCCAGCATTTTTTAGCTGTTGGTATATCTTATACCGACATTTTTGTACCTATACCAACATTTAAATGGTCGTTGGTATATGCCCATATTGTTGTAGTGTTGTCCTCTTATTATGCATCATGCAGTGACTTACTAGCATAATTTCATATGTGTTTTTATGTGGATGTGCAAATTATAATAACATGTAATTACACAGAGGTGATAATTCCTACAATAAACTTTTAGAAGGGTAGATGGGTTAATGTATTGCTTAGAGAAAGTGTGTATATTACCCTTACCATTCCATATTATAAGCAATTTTGTACCATGTAATGCTCAGAACATATATATATATATATATATATATCTTTTATATCTCATCCCATTACATTAGATGTCTTACTTCCTACCAATATTGTTTGTGTTATTCTAGTTTGTCACATGTAAAAATATATATGATGTACTCATATTTAATGATTTGACAAGTTTCTTTATGTACAGAAGTTCTCTCATACAATGGACGCTTCAAATTTTTTTATTTGTCACTTCTCGATACATTATTTCTTGAGCTACCCCAATCTTCTTTGTGACGCCCCGCACCACAACAAGTGAGGTTACTCGAATCAAACAGTGGAACATAAAACTAAACACCCAGGTTACCATAAAACATAGGAAATTAAAACCCATTTCATCAAACCATAAAAGTTGTAACATGATTCACACGAGTCCACAAAAGCCACTTGTATTACATATCACCTGCCCAAAACATTATACAAGATACTATTCACTGGCTCTCATGTCACATCCTGTCACACAAGGTAACCTGTTCATATACATATATGCCATCTCTATACAAAAATGGGCATAAAGCCAAAACCTCGTATCGATACATACAACAAAAACCTCCCCAATGGCCTGAATGTATAGGGACGACACATGGGACTCTACTTCTATACACAAGTAGCATGTCCAACCTTTCAACAGCTAATGGTTCTCTTATTGCTCAGCACCAATAATAACACTTCATTTTACGTACTTTTTGTATATATTTTATGCCACTTTTAACATATCTTTTGCTAACTTTCCCCACAACTTTAGCATCTTTTTGTCAAAGACTTCAGTTACACATATTTCCTTGGTTTTAGGCACGAATATAGCCCAAGTCGTGGTCATTACCTTGAACGCGACCCATTCATGCAACAAGAGCCATATCACCGTGGTTAAGGTCTTCATCTGCCTCCAGATCACGGTCTCTTTGCACTCCAGCCAGACCGCGACCAGCTTGGAGGCCGCGATCAAGCCAGACCGCGACCAGCTTGGAGGCCGCGATCATTATTAAGCCCGCGATCATAATAGAGGTCGCGATTAACTCAGAAGGCCGTGATCCAAATAGAGTCACGATCCCAGCAGACCGTGACCAAATGGGGAGACCTCGACCTCGACCTCTACAACGCAATGCATGAGTCGACCTCGACCACGAGCCACATATAGACCGCGAGCCACATCCAAGTCACGACCAAGTTTGATCGCGACGAAAGAAGGAATAAAGAGTGATCACGACTGCAGTCTAATGCCCCCCCAGCCCAGACCGCGACCACGATCTAGGCTTAAGTCAGTGGAGTGCGCCTATAAATAGGCCACCCACCCGTCTTGTCAAATCATCAGATCATAGATTGGATCTCAAAGGCCATGAAGTGTTGCTGCGTCCTAGACTCATTCCATTTCATCCCATCTACCAGTCTTGGATCTCCAAAGGTAGAAGCTGAGGAGAGAGAAGACTGAAGACTCATTCTTCGAGAGAAGAAAATCATCTGTTCCCTCAACATACTAGATCTAGACTTGAAGAAGTATCGTGTCGTATCATGTTCCTTCCCTCTCTGTCTAGATCTATCATTCCGTTCCACTGTACTTCCCTCCACATTTCGTGGGACTTCATGTATCCATCTTTCTGTAATGTCGTTATGCTGTCCGCAAGTATGAGCGGCTAAACACCTTAACTTGGGTTGGGAGTAGCCACTAAGGCTCTCCTAACATGTATATTGTCTCTCTTTGTTGAATATATATACTCTTGTCAAGATTATCTCCATACACCTATTTTAATGCTTCACTTGTATGCTTAGCTACCATCTTGTGATGTTTGATAGTTGATATCTCGAGAGAGTAATATCACTTTTATCATGTGTTATGGAGTGGTACGAATGCACAAGAGTGTTGGAATGCTAAAGATTTAAATCATATGTTATGCTATATGGTTTACGTGTGGTCATCTCGAGGCAGAGGCTACCCTTAGACTTAGATCTATCCACATCTCGAGAGAGAGTGGAATAGACGATATAGATGGTTGCTTGTAATCTTGATAGGAGTATATGAGAGAGAGAGACAATGTTATAGATTGGAGAGACGCCTTAGTAGGTGAAACCCGATCCAAGTTTCCTTCCATATACTTGTTACATCTTGTTTTTATTATTGTTTGTTCCCCCTATCTTCATTTTTTTGCCTTATTTCGGTTTGAGTATCATCGTTTCTTAGGGAACACCACTTTAATTACCCTCTTCACCAGGAGTATAAGAGTGTTAGATTATGTGCGCTTAAAACTGCCAACCTTGTCCCTGTGTTCGACCCCGATCGCTACATCAGATCCTATTTATCATTGCGGGGGCCTGAGAGTCAGGTTATCTCTTTAAAAGTCTGACTACTCTAAATCTGCTCCTTTTAGACGTGTGATTTAGGCCGGTCAACTTTTTGGCTCCATTGCTGGGACAAGGCAAAACGACACTATTAAGGACTTGAATCCACTCCTATATACTCTCGTGCCTCAAGCTTAGCAATAATCTTAACTGCAGTTAAATCTTTAACCCTACTAACTTATAGTTACTACAGTTCATTTTACGTATCTAGTTTTTCTAACTCGATCGTACGTTTTGTTAGGGTAACCGAAGAAGGCAAGTCTAATCTTCATCCAAACTTTTATTCCTCCCATGAGACAAGATGCCTCCTTGAAGGGATGACCACCACTCCGGTGAAGAACGTGCTAGGATCTTGTACGATCCACCTCCCTTTGGAGAAGAAAGAGAGGAGCCTAAACCATAAGAACATGAAGAGAGACACGAATATGACCGTCACGAGGATGACCAACACTACAAAGATCATTGACATCGCCACAGACATAGAAGGAACCATGATAACCGTGAGTGGGATGGTGAGAGAGATCAAAACCGTAGGGATAGAGACAATGAGGACGATCATGAGGGGAAGACTCTTAGAGAGTTGGCAACAACAATGGCCAATGAGTCTAGATGTATGATCATCATACCAAACTTCAATGCAGCAAATTTCGAGTTAAAACTAGCTGTTATCTTAATGATCCATAATAAACCTTTTTGCGGGAATTCAAGAGAAAACCCATACCATCATCTCGACGCTTTTAAAAATATTCGTGATACTATCAAGATGAGGGGAGTCCCGTAAAAGGTGATATACTGCAAGGGTTTCAACTTCTCCCTGGAAGATAAGGCTCTGTATTAGTACCTCAAACTCCCTCACCAATCTATAGAAGGGTGGAGACCACTAGCAGATGTTTTTGTTACTAAGTTTTATCCCACAGAGAGGACAATCCGTAACATGCAGAAGATTACCTCTTTTGCACAGAAGCCGGGAGCGAACTTGCACGAAGCATGTGAATGTTTCCAGGAGTACCTTAGGGATTTCCCACACTACAATTATTGTAAGGGGTTCCTAGTGACCTTTTTCTATAATGGGCTAACTCATACGGAAAGGACTTCGTTAAACGCAGCCGCTGGCAGTGATTTCCTTGGGAAGAAGCCAAGTAGAACCATGAAGATAATAGAAAACATGGCTGCACTATAAGCAGACATAGACTATGACAGGAATGATAGAATGACTGTAACGTCCGAGCCCACTTTCCTAGGCTCTAGTAGAGTTTCAAGAATGACGACTGGCCCCACAGACCACCACTAGCCTTAACTACACGCTTTTTCCTCACTCACACGCAAGCCGGGGTCAACTTCCCGACTGGTCACCCATCCTAGTACTACTCCAAGCTGAGCATGCTTAACTGTGGAGTTCTTTAGTGATGAGCTCCCGAAAAAGAAGGTGCTCCTTGGTGATATGGGTAGTCCAATCATTCCTTTTACGATCATTTCATCCAAGGCCTCAAATCCTGGGATGTTACAATCTCCCCCACTTAGACTCTTGACGTCCTCGTCAAGGCTTAATTATATGGCCTCATAATATGACCCCATTTCAGTGCAGACCCAGAATGGCCCATGGAAACCCAGATCCCGATCACAGAATACCAGCGCAAGGGTGGCTACGTCACCATGAACAACCATTTCCTACATGCCTGGACCGCACAGCTCAAGGCTGGCATGCCACATGCCCATGTGGGCCCCACCTACTGGAGGGGAATTGGCTCTGATACCATTTGTAATACCCGGGTCCACTTCCCTAGGATCTAGTAGAGTTTCAAGAATGACGACTGGCCCCACAGACCACCACTAGCCTTGACTGCACACTTTTTCCTCACTCACGCGCAAGCCGGGGTCAACTTCCCGACTGGTCACCCATCCTAGTACTACTCCAAGATGAGCACGCTTAACTGTGGAGTTCTTTAGTGATGGGCTCCCGGAAAAAGAGGTGTACCTTGGTGATATGGGTAGTCCAATCATTCCTTTTAAGATCATTTCATCTGAGGCCTCAAATCCTGGGATGTTACAACGACAATGAGTAAAGTAGGAGCTAAAGGACCATCTATGGAAGCCAAGGCTTTAGAAACTATAATGGCACACAAAAAATAGCAACTGATGTAAAACAACTGAAAGATACTGGAGTTAAAGGAAAGAAACATATTGAGAAAGTCATGAAGTGTGTCACCTGTGGAGAGGGAGGACATGGGGTTGATAATTGTATCTACACCAAGCCAACAGAGAGTGACGAAAGCAAAATGAAGAAGAGACGCAAAATGTTTCCTACGTCAACTTCAAGAGGCCAGACCACCCTGGTTTCAGCTACGGGAACAAGGATGCAAATGAGAATTCACACCAATTGATCACAAAAACCGCTACTAGGTTTTGAAAAGAGAAGCGGACAAACTCAGTATACTCAGACAACCAACTATCAAACCAACAAGAACAACTACTCAAGGCAAGGTAAGAATCAAAATCATCAAGGAGTAGGACTGAGCCAAGGCCAAGGATCAACACCAGGAAAGGATAACAGCCGACAAGACTTAGTCGCCCAAATATTTGATTTCGCTAAGAGACAAGCCACAATGAACGATCAACTGGCCCAAAGTGCTCTAGCTAATTCTGGCATCCTGATGACCATGCAAGTTCAGATGACAGATATGCAGACACACCAATGCCAAATCTACCAACAACTTGCGCAGTTAGCAGATTTGGTGAAGAATCCATCAGGAAAAATTCCATCAAATATAGAGACTGCAAAAATGGCTACCCTCCGATCTGGGAGGACAATAAACAATTCTGGAACTGGGAACGACAATGGGGAAGGAAAAGATGAGGAACCATGACCTGAGAAAGAAGTTACTTCTGAGAAGTTTGCTGATAAGGGAAAGTCTGCTGAAGAAAGCACAAAGAATAGTGGAGAAGTTAGAGATCCAGATCCCCATTCCCATACAATCATCAAGGCACACCTAAAGAAAAGATATGAAAAAATTTACGGAAGCAGCGAAAAAGTTGCACATAGATGTTCCATTTCTTGATGCCTTAGAGGAAATGCCCACATATGCAAAGTTTTTCAAAGATTTCATCACAAAGAGAAGGAGGGGAAATCATGTTGAAATAGTACATCTAGCAAACATGTCTAGTGCCTTTGTACAAGCTGAATTGCCGACTAAGAAGAAAGATCCCAGAGCTTTTAACATCCCTTTTTGTGTTGGGGACAACCTTGAAAGGAAAGGTCTAGCAGACTTGGGAACCGGCATTAGCCTCATGCCCCTAAGTTTAGCTCAAAGACTGGGATTGACTGACATGGTCAAAACAAACATGAGGATTGAACTGGTGGATCACATGTTTAAGAGATCTGTTGGTATAGTAGAAGATGTCCCGATCCGTGTGGGATGATTCTTCATCCCTTGTGACATCGTTGTGATAGATACTGTCGAGGACCCGAAATGTCCTATGATATTTGGATGACCATTTTTGGCAGCTGGTAGAGATTTGATAGACATCACCGAAGGCGTCATAACTCTCCGGGTTGGAAACGATCATATAGACTTCAAGGTGAAGGACGCCATGAAGGGGTCGTCTCTTTTTGAATCGGTTTACTTCATGGACATCTATGACCAATACTATGAGGAGGTTCAGGAGGAAAAGGCCATAGTAGACCCCATGATGAGGGCCCTGAACAACCCAAATCCTACGGTGGAAGACCCATAAGTGGTTGAAATTCTGGATTATCTTAACTAAGGCAAAGAAGATCTCAGTGAGGATGAAGAAGTGATTGAGACTGTAAAATATGCTTCTTTGAAACAGTCAAGTGAAGAGCAAGAGGCTCCCAAGCCAAAGACAGAACTGAAACCACTCCCCAAAGGACTGAAATACGCATTCCTGGACAGTGAGGGAAGGAATCCCGTCATCGTTTAAGCAAACCTAATAGAAGAACAGAGGGAAAGACTCCTGAAAAAGTTGAGGAAACACAAAAAGGCAATCAGATACTCTGTCGAAGACATCAAGAGACTTAACCCAGCCTTTTGCATGCACATGATAAATTTAGAAGAATCTATGAAGCCACTGGTTCAACCTCAAAGGAAATTGAACAAGATGCTAAAAGAAATAGTCAAGAAAGAAATATTGAAACTACAAGATGTAGGGATTGTATACCCGATAAGCGACAACAACTGGGTAAGCCCCATTCATGTGGTGCCTAAAAAGGGGGGATGATTGTAGTGAAAGGAGATAATGGTGATGAAGTAGCCACAAGAACTGTTACGGGCTGGAGGATGTGCATAGATTATAGAAAATTGAATTCAGCCATGAAGAAAGACTATTTTCCCCTACCATTCATTGACCAAGTCTTGGAAAGACTTGCCTACCGCCACTATTTTTGTTTCTTGGATGGATTATCTAGATTTTATCTAGTTTCAATCCACCCTGATGATCAAGAGAAGATAAAATTTACATGCATCTATGGCACGTATGCCTTTAGAAGAATGACTTTCAGGCTATGCAATGCACCGACGACTTTCCAACGGTGCATGATCTCTATGTTTTTTGACTTCTTAGAAGATATAGTTGAGGGATTTATGGATGACTTTTCAGTATACGAGATGGACTTTGATGCTTGCCTAAGAAACTTATCCTTAGTACTACAGAGGTGCGAGGAGAAACACTTGGTCCTAAACTGGAAAAAATTCCACTTTATGGTCCAGAGCGGTATTGTCTTAGGACATAAAATTTCTAAGAAAGGCATCAAAGTGGATCTAATCAAAATTGAAGCTATCTCTAAATTCCCGCCACCAAAGTCTGTGACTGGGGTAAGAAGTTTTCTAGGCCATGTTGGATACTATAGAAGGTTCATCAAAGATTTCTCAAAAATCTCAAAACCCCTTTTGAATTTTCTGATCAAGGACGTAGTTTTTGAATGCAATGACGAATGCTTAGAAGCTTTCGAGACCATGAAGAAAGCTTTGACTTCTGCACCTATCCTACAAGCCCTAGATTGGGAGCTGCCTTTTGAGATAATGTGTGACGCTAGTGATTATGCCATAGGCGCAGTCCTAGGACAAAAAAAGGCAAAAAGCACCATGTCATCTGTTATGCCATCCGCACATTAGACGAAGCTCAAGTGAATTATACCACCACTAAAAAGGAAATGTTGGCGATCATTTTTGCTTTTGATAAATTCCGATCATAGCTTATAGGGTCCAAGGTGAAAGTGTATACTGACCACGACGCTATACAATACCTTATGCAAAAGAAAGATACTAACTCAAGGCTGCTACGATGGGCTCTGCTGTTCCAGGAATTTGATCATGAAATTATAGACAAGAAAGGAAAGGAGAATGTGGTTGCTTACCACTTATCCAGAATCATTTTTGATGAGGAAAATAAATTACCTGTTAATGATAGCTACGCTGATGGCTCAATCAGAGGAACAAAGATTACCATGGTTCGCTGATATTTGTAACTATCTGGGTTGTGGCCAGCCGCCACCTGAGATCACGTACAACCAGAAGAAAAATCTTTTCTCTGATGTCAAAAACTATTATTGGGATGATCCGTTGCTATTTAAAAGGTGCTCTGATAATTTATATCAGAGATGTATACCCGAGGAAGAAGTTTCGTCGATCCTAAAAGAATGTCACTCTTCGCCTTATGGAGGGTACCACAGTGGAGAGAGAACCGCTGCGAAGGTACTCCAATCTGGGTTTTACTGGCCCACCCTATTTAAGGATGCTACTTCTTTTGTAAAGGCATGTAAAGAATGCTGAATCACTGGTAATATCAGTAATAGAAGTAAAATGCCTATGCCTGAATGGGTAGAAGTGGAAATATTCGATGTATGGGGAATTGACTATATAGGTCCTTTCCTATCATCAAAAGGATACCAGTACATCCTTGCAGCCGTCGACGACGTGTCCAAAGGATCCACGTTTCTTTGCCGCCGCCGCTATCATTACCGATTTTGCCTTGCGCCCTAAGGTGATGCTTTTGAACAGAGATTAAAAAACCTAAAAATATAATAACTGGCACAACCACCCACCGTCGAGCGTGCCTACAATCAGGGACATTCGACCTCCACCATGCCCACATGCCCCAATCGACAATTGATGAAAGATAGTGGAACCGTTGGACCTGTTAGATTGCGAGTCGCGATGTGCATCAATAGCAACTGTGACCGCAGTCTACACATCGATCTTACCTGGTCGTGGTGCCCCCTCAACTTGTAAGTATCAGGTTCATACCGCGAGTCGCATTGTTAAAGACCGTTGCCCAAAGTTGCGGTCCCCTCAACCGCGACCTGTTTGATTTACAACATCAGACCACGACCGCGAACTCCTGCATAAGGCTGCGACCGTGATCCCCTTCAAAGACCGTGACCGCGGTGTCTCTTGAATCACCAACAAGACCGTGGGTCGCAGTCCCTATCAACATATTTGAACTTAAATTTTTTTCCTAAATAATTGTAAAATTTTAATCACTGTTAAATCAATTATAAACTAATTCACTGTGAAAATTTTGCAGAATGTCTTCTCCTACAACCAGTGACTCTATATACAAGTAGGCCACATCTTTGAAGGAGGTAGAGAAGATAGTGGAAAATCTGACAGTGGCACTGAAAAAGAACACTTCTCTACCAGTACCCAAAAGAGTCGAGATGCAATTAAAACTTGAACAATACCAGAGGATCCTGGGTCACCTGACACTGGAGGACTCTCCACAAGAAACAGATGAAATAGAAAAAATGGAGACCTCCGAGTATCAACCAGAAGAATTAGAGACCCGAATTCAGGGAAGGAAAAGGAAAGTTGCACCCAAGGAGACCAAAGGCAAGAAGAAGGCAAAACCAGTGGTTGCTGAGAAATCAAGGGAGCGGGGAATAGAGAAGGCCAACCAAGAGAAAGAAGACATGATCATGGAGGAAGTACAAAATAAGATATTCACAAAGACGGAGGAAGAAGACAAACCTACTCGCCACCTCAGGAGAGAAAGAACTAGTCACCTATGATAGCCACCAGCTGTGGGAAAAGCTGACCAAAGAAGAAGAACATAGCTCGAAGAACTCAAAGGCCTCCTTGATCACTTCGTGCTTCATTCGCACGATCCAAAAGATAATGACTTACACTATATACATGAGGTCGGAGATGAGAACAGTAAGAAAAGGGGACTTGTTCCTAATATGGTCGATGATAAACAAAAGACAATTAAATATCAGAAAGATATTAATCAAATGTGTATCTACGATAATAGGAGGGGAAGCAAAAAGGAACTCTGCATACTGCATGGTCGGTCAAATAACAAAGATCGCACAATACTTTATGGATGCAGGAGAGATACTAAAGTATAAGGGGATGGAGGGACAGTTGAAAATTGATATCAAGTCCCAAGTCAAAATTGGGATTCTAGCGCAGAAGGGGGAGAAACTTTACTATAAGCAGAGCGGCTCAAAGAAGCTCCTCCCTCTTCTAGAGATGACATTTTACGATGCCTACAAACTGAGGCCGACCCAGGATGACATAGAAAAGATGTACTCTGGGACACTACAAGCCAACAAAGAACAAGCCTCTATAGTCAGGGAGAGTAGTGCCCAAGCTGAAATAAAGGAGAAGAAGAGAATAGAGCAGCAGAAGAAGTTGGCAGTGCAAAAAAAAAGCAAACATTAGACACACCGACCACGCCGACTGCAACGCTAGAAGTTGCAGAATCACCAACTGCCACAGCCACCCTTCCAGAAGAGACAGTGGTGAATAAAGCACCCCCATATGTGAAGCCACAAGAAAAGGTAGCTACAGTCGAGCCATAAGTAGAAAAAGAAGAAACCACCGCAGCTAGCCCACAGCCAAATGATGAACCAAAGGTGGAGCCAGAAGAAGGAGTCCCCAAGGCTACATCGAAACTTGAAGTATGTGGAGCCAACGTGCACCCACAAGAAAAATAGAAGGAAAAGAACAAGGTCCACCACCACCTCCACAACCAATGGAGCCAAGCACATCAACGACGCATAAAGAACAACAACTGCACCAACAACAACAACGTACACCCTCTTTCGAGGGTGTACTAGGTACTAGGTTTGATGCCATGTGGGAACACATGCATCAAACCACTAAAATAAATACAAATGTTACTTCTTATTTGTCTGCGCTAACAACGTAGGTACATGTCCTCAACGACAGAACTGAAGCACTCCCCGACCTCATACAAGAAGACTTCAGCAACCAATGAATGATGATGGGAGTGTTGAAGGCAATGAAAGAAGAAATGGAGGAGTTGAAGAAGAAGATGAATGCCATTCGAGACGACAATGAACATATGCATCACGGCTACGATGAGGCAATGTCCAACATTGAAGAAGAATGCCAACGTCTCGAAGAAGAACGCCAACGCCTCGAAAAAGACTGCCGGATATTCGAAAAGGAAAGTGAAGAAATGGAGAACCGGCGGAAGAAAAAGAAAGCAAAGTGTTCGAAAAGCCCAACACACTCTTCATCGACTCCGTCCATCCATGACGACAATGATGATGACAACGCAGGAGGGACTGGCACAGGGACATGGGCGTCAAAAGAAGAAAGTGCCAATGTAAAGACGGGTCTGGAGACTGAGCAGAAGAAGAATGAAACCCCACAACAACTGAACTCCCACAATGACAAAGACTCAACAAAAACCATAGTGTTATCAAGGGAGCTCGATCTCAATAGCAGCCCCCAAGAAGGAAAAGAAGAAACAGACAAAAGCAGTGGTACATGTGCAGAATAGCATACAACCCTGCCTACAAGTAAGCTGACACCAGAAGAACAACAAGCTATAGCTCATTGAGAAGAAGTCACCGCATCAATGATAGACTTCAGCACGACAGGGGCCGTGGATCTCAAGAAGATGCTAGCTGAGATGGGCGTCGGTCTTGAAGAGAGCAATGAGTTCCTCCTATTCCAAAGACACAATGAGCATAACGACTACCTCTATGATGGAAAGATGGAGGTAACTCTAGAAATGCTGGTGACCGTCAAACTAGGCCAAACTTCTGAGGAAAGTAATCTGAGACAACGTAGCTACAGAAGCTCTCTCAGAAGTAGCAGAGCAAGTGGCCACAACCCAACCGACAGTGAAAGAAGCAGAGCAAGTGGCCACTATTATGTCGACTATAGAGAAAACCTCAACACCTTTGACACACGAAGGGACATCTGACGACGAGGACAACAGGCTGTCCACTTTCTTTACAAATGAGCTCGTCAGGGAGCGGAGTATGCCAACTACATAAGAAATACTTGGAGTGGCTCCTCCCCTTCCATGCAAATTGATGGATATGGAGATGTCTACAGTATCACAGATTACATGCAGGGATGTCCACATCTTGGCAGACATCCTCAACTATGATCTACATGGGTCTGACATACTGTATAATAACAAGGGTAGACGTATGACTAGGGATCACTTTTGGGAAATATTCCTGCAAAAAGCAAGAGTACATAAACGATTGTTTAAGGTGCTCTGTGCTACCCTCCTAGAAGAATTTCTACACCCAGAAAAGCCACAACCAATTTTCAATAGAATGACACAACTGGCTAGCCTCCTCTACAAAGAAGACTATGAGGCAGCATATGTCACTAAACTGAAGGCATCAGTACGCAGAAGAGAAACATAATATGTAGTGCTGCCCATAAGGAATGTAAGGCATTGGGCATTGATTGTCATGGACCTCTACGAGCGAAAGACGACGGTGCTCAACTATTGCACAACCAAACTAGACAACACCTCACTCATCTACAAAATGAAAGATGCCAGAGATGCCCTAAAGATACTACTACATCTGCAACGAGCAATCAAAGAAGCAGATGACCAATTCTAGGGATTCTGGAAGTTCTTCTCCATAAACAAGAAGGTTCATCAAGAAGAGACTGGCTCGGGGGATTGCGCCTTCATAGTGCTGAGAATGATGGAAGCAATCAACAAGGGCATCCCCTTGGAAGATCTAGATAATGAGGACATGCATGGACTGCGGGGTGTGTATGCCATGGAGGTTATCTACGATCGTCGCTTCTTCAGCGATCCGGTGATGCCTTCAGAAGTTGTGCCTTGAAGACTTCACAAAGATATCCCTCTTCCTAAAAAGGTGACCTGGAGGGAACAACTGAAGACCATATGGATCGATCCAACAGAGCCAGCGAGGGCCGTGGCTTGGAGAGAAGGCTGGAATTAAAGCACTGGAGAAGCTGTAAAACACACGTCAGATGGAGTTAAAGCACTGGAGAAGCAGCAAAGCATACGTCAGAAAATGAACCAGAGCAGCCTCCAGTAGCAGAAATCCCCGAAGAACAGCTTTCAAAGGAACAACCTGAAGAGGGAGAGGCTGAAGAAGAAGACCCGATAGATGAAAAGCCAGACGGACCAGCAGGAGAAGTTACATCTTCTTTCAAGGACTTCGATAGATGGAGCCGCATGAGCTTGTCTTTAGAAGCATTGAATACCATTATGTGGTTCTTGAAGGGAGATGATTCGCTGGGAGATGTCATCTTCGAGAGAGACGACATTTATGTGCTAAAATATGACCTCCACAAGACGCTAAAAATAGGAGGATATCTTTCTATAAGCACAATGTCAGCTTAACAGGCGCTCCTAGGTGACATCATGCCAAATGATCACATGACATACTTCCTGCTGGTAGATGACATCTTGAAGGACAAACAATCAAGAAAAAAGGAGCGCCTGCAATAATGCCTAGCGACGTCCCTACCAAACTACATCTTTCTACCGAATCTCCACGATAATCATTAGAATCTGTTGGTCGTCAATATTGTTAAAAAGACTGCAATCCTCTACAACAGCTCAGATTCAGCCTTTGTACTTAATAAAAAGACTAACATGATGACCACAAAGACTCTGACAGAAGAAAAGGCCAATACTTGCGCAGAGGCAATTGTTGAAATGATAAAAAGCCATGGAAAAGGGCACAAGCATACAACGAGCAAAGACTTCAAGAAGACACAATTCTGCCACAGGACCCCCACCAGGTGCCCCTATCAAATGACTGTAATTTCTTCTGTCTAGCTTAGATGATGGCCATAGCCAATATGGACACCAAGGTGGAGCACATGCAGTATGATTAGTACCATTCACTACGAGGAGTATACACAAGCATGCTCCTCGAATCCGAATGGGTCTCCTACAACCACACCAAAAAATAAAGAAGCCCGTTTATACGTCTCACTCAAATTTTGACACCCCGAGATGGAGTGTAGGATAAGTTTGGGGGAGGGGTCATAAACAGGCTAGAGAGGTACATTTATTATATTTTTACCTCTCCAAAAATTTTGATTTTTTTTTTGCAAAAACTACCTTCAAATTTAGAATCTAGCCTTCTCTCCTGCTAAATTTTCAAAATTGTAGTACTCTCATCTTCCCAGAGAGAAATAAACAAGCTAACAATATATACATATGTATATATGTATGTATATATATATATATATATATATATATATATATATATATATATATATATTACCTCTCCAAAAATTTTGATTTTTTTTACAAAAACTACCTTCGAATTCAGAATCTAGCTTCCTCTCCTGCTAAATTTTCAAAATTGTAGTACTCTCATCTTCCCAGAGAGAAATAAACAAGCAACCAATATATATATATATATATACATATATATATGTATATATATGTATGTATATATATGTATGTATATATATGTATATATATGTGTGTATATATATGTGTATATATATGTATATATATATCTGTATATATATATATATATATGTATATATATATCTGTATATATATATATATATATATATATATATATATATATATATATATATATATATATATATATATATATATATATATATATATATATATATATATATATATATATATATATATATATATATATATATATATATATATATACGGGTAAACTAAGAAACATAGCAATACTGCTCTATCTCATTCTTGCAATAAAACATTGTACATGTGACAATCTTAACTCATGAAACCCTCAGAGAATAGAGAACTTCACCTAGCCAAACTCTTGACCAACCGCCCTCACTTGACATTTCTGACCTGAAAATCCTTATCTTTGTAGAGAGGGAAACAACTATCCTTTTCAAAGCATATCTAAAAGAGGTTTGGCCACCCAAAAGACCACTAAAAAATCCCTCTCACCCATGCTTGAAAGGAGGTGTAAAAATCCAAAAAGAAAGAAAAAATAATAATGAGAGTTGTGCATGAAAAGATGCCAAAAGTTTCCACACGGTCGATGTATGGTTGCACTCATGAATGCAAATATGTCATGCCCGTAAGTGGAATCTTGACGCCAAGATTACCCACCACCAATCCTGAATGAAACCCACAAAACCACCTAACTTAAAGTCAGAAGACCAAAAAGGGCAACACTATTCTTACAACAGTTGTGGGTGAGGAGCTCAGAAGGAAGAGGAAAACACTTAAAGCCTTAAGCCTACCTGAACACATTAGCATAGAGACAACTGAAAATAAAGAAAAAGGTGTGAAATCTACCCCTCGAAAAAGATCTTGTATTAGTATGGTTGTTACCTAAGGGGAAGGGGTGATAAGTTGAGAAGGAGGAACCTTTTACAATTGAAGGAAATGGCAAGAAAATGAAGTTATTCAACTCTATTTGAGAGGGAGGAATGAGGCTTCAAGGTTAGAGAACATACCACAACAATCTTGATGCAAGAATGAGATATTTCAGTCGTGTTAAGTTCTAAAATTTTTACCATATAAGTTTGCTCTTTCTCTCTGTAAGTTTTCAAACCTACACTTAGCCTGAGGACAGGCTTGATTCTAAGTTTGGGGGAGTTGATAACACTTCATTTTACATACTTCTTGTATATATGTTATACCTCTTTTAACATATCTTTTGCTAACTTTCCCCACAACTTTAGCATCTTTTTGTCAAAGACTTCACTTATACATCTTTCCTTAGTTTCAGGCACGAATATAGCCCAAGTCACGATCATCACCTCGACCGCGACCCATTCATGCAATAAGAGTCGTATCACCATGGTCGAGGTCTTCAACCGCCTCCAGATCGTGGTCACTTTGCACTCCAGCCAGGCCGCGACCAGCTTGGAGGCTGTGATCAAGCCAGACCACGACCAGCTTGGAGGCCGCAATCATTACTAAGCATGCGATCATAATAGAGGTCGTGATTAACTCAGAAGGCCACGATCCAAACGGGGTCACAATCCCAGTAGATTGTGACCAAATGGGGAGACCTCGACCTCGACCTCTCCAACGCAATGCACGAGTCGACCTCATATAGACCACAAGCCATGTCCAGGTTAGGACCAAGTTTGACCGCGACGAAAGAAGAAATAAAGAGTAGACCACAATCGTGGTCTGACGCCCCCCAACCCAGACCTCAACTGCAGTCTAGGCTTTTAAGTTGGTGGAGTGTGCCTATAAATAGGCCACCCACCCATCTTGTCAAATCATTAGATCATAGATCGGATCTCAAAGACCACAAAGTACTGTTGTGTCCCAGACTCATTCCATTTCATCCCATCCACCAGTCTTGGATCTCCAAAGGTGGTAGCTGAGGAGAGAGAAGACTGAAGACTCCTTCTTCAAGAGAAGAAGATTGTCTTCTCCCTCGACATGCTAGATCCATATATGAAGAAGTATCATGTCGTATCATGTTCCTTCCCTCTCTGTCTAGATCTATCATTCTGTTCCACTATACTTCCCTCCACATTTCGTGGGACTTCATGTATCCATCTTTCTATAATGTAGTTATGCTGTCTGCAAGAATGAGTGGCTAAACACTTTAACTTGGGTTGGGAGTAGCCACTAAGGATCTCCCAACATGTATATTGTCTCTCTTTGTTGAATATATACACTCTTTTCAAGATTATCTCCATACACCTATTTTAATGCTTCACTTGTATGCTTGTCTACCATCTTGTGATGTTTGATAGTTGATATCTCGAGAGAATAATATCGCTTTTATCATGTGTTATGGAGTAGTATGAATGCACGAGAGTGTTGGAATGTTAAAGCTTTAAATCAGCTATGTGGTTTACATGTGGTCATCTAGAGAGAGAGGCTACCCTTATACTTAGATCTATCCTCATCTCGAGAGAGAGTGGAATATACGTTATAGATGGTCGCTTGTAATCTTGATAGGAGTATACGAGAGAGAGATGATGTTGCATATTGGAGAGTCTCCTTAGTAGGTGAAACCCAATCCAATTTTCCTTCCATATACTTGTTAATCTTGTTTTTGTTATTGTTTGTTCCTCCTATCTTTGTTTTTTATTGCCTTACTTCGTTTTGAGTATCATTGTTCCTTAGGGAACACCACTTTAATTACCCTCTTCACCTAGAGTATAAGAGTGTTAGATTTTGCACACTTAACACTGCCAACCTTGTCCCTGTGTTCGACCCCAATCGCTACATCAGACCCCATTTATCATTATAGGGGCCTGAGAGTCGGGTTATCTCTTTAAAAGTCCAACTACTCTGAATCCACTCCTTTTGTACGTGTGATTTAGGTTGGTCAACCAACAACACAATCTCTACTTCCTTGTGCTCGATCACCTAAAAGATGTGGAAACCCCAGGGTGAGACCAAACGTCCCAACGAGGGATATAACTCTTTTCCAACATCTATTAAAAGCACAAACAATCTAAGAAGTAGGTATCATACTAAGCAGGTGTAACATACTACATATCGGACCCTACCCTAGAAGTTGACATTTTGGACTTAGCCAAACAAGGTTGAAGGTTAGACCTAAATAGATGTTTAGTATAACCCCAATGAGCGAATTCATGTATAGATCACCTCAATGAAACCTAATGTTCTAACACTAATCTTAGGTTTATAATGGATACATAAAATATGCCACATAACTCATTTTGGTGGTAATATGAAGATGAGGAACTTAATTGGATGAATAATTTAGATAATGGGTCGTTAATGGGCCATATGACATATCTCATAAAAAGAAGTCTCAAAAGTGGAAACAAACTTCAAATTCGAAATCTACATATCAAAATTAGACTACATGTCAAATTTCATCTAATTTGGACCACCTTGAAATATCAAGATAAGTTTAGGAGAGAGAAAATGAGTAGAAGGCATAAGTAATGAATAATGTGATTATATGATGATGTATGAGTTTTGAGTCATTTTTACAAGCCTATTTTATATTTGTTTTATGCATTTGTTAGTCAATTTGTTGATCATATTTGCATAAATCATTATTATTGGTTTGTATATTTTGTATGCATCAAACTGTGCTCATTTTATCATATTTATAGTATTTTATACATTCCTTAGCCTCATACATTGTCTCTATGGATTTTCAAGATTTTCCAAGTACATGAGGAGTCAGTGCCACCGACACCTAGGTCAGTGCCACCTAGATAGCCTCAGGGTCCAGGCCATAGACGACCAAAAGAAGTCGGTGCCACCGACTACAACAGTCGATGCCACCGACTACAACAGTCGATGCCACCGAGAGAGAATCAGAGAGGCAGAGCAAGAATGCGCACCAGCTCGATGCCACCAACATTTAGAGTCAGTGGTACCGAATTTACCACAACAAGATCATAATCTCGATGCTGTCGGTGCCACCGACACCCAGGTCGGTGCCACCGACTTTGTCGGACTTCAGCAATCTAATTTGAGCGTCCTGATCCAACGGTCCACATTATGTGGTATCGTAAGTGACCTAGAACAAAAAGGAGGACGGACAGACTTAAGGGGATGATCACGTGGCACTGCACGATGGCCAGAGAGGAGAGGGACAAAAGCATGGAGTCGAAGGACGTCAACTGAGAGATTTGAGCACCTCCGACGGATGATTTTGCTACCGGAAGACTGCAGAACGTGCGTTTCTTAAGGAGGATCATCTGAAGCACCTTCTTTCCAGGGGTTACACGAACTTCCTTCATGTTTCCCATGTTTTTCTTCTCTCCTTCTATGTATTTGCAACTAAAAACCATGCGGGGCTAAACCCCTTGTTTTCTTAGGACCAGGGAGTAGCCCGGGGAATCGTTGTATTGACTTTTTACATGAATTAGTATAAATTTCTCTTTATTCCTGGATATATAAGTGTGGATTTGAAAGACCTATCATTGCTTGATCATCATCGATAAGATTACATACTGATAATTATTCTAAAAGGAGGATTGAAGGTTAGAAAACCATAACTTATACACTTTCCTACACGTTCCTTGAAAAAGGAAACATACAGTCAGTGGAAAGAACCCAGAGTTTTCAATAATGCACCTAGACTAAGAGATAAATTACTACATATGTGGAATTGGCTTAGATCTAGGTAGTGAATTGCACCGTGGAAGCGGGCAATTCTGACTACAGGCTTTCTATCTAGGGTAGGAGTAGGAATCTATATTAATTCGGTAGAAATAAGATATGACGAGACCCCATGGTGAAATCGGTTACCCTAAGGAATTCATCTCTTCTGAATCAACCATTTTTAATTTTCTTTTATTTTGTTCAAACTCAAATTCAACTTTTTGATCGGCTTAGCTGATCTCACCATAGCTAGTAGTAGTCACTGAGACCACGTCTCCCTGAGTTCGACTCAGGCCTCACATATGCCTATATTACTCGATGTGTGCACTTGCATTTCTACGCACAGATTTAGCGTGTCAAGTTTTTGGCACTGTTGCCGAGGAGATGACAAGTCTGCGGTCAGCCACTCTAGGCCACTTTTTATTTTTCCTGTAATTTTATTTTAATCTTTTGAACTGAACTGCAAATCTTATTTATCTTTTTCAATTATTAGTACTGATTCATACACTGTTATTTGAAATTTCAAGGTACTAGTAAAGAAAAAATGGGAGACGAAGCAGTAGCTGGAGAAAAGACCATATGGGAGAAGATCAAGGCGTCTTCTTCGACTGCTTAGTTGGGCCCGATCAAGAAATAGGCAGTGAATGTGGCACAATACAAGATTGATCCAGGGCTGATTGCACTAGTTAAGTCGCAGGATTTTCACGGGCATACTCATGAAGACCCGGTGGCACACATAAGCAACTTTTTGGAGTATTGTGACATGGTGAAAGTGGATAAATTACCACAGACAACTATTTACCTGAAGCTGTTTCCATCATCACTGGCAGATAAGGCAAAAGAATGGCTATACAACCTATCAAATGAATTCGTTGAGACATGGGAGAAGATGATTGAGGTCTTCTTTGAAATATACTTCCCATCGAAGAAGACCAATGAGTTGGTTAAGAAGATTTATAACTTCAACCAACAGGATGAAGAATCATGTCCCGAGGCATGGGAGAGATTCCAGAATCTGCTTAGAAAAGTCCCTCATCATGGGATAGATCTGGAAAACTAGGCGAAGATGTTCTATTTTGGTCTTAACCATAACGAGTGTGTCACTCTGGATAGTGCATGCACATGGTTCTTTCTCAACAACATGCCATCTAAGTGCCAGGAGATACTATAGAACATGGCTAAAAACCAATCCTGGGGTAATGAGAGAGAATGCCCAAAGAACATCAAGAGTGTTGCAGAGTCAAAGGCAATCAATGCGTTGAATGAAAAACTTGATTTGATTTCTAAGAAGATATATCAGAAGGAAAAAGAAGAAGAGACAGAAAAGGTCACGTACATGAGGTAGCAGGGGTACAAAAACAATGAAGAAGATAGTACCAATGAAATCCTGAGGAAACTGCTCCAGCAAAATGAGCTGGTCATGGGACAGACACATCATGTTCTTCAGAGCCATGGATCACAGATACAGAACATGCAACATCAAATTTCTCAAATTATGGAGGATATGGCTTCCATGAAGAAGATCATTCGGTGAGAACCTACTGAGAATGCAACACATGCACAACAACATCAATAGGTTAAATACATCTCGGTCAGTAAGGGGCCAGAGCCCCCTATTGAGGAGATACCTGAGCAGAACATAATGCAGCTAGATTTGGAGTATAAGTTCACAGTTCCATTCCCTCATAGTTTGTATGGATTTCCAGGAGGATGCATGACGTCAGTTAAAGCACTCCAAAACTCTACTACTACTGTGTCCACATCTCTAGTTTTAGAAGAGACTCCCATGCCAGAGGAGAAGGTGAATGCTCTACTCTGGAGTGGAGCAGCCACAATCAACAAGGAGACACCCACAAATAAGGAGAAGCAGCCACAAGTCATGCTATCCAGAGTAGATGTGCCAAATTCTATCTTAGAAGGTGGTGCTGAAGCAAGCTTAGGGGAGGAGACCCCCAAAGTTCCATATGTTCCACCACACAAGCACATAGAGAGTCCCAATGTGCCATTCCCGAATAGTCTGAAGTGGAGGAAAGAGCAAAGACACTTTAGGAAATTTCTTGAATCTTCTGAAAGCTGCACATCAACATTCCACTGGTGGAGGCTATAGAGAAAATCCCGGCATATGGAAGATTCATGAAAGACATCATCAACAAGAAACGACGAATCAAAGATATAAATGTTTGGTGTGTTGATGAAGCGGTGAGTTCTATTATTCAAGGAAAGCTGCCAAGAAAGAGGAAGGATCCAGGATGTTTCTACATCCCATGTTCTATAGGTGGACAACAATTCCCACAAGAACAGTGTGACTCAGGGGCAAGCATTAACCTCATTCCTCTTGCTACTTTTCAAAAGTTGGGATTGAAAAAGCCAACAAAAACCTCCATGACAATTGAGTTGGTAGATGGATCAATTGTGAAGCCACAAGGTATATGCGAGGATGTGTTAGTCAAAGTAGACAAGTTCATATTTCCTATAGATTTTGTGGTCATGGATATGCCTGAGATGAAAGGATCTGAGATGCTATTGGGAAGGCCATTCCAAGCTACGGCTAATGTGATCACTGCCAATGGGCGAGGTTACTTGACACTTGGGATTGGTGATGATAGAGTCGAGTTTAAGCTTCCATCTGAATCATTAGAGCCACCTCTTGACAACCCAGGTTGAAGGTATTCCTCATGTCAAGCCTAGGACATTAAACAAGGGTGCTTGTTGGGAGGCAACCCAACTTTTAGATTGTTTCTTTATGTTCTTTTAATTTTATGCACTTAGTTTTGCTTAATTTTTCGTAATTTTTTTGTAAAAATGGTACCTTGATTCGTGTTTGGAAGTGTGCAGAACTTACAAAGTCGGTACCACTGAAATCCATGTTAGTGGCACTGAGATTTGATCAGTGTTGGATAGGCTTTGAAAAAGCAGAGTCGGTGCCACCGACTTCCCTGAAGATTTTTAGAAAGTTACGGACGCGTATAACTGATAAAATGTTGATGCCATCGACTTTTTTGATTGTCCCAGGTTCGGCGGGTGTGTCGATGCACCGAAAATGTTTGGCAGAGTTGGTGCCAATGACTTCATAGTCGGTGCCACCGATTTCTGGCAGACAACCACCTGAAAAAGGCCGTAAACAACACTGAAAAAGTTTTTTTAGCACCATTTTTTGTAGAGCGAAGAAGGCTAAAGAATGTCACGTCTTAGCACCACTAAGACACAAAAATGGGACACCAAGAAGAGGGAGATTAGCAAGCACAACTTGGTCAAATGAGCCTCCAACCATCCACCTCCACCACCCTTCAGAGCAAATGGTACCGCTGTTCCACCTCTTAAGTTGGAATTTTGACTATGAGGCCATAGTAATCTTCAAGCTTAGGGGCGTGCTAGAACAACCTTTTATCTTATTTTTTATTTATGACGTTTATTTTTGAAAAATTTAGTTGTTTTTATTTCTAGGTTTATTGCAATTTATAGGATCCACAATATATCTAGTGTAACTATGGAGTATTAAATGCACGGTTTCATTTGAGAATATCAATCTCTGGGTTGGGTGCACAAAAAAATGAGTGAATTTTAAATTTTTGTGAGCCTATCTTGTGAGTAATCGAGTCACATAACTGAGGAAGTGCTTGAGTAAGTCAGCTCCAGGACAGTAGAACATAAATGACCATTTAATTTGTCTAACAAAAGTGATCGACAAGGATCGTTGAGCCTAAACTGATCAAACACTAATGTGACCTTAAACTAAAATTTAAGAAAGAAAGCCCTTGATTACCCTGTATACAGGTCATTAGAGAGTGACATATGATTTTCTCTGAAGGTTCTATCTCTTAGTTGTATGATCTCATCCACCGCATACATCCGCTTTACACTCCACTATAAGAAGATTCAGTACATGTTATCATTCTTTCTCTTGATTGCATTTACATTGAATAGTAGATCTTGCATAATAGTTGTTTATTTTTGTGTGCATTAGAAGAAAAAATGAAAAACATATATGCACAACAAAAATTCAGGTGCATGACGTGTAGTTGCATGAAATCTTATTCATATAGCTTGCATATGCATTACATATCATCTTGCAAATATCATGTCTAGTTTCTTCTATAATATAAGAAGATAGTGGTTTTGCCCATACCCTAAAAAGAAAAAAAAGAGAAGAGAAGCATTGACATAAATCAAATGTGCAGTACAAATGGAATCCCAAAGAAATTCTATCATGTTGAAAAAGGCGCTTGGAAAAAAAGAGAGAAATAAAAAAAATTCGGAAAAAAAAAGATTGAGTAGAGTTTCAGAAAGTGAGGGAGAAAGGGCATAGTCCTACCTATATTATAAGGAAGAATTAGTACATGATGTAGTTTTGTAGATATTTTGTCTTATTTTGAGATAAAATAATAGTTGCATGCATCATTCCACCCCAATGATTAGGCATTAAGAGCATTCTATAAATTCGCATCATCATATGTCCATCATTGTTTTTGATTGCATGAATGATTTTTTGTGCTCATGATTCTTTCACAACCACCTATTTCAACTACCTATTGCTCTTAGTGGTAGGCCACTCAGATGATTTTCTCCTCATTCATTACTTTATCAGGAGAACTGCTTCCATGTAGATGGTAGGTAGAGAAAAGAGCAACGTAGATAGGAGATCACACGATGCATCAAGTATGAGCCGAACGAGTCTATCATATTAACTGCTTTAACTGATAGTGTCTCATTGATTGGGGGCGAATATCTTGGATAGAGGTTTTTGGTCGCCTAGATGGCAGTTAGTGTTCAGTGGTCAGTAAAGGCTGGAAGGAGGATTGAAAGGTGGAGACTTTTTAGATGTACCTTATGCACTTATGTCCTTCAGCTGACTTATCTTAATCAAATCCAAAGGTGTCGTTGCTCGAGGATGAGCAAGATTTTAGCTTAGGGGAGTTTGATGTATGAGTTTTGAGTCATTTTTACAAGCTATTTTATATTCATTTTATGCATTTGTTAGTCAATTAGTTGATCATATTTGCATAAATCATTATTATTGGCTTGTATATTCTGTATGCATCAAACTATGCTCATTTTATCATATTTATAGCATTTTATACATTCCTTAGCCTCATACATTGTCTCTATGGATTGTCAAGATTTTCCAAGTACATGAGGAGTCAGTGCCACTGGCGTCCAGGTCAGTTCCACCGAGACAGCCTCAGGGACCGGGCCATAGATGACTAGAATCCGTCGGTGCCACCGACCACAACGGTCGATGCCACCAAGAGAGAATTAGAGAGGCAAAGCAAGAATGCACACCAGCTCAGTGCCACTGACATTTAGAGTCGGTGGTACCAACTTTACCACAACAAGATCGCTATCTCGATGTTGTCACTGCCACCGACTTTGTCAGACTTCAGTAATCTAATCTGAGCGTCCCTATCCAACGGTCCACAATATGTGGTATCGTAAGTGACCTAGGACAAAAAGGAGGATGGCCAGACCTAAGGGGATGATCACGTGGCACCACATGATGGCCAGAGAGGAGAGGGAGAGAAGCATAGAGCCGAAGGATGTCAATCGGGAGATTCGAGCACCTCCGACAGATGATTTTGCTGTCGGAAGACTACAGAATGTGTGTTTCTTGAGGAGGATCATCCGGAGCACCTTCTTTCCAGGGGTTACATGAACTTCCTTCACATTTACCATGTTTTTCTTCTCTCCTTTTATGTATTTGCAACTAAAAATGATGCGGGGCTAAACCCCTTCTTTTCTTAGGACCCGGGAGTAGCCTGGGGAATCATTGTATTTACTTTTTACATGAATTAGTATAAATTTCTCTTTATTCCTGGATATATAAGTGTGTATTTGAACGACCTATCATTGCTTGATCACCATCGATAAGATTACATACTGATAATTATTCCGGAAGGAGGATTGAAGGTTAGAAAACCATAACTTATACACTTTCCTACGTGTTCCTTGGAAAAGGAAACGTACGGTCAGTGGAAAGAACCCAGAGTTTTCAATAATGCACCTAGACTAAGAGATAAATTACTACAGATGTGGAATTGGCTTAGATCTAGGTAGTGAATTGCACTGTGGAAGCGGGAAATTCTGACTACATGCTTTCTATCCAGGGTAGGAGTAGGAATTTATATTAATTCGGTAGAAATAAGATAGGACAAGACCCCGTGGTGAAATCGGTTACCCTAAAGAATTAATCTCTTTCGAATAAACCATTTTTAATTTTCTTTTAATTTTCTTTTATTTTGTTCAAACTCAAATTCAACTTTTTAATCGGCTTAGCTGATCGCACCGTAGCTATTAGTAGTCAATGAGACTATGTCTCCCTAAGTTCGACTCGGGCCTCACATAGGCCTATATTACTCGACGCGTGCACTTGCATTTCTACACACAGTTTTAGCTTGTCATGTAACTTCAAAATATGTAAATAATGGAAAATTCATATTCAACACATCAAAGATAACTTGTGGATGAAGTTTGGTCCAATTTGGATGTTGTTTGTGCAAGTTAGGCAATTTTAGGTACATTCTGGACTTTTATGCAATTTACCCAGTTGGGAGGTTTTCTTTGTAGATTGTCACATGTATTATAATCTTTAGATATCCCTTACCATTCTCGAGTTTTTGAACCATAGGGAACCTAGTTGCACCTTGGTTTGAAGGTGTTTCTTTCCAAGGGCATTTTAGGGATTACTCTCTTTATAAATGAACTTATCTTTAGAAGCTATCAACCAATGGAGTTATTTCCTTGACTGGAGGTCAGTTGGGATGGCCTATAAGTATCCATAAACTGACATTTTATATTCAATAAGCCTCATTGAGCTGTCCTCTTGCATGGCCATGAAATCCCTAGGCTAAGGACACATGGAAAGCTCCATGGACACCTCATGCTTGACTTCTTCCTTATCCATAAAGGCTTGCATGTCCATAGGCACCCTTAGCATTGGACACATGGAAAGTAACTTGACACCTCATTCTTGATTTCTTCCTTATCCATAAAGGCTTGCATGTTCATGGACACCCTTATACATGACACATGGAAAGTCTCATAGACACCTCATACTTGACCTCTTCCTTTATATAGCCATATCTACCCCTTCCCAACTCCAAATTTGAAAAATCTTGCTCTTATTTATTTCCTCTAGCTTAGAGCATCATTCCTACTTTGTTCTTCCATGAATGTTTTGTCCCAAGGTAAAAGGAGGTCCCTACCTTGGTGAAGAAGGCTCCTAGGGTTCCAAATTTTCTCTATTTAGGGTTTCTAAAGCTCCTCCTTGGTGATTTTGACCAAAACTAGTAAGTATCCTCCTTTACTTCCCTATTTTCATGTTTTTAATCTTCCTTCCACCTTACTTCAGGTCATAACCATGGCCTTCCATGGTGAAACCCCACCTAGAACCCATAAACACCTCATCTCTATGTTCTTTTGTTAGGGTTTTTTACCTATAAAGTGAAGAAGGTGATTCTTGCTCGAGATAAGAGCTTTGTTGGAGAAACCAGCCTCTCTAAGCATGGTAACCTTACTTATTGGACATGTACACCTTCCCTAGAGGTTCTTTGGAGGCCTAGGCTTGGATCTAGAACTGACTTGGACTATTTAGACTCTGAAGTTGAAGTATGATGTATCCCCTATTCTTCTATGTTGAGCAATTCACCTATGCTTATTCATTATCTTGGTCCTATGGACTATAGCCTATACACATTGCTCTTATCTTTTGATATCATGGTTCTTGTAAACTATCTTGTTTGTGGTAATCTTGGATATTCTCTTGACTCTTATCTTGTGCCTTGGTGCATGTTGGACTTTTGATTATATGTGCCCATTATGACGTGGATGTTTATTTGTGGAAATGTGATGTCTTTTTACCACTTATGAGGTGGATGTATATGTTGGTCACTTTTCAGTGACTACTTTATGTAATCTGATTGTACTTTCTACTTACCTCTACATTTAACATGCTATGTGATTCAGTAGCACTAGAGTAGTGTAATTGCATTGGTTTTTATGGAAGATGTGTTATTTCCTGCCGATCAGATGTTATATTTCCTGCTCTTTTGGGATGGAAAGGAACCTCATACCTAGGGAAAGATGTGTGATTCTTGGACCATGTTTTATATATTTGGGAGATTGGTAGTATTCCTTTTTTCTATTAGGTTTCAAGTTTAGGAGACTTGGCCGCCTTTGTATTTATTGTTCTAGGGCTATGTTTATCTCACATGCATGCATGTTGATGATATGGGGTGTGTGCCCTAATTCTTTACATGTGCTTGTGTGGCACAATCTTTATGTTTTATTAATGGCAAGTATTCTTTTCCCCAACATAGTTGGGATTGAGGCTTAGATGATGATGATGAATGGCAAGTATTCTTTTGTTATCATATGATTTCAATTCCTTTTCTCTTGATACCCATTTGGGTGGTCCTTATCCTTTCTATGAGAAGCATTTTATTTTTGATGTCCTTTATTCCATATATTGCTCAATTTCCTATTTAGTATGCACATACCAGCCTTTGTTGATGTCATCTAATTTCTCTTCTTGTGGGGGTATGCTTCCAACCCTAAGTGAAGGACGTGGATGATAAGGCATGAAGTTTTGGACTAGCTTGAGGAGTTAAAGCTTGGAGACAAAGTTGTTATGGTTTATATTTCCCTCTACTTAGATCCTTATGTTGTATCATACATGTAAACCCTTATGGGATATTATGATGTACTTTTGTAATCTTTTGTTAAAATTGAATATAGTCATTATTTTTATTCCACTGCTACACTTTGGTCTTTCGCATTACCATTGTAATAAATTTAGAAAATTTATACCTATTCCAACATACCTTTGAGTGTTTTTGGAATGGATGTTAATTCTTTAAAAAAAATAGTAGGGAGTGGATCCCACTCCTTACATCATGGTATCAGAGCCCATGGTAGTCAGAATCTGACTATTTCAATTTTGTCTCCCGAGTTAGAATCCTTACCTTACCTTTAAGTGAAATGTTTTCCCTAGAGTTGACCAATAGATGATGAAGGGTTGGTTTAGGATCCTATAGTTTCACATTAGAATAATGATGAATAGATCCCTAAAATACTTACAACTAAAAGATGCATAAGTAACCATAATGACTTGATGTTGTTTAGCTTGGCCTTTAGGCAGCTACTAAGACATGAAGTTGAAAGCAAAGGTGTCTAGAAAGGATCAAGGTTTGGGGACTGACAAGATTTTCCTCCGCATCCCTAGCTTGGTTTATGAGGACTCCCGAATCCATATGATACCAGCCTGGCCTGAGCTGATATGAATTGTTTAAAATAGCATGCTTTTAGGTAATAGTAGCCTTAGACATCTATATGATTTATCTTTAGGGACCTTAATATGTTGAACTAGTCTCTCAGGTGTAAATACTTGTTTGAGGATGGACAAGACCAAGTTAACCCATAGTTCATAGTTAGTCTTTACAAGTTATATTTTTTTTGCATGATGCTTATGTAGTTGGATGTAAGGAAGTGTAGTTGAACCTTTTGTACCTAAAGAATAGTTTTGACTTAATAAGATGAATCCTTTAACGAATGGTGAATAAATTGTTTTCTTATATATGGATGTTTTTATTTCGAGGATGAAATTCCTTTAAGGGGTGGTGTGCTGTAACATACTAGATATAAGACCCTACCCTAGAAGTTGACATTTTGGACTTAGCCAAACAAGGTTGAAGGTTAGACCTAAATATATGTTTAGTATAACCCCAATGAGAGAATGCATGTATATATCACCTTAATGAAACCTAATGTTCTAACATTAATCTTAGGTTTATAATGGATACATAAAATATGCCACATAACTCATTTTGGTGGTAATATGAAGATAAGGAACTTAATTGGATGAATAATTTAGATAATGGGCCGTTCATGGGCCATATGAAATATCTCATAAAAAGAAATCTCAAAAGTGGAAACAAACTTCAAATTCAAAATCTACATATCAAAATTAGCCTACATGTCAAATTTCATCTAATTTGGACCACCTTGAAATATTAGGATAAGTTCAGGAGAGAGAAAATGAGTAAAAGGCATAAGTAATGAATAATGTGATTATATAACTTAAAAATATATAAATAATGGAAAATTCATATCCAACACATCAAAGATAACTTGTGGATGAAGTTTGGTCCAATTTGGATGTTGTTTATGCAAGTTATGCAATTTTAGGTACATTCTGGACTTTTCTACAATTTACCCATTTGGGAGGTTTTCTTTGCAAATTGTCACATGCATTATAATATTTAGATATTCCCTTACCATTCTAGAGTTTTTTAACCATAGGGAACCTAGTTTCACCTTGGTTTGAAGGTGTTTCTTTCCAAGGGCATTTTAGGGATTACTCTCTTTATAAATGAGCTTATCTTTAGAAGCTATCAACCAATGGGGTTATTTCTTTGATTGGAGGTCGGTTGGGATGGCATATAAGTGTACATAAACTGAAATTTTATATTCAATAAGCCTCAATGAGATGTCCTCTTACATGGCCATGAAATCCCTAGGCTAAGGACACATGGAAAGCTCCATGGACACCTCATGCTTGACTTCTTCCTTATCCATAAAGGCTTGCATGTCCATAGGTACCCTTAGCATTGGACACATGGAAAGTAACTTGACACCTCGTGCTTGACTTCTTCCTTATCCATAAAGTCTTGCATGTCCATGGATACCCTTATACATGACACATGGAAAGTCTCATAGACACCTCATACTTGACCTCTTCTTTATATAGCCATATCTACCCCTTCCCAACTCCAAATTTAAAAACTCTTGCTCTTGTTTATTTCCTACAGCTTAGAGAATAATTCCTACTCTATTTTTCCATGAAGGTGTTTTCCCAAGGTAAAAGGAGGTGCCTACCTTGGTGAAGAAGGCTCCTAGGGTTCCAAATTTTATCTATTTAGGGTTTCTAAAGCTCCTCCTTGGTGATTTTGACCAAAACTAGTAAGTATCCTCCTTTACTTCCCCATTTTCATGTTTTTAGTCTTCCTTCCACCTTCCTATAGGTCATAACCATGGCATTCCATGGTGAAACCCCACCTAGAACCCATAAACATCTCATCTCCATGTTCTTTTGTTAGGGTTTTTTACCTCTAAAGTGGAGAAGGTGATTCTTGCTCGATATAAGAGCTTTGTTGGAGAAATCATCCTCTCTAAGCTTGGGAACCTTACTTATTGGACATTTCCACCTTCCCTAGAGGTTCTTTGGAGGCCATACTTGGATCTAGAACTGACTTGGACTGTTTAGACTTTGAAGTTGAAGTATGATGTATCCCCTATTCTTCTATGTTGAGCAATTCACCTATGCTTATTCATTCTCTTGGTCCTATGGACTATAGCCTACACACATTGCTCTTATCTTTTGATATCATGGTTCTTGTGAACTATCTTGTTTGTGGTAATCTTGGATATTCTCTTGACTCTTATCTTGTGCCTTGGTGCATGCTGGACTTTTGATGATATGTGCCCACTATGACGTGGATGTTTATTTGTGGACATGTGATGTCTTTTTCCCACTTATGAGGTGGATGTATATGTTGGTAACTTTTGTGGTGACTACTTTATGTAATCTTATTGTACTTTCTACTTGTCTCTACATTTAACATGCTATGTGATTCAGTAGCACTAGAGTAGTGTAATTGCATTAGTTTTTATGGAAGATGTGTTATTTCCTGCCGAGCATATGTGATATTTCCTACTCTTTTTGGATGGAAAGAAACCTCATACCCAAGGAAAGATGCGTGATTCTTGGCCCATGTTTTATATATTTGGGAGATTGGAAGTATTCCTTTCTCTATCAGGTTTCAAGTTTATGAGACTTGGCTGCCTTTGTGTTTATATTGTTTTAGGGCTATGTTTATCTCACATGCATGCAAGTTGATGATATGGGGTGTGTTCCCTAATTCTTTACATATGCTTGTGTGGCACAATCTTTATGTTTTATTAATGGCAAGTATTCTTTTGTTATCATATGTTTTTAATTCCTTTTCTCTTGATACCCATTTGGGTTGCCCTTACTCTTTCTATGGGAAGCCTTTTATATTTGATGTCCTTCATTCCATATATTGCTCAATTTCCTATTTAGTATGCACATACCAGCCTTTGTTGATGTCATCTATTTTCTCTTCTTGTGGGGGTATGCTTCCAACCCTAGGTGAAAGACTTGGATGATAAGGCATGAAGTTTTAGACTAGCTTAAGGAGTTAAAGCTTGGAGACAAAGTTGTTATGGTTTAGATTTCCCTCTACTTAGATCCTTATGTTGTATCATACATGTAAACCCTTATGGGATATTATGATGTACTTTTGTAATCTTTTGTGAAAATTGAATATAGTCATTATTTTTATTCTGCTGCTACACTTTGGTCTTTTGCATACCATTATAATAAATTTGGAAATTTTATACCTATTCCAACATACCTTTGAGTGTGTTTGGAATGGATGTTAATTCTTCAAAAAAAATAGTAGGGAGTGTATCCCACTCCATACAGTAGGTTGAGCAGTTTCAAGTAAATGATATATAATCAGCAGATAAAAAAGATTAAACAAGGCTAGTCAGTTATCACTGAGTAGATCAAGTTATATTCTAAAAAGGAATATGAAGAACATGTATAACAGTTGACTTATCTTACCATCTTATAATTCAAGAAACCAGCACAAAGATAAGGCTAGGGCTTCAACTAATGTTATTCATATGTCACCCGAAGCACATATACTACACAATTGTGTTACATATTTTATTATTTCCCTAAGGATTTGAGTCGTACCACCCAAATCCAACTGACCACTGCTAATTCAAAATTGGTTCCATACAAGGTCAAATGGAAGAGCCACAATCCACAACCTCTTCACACCTCTTGGTCAGCACAAGAGAAACACTGTAGAGACATACCAGTCAACTGTAAAAGATGACATATAGTCAACAGAAGGATTGGCTCATGCATGGCCGTCCACATAAAACACCTAGCCCACCTTGGAACAGGTAACAACACTATAAGAATAGGCTCATGCATGGATGCTCATAAAAGAAGTAGAGGCTCATGCATGGCCATCCATTACAAGGAGATCGGCTCACGCATGGTCGTCTCACGCAACCTGTAATTGTGGATGCAAGGAGATACCTCGACTTTCACCCCCACATATTCAAAAATATGTGCTCTGAGTTATACTCGATTCACCAATCCAACAATTAGAGATGACACTGGCAAGGATCTATGGCTCAGGGCACCTACATGATTAGGGTTCCACTTGATTAGTTAGCCAATTGGGTAACTTTTAACATCAATCAAGTTACAACGTATAAAGACAAACAAACTCTACAACAAATAAGCGTACATTGCAACTACAAAAGATATAAAATGTACAAGGTGTAAACTTGTCACACAATCACCACATGGTACTCAAATCGCTGCCATTCACAAGGCCAACACTAATGTTACACATCATTGTGGGATATCAATCCCTTAATCACATCACTTGATGATATCACCTCTCAAGGCATCGAACCATTACCAGGTCATAGGACCTATCACATTAAATACTACATGTGCTTCATCACATTATGCTTCATCAGTGTGAAGCACCACACTGTATCATATAATCACCACCATAGTATACATATCACCTGCAAGGTTAGGGGCTTATAAACAAGAAAGAGAAAGAGAAAGAATTATAGCAAGACGACTATCCTAAGGGAGAGAAAACAAACACATCACTTAGCTCATCATTACGGTTAGGGATTCATGCTCAGCCAGTTGGGGTTTTGTAGATACATCACAACACTAAACCCTAGATATGGCACCTCCCATATTCTTGGGGCACTTTATGGTTAAGGAAACAACTATCCACACAACACTACACATGGCTTATACATTACTCATAGATATGTATTGATTGAGTACTTAAGCATGTTTCTCAACCATCCATCAACCAGGTCCTGACCCCAACAAATCAAGATGCCTCTACCAACTAGGGTTAGGGTTTTTACCACCCAAAGTAAACATGTCATGACCTCCAATCTCAAGGGGAGCAACCCGACCAAAACCAAGGCTGTCTCGATCTCAAACCATGCTATGGGTCACGACCAACAAAAGATAGGTGTTATGTCATGATCACGAAAAGGGTAAGGTTCACTAACATCATAAGATCATATATCTCTTCTGAAACAGAAGCAAGGTCCTAAGTAATTCAGGGGATGTATCTCGACCAAACGGCAAACCATCATCTCGACTGATACCACCAAAAAGATCAATGTGTAATGACCACCAATGGTAAAGCCACAACGAAGACCAAGGATCATCGTCAAACCAAGGGTAACCAAGATCAAAATAGAGGAAATCCATGGCTAAAATAGAAGATCTCAACATGGAACACCACCATCCTTAAGAAGGAAAAAAGTCTTCCAAAACCAGTCAACAAAACCTTAACACTTGCATAATGAAACCACCATGAAAAGGGATTTCAAATAAGAGAGAGAACCAAGTTAAACCGCACCAAAACATAACCAAAACTTCATATAATGCCAAAACACTTGATCCTCATGCATGCAACCAAAACCAAGGCTAAGAGATAGGGGGAAAACATCATTGCACCATAATCACCAAAATCAGGTACAAAACTAGGGTTTCATATATCATCCAAACCAAGCATGATTGCAACATCCACCAAGATATAGAGTCTATCGTCATCTATTAGAATGTTAAGGAAACATTTTAGAGATAGAAAATAGTAGCAAGCATGTAGAAAAAGTACATTAATAGAGAAGGTTAAGAGTTATATAACCTTCCTGAAAGAAGGCCACACCAAGGGTTTGCAAGCTCCAAACACATGATCCCAAGGACGATGAAGCTCCACCAAGAGCTCCACACTCGACTATAAGAACACCTCAAGAAAGAGAAAACACCATGGTCAAAGATTGACCAAGGAAAGAGAGTAAGAAGCTCAAGGCTGAACCAAAAGAAAGAAGGGGGGAAAGAGAGAGGAAACTTCCCCTCACTTGGGTGTCACCTTGTCAAAACATGGCCTATGACCCCTTGTGAGGAGGAGTTTACTCTCAAGAACGGCCACCATGTCAAAATATGGTCTAAGGCAGATAAAATGGAAGAAGATGGGGTAGAAGATCCAAGGAAAGCACCATAAAGGAAAGGTAAACACTTACTAAGGTAGAAGATGATCAAGGGTCACCACAAGCACCACATGCAAGGTTGATCATCCTTCAAGGCACCAAGAACAACATCTATTTGCTCCACCAAGCTCCAAGAACGTCCAAGAAATAAGATTTCCGAAAAAGATCTCTTACATGGAGAGAAGAGGGTTTATATAGCAAAGGAGGAGAGAGGTAGGGAAAGAGATGAGGTGTCAACAAGATAGGGCTCTAAAGGGACACTTGTCCACCCAAGAAACTAACATGCAACCACTTAAAACACACCTGCAAGATATGGTGATACAATCTAGGTTGGGTCTCAACCACCTAGGTTGCCCCGATGGTCACGGTCACAACCCACCATGGAACACCATCCATGGTCGCAACAACACCACCAAACACAACAAGGTCGTGACACAAGGTAACCAAACCCCTCCTAGGTCGAGACACTCTATACAAAGGCAACTATCTCAACCCAAGTTCTACCAAGACAACTCAGTCATGACAACCACATCTACAGGAGGTGTATCGACCTTGACACCCACCCAACAAGCCCTAGGTCAAGACAACACATAAGGTACACAAACCCTAGAAAACCCTAATCATCCAAGGTGATTCCACCACTTAACCGAAGCTCAAACAAGGCGCACCAAACCACCACAACCTCTCTCATGAATCTAAGAGAGAGAAGGAACACTCTAGAGGTGAAAAATTGTAAAATAACCCTCAACTTGGGTAAATTGCAATTTGAACCAAAATAAGCACACAAAGCACAAACACCATCCAAACAAGCTCAAACTGGAGAATTAAGCTCCCCACAAGCTCTAAGATCATCCCAAAGGATAAGAGAAAGGTTATAAACATATCATCAAGCCAAAGCAAATGTGTTTAACCCAAAACACAGGTCAGGGGTCTTACATTCTTATACCTCTTTTTTATTTGAAACACCCTTACTTGTTGTAATTCATCCTTTAAATTTCCAAGTAATTCTTTATTTGCACTTATACCAGTTTATGCTGACACATACCTTTTCTTTTGTATCCTCTTTCTTGGGTTTTGTTCTCAAACCACCTAGGTATAGGTGACTGATAACAAACAAATTAGTGCATATTCTCTATGCATTTTATCTATAGTTTTGTGCCACTTTAGTCTTAATATGCCCAATAATGCTCATGTTTTATGCTTTCTGTCTCTCATTAGATAATGCAGCTAGAATAGCCAATAATGTAGCTAATTAGCCAATTTTTGACTTGCAGGCACCGAAACTAGCCAATTTTGGGACTCTAAAGTACCGAACCTAAAAAGACAAGAATTCCAGCAGCTACCTGATATGGTATGCTCGATACGGCTGCCCGATACGGTCTGCCCGATACAGCTGCCCGACACTCTCCCTGCCCGACACGGTCATCGGGCGACAGTCATATTGGCCCACCTGATGCCTCAAGATCGAAGCCACGGATGAAGGACACGTGTACAAATAAAAGCTACAACTCCCATCAACTCGCTGCCTATAAATAGCAGCTACCAACCTACAAAGGAAAGAGGAGAGCCGGAGGGAGGACCCTGTAAGAGCTAGTGCCTAGACCAAGGAGCTAGTGTGTTGAGTTCCCCAAAAGTCTACTGCCCGATACGGTCTTCCCGATACGATCTGCCCGATACGGTCTGCTTGATACGGCCTGCCCGATACGGTTGCCCGATATGGCTTCCCGATACAGTCTGCCCATTACAGTCTGCCCGATACGGCCTAGAGAGAGAGAGCCGAGGAGTCTAGAGGGACAAAGAGAAGACCCAAGGGGTGAGATCCGGCTTGCATAGAGGCCGAGGAGTGAGAGCCACCTCTCCTCTACGGGCTACATCTCTTCCCTCTTCTCTTTCATTCTACTGCATTCCTTTGTTTCTTGTACAAATGATGTTCATCCATCTTTGTTCGGTGCCAGCTATGCTTGTCTATGGCTAGTTAGCTCCTTCTTGGCTATGTAGCCTGATATGGGCATGTATATGTACTTTTGCCTTAAGCAAGTAGATTCATATCGGATCTAGTATGTTGCATGTTCTATTTTCTCTTTCTAAGTTATGATTGCTAGTTTGGTTGATCTCTTACTTGCTTGAACTGCTGTTTCTGCCTATATCGAGAGACCCGTTGTAGGAATAGCTAAGAGATGATAGTTTGGATCTGAACCCGAGAGGAGGACGATCCAAGGTATTCTGTTCCTAACACCCCAGAATATCCTAAGACCAGAGAGGGAACTTAGCGTATTCCGAGGTGTTGATGTCACGCATCGCGAGAGCGAGTGGGATGACCCCACAAGACAGATGCCACCATGCGTACTAGATGCTTGCTTGGGTGTTCAAGGGTTGTCTACACCCGAGAACGAGTGCATAGACTGCCCCATTTTTGGTTACATATCCAGGAACTCTCTTTCTCGTATTAGTAGAATCACAAGCTCTGTTTTGTTTTATTTTATTTTCTTTGTTTTGTTTTATATAGTGACAACCCTCTAGACTAGTTCTAGCAATTACTTATATTCACTATCGTCTTGGCTTATCTGACTAAAGAATGAGATTTGTGGCATCCTAAACGTCACCACGTCCATGTGTTCGACCCCGTAATAAAGTTGTGGGGACCTAGAAGGTTTCGGGTTATAAATTTAAAGTTTGATTCCTTCCTTTATCCCGCATTCATTTCTGGATACGAGAAAAAGTCCGATCAACTTTTGGCACCATTTCCGGGGAAACCTCGATTCGAATATGCAACTCCATATTTTAAGGACCCTGGCAAAACCTTAAATAAGAATAAGTAAAACTTTGTTGTGGTTCTTGTAGCTTGTTGGTAAAAAGTTGACCGACCTAAATCGTGCGTCCAAAAGGAGCGGATTTGAAGTAGTCAGACTTTTAAATAACCCAACTCTTAGGCCCCCGCAATGATAACGGGGTTCGAAGTAGTGATCGGGGTCAAACCACAGGGACAAGGATGGTGGTGCTAAGAATGCGGAATCAACACTCTACACTCTGGTAAAGAAGGGTAATAAAATGTTCCCAAGGGAATGGTAGATCAACAACGGTAAAGCAAAAGAATAAAAGGGAACAAATTGCTACAAGAAAGCATTATAAAGAGAAAGCTATCTCCAACTGGAGTTACAAGGAAGATTTAAGGTTTTGGCATTTCATCAATTTTTAAGAGTTTTGTGCAACAGAACCTGAGGAGATAGCACTATTGCCTAGGTAAGGAATCAAAGGAAGAAAACTTAGGCATAACAAGCGGCAACAGAAAACATCCAGTACCCCTTCTCTCGAAGAGGATAGCAACACCCTCTCTCAAGGGTAGTAGACTTGGTTGGAGTGGAAAGATAATTGAAGCAACTCTGACCCAGTGTACTCTCGTACTCCCTAATCGGACCAAATGCTAGAGTTACAACACCTCTCTCTAGGGAGTTGAAACGAGAAAAACGATTCGATAGCTAGTCAAAACATGATCCAAGCATACAAGCTAGAGTTCAGATGCTAAAAAGAAATCATCCAACAAAAGGGTGCCAAACATAGAGAAATAGGTATTAACCTCCACTAATTCCATTAGCATAAGCATTGTATAAAAGGTTTAGTTACATTGCGTAATAAATGAAAGTAAATGACTGTAAAAGGGAAGATAGGTATTGCCTCCTTGATGTAGAAGGGTGATATACAACAGCAAACCCCTAAGGTGTCTCTAACCTGATACCGAGTGGGGGCTCTAACCGACATGCCAGTGTCGGGTGGCTAGCTCCTGTCGGGCGACACGCAGTGACGGGCGGGCATGACGGCCAAGGCTCACTACCCGATATGGCCGTATCGGGGTGCCACCCTCTCAGGCGGCACGCCGTGATGGGAAATCCGTATCGAGCTCGGTATCGTGCTGGGTTAAAGATATCTTAGGTTCTCAGGGTCCTTGTGTCGGGAATAGGGGCTACCCATCTTGGGCGAGAGCCCATCTAGGAACCCGACACATCGGTTGGCCTTCTTGGTCGTATCGGGATGTTGCGGCTACCGGGACGGGTTCTAAGTGAACTACTCCCACCCTTCTCGGGTAGGGGGTGTGCTCACCTAGTATCGCCCGGTACGCCCGTGGAACGCGTCACACTAGCTGCTGAAGCTTCCCAAAGTTAGTTTTTGATAGGGTTCTAACCCATCCCATCAGAGTCCTATAGCTGCTATTTATAGGTAGCGGTTGGAAGAAGTTGCAGTTCTCCGAGCTCCACATGTCCTCCATCGGCTCCATTAGCACAGCTTCGGGGATGATCGACATGCGTGTCGCCTGGCACAGCGGGTGCCAGGTTGCAAGCATGTCGGGTAGTCGTGACGGGTGGGCGCCTGTCGGTGGGTTGCTTGTATCATGCGACACACTACATCGGGAGAGTAGTCGTGGTGGGTACAACTCCCTATCGAGTAAGCGGCGTATCGCCCGACAAGGTCTTCTTGCGCGACACACCCATGTCGCGCGGCAGCTGCATCGGGGTGCTGTGCGATGGGTAATGAGTGTGTCAGATGACTGGTAGGAGGGCCGATGCAGGTAAACGTCGTTCATGGGCCGGGACTTGCCTTTTTGGTGGAAAGACAAGGAAAAACTCTACAAAAGGATGCAAAAATTGGTCAGAGCATAGCGCAGTTTAGTTTTGTTCAAAACATAATAGAATTGATAGGAAAAACAGTTTAGAGGGCAGTTTTGACAAAAAAAATAGGCCATAAATAACCCCAAAAAGGGTGTTATCAACTCCCCCAAACTTAGCATTTTGATTGTCCCCAATCAATCTGTACATATTTTAAGGTTTTATTTTGCGATACTTCTTCAGAACCCGACATAGTCTTCGGACAAGGGGTTTGAGCGAGTAATGAGATGTCTTAATGAAAATTTTGTCTGACTACATACAACAAACTTTATTTTTCCTACCTTATTTAAGAAAAAATCCTCTCTTCAGCCTTGTTGAGACTTAGGTGCATGATTCTGAAGTTAGCTTTCAAACAACTTTTGGGAATAGAAAGTTGGGTTTTTGGGTAGGCTTAAGGCTTTTTGGGATTTTTCTTATTTCCCATCAGTCCATCTAGGTACAGGTCTGTTAACGGGCAAGTGGTCCCTGCAGTCCAAGCCAGTTGGCTTTAGAGCAGTGATTTCACATCCTACGTACCACTGCCCCGGATCTACCATGCCTAAAGATGGGTACTTTTGGAAAAACAAGTGTGCATATATATATATATATATATATATATATATATATATATATATATATATATATATATTAGCACAACTCTCATGCTTTTATTCACTCTCATAAGGCTTTTCTCTCTTTTTAGGATTTTTGATGGGTAAGGAAACAAAAGCAAGTTTCTATTTGGGCAGCTTTTTCCTTCACATACACATCTCTTAGCTGTTGCGAGATTATTTTTCGAAATTGGCGTAGAAAAGTTATAGCCTTTGTCGTTTGAGACTGCAATTTCAGAAAAACATAACAAAAACCTGCACCACCTTAGACACAGAGAAAACAAGTTGGGAGAAGCTATATCAAATTTTTACTATAGAGTGTCTTTGTACAATTGTATAGAGGCAAGGGGTTGTATATGCACTATATTGTATCAGACTTGTATATGTATATATACACAGAGTATGTTAAAAAGAAAGAAGAAAGACAAAATGGAAAATGGGAGAAATTTTATACCTCCCTCACTGATATATAGTACCCCCCAAACTTATCCCACACTCTATCCCAGAGTAGTGAGAAAAGATAAGGTGAGGTAGTCATAAGTCAGTGAGGGCTAGATGGTGAGCGCGCCTCCGTCAGATATAAGCTCCCACACATATTCTCCACGTTTTCTGTAATAGTCTATGTGGTGGAGCTTGTCAGGCGTTTGTTGTAGCGCCACCAAGCTAGAGATCCATTATAGCACAAAAATGTCGCAGTCATTGGATAGAAGAACTTATTGTGGACTGATGTGATAGAACTGAAGCTCGTGCCATTTGCTCTCTGCCGTCTCCAAGAATGGCTGGAGCAGCGTTGCCACCTCCGTATAGTATTTCCTTACTAAGCGCTCCAGGGGTGTCAATGCTGTCGATGTACACTGCACTAGATGATCTTTGTTGCTATCTGAGCTATTGTAGAAGATTCCTGCTCGAGTGCGAGTGTACATCGTCAGGAGTGTCCAATGGTTGTAGTGCATGATAGGCAGGAAGATGACACGTGGCATTCTACTCTGTATCTCTGCCAGAAAAGATTTCTTTGCTCCTCACTCATCGACAAGGCATATGTCATTGAACATCATTGGATGGGCTATGTATGCGTGTTCAAACTTTTTCTATAGTATCTGGATGTAGGCAGTTGCCACTGATATCACCAAACATCCTCCTTCTTTCACCATGTCCCTTAAATCGTCAACTGGCACTATGACACTTTCTACCTCATAGATGACGTCTGAGGGGGTAGAGTCAGATAACTTTTGCAGGATCTTGTTTACCTATTCATGTGTTAGTGTAGAGCATGAGGAACAGTCAAAGTTGCTAATCATATCTTCCGAAGCATCAGGCGAAGTGGGGCCTTCTTTTGAAAGTATTTCTTGTAGAACGTCCATCCGCTTGCCTGCCCCATAAATGTTCGTGGCAATCTCTGCCGCTTCCTCTGGAGGGTTGCTGGGTTTGGAGGATTCAACTTCGTAATCACTATCCAAAAACTCTTCTGGGATGCCTGCATCCTGGAAATAGCACTTGTCCTTGATCAGCATCAGCACGTAGACGCTCCTGAGCTGATAGAAGTTCTGGTTGCTGAGTTGCCTTATAAATCCAAAGACATGAAGCAACTCTATGGTACGGAGGACTATAAATGCGCTGTTTTCACTTCCTGCTTCTTCTTGGATGGGGAAGTCTCCGATGCTGAAGAAATTCCAAATGCCGAAGTGGCGTTGGATTCCATGCTTGATCACTCGGAGAAGACGGAATGGAAGGAGCCTTAAGATCTTATCTTCGGGGCGTACGAAGGTGTGTCCTGAGCGTGGAACCTCCTCATTGCAGTAGCTGAGAAGCTGAACATCATGACACTGGAGGTCCGCCACGCACAGGAACCAATTCTTTCTGTGCTTGTAAGGGGCCAACACCAGGTTTGCGTTGTGGTCTTAAATATGCTTCAGCATGTTGGCTACTTGCACAAAATCGTACAACCCAATCATTATTCTTCTTGCCAAGGCTGGGGTGGCAGTGTAGATTGGCTGGCGGCCTATCCTGGTGCTGAGATTCTCGAGTATAATGCCTTCCAGAACCCTGAATAGCTTCTTGGAGATGATGGATGGTGAGAAGAATATGCTCCTCAGCTCCCCTCATCGTGTGGATAAGTACCCGTTGCTCCAGACGATGTCTTCTTCATTAGCTTGTGACCTCAGGACCTTGTTTAGTAATTTTTGGTCTTTGATCATCAAGTATCTGATGGCTTTCCTTTCAAAATCTAACATCTCGAAGGAAGGGATCTCCGATGGTGCAAAAAACTCATCTACCATCAAACTCCTTCTTCTAGGGGGGTGTCTGTCATTAACACAGTAAATGTCCCCCCTTTCTCCCTCTGATTTGTCAGAAGAGTCCTCCCCGATGTTGATCGATTCATCGTTGTCTTCAGCTTCATCCAGGGAGGCTGAGGGAGCAACTTCTTCCATGCCGCGGGAGCTCGCTTGTCCTGATGGAGCCCCGTTGGCTATCTTGTGCGTCGTCCCTTCCTCAGGCATTGTGGATAGCCCAATGGAGGAGGAAGGAGACGACGTCCCATAGGATGATGCTGATGAGGAGGGTCACGAGCCTGAACCAGGAGGTGATGGAGACCTCCGTGGATATCTTGGGTGGGGGTGGCCATCCCTCCGGTTAAACCTCTCCTCAACTGTGTCAAGGTGTAGGAGGGCTTGCTGTAGTGTTGCGTTAAGTGCCTCTAGTTGGCCGGGAAGGCCAACTAGAGCTAGAAGCTGCCGCTCCTATTCGCCGAGCCTCTGTTGGAAAATAGAAAATTTGCAGGTAAGGGAAGAAAAGGTAACTAAGTGGTTGCTCGTTACCTCCTGCAAATGGTAAAATTCTTGACCAAGGATTTCCCCCAGAGACAGAGGTGGTGCGTCAGATCGCCCTCTCGATCTCGTGATGCTCCTCGTGTGTAAAGGTCGGCCCAATGACTGCTCGACTTCATGCGGGTCCGAGCCCATCTGTACCGTCCGTGAGGGCGTCGCTTCAGGGTGAGGCATTGGCACCTTCGTAGCTGCCTCTGCCTCGCATGTCAGTGTTGGTAGAGTTGGGCGTGAGGTGGGTGGCTTTTGTTCTATCATCTAGTTGTCGGCCACCTCCTCCACAGCTATTACTGGTGATGTTGGCGGTGGCATCAGCGTGGGCTGTGCAACCTTGAGCTCCGTCTTGAGGAGCTCAGTGAATGCCCCATTACTAACGTCTGGCTGTACCATCTCCTCTGCCATAGAAGGCACAACAGAAGCTTCGGGAAATGCATCTGTCTCTCTTGTGGAAGCTTCCCTCGGGGCTATCATTGTTGTCTCAACCCCGGTTGTCCTGGAGACCTCCACGATCGCCATTACTTCTTCTACAGCTGCGGCAGTTGTTGTTGTGGTGGCCACAGCTAGGATGGGAGCATCGATGACAGCTTTATCAGTGGCTGCCACCGGTTGCGCGGGGGCAGTGGGTGGCTAGGCAGGGACTGTGGAAGATTTGTCCTGCCGGGCTTCGAGAGGGATCGGCCCTCCCGTTGCATCCACCCTTTCTCGTATTCTGTTGGTGGCAGCATAAGCGGCTTCAACCTCTAATGATTCGATTTCTGCTTCGGTGAAGACCAGCTTTTCTACTTCATAGTTGATGCAGAACGGGAGGGGTAGAAGCTTGGAAGTTCTTGCAAACTTATAGAAGTAGCATCTGCCCTCCTTATTGATAATGTTTGCTCGTTGCAAAAACTTAATGTTGATCCTATTATCACCTCTGGTTCTTAACAGGATGTGCGGCTCCCTTGGGAACCCCAACCCTACTGCGATCAAATTGATGATGCCACCCATGCAATACTCCTTGGTGGCATCCTTTATGGGGTAAAGCCTATTCAGCAAAAAGCATCCCAAATTTACCACCTTGCCCTCCATCATGTACCACATGAGATGGAGTTCTTCGGTGTAGATGTTGTTCATCTCATACTTGCTGAAGAGGATGCAAGCCACTATCTTGTGGATGATCCTCCAGAAGTAGGAGTGGATGGCCGTCACTTTGCTTCCTGGCTTGTAGTTTGATTTGTCAGCCAGTTTCTTCCAGACGTTGATTGAGTTGAAGCCATCACCCTCGCCAAGCCTGGCGCCGTTGTTCAGCATCTCCATATCGGCTTCTGAGGAGGAGAATATCTCGTGGAGCAGCCTTTTTGAGATCTCATGCTCAGCGTTATATAACCGGCCCTGCAACCGGTCTGGTCTTCCAAATCTTTCCACTTCCTCCTGCCTGTTCTGGACTCACCGGAGGGAGGACATGAACTCCTTTGTGAGCTCAGTATATGATCCAGATAGGATGAAGCATATTGTATTCACCCATGCAGCCCCAAGACGTTGTCCAATCTGTTGAATATACTGAGGTAGTGGAAGGATGGCTGGTGGGTGAATCAAGTTGGTCGGTAGATCTTGACCGCCAACTCCATGTATCTCTATTGATGCTCTTCGTCTCTGGGCACGAACCGTCCTGGAGAGTGAGTCAGAGGTTCTGCTACCATTGAAGGGGCTGCCGTCGCTTCTGTCCTTGGCTTCTTCTCAGCCCCAGATGTCCCCCCTGAATCGGGGTTCGGGCGCTTCTGCCTGACTGAAGTGGCCTCAGTTGTGGCCTCAGAGTTAACCCTCTGACCATGCTCGTCTACCTAGATGACGGTCTACTTAGTACGGGCCATTTCTATCATTTATCAAACAAAATTATTAAATAAGGATGTTACTGAATGAGTCACGCTACCTGATATAGGGCGACAGACCAAAAGAGTCACTTTGCCTGATACGAGGTAGGTGATACTTAAAACTTAACAGAGTCTTGATATAAGCAAGGTGATATTGAGCAGTGGACCGAAAACAAAGTTAACTCAGAGAACGACAACCCCTTCAATAGCAGCAGAACCTCCGGCTCACTCTCCAGGACGGTTCATGCCCAGAGACGAAGAGCATCAATAGAGATACAGGGAGTTGGCGGTCAAGATCTACCAACCAACCCGATTCACCCACCAGCCATCCTTCCACCACCTCGGTATCTTCAACAGACTGGACAACGTCTTGGGGGATGCAGGGCTGAAGACAATATGCTCCAGCCTATTCGGATCATATATTGAGCTCATAAAGGAGTTCATGTCCTCCCTCCGGTGAGTCTAGAATAGGCAGGAGGAAGTGGAAAGATTCGGAGGAGCAGACCAGTTGCAGGGCCTGTTATTTAACACTGAGCATGAGATCTCGGAAAGGCTGCTCAACAAGATATTCTCCTCCTCATAAGCTGAGTTGGAGATGTTGAACAATGGCACTAGGCTTGGCGAGGGTGATGGCTTCAACCCGATCAGCATCTGGAAGAAACTGACTGACGAATCAAACTATAAGCAGGAAGCAAAGTGGCGGCCATCCACTCCTGCTTTTGGAGGATCATCCACAAGATAGTGGCTTGCATCCTCTTCAGCAAGTACGATACGAGCAACATCTACACCGAAAAACTCCATCTCATGTGGTACATGATGGAGGGCAAGGTGGTCAATTTGGGATGCTTCTTGTTGAATAGGCTTTACTCCATAAAGGATGCCACCAAAGAGTATTGCATGGGTGACATTGTCAATCTGATCGCGACATGGTTGGGGTACCCAAAGGAGCCGCACAACCTGTCAAGAACCAGAGGTGATGACAGGATCGACATGAAGTTCTTACAATGAGCAAACATTATCAAGAAGGAGGGTAGATGATACTTCTACAAGTTTGCAAGAACTTCCAAGATTCTACCCCTCCCATTGTGCATCAACTATGATGTAGAAAAGTTGGTCTTCACCGAAGCATAAATCGAATCATTAGAAGTTGAAGCCGCTTACGTTTCCACCACCAGAATACAAGAAAGGGTGGCTGCAACGGGAGGGTCGATCCCTCTCGACGCCCGGCAGGACAAATCTTCCACAGTCCCTACTGAGCCACCCAATGCCCCCGCGCAACCGGCGGCAGCCACTGATAAAGTTGTAGTCATTGCTCCCATCCCAGCCGTGGCTGCCACAACAACAACTATCACGGTTGTAGAAGAATCAATGGTGATCATGGAGGTCGCCGAAACAACTGAGGCTTAGACAATGATGATAGCCCCGAGGGAAGCTACCGCGGGAGAGACAGTCGAGACAGTCGCAGTTTCTGAAGCTTCTATTGCGCCTTCTATGGTGGAGGAGATGTACAGCCAGACGCCAGCAATGGGGCGTTCGCTGAGCTCCTCGAGATGGAGCTCAGGGCTGTACAGCCCACGCCGATGCCGCCGCCAACGTCGCCAGTAATAGCTGCGGAGGAGGTGGCCGACAACCAGATGATAGAACAACGGCAACCCACCTCACGCCCTATTCTACCAACAATGATAGGAGAGGCATAGGTAGCCATGAAGGTGCCAACGCCTCACCCTGAAGCGATGCCCTCACGGATGGTACAATTGGGCTTGGACCCGCTTGAAGTCGAGCAGTCATCGGGTCGACCTTCACACATGAGGAGTGTCACGAGATCGAGAGGGCAATCTGACGCAGCACCTCCGTCTCTGGAGGAAATCATTGGTCAAGAATTTGACCATTTGCGGGAGGTAACGAGCAACCACTCAGTTACCTTTTCTTCCCTTACCCGCAAATTTTCTATTTTCCAGTAGAGGCTCAATAAATAGGAGTGGCAGCTGCTAGCTCTAGTTGGCCTTCCCGGCCAACTAGAGGCACTTAACGCAACACTACAATAGGCCCTCCTACGCCTCGACGCAGTTGAGGAGAGGCTTAACCGGAGGGATGGCCACCCCCGCCCAAGATAGCCACGGAGGTCTCCATCACCTCCTGGCTCAGGCTCCAAGCCCTCCTCATCAGCATCATCCTCTGGGACGTCGTTTCCTTCCTCCTCCAGTGGGCCATCCACAATGCCTGAGGAAGGGACGACGCACAAGATAGCCAACAGGGCTCCAGCAGGACAAGCGAGCTCCCGCGGCATGGAAGAAGCTGCTCCCTCAGCCTCCCTGGATGAAGCTGAAAACAACAACGAATCGATCAGTGTCAGGGAGGACTCTTATGACGAATCATAGGGAGAAAGGGGGGACATCTACTATGTTAATGACAGACACCCCCTAAAAGAAGGAGTTCGACGACAGATGAGTTTTCTACACCGTCGGAGATCCCTTCCTTCGAGATGACAGATTTTGAAAGGAAAGCCATCAGATACTTGACGATCAGAGACTATAAATTGCTAAACAAGGTCCTGAGGTCGCAATCTGATGAAGAAGACGTCGTCTAGAGCGACGTATACTTCTCCACGCGACGAGGGGAGTTGAGGAGCATATTCTGCTTGCCAGCCATCGTCTCCAAGAAGCTGTTCAGGGTCCTGGAAGGTGATATACTCGAGAATCTCAGCACCATGATAGGCTGCCAACCGATCTACACTGCCACTCTAGCCTTGGCAAGAAGAATGATGATGGGGTTGTATGATTCTGTGTAAGTGGCCAACATGCTGAAGCATATTGAAGACCACAACGCAAACTTGGTGTTGGCCCCTTACAAGCACAGAAAGAATTGGTTCCTGTGCGTGGCAGACCTCCATCATCATGATGTCTAGCTTCTCAGCTCCTACAATGAGGAGGTTCCACACTCAGGACACACCTTCGTATGCCCCGAAGACAAGACCTTAAGGATCCTTCCGATGCGTCTTCTCTGAGTGATCAAGCATGGAATCCAACGCCACTCCAGCATTTGGAATTTCTTCAGCATCAGAGACTTCCCCATCCAAGAAGAAGCGGGAAGCAGAAACAAAACATTTACAGTCCTCTGTACCATAGAGTTGCTTCATGTCTTTGGATTCATAAGGCAACTCAGCAACAAGAACTTCTATCAGCTCAAGAGCGTCTACACGCTGATGCTGATCAAGGACAAGTGCTATTTCCAGGACGCAAGTATCCCAAAAGAGCTGTTGGACAGTGATTACCAAGCTGAATCCTCCCAACCTAGCAACCCTCCATAGGAAGTGGCAGATATCGCCACGAACGTTTACGGGGCAAGCAAGCGGATGGACGTTCTACAAGAAATACTTTCAAAAGAAGGCCCCGCTTCGCTTGATGCTTCGAAAGATATGATCAACAACTTCGACCGTTCCTCGTGCTCTACACTAACATAGGAATAGGTAAACGAGATCCTACAAAAGTTAGATGACTCTACCCCCACATACATCATCTACGAGGCAGACAGTGTCATAGTCCCAGTCGACGATTTAAGGGACATGGTGAAAGATGGAGGATGTTTGGCGATATCAGTGGCGGCCGCCTACATCCAGATACTATAGAAAAAGTTTGAACATGCATATATAGCCCATCCAATGTTATTCAATGACATCTATCTTGTCGATGAGTCAGGAGCAAAGCAATCTTTTCTGGCAAAGATACCGAGCAGAATGCCACATGTCATCTTCCTACCTATCCTGCACTACAACCATTGGACGCTCCTGACGATGTACACTCGCCCTCGAGCAGGAATCTTCTACAACAACTCAGATAGAAACAAAGATCATCCAGTGTAGTGTACATCGACATCATTGACACCCCTGGAGCGCTTAGTAAGGAAATACTATACGGAGGTGGCAACACTGCTCCAACCATTCGTGGAGATGGCAGAGAGCAAATGGCATGAGCTTCAGTTCTGCCACAACAGTCCACAACAAGTTCCTCTATCCAATGACTATGACATTTTCATGCTAGAATGGATCTCTTGCTCGGTGACGCTACAACAAATGCCCGACAAGCTCCACCACATAGACTATCACAGCAAACGTGGAGAATATGTGTGGGATCTTATATCTGACAGAGGCGTGCTCACCAGCTAGCCCTCACTGACTTATGACTACCTCACCTTATCTTTTCTCACTACTCTGGGACAGAGTGTGGGATAAGTTTGGGGGGGTACTATATATCAGTGAGGGAGGTATAAATTTCTCCCATTTTGCATATTGTCTTTTTTCTTTCTTTTTAACATACTCTGTGTATATATACATATACAAGTCTGATACAATATAGTGCATATACAACCCCTTGCCTCTATACAATTGTACAAAGACACTCTATAGTAAAAATCTGATACAGCTTCTCCCAACTTGGTTTCTCTATGTCTAAGGTGGTGCATGTTTTTGTTATGTTTTTCTAAAATTGTAGTCTCAAACGACAAAGGCTATAACTTTTTTACGCCAATTTCGAAAAATAATCTCGCAACAGCTAAGAGATGTGTATGCGAAGGAAAAAGCTACCCAAACAACAACTTGCTTTTATTTCCCTACCTATCAAAAATCCCAAAAAGAGAGAAAAGCCTTATGAGAGTGAATAAAAGCATGAGAGTTGTGTCGGATATATATATATATATATACACTTGTTTTTTCAAAAGTACCCATCTTTAGGCATGGTAGATCTGGGGCAGTGGTACGTAGGATGTGAAATCACTGCTCTAAAGCCAACTGGCTTAGACTGCAGGGTCCACTCGCCCATTAATGGACCCGTACCTAGATGGAATGATGGGAAACAAGAAAAAACCCAAAAAGCCTTAAGTCTACCCAAAAACCCAACTTTCTATTCCCAAAAGTTGTTTGGTGTGAAATCTAACTTCAGAATCATGCGTCTAAGTCTCGACAAGGCTGAAGAGAGGATTTTTGCTTAAATAAGGCAGGAAAAATAAAGTCTGTTGTACGTAGTCAGACAAAATTTTCATTAAGACATCTCATTACTCGCTCAAACCCCTTGCCCGAAGACTATGTCGGGTTCTGAAGAAGTATCGCAAAACAAAACCTTAAAATATGTACAGATTGATTGAGGACAATCAAAATGCTAAGTTTGGGGGAGTTGATAACACCCTTTCTGGGGTTATTTATGGCCTATTTTTTGTTGTCAAAACTACCCTCTAAATTGTTTTTCCTATAAATTCTGTTATGTTTTGAACAAAACTAAATTGTGCTACGCTCTGACCAATTTTTGCATCCTTTTGTAGAGTTTTTCCATATCTTTCCACCAAAAAGGCCCGTCCCAGCCCATGAACGGCGTTTACCTGCATCAGACCTCCTACCAGTTGCCCGACACACTCATTACCTATTGCGCAACAGGCCGATACAGCTTCCGTGTGACACGGGTGAGTCGCGCAAGAAGACCCGATCGGGCGATACGCCGCTTACCCGACAGGGAGCTGTACCCGCCACGACTACTCTCCCGATATAGCATGTCGTGCGATACGAGCCACCCACCGGTAGGTGCCCACCCCTACCCGACACACTTGCGACCCGACACCCGTTGTGCCGGGTGACACACATGTCGATCATCCCTGAAGCCACACTAATGGAGCCGATTGAGGACATGTGGCGCCCGGAGAACCACAACTTCTTCCAATCGCTGCCTATAAATAGCAGCTACAAGACTCTGATGGGACGGGTCGGAACCCTAGTGAAAGCTAACTTTGGGAATCTTCAGGAGCTAGTGTGACGCATTCCAAGGGTGTATCGGGTGATATTAGGTGAGCACACCCCCTACCCGAGAGGGGCGAGAGTGGTTCACTTAGAACCTGTCCCGGTAGCCGCAGCAGCCCGATACGACCAAGAAGGCCAACCGATGTGCCGGGTTCCTAGATGGGCTCTCGCCCGAGACGGCTCGCCCCTATACCCGACACAAGGACCTCGAGAACCAAAGCTATCTTTAACCCAACACGATACCGAGCTTGATACTAATTTCCCGTCACGGCATGCCGCCTGAGAGGGTGGCACCCCGATACAGCCATATTGGGTAGTGATCCTTGGTCGTCATGCCTGCCCGTCACTGTCTGTCACCTGACAGGAGCTAGCCACCTGACACAGGCATGTCGCTCGGAGCCCCCGCTCGGTATCGGGTTAGAGACACCTTAGGGGTATGCAACTGTATATCGCCCTTCTACATCAAGGAGGCGATACCTATCTTCCCTTTTACAGTCATTTACTTTCATTTATTACGCAATTTAACTAAACTTTTTATACAATGCTTATGCTAATGGAATTAGTGGAGGTTAATACCTATTGCTTTGTGTTTGGCACCCTTTTGTTGGATGATTTCTTTTTAGCATCTGAACTCTAGCTTGTATGCTTGGATCATGTTTTGACTAGCTATCGAATCGTATTTCCCGTTTCAACTCCCTCGAGAGAGGTGTTGTAACTCTAGCGTTTGGTCCGATCAGGGAGTACGAGAGTACCCCGGGTCAGAGTTGCTTCAGTTATCTTTCCACTCCAACCAAGTATGCTACCCTTGAGAGAGGGTGTTGGTTCTTAGTTGGAGGTACCCTCTTCGAGAGAAGGGGTACTGGATGTTTTCTGCTGCGCTTGTTATGCCAAAGTTTTCTTCCTTTGATTCCTTACCTAGCCAATAGTGTTATCTCCTCAGGTTCTGTTGCACAAAACTCCTAAAAATTGATGAAATGCCAAAACCTTAAATCTTCCTTGTAACTCCAGTTGGAGATAGCTTTTTCTTTATAATGCTTTCTTGTAGCAATTTGTTCCCTTTAATTCTTTTGATTTACTGTTGTTGATCTACCGTTCCCTTGGGAACATTTTCTTACCCTTCTTTACCAGAGTGTAGAGTGTTGATTCTGCGTTCTTAGCACGACCACCCTTGTCCTTGTGGTTCGACCCTGATCACTACTTCAGACCCCGTTATCGTTGTGGGGGCCTAAGAGTCAGGTTATTTAAAAGTCTGACTACTTCAAATCCACTCCTTTTGGATGCACGATTTAGGCCAGTCGACTTTTTGGCGCCGTTTCCAGAACACAGCATATGATTTAAGGATCCTTTTTCTTTGTTGAAGATGTTGTCGGGGTATCGGAGAAAAAGTTGACCGGCCTTTTTCTCACGTTTGGAAATGAATGCGGGATAAAGGAAGGAATCAAGCTTTAAATTTATAACCCGAAACCTTCTAGCCCCCTGCAACTTTATTACGGGGACGTGGTGACGTTTAGGATGCCACAGATCTCTTTCTTTAGTTAGATAAGCCAAGATGATAGTCGATAAAAGTAAGTGCTAGAACTAGTCTAGTGGGTTGTCACAATTTAAAACAAAACAAAGAAAACAAAACAAAACAAAACAGAGCTTGTGATTCTACTAATCAGAGAAAGAGAGTTCCTGGCTATGTAACCACAAATAGGGCAGTCTATGCACTCGTTCTCAGGCATAGAAAACCCTCGAACACCCAAGCAAGCATCTAGTACGCACAGTGGCATCTATCCTGTGGGGTCATCCCATTCGCTCTCGCGATGCATGACTAAAACCATCAACAATATGTCAATGACCCTCTCTCGATGAATAACATATCAACATCTCAGAATACACTAAGTTCCCTCTTGGGTCTTAGGATATTCTGGGGTGTTAGGAACAGAATACCTTGGATTGTCCTCCTCTTAGGTTCAGATCCAAACTATCATCTCTTAGCTATTCCTACAACGGATCTCTCGATACAGGCAGAAACAACAGTTCAAACGAGTAAGAGATCAACCAAACTAGCAATCATAACTTAGAAAGAGAAAATAGAACATGTAACATACTAGATATGATATGAATCTACTTGCTTAAGGCAAAAGTACATATACATTCCCAGATCAGGATACATAGCCAAGAAGGAGCTAACTAGCCATAGACAAGCATAGCTGGCACCGAATAAAGATGGATGAACATCGTTTGTACAAGAAACAAAGGAATGTAGTAGAATGAAAGAGAAGAGGGAAGAGATATATCCCATAGAGGAGAGGTGGCTCTTGCTCCTCGGCCTCTGTGCAGGCCGGATCTCACCCCTTGGGTCTTCTCTTCATCCCTCTGGACTCCTCGGCTCTCTCTCTTGGCTGTATCGGGCAGACCGTATCGGGCAGCCATATCGGGCAGACCGTATCAGGCAGACCGTATCAGGCAGCCGTATCGGGAAGACCATATCGGGCAACCGTATCAGGCAGTAGACTTTTGGGGAACTCGACACACTAGCTCCTTGGTCTAGACACTAGCTCTTACAGGGTCCTCCCTCCGGCTCTCCTCTTTCCTTTGTAGGCTGGTAGCTCCTATTTATAAGCAGTGAGTTGATGGGAGTTTGGGAGTTGTAGCTTTTATTGGTCCATGTGTCCTTCATCCGTGGCTTCGATCTTGAGGCATCAGGTGGGCCGATATGATTGTCGCCCGATGACCGTGTCGGGCAGGGGGAGTGTCAGGCAGCTGTATCGGGTAGACCGTATTGGGCAGCCGTATCAGGCATACCGTATCGAGTAGCTACTGGAATTCTTATCTTTTTAGGTTCGGTACTTGAGAGTCCCAAAATTGGCTAGTTTCGGTGCCTGCAAGTCAAAAATTGGCTAATTAGCTACATTATTGGCTATTCTAGCTACATTATCTAACGAGAGACAGAAAGCATAAAACATGAGCATTATTGGGCATATTAAGACTAAAGTGTCACAAAACTATAGATAAAATGCATAGAGAATATGCACTAATTTGGGTGTTATCAACTATCCCAAGCTTAAAACTTGCTTGTCCTCAAGCAAGACTGTGCTCAAAGAATAAAAAGATAACATCCAAATTAAGCTTGGCAATAGATGCTAAGGTTCAGAAAAAATAGTTTAAAACATCTATTCTCCTGATCCATGTCATTTCATAGCAAACCCCCACCAATCATGCACAATTCTGCCAAAGCAAGATCAAAGAGCGTCCAGGAAAGATTAAGTGAATTCACTATAGCCTGTCGATACTCATGAGGGTTTGAATCATAATTATTAAACATGAAAGAATTGACACATAGGTGATCACACAGGTGATGAGCAATGAGCCACTACCATGAATCCATGCAAACCAATCAGGAATACCACGCCTCTCACTTATTCATGTCCTAAGAAACAAAGCAAAAAGACTCTAATGACTTCTGAGGATCCTGATCTGCTTCAAGTTGGTCCATGTAGCGAGCAACAGTCCCTACAATCCAAACCAGTTGGTCCAAAGAAGTGAGATGAACTCCTCGTACTGCGCCCGAACCAACCCTTCTACTAAGACAGTCTCATAGGTCACCTAGGGGTTCCTAGTGACTCTCTAATGAGCTGTTAGAGTGGTACTACCAGGCACAACATATCCGCATTCATGAGCACAGTCATACACCGACTAGGCACCATCCTCAACTCTCTTAAAAGAGAAAACAACACTCATTTATTGTTCACACTCAGGCTTTTATCATCTGCATTCTATTTGTAGGCTTGGGTGAGAACTATATAGATATTTTGAGATTTTGTGGGCGGCCAAGCCTCTTTTGCACATTTTTATGTTTTTCATCTTTTTGACTCAATCTAATATGAGAAGGCACGTAGTCCATCAAGGAAAACACTTCATTTTTATCATAGCTCAAAACTCATTACGATCCACTTGACACCTATGTGAAAAGTTGCAATTATGATTCAAGAATCCTTAGAATAGAGGCAAGCTTGTGAAATTCACAGCTAGGAGACTTTAATCTTGATTTAGCTCATTCCAACAGTCCTTTACTATGGATTTGCCATTCACCACATAGATCAAGGGAATTTAGTTTTAAGCTATGAAAAAGGGACATAACCTTAGATTTATTTCCAAACTCAAGGAAAGAGTCAAAGAGCAAGTCAAGCAAAAGGTCAAGCAATTTTTAAGATGAAAACTGTGCATCTAGGCATACAGTCAAGCATTTATCTATTAGATTCACACCATATAGCCATATTTGCAAAGCTAAAAAGATGAAAATTTTGAAAATTTAAGACTAAATGCAGGAAATAGACATGCATGCAAGAAGGGTGAAGAGAAAAGAAGGGTGAAGCCCACCACCCCAAGCTTAAAATTTTGCTCGTCCTCGAGCAAGACTCAAACTTGAAATAGTGAGGCAGGAATGCATGAGTTTAACGACAGTTATTGAAGTTCTAAAGATGATGCATGGGTGCAAGGATATCAAAACAGTTAGAGGAAGGAAATTAGCCAACATGAAAAGCAAAAATTATTGTAATAAAAGGGCGGGAGGGTGGGTAAGAGAAAAGGCGGTGGCTGCCCCACGATACCGACACTGGGATCCCAAATGCTAAGTTTTGGGACCAGTCTCACCTGTGTCTTGCCGACGGGTTCCTCCACATAATATGAGTAAAATAGGCGGATGTGTTGGCCCTACCGAGTCTGAAGAAGAAAAGTGAAATCCAGTGACTCGGTGAAGTCATCTTTGTGCTGGAAGTGGCTTGAACTGCACTGGGATGAATTCTTCGGCATATCATCCTCAGGGTACCTTTCATTATATGAATCTGAAAATGAAGGTCCTGGGATGTCGACACAGGATGAGATGTATGAGAGAGGTTGGACGTCATCTTGAGGACTCATATCTTCTCTCTCCATCTCTACACTTGAGGTTGGATGCTCAGATAGATCTTCATGTACAATCTGAGTCATCCAATCATCTTCTGTACAAGAAGTACCCCCTAAAGAATATGTTTTTACCACCCCAAGCTTATCATGTGGCGTGGAGTCAGGGGTGTCTTCATGCTCAGCAGCCATGTTGTAGTGAACCGTCCATCCTGCCCCCTTGAAGTCCACCCTACCTTGTAAAGGTAAGGGTGTAAATGGTGGCTCGTGCTGCTCCAACTCATCATCGTCAGTATACTCACTGTTCCATGTCGAGCAGCTGTCATCATCGTCATCGTCGAACAAATTGTTCCAAATCATGGTTGGCGTACTGCTCAAAGCAAATGACAAGTCTCAATATGAGAAATGTCACTCTGGTCTGGTTCAATATCTGACTCTGGTTCCTCAAACCAACTTTCTAGTTGTGAGGTCGATTGGCTTTTCGAGTCTTCATCATCATCATCATAGACCCATTCATGTCTATGACTCATTTCTTCCATTGGTTCATCAGCTGGGTCATCTGGATAGAATGAAGGGCTTCCCCAAGTGGGTTGGTCTTCACAGAAAAATCCTGGTGAATCCAGTTGATGGTCTGAATAGGATGATGGTGCATACTCCACTTCAGACCCAATGGAATGGTCTTGATGACTAACGTCTTTATTGTCTTGTGATGGCAGTTGTAACCAAATTGTAACCAAATCGATGAGCTCTTGGAGCCTCCTGCCTTATTCAACATCTTTATCATGAAGTTGCACTTGAGCAGCAATGCTTTTGAGATCGGTCGATTCTGCCATGCACATATAAGGGGAACCCACTGTATCAAATTGATGATTTAGGACGAATCATTGTTCAACAGTTTGAAGCATACTACTACTGCGGTCTGCAGCCTCGGTGGCTACTTTGAGATGACGATCCTGCTCTTCTAGTAGTTGTTGCATTGGATCGACATCTTCTTGGAGATGATGGGCTAAGGAGGTGAGTGCTTGAATGCTTTCCCTAGCCAACTCCACTTCCTTAATCAGTTCTTGATCCCATTATAGCATGGGGGTTGACGGCTGACTAGCAGTCTCTGTTGTTTGAATCTCGACATATGATGATGGTGGAGGTAAGTATAACTCGACTAGCTGTAGAGCATGACCTTCAATTATTTGCCAGCAGTCTGAACTGCGGAAAAACTCGGGAGGACAGGTGGACAAGATGACTTGTCTTGCGGAAGCAAGGTCCATGGCTAAAAAAGGTATGAGAAAAAGAAAAGTGATTTAGTATATATGAACAAGTATGTGTAAAGCAATAGGAAAACTATGCATGTATATACAGGATTATAGTGACAAGACAAAAATCTACTAGGCGTGTAAATGTGGAAAAACCACGTCCCCGGCAACGGTGCCAAAAGTTGACCGGCCTTTTTCTTGCGTTCGGAAATGGACGTGGGATAAAGGAAGGAATCAAGCTTTAAATTTATAACCCAAAACCTTCTAGGCCCCCACAACTTTATTACGGGGTCAAAGTAGATATACGGGGTCGAACACAGGGACGTGGTGACGTTTAGGATGCCACAGATCTCATTCTTTAGTCAGATAAGATAAGATGATAGTCGATAAAAGTAAGTACTAGAACTAATCTAGTGGGTTGTCACAATTTAAAATAAAATAAAGAAAACAAAACAAAATAGAGCTCGTGATTCTACTAATCAGAGAAAGAGAGTTCCTAGCTATGTAACCACAAACGGGACAGTCTATGCACTCTTTCTTGGGCATAGACAACCCTCGAACACCCAAGAAAGCATCTAGTACACACAGTGGAATCTATCCTATGGGGTCGTCCCACTCGCTCTCACGATGCGTGACTAAAACTATTAACAATATGTCAATGACCCTCTCTCGATGAATGACATATCAACACCTCAGAATACACTAAGTTCCCTCTCGGGTCTTAGGATATTCCGGGGTGTTAGGAACAGAATACCTTGGATTGTCCTCCTCTCGGGTTCAAATCCAAACATTGTCTCTTAGCTATTCCTACAACAGATCTCTCGATATAGGCAGAAACAGAAGTTCAAGTGAGTAAGAGATCAACCAAACTAGCAATAATAACTTAGAAAGAGAAAATAGAACATGTAACATACTAGATCTGATATGAATCTACTTGCTTAAGGCAAAAGTACATATACATGCCTAGATTGGGCTACATAGCCAAGAAGGAGCTAACTAGCCATAGACAAGCATAGATGGCACCGAACAAAGATGGATGAACATCGTTTGTAAAAGAAATAAAGGAATACAGTAGAATGAATGAGAAGAGGGAAGAGATATAGCCCATAGAGGAGAGGTGGCTCTCACTCCTCGGCCTCTGTACAGGTTGGATCTCTCCCCTTGGGTCTTCTCTTCATCCCTCTAGATTCCTCAGCTCTCTCTCTTTCTAGGTTGTATCGGGCAGTCGTATCAGGCAGACCGTATCGAACAGCCGTATCGGGAAAACCATATCGGGTAGACCATATCAGGCAGCCATATCGGGCAGTCGTATCGGGCAGACCATATCGGGCAAACGTATCGGGCAGTAGACTTTTGGGGAACTCGATACACTAGCTCCTTGGTCTAGGCACTAGCTCTTGCAGGGTCCTCCCTCCGGCTCTCCTCTTTTCTTTGTAGGCTGGTAGCTACTATTTATAGGTAGCGAGTTGATGGGAGTTGTAGCTTTTATTGGTCCATGTGTCCTTCATCTGTGGCTTCGATCTTGAGGCATCAGGTGGGCCAATATGACTGTCGCCCGATGACCGTGTCGGGCAGGGGGAGTGTCGGGCAGTTGTATCAGGCAGACCGTATCGGGCAGCCGTATCGGGCATACCGTATCGGGCAGCTTCTGGAATTCTTGTCTTTTTAGGTTCGGTACTTGAGAGTCCCAAAATTGGCTAGTTTCGGTGCCTGCAAGTCAAAAATTGGCTAATTAGCTATATTATTGGTTATTCTAGCTACATTATCTAATGAGAGACGGAAAGCATAAAACATGAGCATTATTGGGCATATTAAGACTAAAGTGGCACAAAACTATAGATAAAATGCATAGAGAATATGCACTAATTTGGGTGTTATCAACTACCCCAAGCTTAAAACTTGCTTGTCCTCAAGCAAGACTATGCTCAAAGAACAAAAAGATAACATCAAAATTAAGCTTGGCAATAGATGCGAAGGTTCACAAAAAATAGTTTAAAATATCTATTCTCCTGATCCATATCATTTCATAGCAAACCCCCACCAATCATGCACAATCCTGCCAAAGCAAGATCAAAGAGCGTCCATGCGAGATTAAGCGAATTCACTATAGCCTGTCGATACTCATGAGGGTTTGAATCATAATTATTAAACATGGAAGAATTGACACATAGGTGATCACGCAGGTGATGAGCAATGAGCCACTACCATGAATCCATGCAAACCAATCAGGAATACCATGCCTCTCACTTATTCATGTCCTAAGAAACAAAGAAAAAAGACTCTAATGACTTCTGAGGATCCCGATCTGCTTCAGGTTGGTCCATGTAGCGAGAAACAGTCCCTGCAGTCTGAACTAGTTGGTCCAAAGCAGTGAGACGAACTCCTCATACTGCGCCCGAACCAACCCTACTACTGAGACAGTCTCATAGGTCACCTAGGGGGTTCTTAGTGACTCTCTAATGAGCTTTTAGAGTTGTACTACCAAGCACGACATATCTGCATTCATGAGTGCAGTCATACACTGGCTGGGCACCATCCTCAACTCTCCTAAAAGAGAAAACAACACTCATTTGTTGTTCACACTCAGGCTTTTATCATCTGTATTCTATTTGTAGGCTTGGGTGAGAACTATATAGATATTTTGGGATTTTGTGGGCGGCCAAGCCTCTTTTGCACATTTTTATGTTTTTCATCTTTTTGACTCAATCTAATGTGAGAAGGCACGTAGTCCATCAAGGAAAACACTTCATTTTTATCATAGCTTAAAACTCATCATGATCCACTTGACACCTATGTGAAAAGTTGCAATTATGATTCAAGAATCCTTAGAATAGAGGCAAGCTTGTGAAATTCGTAGCTAGGAGACTTTAATCTTGATTTAGCTCATTCCAACGGTACTTTACCATGGATTTTCCATTCACCACATAGATCAAAGGAATTTAACTTTAAGCTATGAAAAAGGGACATAACCTTAGATTTATTTCCAAACTCAAGGAAAGAGTCAAAGAGCAAGTCAAGCAAAAGATCAAGCAATTTTCAAGATGAAAACTGTGCATCTAGGCATACATTCAAGCATTTATCTATTAGATTCGCACCATATAGCCATATTTGCAAAGCTAAAAAGCTGAAACTTTTGAAAATTTAAGACTAAATGCAGGAAATAGACATGCATGCAAGAAGGGTGAAGAGAAAAGAAGGGCAAAGCCTACCAGCCCAAGCTTAAAATTTTGCTCATCCTCGAGCAAGACTCAAACTTGAAATAGTGAGGCAGGAATGCATGAGTTTAAAGATAGTTATTGAAGTTCTAAAGATGATGCATGGGTGCAAGGATATCAAAATAGTTAGAGGAAAGAAATTAACCAACATGAAAAGCAAAAATTATTGTAATAAAAGGGCGAGAGGGTGGGTAAGAGAAAAGGGGGTGGCTTCCCCACGATACCGACACCGGGATCCCAAATGCTAAGTTTTGGGACCAGTGTCACATGTGTCTTGCCGACGGGTTCCTCCACATAATATGAGTAAATAGGTAGATGTGTTGGCCCTGCTGAGTCCGAAGAAGAAAAGTGAAATCTGGCGACTCGGTGAAGTCATCTTTGTGCTGGAAGTGGCTTGAACTGCACTAGGATGAATTCTTCAGCATATCATTCTCAGGGTACCTTTCATTATATGAATTTGAAAATGAAGGTCCTGGGATGTCGACACAGGATGAGATGGATGAGAGAGGTTGGATGTCATCTTGAGGACTCATATCTTCTCTCTCCATCTCTACACTTGAGGTTGGATGCTCAGATAGATCTTCATGTACAGTCTGAGTCATCCAATCATCTTCTGTGCAAGAAGTACCCCCTGAAGAATCTGTTTGTACCACCCCAAGCTTATCACCTGGCGTGGAGTCAGGGGTGTCTTCATGCTCAGCAGCCATGTTGTAGTGAGTCGTCCATCCTGCCCCCTTGATGTCCACCCTACCTTGTAAAGGTAAGGGTGTAAACGGTGGCTCGTGCTGCTCCAACTCGTCGTCGTCAATATACTCACTGTTCCATGTCGAGCAGTTGTCATCGTCGTCGTCGAACAAATTGTTCCAAACCATGGTTGGCATACTGCTCAAAGCGAAATGACAAGTCTCAGTATGAGAAATGTCACTCTGGTCTGGTTCAATATCTGACTCTGGTTCCTCAAACCAACTTTTTGGTTGTGAGGTCGATTGGCTTTTCGAGTTTTCATCATCGTCATCATAGACCCATTCATGTCTATGACTCATTTCTTCCATTGGTTCATTAGTTGGGTCATCTGGATAGAATGAAGGGCTTCCCCAAGTGGGTTGGTATTCACAGAAAAATCATGGTGAATCCATTTGATGGTCTGAATAGGATGATGGTGCATACTCCACTTCAGACCCAATGGAATGGTCTTGATTTCTAACGTCTTTATTGTCTTATTATGGCAGTTGTAACCAAATTATAACCAAATCGATGAGCTCTTGGAGCCTATCGCCTTGTTCAACATCTTTATCATGAAGTTGTTGTACTTGAGCAGCAATGCTTTCGAGATCCGTCGATTCTTCCATGTACATATAAGGGGAACCTGCTGATGCTTTAGGATGAATCCTTGTTCAACAGTTTGAAGCATACTACTACTGCGGTCTGTAGCCTTGGTGGCTACTTTGAGATGACGATCCTGCTCTTCTAGTAGTTGTTTCATTGGATCGACATCTTCTTGGAGATGATGGGCTAAGGAGGTGAGTGCTTGAATACTTTCCCTAGACAACTCCACTTCCTTAATCAGTTCTTGATCCCAAGATAGCATGGGGGTTGAGGGCTGAATGGCAGTCTCCGTTGTTGGAATCTCAACATATGATGATGGTGGAGGTAAGTATAACTCGACTTGCTGTAGAGCACGACCGTCAATTATTTTTCAGCAGTCTGAACTGCAGAAAAACTCGGGAGGACAGGTGGACAAGATGACTTGTCTTGTGGAAGCAAGGTCCATGGCTGAAAAATGTATGAGAAAAAGAAAAGTGATTTAGTATATATGAACAAATATGTGTAAAGCAAGAGGAAAACTATGCATGTATATGCAGGCTTATAGTGATAGAACAAAAATCCACTAGGCATGTAAACGTGGAAAACCACGTCCCTGGAAACGGTGCCAAAAGTTGACCGGCCTTTTTCTCACGTCTAGAAATGAACGCGGGATAAAGGAAGGAATCAAGCTTTAAATTTATAACCCGAAACCTTCTAGGCCCCACAACTTTATTACGGGGTTGAAGTAGATATATGGGGTCGAACACAGGGATGTGGTGACGTTTAGGATGCCACAGATCTCTTTCTTTAGTCAGATAAGCCAAGACGATAGTCGATAAAAGTAAGTGCTAGAACTAGTCTAGCGGGTTGTCACGATTTAAAACAAAACAAAACAAAACAAAACAAAATAAAGCTCGTGATTCTACTAATTAGAGAAAGAGAGTTCCTGGCTATGTAACTACAAACGGGGTAGTCTATGCACTCATTCTCAGGTGTAGACAACCCTCGAACACCCAAACAAGCATCTAGTACGCACGGTGGCATCTATCCTGTGGGGTCATCCCACTCGCTCTCACGATGCATGACTAAAACCATCAACAATATGTCAATGACCCTCTCTCGATGAATGACATATCAACACCTCAGAATACACTAAGTTCCCTCTGAGGTCTTAGGATATTCCGGGGTGTTAGGAATAGAATACCTTGGATTGTCCTCCTCTCGGGTTCAGATCCAAAATATCGTCTCTTAGCTATTCCTACAACGAATCTCTCGATACAGGCAGAAACAACAGTTCAAGCGAGTAAGAGATCAACCAAACTAGCAATCATAACTTAGAAAGAGAAAATAGAACATGTAACATACTAGATCTGATATGAATCTACTTGCTTAAGGCAAAAGTACATATACATGCCCAGATCGGGCTACATAGACAAGAAGGAGCTAACTAGCCATAGACAAGCATAGCTGGCACCGAACAAAGATGGATGAACACCATTTGTACAAGAAACAAAGGAATGCAGTAGAATGAAAGAGAAGAGGGAAGAGATATAGCTCGTAGCGGACAGGTAGCTCTCGCTCCTCGGCCTCTGTGTAGGTCGGATCTTGCCCCTTGGGTCTTCTCTTCTTCCCTCTAGACTCCTCATCTCTCTCTCTCTCTAGGCCGTATAGGGCAGACCATATCGGGCAGACCGTATCAGGCAGCCGTATCGGGCAGACCGTATCGGACAACCGTATTGGGAAGAATGTATCGGGCAACCGTATCGGGCAGACCGTAACGGGCAGTAGACTTTTGGGGAACTCAACACACTAGCTCCTTGGTCTAGGAACTAGCTCTTATAGGGTCCTCCCTCCGGCTCTCCTCTTTCCTTTATAGGATGGTAGCTACTATTTATAGGCAACGAGTTGATGGGAGTTGTAGCTTTTATTGATCCACGTTTCCTTCATCTGTGGCTTCGATCTTGAGGCATCAGGTGGGCCAATATGATTGTCTCCTGATGACCGTGTCAGGCAGAGGGAGTGTCGGGCAGCTGTATCAGGCAGACCGTATCAGGCAGCCGTATCGGGCATACCATATCGGGAAGCTGCTGGAATTCTTGTCTTTTTAGGTTTGGTACTTGAGAGTCCCAAAATTGGCTAGTTTTGGTGCTTGCAAGTCAAAAATTGGCTAATTAGCTACATTATTTGCTATTCTATCTACATTATCTAATGAGAGACAGAAAGCATAAAACATGAGCATTATTGGGCATACTAAGACTAAAGTGGCACAAAACTATAGATAAAATGCATATAGAATATGCACTAATTTGGGTGTTATCAACTTAAAAAGTTGATCGGCCTAAATCGTGCATCCAAAAGGAGCGGATTTGAAGTAGTCATACTTTTAAATAACCCGACTCTTAGGCCCCCGCAACAATAATGGGGTCCGAAGTAGCAATCGGGGTTGAACCATAGGGACAAGGGTGGTCGTGCTAAGAACGCAAAATCAATACTCTATACTCCGGTAAAGAAGGGTAAGAAAATGTTCCCAAGGGAACGGTATATCAACAACGGTAAAGCAAAAGAATAAAAGGGAACAAATTTCTACAAGAAAGTGTTATAAAGAAAAAGCTATCTCCAACTAAAGTTACAAGGAAGATTTAAGGTTTTGGCATTTCATCAATTTTTAGGAGTTTTGTGCAACGGAACCTGAGGAGATAACACTATTGCCTAGGTAAGGAATCAAAGGAAGAAAACTTAGGCATAACAAGCGGCAGCAGAAAACATCCAGTACCCCTTCTCTCGAAGAGGGTACCTCCAACTAAGCACCAACACCCTCTCTCAAGGGTAGCGAACTTGGTTGGAGTGGAAAGATAACTGAAGCAACTCCGACCCGGGGTACTCTCGTACTCCCTGATCGGACCAAACGCTAGAGTTACAACACCTCTCTTGAGGGATTTGAAATGGGAAACACGATTCAATAGCTAGTCAAAACATGATCCAAGCATACAAGCTAGAGTTCAGATGCTAAAAAGAAATCATCCAATAAAAGGGTGCCAAACACAGAGCAATAGGTATTAACCTCCACTAATTCCATTAGCATAAGCATTGTATAAAAGGTTTAGTTACATTGTGTAATAAATGAAAGTAAATGACTGTAAAAGGGAAGATAGGTATCGCCTCCTTGATGTAGAAGGGCGATATACAACAGCAGACCCCTAAGGTGTCTCTAACCCGATACCGAGTGGGGGTTCTGAGCGACATGCCCGTGTCGGGTGGCTAGCTCCTGTCGGGTGACAGGCAGTGACGAGCAGCCATGACGGCCAAGGCTCACTACCCGATACGGCCGTATCGGGGTGCCACCCTCTCGGGCGGCACGCCGTGACGATAAATCCATATCGAGCTCGGTATCGTGTTGGGTTAAAGATAGCTTAGGTTCTCAGGGTCCTTGTGTCAGGTATAGGGGCGAGCCATCTCAGGCGAGAGCCCATCTAGGAACCCGACACATTAGTTGGCCTTCTTAGTCGTATCGGGCTGTTGCGGCTACCGGGACGGGTTCTAAGTGAACCACTCCCGCCCCTCTCGGGTAGGGGTGTGCTCACCTAGTATCGCCCGATACGCCCTTGGAACACGTCACACTAGCTCCTGAAGCTTCCCAAAGTTAGCTTTCGCTAGGGTTCTGACCCGTCCCATCAGAGTCATGTAGCTGCTATTTATAGGAAGCGGTTGGAAGAAGTTGTGGTTCTCTGGGCACCACATGTCCTCCATCGGCTCCATTAGTGTGGCTTCAAGGATGATCGACATGCGTGTCACCTAGCACAGCGGGTGTTGGGTTGCAAGCGTGTCGGGTAGTCATGACGGGTGAGCGCCTGCTGGTGGGTGGCTCGTATCGTGTGACACGCTACATCAGGAGAGTAGTCGTGGCGGGTACAACTCCCTGTTGGGTAAGCGACATATCGCCCAGCGGGGTCTTCTTGCGCGACACACCCGTGTCACGCGGCAGCTGTATCGGGCTGCTGCGCGATGGGTAATTAGTGTGTCGGGCGACTAGTAGGAGGGCCGATGTAGGTAAACGTTGTTCATGGGCTGGGACGGGCCTTTTTGGTGGAAAGACAAGGAAAAACTCTGCCAAAGGATGCAAAAATTGGTCAGACCATAGCGCAGTTTAGTTTTGTTCAAAACATAACAGAATTGATAGGAAAAATAGTTTAGAGGGCAGTTTTGACAACAAAAAATAGGCCATAAATAACCCCAAAAAAGGTGTTATCAACTCCCCCAAACTTAGCATTTTGATTGTCCCCAATCAATTTGTACATATTTTAAGGTTTTGTTTTGCGATACTTCTTCAGAACCCGACATAGTCTTCGGACAAGGGGTTTGAGCGAGTAATGAGATGTCTTAATGAAAATTTTGTCTGACTACGTACAACGGACTTTATTTTTCATGCCTTATTTAAGAAAAAATCCTCTCTTCAGCCTTGTCAAGACTTAGGTGCATGATTCCGAAGTTAGCTTTCACACCAAATAGCTTTTGGGAATAGAAAGTTGGGTTTTTGGGTAGGCTTAAGGATTTTTGGGCTTTTTCTTGTTTTCCATCAGTCCATCCAGGTATGGGTCCGTTAACGGGTGAGTGGTCCCTGCAGTCCAAGCCAATTTGCTTTAGAGCAGTGATTTCACATCCTACGTACCACTGCCCCAGATCTACCATGCCTAAAGATAGGTATTTTGGAAAAAACAAGTGTGTGTGTGTGTCTATATATATATATATATATATATATATATATATATATATATATATATATATATATTCGGCACAACTCTCATACTTTTATTCACTCTCATAAGGCTTTTCTCTCTTTTTGAGATTTTTGATGGGTAGGGAAACAAAAGCAAGTTGTTGTTTGGGCAGCTTTTTCCTTCGTATACACATCTCTTAGCTGTTACGAGATTATTTTTTGAAATTGGCGTAGAAAAGTTATAGCCTTTGTCGTTTGAGACTGCAATTTCAGAAAAACATAACAAAAATCTGCACCACCTTAGACACATAGAAAACAAGTTGGGAGAAGCTGTATCAGATTTTTACTATAGAGTGTCTTTGTACAATTGTAAAGACGCAAGGGGTTGTATATGCACTATATTGTATCAGACTTGTATATGTATATATACACATAGTATGTTAAAAAGAAAGAAGAAAGACAAAATGCAAAATGGGAGAAATTTTATACCTCCCTCACTGATATATAGTACCCCCCCCAAACTTATCCCACACTCTGTCCCAGAGTAGTGTGAAAAGATAAGGTGAGGTAGTCATAAGTCAGTGAGGGCTAGCTGGTGAGCGCGCCTCCGTCAGATATAAGCTCCCACACATATTCTCCACATTTGTTGTGCTAGTCTATGTGGTGGAGCTTGTCAGGCATTTGTTGTAGCGTCACCGAGCTAGAGATCCATTCTAGCATGAAAATGTTGCAGTCATTGGATAGAGGAACTTGTTGTGGACTGTTGTGGCAGAACTGAAGCTCGTGCCATTTTCTCTCTGTCGTCTCCAAGAATGGTTGGAGCAGCGTTGCCACCTCTGTATAGTATTTCCTTACTAAGCGCTCCAGGGATGTCAATGTTGTTGATGTATACTGCACTGGATGATCTTTGTTGCTATCTGAGTTGTTGTAGAAGATTCATGCTCGAGGGTGAGTGTACATCGTCAGGAGCATCCAATGGTTATAGTGTAGGATAGGCAGCAAGATGACGTGTGGCATTCTACTCTGTATCTCTTCCAGAAAGGATTGCTTTGCTCCTGACTCATCGACAAGGCAGATGTCATTGAACATCATTGGATGGGCTATGTATGCGTGTTCAAACTTTTTCTGTAGTATCTGGATGTAGGCGGCCGCCAATGATATCTCCAAACATCCTCCTTTCACAATGTCCCTTAAATCGTCGACTGGGACTATGACACTGTCTGCCTCGTAGATGACGTCTGTGGGGGTAGAGTCAGCTAACTTCTATAGGATCTCGATTACCTATTCCTGTGTTAGTGTAGATCACGAGGAACGATCGAAGTTGTCGATCATATCTTCCGAAGTATCAGGCGAAGTAGGGCCTTCTTTTGAAAGTATTTCTTGTAGAACGTCCATCCGCTTGCTTTCCCCGTAAACATCTGTGGAGATCTCTGCCGCTTCCTCTGGAGAGATGTTGGGTTGGGAGGATTTAGCTTCGTAATCACTGTCCAACAGCTCTTCTGGGATGCCTGCATCCCAAAAATAGCGATTATCCTTGATCAGCATCAGCGCGTAGACACGCCTGAGCTGATAGAAGTTCTGGTTGCTGAGTTGCCTTATGAATCCAAAGACGTGAAGCAACTCTATGGTACATGGGACTATAAATGCGTTGTTTCCACTTCCCACTTCTTCTGGGATGGGGAAGTCTCCGATGCTGAAGAAATTCCAAATGCCAGAGTGGCATTGGATTACATGCTTGATCACTCAGAGAAGACGCATCAGAAGGAGCCTTAAGATCTTATCTTCGGGGCGTACGAAGGTGTGTCCTAAGCGTGGAACCTCCTCGTTGCAGCAGCTGAGAAGCTGGACGTCATGATGCTGGAGGTCCGTCATGCACATGAACCAATTCTTTTGGTGCTTGTAAGGGGCCAACACCAGGTTTGCATTCTGGTCTTCAATATGCTTCAGCATGTTGGCCACTTGCACAGAATCGTACAACCCCATCATCATTCTTCTTGCCAAGGCCGGGGTGGCAGTGTAGATCGGCTGGCGGCCTATCCTGGTGCTGAGATTCTCGAGTATAGCACCTTCCAGGACCCTGAACAACTTCTTGGGGACGATGGTTGGCGAGCGGAATATGCTCCTCAGCTCCCCTCAACATGTGGAGAAGTACCTGTCGCTCCAAACGCCGTCTTCTTCATCGGCTTGTGACCTTAGGACCTTGTTTAGCAATTTCTGGTCTCTGATCATCAAGTATCTGATGGCTTTCCTTTCAAAATCTGCCATCTCAAAGGAAGGGATCTATGATGGCACAGAAAACTCATATTCCATCGAACTCTTCTTCTAGGGGGGGTGTCTATCATTAACACAGTAGATGTCCCCCCTTTCTCCCTCTAATTCATCAGAAGAGTCCTCCACGACGCTTATCGGTTCATCGTTGTCTTCAGCTTCGTCTAGGGAGGCTGAGGGAGCAGCTTTTTCCATGTCACGGGAGCTCGCTTGTCCTGCTGGAGCCTCGTTGGCTATCTTGTGTGTCGTCCCTTCCTCGGGCATTGTGGATAGCCTACTGGAGGAGGAAGGAGACGACGTCCCAAAGGATGATGCTAATGAGGAGGGCTTGGAGCCTGAGCCAGGAGGTGATGGAGACCTCTATGACTGTCTTGGGTGAGGGTGGCCATCCCTCCAGTTAAGCCTCTCCTCAATTGTGTTGAGGTGTAGGAGGGTCTATTCTAGTGTTGTGTTAAGTGCCTCTAGTTGTACGGGAAGGCCAACTAGAGCTAGCAGCTGCCACTCCTGTTCACTGAGCCTCTGTTGGAAAACAGAAAATTTGTGGGTAAGGGAAGAAAAGGTAACTGAGTGGTTTCTCATTACCTCTCGCAAATGGTCAAATTCTTGACCAAGGATTTCCCCAGAGATGGAGGTGTTGCATCATATCACCCTCTCAATCTCATGATGCTCCTCACACGTGAAGGTCGGCCCGATGACTGCTCGACTTCAAATGGGTCCGAGCCCATCTGTACCGTCTGTGAGGGCGTCACTTCAGGGTGAGGCGTTGGCACCTTCGTGGCTGCCTCTACCTCACCTGTCGGTGTTGGTAGAACAGGGCGCGAGGTGGGTGGCCATTGTTCTATCATCTGGTTGTCATCCACCTCCTCTGCAGCTATTACCGGCGACGTTGGCGGTGGCGTCGACGTGGGCTGCGCATCCCTGAGCTCTGTCTTGAGGAGCTCAGCGAACGCCCCATTGCTGGTGTCTGGTTGTACCATCTCCTCTGCCATAGAAGGCACAACATAAGCTTCAGGAACTGCGGCTGTCTCTCCCACAGTATCTTCCCTCGGGGCTATCATTATTGTCTCAACCCCGGTTGTCTCGACGACCTCCACGATCACCATTGCTTCTTCTACAGCTGCATCAGTTGTTGTTTTGGCGGCCACGGATGGGATGGGAGAAGCGACGACAGCTTTGTCAGTGGATGCCACTGGTTGTGCGGGGGTGGTGGGTGGCTCAGCAGGGACTATGGAAGATTTGTCATGCTGAGTGTCGAGAGGGATCGTCCCTCCCATTGCAGCCACCCTTTGTTGTATTCTGGTGGTGGCAACGTAAGCGGCTTCAACCTCTAATGATTTGATTTCTACTTCGATGAAGACTAGCTTTTCTATATCATAGTTGATATAGAACGGGAGGGGTAGAAGCTTGGAAGTTCTTGCAAACTTGTAGAAGTAGCGTCTGCCCTCCTTCTTGATAATGTTTGCTCATTGCAAGAACTTCATGTCAATCATGTCATCACCTCTGGTTCTTGACAGGCTGTGTGGCTCCCTTGGGTACCCCAACCCTGTCGCGATTAGATTGACGATGCCACCCATGCAATACTCCTTGGTGGCATCCTTTATGGGGTAAAGCCTATTCAGTAAGAAGTATCCCAAATTGACCACCTTTCCCTCCATCATGTACCACATGAGATGGAGTTCTTCGGTGTAGATGTTGCTCGTCTTGTACTTGCTGAAGAGGATGCAAGCCACTATCTTGTGGATGATCCTCTAGAAGCAGGATCGGATGGCCGCCACTTTGCTTCCTAGCTTGTAGTTTGATTCGTCGGTCGGTTTCTTCCAGACGCTGACCGGGTTGAAGCCATCACCCTCGCCAAGCCTGGCGTCGTTGTTCAGCATCTCCATCTTAGCTTCTGAGGAGGAGAATATCTTATTGAGCAGCCTTTCTGAGATCTCGTGCTCCGTGTTATATAACTGGCCATGTAACCGGTCTGCTCCTCTGAATCTTTTCACTTCCTCCTGCCTGTTCTGGACTCACTGGTGGGAGGACATGAACTCCTTTGTGAGCTCAGTATATGATCTGGATAGGATGAAGCATATTGTCCTCAGCCCTACAGCCCCCAAGACATTGTCTAGTCTGTTGAAGATATCAAGGTGGTGGAAGGATGGCTGGTGGGTGAATCGGGTTGGTCGGTAGATCTTGACTGCCAACTCCGTGTATCTCTGTTGATGCTCTTCGTCTCTGGGCACGAACCATCCTGGAGAGTGAGCCAGAGGTTCTGCTGCCATTGAAGGGGTTGTCGTTGATGGGGTTGTCGCCGCTTCTGTCCTTGGCCTCTTCTCAGCCCTAGACGTCCCCGCTGAATCGGGGTTCAGGCGCTTCTGCCCGACCGAAGTGGCCTCAGTTGTGGCCTTGGGGTTAAACCTCTGACCCTTCTTATCTACTTGGACAACGATCTGCTTAGTGCGAGCCATTTCTGTCATTTATCAAACAAAATTATTAAATAAGGATGTTACTGAATGAGTCACGCTACCCGATATCAGGCGGCAGACCAAAAGAGTCACTTTTCTTGATACGAGGTAGGTGATACTTAAAACTTAACAGAGTCCTGATATAAGCAAGGCGATATCGGGTGGTGGTAAAAGAGTCATGTTGTCCGATACCGAGTCTGACTGATAAGGTAGACTGATATCGGGTAGACATACCAAATAGGTCTCACCCGATACGAGAGCCTGATATGGCTCAGCGCGATACTTGTGTCGTGTGGCAAAAGTCAAAGGCCGATATGGTTTTAAGTCAGAAAAATGTGACACTATCGCACGATAGACAAAACAAAACTTTTCTGCCCGAAACGGGCTCGTAAAGAAAACACTACCCGATATGAGTGCCACCTGATATGATAGAGTATCGGGCAACACGAGTTAAATCTTCTTTTAGAAAAACTGGACGATAATGTTCTTGCCCGATAAGACTGGTATCGCTCGGATGTGTGTATCGCGTGATACATGTATCACATGACATGGTCGAAAATCAATGTCAGACGGAACCCGACACGATATATGTATCGCCCGATTCGGTCTAAGGTACAAAGTGTATTGCCCGTCATGAAGTCAGGCAAGATATGCTTTGGACGATATAAATCTAAAAGCTTGTGTCCGATAAAAGCTCATGTCAGGCGATAGGTGTATCAGGTATACCTATGTCAGTGGGAGCTGGTGTGCAACACGGGATCTGAAGGAAGGGTTGGCCGACACGAGAGCTGAGCGAGAGTAAATGCACGATGCGGGAGTTGGTAAAAAGTAAATGCGAGTGACCGATACGATAACTTGCATTTACTATATATAGTCACCTCAAGCGGGGGTAAATCTGGTAAAACAGGGCACGTGTCGTGAAGGGAGACAAATCATTCCCGATGAGCGGTCTAATCCGTCACTTCAAGAGTCGATATGGCTTCTTAAGCAAGCCTCTCCCCGCTCGGTCATGTGTCGCATGACACGGGGCTTCCTGCCCGACACAGCTGTGTCGTGCAGGCACGTAAACCTTGCCCGACACAAGAATGTATGCCCAATTCAGATAGAAAAAGTGAGATTTTTGCTAAAGAAGCAAGGTAGAAAAACCTTAGGAAGAACATTCTATATAGAAATTTAAAAAAAGAGTAAAACTTAAATCAAAAGTATAGGCGAAAAATAGAGGTAAAGGGAGCGTTGATGAGTAAAACATCATTGGAAAGAAAGAAGACTCTCTGCCTCAAATAGTATTACCCGTCAAAGCTTCATAAAACTAAACCGTTGGCCCATAAAACAAGAGAGTTCATGCAATGGGTGTATGCACTGGCTCGGGCCTTATTACAATGATAATGTTCGTATTGTTTTTCAGAAAGGGAAAATAACATCCTATTCTAAAAAAAGTAAAATTTTGGGATGCCTCCCAGAGAGCGGTGTAGTTTCTGTGCCTCCCAGAGAGCGTTGTAGTTTCCGTCCTTCTATACGGATCCTTCTTCTTCTTGCAGCGCCATTTCCGATCTTCACACAAACGCTTCATCTTCATAGTATCTTTTGACTCTATGCCCGTTCACCGGGAAGACCTTCGTTGGATCGTATTTGTCGTATATCTCCATCATCCCTGATGGATAGATCTTCGGCACGGTGAAGGGTCCAGACCACCTAGTTTGTAGATTTCCTAGAAAAAGACAGATAGAGGATTTAAATAATAAAACTTTATCACCTTCACTCACATCTTTTTTCTTCAGGTGGGCATCATGCTGTTGGCTAAATGGACATCTATAAATCCCTTTGTTTTGATTATGACAAACATTTCATTCTTATTGATCTAACGAGCTACTTGAGTGTGCAGGAACAAGGTGGATGACAAAGCAACTAGGGAATCCATATGCTTACATGTTTATGTTTTTCATGCAATGTAATCGCTTTGTAAAAACTTGTACAAATATATAATGTACAAGTACTTAGATTGCATGTAAATCAAGTGTTAGATCTTCCCTAGCTAAGCACCACATTTAGATAAGTCATCCCCTTCAAATAGGACCACATATGCACACTCATACATACAATTAGTGCCTAAATTGAAACATTGAAACAGGATCAATCTCGGTCGACAAACTCCTCGACCGAGACACTCTCGGTCGACAATCTTCTCGACCGAGAAAGATCTAGAGTAGCCGTTAGACACAACTGACAAGGTAGTTGGCAGTTGGAGATAGACGTTGCAAATCACTTGTTCCAGAGAGCCTGTCGGTCGAAAATTTTTCAACCGAGTAGGTGTCTCGGTCGACCATTCCTCGACCGAGATGGTCTCTGACAGCAATTGCAGAATTAATTAATTAATTAGCCGTTGTTAAAGCAACAAACTTGTACCTAACGGCTAGTTAAGCACTTAGAAACCCCTAGAAGTTGTCTAGAACGTCCTTAAGCATCCTTAGGCCATTCCTATAAATAGGACAAGCCATAGGACACTAAAACTCACTTGTTACACTTGAGAATTCTTTGAGCATACTTTGAGCAATCTGTTTGTAAGAAAATTGAGCATTGTGAACATTGGCTACTTCCTTCCTTAGCTCATAATTCGTGTCCTATAGGCTAGTATCTCCTACCCACTGCAATCACAAGTTCACACATTTGGTTAGGAGATCTATACGCTTGATCTAGGCAAATCAAGCCTTGGGCTACAAAGGATAAGTTGTAATTTCCTTTTTCTTTCTTGTTCTCTATTACCGTTTGTACTCTCCTTGCTACTCCTAGGTTGGAGGCTGCTGATTGGAGAGGGTGAAGATCTTCTTGGTGAAGAAGGTGACTTTGAGCTACTTCAGAAGGCTGGTGCAACGGGAGGTTACTTCTAGAGAGGAAGGCTACTTCAAGGGGGAGCTTGGAGTTACTTCAAGAAGGCTACCTCAAAGTTGGTGCACCTACTTCAAGTGAAGGTTGTTCAAAGGGTGTAAAGGAAAGTATTGTATTTTGTATAAATCTTTGGGAAGGTAATAAAATAAATACTTTCAAAATCCCGGTTGGGTAAGCAACCGGGTAGTGGACTAACAACTTTAGTAGTTGCTAAAGTTGGAACCACTCTAAACACCTGTCTCCTTCTTCCAATTTTCAATTGTGGTTGTTTGAGTTCAATAAATTGTTAAAATTATTTAAAAACTCTATTCACCCCCCTCTAGTGTTTTTCAATTGGTATCAGAGCAGGCTTCAAGGAACCCTAACCAGGTCTTGAATAATGGAGGGTAATGGTGATTACAATCACAACAAAAGGTGCTGCTTGGACAAAACTACAACATGTTGCAATTGGTGCTTAGGAACAAGCCACACAACAACTAGATGCCCTTGGAGATCAAAGAAGGAAGATGAGCACAATGATTGTCTTATTGCTACAACTAGTGAAGAAGAAGAAGAGGTAAGTCTTTTTGATTTATCTAAAGAAGAACTAGTTGCTAGTCTTGAAGAAACACATATTAAATATATTGAGTGCAAGAAGAAATTAAAGAAATCTATTAAAGCAAATGATGAATTACATGCTAAGCTTCTTGCTATTACATCTGAAAATGAAGATCTTAAAAAGATCATTGAAGATCATGATATTGAGATAAAATCTATAGAGGCAAATTGTAATCTACTCTCCTTAGAGAAGAATAATTTGCAAAGTCAAGTGAATGATCTTCAAAAACAACCCATTTTATGCAACCATCTAGATTATGATTCTATTGTCAAAGAAAGAAATTCATTGTCATCTAATCTAGATCAAGCAAAATTAGATATCAAAAAGAGAATGGAAGAGATTGCCAAGTTACAACAAAAAGTTAGTAGTTTAAATAACAATGGCATTCTTGATCAAATCTTAGATAATTCCTATCATCAAATTGGGAGAAGAGGACTAGGTTACAAGCCTAAAGGGAAATCCTATCAACAACCTAGTTGGAGAAAGTCACAAACCCATCAATCTATATGTGTACCTAAAGGAACATCTTCACCCAAGGATAACACAGAACACAACCATAGAAAAAGATATGAGGTTGACTCGATATGTTGTCATTATTGTTTGCGTCTTGGTCACTATTCTTTTTCATGCCCTTACAAGAGAAAAGATGTCGAGTTAGTTTGGGTTCCAAAACCTCCAAACTAAATGAACAGAATCAAGTTGAGATATGACCAAGAACCTTAGTTGCATATCTCTATGTCTATCTCAACTCAAACATAATGGGATAACAAATAAATTTAAATATCTAAATATTTAACTTGCATAGTTATGTTTTATTTGGAAGCAATTAACAATTTCAGGAATATTGTCAGTCGAGAGACTGTCGACCGAGATACTATCGGTCGAGAAAATATCGACCGAGCATATCACTGATTTCCAGTCTGTTGCAAATTGCTGAATTCTTTGATAAAATTGCTATCTATTCATGATTAATGATTGGATATACATTTTTTTTGAAATCATCCCTACAAATTTAAATTAGTCTATTCCTTAAATGATTTAAGTTTAAACTGAAATTATGCTTAGTTGAATGAAAAGAAAATTTCTATAATTATTCACATGATCTCTTTATTTTCTGGTCTATCCATATAGAAATCATGTGATTATTTACTGTTATTGTTCTATTATTACATCATGGATATGCTTTCACCATTTGGTACTGTGATTAGCTTGGATAGATAATTGTCTGCATGGATCCGTGATGATATATATAGGCAAGCAAATGCTTTATTGGTAATATATTATGCTTGCAACACATAAGATAAAATCTCTCAATTAGTATCCTTAAAAGACTTGAGATATTTAGTGTGCCTTCAGTAAAGAATCTTATAAGGATACTAAACGACGTGAAATTTGATATTCATATTACTACAGCAAAGCCTATATTTTAAGAAAAGGACAAATGTTTTCATATTAAGTATTATGCTTCAACTTGATACTTAATCAAATCTTATGCAGATATTATACTTCATAATGTTTAATTTGAAAAATCTGCAAATCTGCCTCTTGGTTAAAATGAAATTTGACCAAGGGGCGCTATGGTCGTAGTCAAAATTGACCTAAAATAAGTTTGACACAAAAACTACTTGAATATCATTTTATTGTGATTAAAAGCAAAATCAATTTATGATCACAAAATTGTCCCAATATTGTCAAATAATAAACACAAATAAATCAAAAAGGATGAAAATCTTTGCAAATACCTAAAATTTAAAGTTATGGCTAAATTGACATCTATTGCAAAGCACTCATACCTTGGGATATCTATCTAAAGGGGAGCATAGTATAAAATTAAGGGGGAGAAGTAATATCAAAAATTCAACATGGATATCTTTTTGAAATGACAAAGGGGGAGAAAAGAATATCAAAATAAAATAAAGATCAAAACTATAATAACTGAGTTTCATAATGAAAAAGGCCAAGCACTTACTTGCAAAACAAGAAAAGCTACAAAAGGTAATCTAAAGGTATGAAACTCATATGTTTTATATTTCCTTCATTTATATTTTGGAAATGTTTGTCATCTTCAAAAAGGGGGAGATTGTTGGCTAAATGGACATCTATAAATCCCTTTGTTTTGATTATGACAAACATTTCATTCTTATTGATCTAACGAGCTACTTGAGTGTGCAGGAACAAGGTGGATGACAAAGCAACTAGGGAATCCATATGCTTACATGTTTATGTTTTTCATGCAATGTAATCGCTTTGTAAAAACTTGTACAAATATATAATGTACAAGTACTTAGATTGCATGTAAATCAAGCGTTAGATCTTCCCTAGCTAAACACCACATTTAGATAAGCCATCCCCTTCAAATAGGATCACATATGCACACTCATACATACAATTAGTGCCTAAATTGAAACATTGAAACAAGATCAATCTCGGTCGACAAACTCCTCGACCGAGACACTCTCGGTCGACAATCTTCTCGATCGAGAAAGATCCATAGTAGTCGTTAGACACAACTGACAAGGTAGTTGGCAGTTGGAGATAGACGTTGCAAATCACTTGTTCCAGAGAGCCTGTCGGTCGAAAATTGTTCGACCGAGTAGGTGTCTCGGTCGACCATTCCTCGACCGAGATGGTCTCTGACAGCAATTGCAGAATTAATTAATTAGTCGTTGTTAAAGCAACAAACTTGTACCTAACGGCTAGTTAAGCACTTAGAAACCCCTAGAAGTTGTCTAGAACGTCCTTAAGCATCCTTAGGCCATTCCTATAAATAGGACAAGCCATAGGACACTAAAACTCACTTGTTACACTTGAGAATTCTTTGAGCATACTTTGAGCAATCTGTTTGTGAGAAAATTGAGCATTGTGAACATTGGCTACTTCCTTCCTTAGCTCATAATTCGTGTCCTATAGGCTAGTATCTCCTACCCACTGCAATCACAAGTTCACACATTTGGTTAGGAGATCTATACGCTTGATCTAGGAAAATCAAGCCTTGGGCTACAAAGGATAAGTTGTAATTTCCTTTTTCTTTCTTGTTCTCTATTACCGTTTGTACTCTCCTTGCTACTCCTAGGTTGGAGGCTGCTGATTGGAGAGGGTGAAGATCTTCTTGGTGAAGAAGGTGACTTTGAGCTACTTCAGAAGGCTAGTGCAACGGGAGGTTACTTCTAGAGAGGAAGGCTACTTCAAGGGGGAGCTTGGAGTTACTTCAAGAAGGCTACCTCAAAGTTGGTGCACCTACTTCAAGTGAAGGTTGTTCAAAGGGTGTAAAGGAAAGTATTGTATTTTGTATAAATCCTTGGGAAGGTAATAAAATAAATACTTTCAAAATCCCAGTTGGGTAAGAAACTGGGTAGTGGACTGACAACTTTAGTAGTTGCTAAAGTTGGAACCACTCTAAACACCTGTCTCCTTCTTCCAATTTTCAATTGTGGTTGTTTGAGTTCAATAAATTGTTAAAATTATTTAAAAACTCTATTCACCCCCCCCCTCTAGTGTTTTTCACATGCCACACCTTCGTCCTCTGCTTGTAAATCCTGGCATTCTCATAAGCACTAAGTCTTAATTCTTCAAGTTCCTGTAGCTGAGGAAACCTTTTCTTCCCGGCTAGCTTCTGGTCCATATTGAGGTGTTTTATCGCCCAGAACGCCTTATGCTCCAGTTCAAAGGGAAGATGGCAAGCTTTCCTGTAAATCAAGCGGTAGGGTATGGTGCTCAATGGTGTCTTGAAAGTTGTTCGATACGTCCATAAAGCTTCATCCAGTTTAGCTGACCAGTCCTTACAGGACTTGCCTACTATCTTTTTCTAAAATCTACTTTATCTGCCGATTGGAGACCTCAACCTGCCCTGACGTTTGGGGATGATACGATGTTGCAACCTTGTGATGGACGTCGTACTTGTGTAGCAGTGATTCAAACTATCTTTCTACAAAATGAGAGCCGCCATCGCTAATGACGGTCCGCGAAACTCCAAACCTCAAAAAGATGATCTTGGTGAAAAGTTTGATTACTGCCTTTGCATCACAAGTCGTGGTAGGAATTGCTTCCACCCACTTGGAGACATAGTCGACAGCGACAAGAATATAGCTGACGCCAAAAGAGGATGGAAAAGGCCCATGTAGTCAATGCCCCACACATCAAAAATCTCAACTTCAATCCAATCAGAGAGTGGCATCTCATTTCGACGAGAGATATTCCCCATTCGCTGGCACTCGTCGTAAGATCTTATAAAAGCATGGGCATCCTTAAACAAGGTCGGCCAATAAAAGCCTGACTGGAGGACCTTAAGAGCAGTCTTTCCGCCACCCAAGTGTCCTCCATAAGGTGAGGAATGGCATTCCCTTAGAATGTTTGGCACCTCTTCCTATGGAATACATCTTCTATATAGATTATCTGAACACCTCTTAAAGAGTAGAGGATCATCCCAATAATAATGCTTTACATCTGAGAAGAGTTTCTTCTTTTGATTGTACGTTATTTCCAGAGGTAACTCCCCACAAGCAAGGTAATTATTGATATCCACAAACCATGGTAGACTTGGCTCATCGGACCAAGCCATCAATAGGTCTTCGTTGACATAGTTGTCGTTGACAGGAAACTGGTCTTCTTCATTGCAGATTATCCTTGAGAGATGGTCTGTAACCACATTTTCCTTGCCTTTCTTATCAATTATCTCATGATCAAATTCTTGGAGAAATGGAGCCCACCTTAGCAGCCTAGGCTTAGTGTCTTTCTTTTTCATCAGATACCGTATTGCTCCATGGTCGGTGTAAACCTTCACTTTGGTCCCAATTAAATAAGACATGAACTTGTCAAAGGTGAAGACAATTGCTAGCATCTCTTTTTCCGTTATGGTGTAATTTACTTGTGCCTCATCTAGAGTTCGGCTGGCGTAGCAAATTACATGATGCTTCTTATCTTATGTTTGCCTTAGGACAACCCCTACAGTGAAGTCGCTAGCATCACACATTAACTAGAAGGGTAGCTCCCAATTTGGAGCTTGGAGAATAGGGGGTGTTACTAGGGCTTCCTTCAGCATCTGGAAATCCTTCAAACAATCATCATAAAAAACAAACTTTGCATCCTTGACCAGCAAGTTTGAAAGAGGTTTTGATATTTTGGAGAAGTCCTTGATGAACCTTCTATAGTACCCAGCATGACCGAGAAAGCTTCGTACCCCTATCACAGACTTTGGCGGAGGTAGCCTGGAAATAGCCTCAACCTTGCTTACATCCACTTCAATGCCTTTCTTGGAGACTTTATGGCCCAGCACTATGCCCTCTTGTACCATGAAATGGCACTTCTCCCAGTTGAGAACTAGGTTCTTTTCTTCATAGCACTATAGGACCAATGATAGGTTTTTCAAACAACCATCAAATTCTTTCCCATAAACTGAAAAGTCATCCATAAAGACCTCTACGATATCTTCCAGAAAATCTGAGAACATTGAGATCATGCAACGTTGGAATGTTGTTGAAGCGTTGCACAGTCCAAACGGCATTCTTCGAAAAGCATACATACCATAAAGACAAGTGAACGTGGTCTTTTCCTGGTCATCCGATAGGATAGGGACTTGGTAGAACCCGGAATACCATCCAAAAAGTAGAAATACTCATGATGTGCTAGTCTTTCTAGCACTTGATCGATGAAGGGAAGCGGGTAATGATCTTTCTTCGTTGCTTGATTTAGCTTCCTGTAATCTATACACATTCTCCATCCGGTGACAACACGGATGGCTACTTCATCACCCTTCTCACCTTTTACAACCACCATACCGCCTTTCTTTGGTACAACATGAATGGGGCTTACCCAGTTGCTATCGTTGATAGGGTAGATAATACCTGCATCTCTCAGCTTAATAACTTCCTTCTTTACAACCTCTTTCAACATCTGGTTCAGCTTTCTTTGGGGTTGGACCAAGGGTTTGGCATATTCTTCCAGATTTATGCGGTGCATGCACAGAGCAGGGTTAAGTCCCTTGATATCCTCTACTGAATAATCTATAGCTTGTTTATGGAGACTCAATTCCTTGAGAAGTCTTTCCAATTGTTCTTCAGTCAGACTGACGTTAACTATAACGGGATTTCTTTCCTCTTGATCGAGAAACTCATACCTCAAACCTTCCGGTAACTGTTTCAGCTTTGGTTTGGGCTTAGGTACTTTCTCTTCTTCTGGTGTTGTTTCTAGGGAAGCATATTTGACTGTCTCTATAACTTCCTCATCCTCACTCAGATCATCTTCGTTTTGATTTAGGTAATCGAGGATCTCAACAACCTTAGGATCTTCAGTTTCTGAATCATAATTGTTTAACGCCCTCATAAGAGGGTCTACAACTGCAGTCTCTTCTCTTATTTCTTCATAGTATTGGTAGTAGCTATCCATGAAGTAGGTAGACTCTAACATGGATGGTCCCTTCATGGCGTCCTTCACTTTGAAATCAATGTGGTCATTTCTGACTCTTAAAGTTATGATACCTTAATCAACATCAATTAGTGTCCTCCCTGTTGCCAAGAAAGGGCGTCCGAAAATGATGGGACACTTTGGGTCTTCAACAGTGTCAATGACAACAATGTCACACGGGATGAAGAACCTCCCTACATGAATCGGAACATCTTCAACTACTCCCACAGGTCTTTTGAAGGAATGATCTGCCAACTCGATTCTCATGTTGGTTCTGACCATGTCAGTCAGCCCCAATCGTTGTGCGAAGCTTAAGGGCATGAGGCTTATGCTAGCCCCTAAGTCAGCTAGACCCTTCCTTACGGTGTTATCCCCTACATCAAAGGGTATAGTGAAGGCTCCAGGATCCTTTTTCTTTGTTGGTAAATCAGCTTTAATGAAGGTCGTAGGCATACTAGCCAGGTGTACCGTTTCAATCCTTCCTCCTCTTATTTTCTCTGTGACCAAGTCCTTGAAAAACTTAGCATAAGCTGGCATTTCTTCCAAGGCATCCAGAAATGGCACCTCGAGATGGAGTTTTTCACCGACTCCATAAACCTTTCATATCTCTTCTTAAGATGTGCTTTTATAAGCTTGTGCGGAAAAGGCACTCTCGGAGAGTATTGAATCCTTTTTCCGAACAAGTTCTCCATAGTTTCCGGTTCTCTGACATAAGCTGGTTGGCTGCCTCCTTCAGCTAATTTTTTCTGCAGCAACTCCGGGCTCTGGTACTTCAGGTCTGGCCGATTCAGGGCATTCCACCATTTTTCTCGATCTCAAGACTTCCATCTTGGCAGATTCCGTGTTAGATGGTATTTTACCCGAAGGATTCTTCATCAACTCTGCCATCTGAGTGAGTTGTTGGTCTATCTGGTGTTGATGTGTTTGCATATCCGCCATCTGGACCTGCATAGTATTAAGTACACTAGAGTTCGATAGCACACTTTGTGCTAGTTGATTATTTATAGTGTCTTGTCTCTTGACGAAGTCAAAAAGCTGACCCACTAAGTCAGGTTGGTTGTTGTTTTTCGTCTGGCCTTGCCCTTAGGCTTGCACTTGCCCTTGACTCATGTTAGCTACTTGATGGGGTTGGAATTTTCCTTGGCCTTGGTAACTAGCTTTGTTTTTATAAAAAGAGTTGGTCTTGACGTACTACCCTTGTCCGCTTCTTTTCTCAAAACTGGGTGGTTTCTTGGGTGGATTATTCAATTGATGTGAATTCTCTACGGCATCCTTGTTGCCATAGCTGAAACCTGGGTGATCAGGCCTCTTGAAATTGACATAAGAGACATTATCACCTTCCTCCTCTTCAATTTCTCTATTGCTCGACCCTTCAGGTTGAGTATAAACATAGTTATCTATTCTGTGTCCTCCTTCACCACAGGTGACACACTTCATCACCGTCTCTAGCTGTTTCTTGCCCTTTCCTCTATGCATATTCAAGAATTATTGTTTATATCACCCAATGGCGTGGTTCCTTTTTCTTGTTAAAGCATATGATTTAAGGATCCTTTTTCTTTGTTGGAGATGTTGTCGGGGTATCGGAGAAAAAGTTGATCGGCCTTTTTCTCAGATCCGAAAACGAATGCGGGATAAAGGAAGGAATCGAGCTTTAAATTTATAACCTGAAACCTTCTAGGCCCCTGTAACTTTATTAGGGGTCGAAGTAGATATACGGGGTCGAACACAGGGACGTGGTGACGTTTAGGACGCCACAGATCTTGTTGTTTAGTCAGATAAGCCAAGACGATATTCGATAAAAGTAAGTGCTAGAACTAGTCTAGCGGGTTGTCACGGTTTAAAACAAAACAAAGAAAACAAAACAAAACAAAACAGAGCTCGTGATTCTACTAATCAAAGAAAGAGAGTTCCTGGCTATGTAACCACAAATGGGGCAGTCTATGCACTCATTCTCGAGCATAGACAACCCTCGAACACCCAAGCAAACATCTAGTACGCACGGTGGCATCTATCATGTGGGGTCATCCCACTCGCTCTCGCGATGCGAGACTAAAACCATCAACAATATGCCAATGACCCTCTCTCGATGAATGACATATCAACACATCGGAATACACTAAGTTCCCTCTCAGGTCTTAGGATATTTCAGGATGTTAGGAACAGAATACCTTGGATTGTCCTCCTCTTGGGTTCAGATCCAAACTATCATCTCTTAGCTATTCCTACAATGGATCTCTCGATATAGGCATAAACAACAGTTCAAGCGAGTAAGAGATCAACCAAACTAGCAATCATAACTTAGAAAGAGAAAATAGAACATGCAGCATACTAGATCTGATCTGAATCTACTTGCTTAAGGCAAAAGTACATATACATGCCCAGATCAGGCTACATAGCCTAGCCATAGACAAGCATAGCTGGCACCGAACAAAGATGGATGGACATCATTTGTACAAGAAACAAAGGAATGCAGTAGAATGAAAGAGAAGAGGGAAGAGACATATCTCATAGAGGAGAGGTGGCTCTCGCTCCTCGGCCTCTGTGTAGGCCAGATCTCACCCCTTGGGTCTTCTCTTCATCCCTCTTGACTCCTCGACTCTCTCTCTCTAGGCCTATCGGGCAGACCGTATCGGGCAGCTGTATCGGGAAAGCCGTATCAAGCAGACCGTATCAGGCAGACTATATCAGGCACCCGTATCGGGCAGTCGTATCAGGAAGACCGTATCGGGTAGACCGTATCAGGCAGTCATATTGGGCAGCATACTTTTGGGGAACTCGACACATTAGCTCCTTGGTCTAGGCACTAGCTCTTGCAGGGTCCTCCCTCCAGCTCTCCTCTTTCCTTTGTAGGCTGGTAGCTGCTATTTATAGGCAGCGAGTTGATGGGAGTTGTATCTTTTATTGGTCCACATTTCCTTCATCCGTGGCTTTGATCTTGAGGCATCAAGTGGGCCAATATGACTGTCGCATGATGACTGTGTCAGGCAGGGGGAGTGTCAGGTAGTTGTATCGGGCAGCCGTATCGGACATACCGTATCGGGCAGCTACTGGAATTCTTGTCTTTTTAGGTTCGGTACTTGATAGTCCCAAAATTGGCTAGTTTCGGTGCCTGCAAGTCAAAAATTGGCTAATTAGCTACATTATTGGCTATTCTAGCTACATTATCTAATGAGAGACAGAAAGCATAAAACACTACTATAGAAAATGCATTTTACAACAGTTCCTTTTCTCAATTTACAACAGGTGTTAACCGTTGTATTAGATCACGTGGTCTTATTGGGGGTGCTTTACACAACATGTGATCGCATGTTGTAATAGATGTATTTTATACAACAGTTGAAACATGTTGTCTTTTAAGGAATGGCCTGTTGTAATATGGGTATTTTACACAACATATGGTGCACCTGTTGTAATATATATTATACAATAGTTGAACGATGTTGTCTTTCACTAAACACACCTGTTGTAATAGGGGTATAATTTGCAACATGTGGTTCGCCCGTTGTAATATATATTATACAACAGTCGAAGCATGTTGTCTTTCCCTAAACACACCCGTTGTAATAGGTAGGTATATTACAACATACAGTGCACCTGTTGTAATATTCATGTTTATACAACAGTTGGAGTATGTTGTCTTTTCATACATTTAACCGTTGTAATAGGATTATTTAGACAACATGGTGTGTGTTTGTTATAATATACACAATTTATACAATAGGTTATGCATGTTGTACTTCACTAGAAACACCTGTTGTAATAGGTGTATTTTTTCCTGACAAACCTGTTGTAATAGGTGTGGATAACACAATATGTGTTGTTTGTTGTAGAAGCATATATTTTACAACATATCATTAACAGTTGTCTTTGATTAGAGTTTGACAGGTCATATATCGAACCAATTATATTGATCAAATTAACCATATTATTAATAAATTATAATAAATATGCAATTATACTTTTTCATTTCGCAAACAAATACATAGTTGAAAAAAATTTCCATCAAACTTTGAAAGAAACTCGTACTAAATTTAATTAATATTAAATCATCCATACAACGATTCAATAATACAAAGTACTGAGTATCCACTCTAGAATCGAACTGAAAACTAACTAAAAAAGTTTCACACATTGGTCTATGCTAAAGAACAAATGTCTCCCCCACATGTCACATAATCTTATGTGTGCTCAAGAACACATGTTGCCCACTCATTTTGTACCTCATCAATTTCTTCTTGGTTGAAGCAACAACCAATATACTTCGAATAATACTACAATCATATGACAAATATATCAACATATTGTGATTTTTTCAATTTATTTAGAAATTTGAACAAACTAAAAGAATATAATGTTAAGTAGCTTACACATTCACGAATATTTCTATTTCTCGCATCAAAGATGTCTTTCATATACTTCATCACATAATACCCGCAATATGTATTGTTCGGCTGCTTTGGACACTGTACAAAATAAATATTAATTTGTTATCCAAATAATTGTGAGAACTTGTTAGCAAATAAGAGGATGGAAAGGTATAAATAGCCAGCAAACACTATAAAAGGTATCTGTAAATAGAATAAAAAATGCTATAAGAGTGAAAAAGGCATGGTTTATTACTGAAGAAGGCGTGGTTTATATGCCATACTGGATGATACAAAACTTGCTCTTGCAAGAAGGGGATTTTGTAAGAGTGAAGAATGCCACCCTTCCAAAAGGAACCTTTGTTAAACTACAACCTCACAACAATTAAATTCAATTCAAGTAGACCACTGTCAAGCAAACAATCATTAAACTCCTGCATACATTCTAGAAGAAGGCTCTTTACAAACTTATTAAATGTCCTTAGAATTGGGATCTACCTATAGGGTCTACTTGTAAACCCAAAGTGTAATATCTTGTTTCAAAGGATAATGCTCGAGCAACTTGATGATATTGACCCAAATAAGATCTAATCGATATATGTAAAAATTAGAGCATTTGTAAAAATAAGACCATATCAAATAAAGTAGCAGAATCTGAAGAAACTAGAACAACACTTCTATTGGTGAATCAGAAAGCAGTATTTTTCTGGATCAAAATGGTAAATTACCTTGATAATTTCCCATTTGAAATTCTTCCTATATTTCACATCTCTCTTTTGATAAACTTTATGAGTCCTATTCAAATTCATATCAAGAATTCTATGCATTAGTAACTATATATGGAACTTTCAATACATGTATTATGTAATTGAAATTGTTTTATGAAGTACTTACAACTCCATGAGTTTTTCCACGTTTCCACGTAATTTTCCTCATAACGGATCAAGATAGTGGCACTTACCCCACATAGGGTCGAAGACGCAAAGTATCCAATGTCCCCTACGCATACATGAGTATTACATTTTAAGATTAATGTATTTTTAAGCAACATTTAAAGTAAACAAATAACAGACAATCGACAAAATGTATGCATACCCCACATTATAAGGTATATAGAACTTGTACCCATATTTGACAATAATTTTATAAAAAAATCGTGATCTGATTACATGTTCATGAAAAATTTCTATAAAAAGAAATTGTGTCTGGCTCGGTTCACAGTATATAATAAGAACTAGGAGTCTGTTGTAGATACAACAACATGTATAGCGTGTTGCATAGTCACAAATTCAGCATTCGGCGTTATTCGGCGAGGTTGAAAATTTTGGTATTCAGGAATTATGCGGGAACTTCGGATAAAAAATGGCAAAGATACAGTAAAAGTTTCAGTCAACCATTCTGGAAAAAAAATAGATACAATTCAAATATATATATATATATGTATGCAAATTTTACTTGGTAATTTGGTACAAAAAGTTCAAAAATTATCAAGATTCATACATGTACATAAAAGCACCACGATACCACAATGGTCAATTTGGTAAAACTATAGGTGTAGAATTTAGTTGAGAAACAAAAATATGTACATCTGATAAACATCGACCTTTAAGGGTCTAACTGGTTTGGTTTAAATGAAATTTTCCTGGAACTCATTTTCCTAGAAGGCTCCGATTGGTTTTTTTGGAAGTCCTTTTCCTGGAACTGAAGTGCAGTTCCTAGAAATTGAGTTCAGATGATTGGTTTAAAAATCAAAGTTTTTCAGGAAAATGAGTTTCATGTGATTGGTTTGCTGTATTTTTGTTACAATACATGAAATGTAATGTACCACAAACATCACAAACTTTATATTTTGCAAACCATATCATATCTATTTTAAATATAACTTCATAAGCAACAAAGTATTATTCATAGACTTATCCCTAAGTACATATGATTTTTTTAATACACGGATAATTTCTATGTCGTCTCTTGCTCAAGATCAACATGATCATCATTATCAAAATGACATATGTTTGTTGATGTTCCTTACAACCAATATGATCAACCATCTACATAAAAAAGAAAATAATCCAAATATGTTCAAACAAAATTTCTATGTAAACATGTGATATTACATAAGTTATATTGTTGTTTAATTAGTAGTAGAACTGGATTTTTCTTTACAATGATTTATATGATACGAAGAATATGACAGTCACTCAAATACTATTTGGTAAGAATCCCTTAATCATGACATGTTCATAAACATATTCCTTTGATTTTAAATACCTATTGCTACAAGTTTTGCATGGACACAACAATTGATTGTTTCTTAAAGGCCTTTGATGAGAAAGAGCATAGTCTATGAATGCAGACACCCCCTCTTGAAAGTCTTTACTAAGGAAACGTCTTTCAATGTACATCCAACTCCTATCGGCTAAGTAATCCATCTACAAAAATAATTAATAATATATTTAGTATCATAGTAGGAAAATAAGTTGATCATCCATATGACAATAATAAAAATACTTCTCTAGATATTTTGATGAACTCCTTTTCCCTAGCGATTGCAAGATACATTCTCAAATAATTTTTATTGGAGATATGCCTATTTTAAATAATCTTCTTTTTTATGATATTTTATTGCATCTAACATAGCACGTAAAGTTGAGCATTTCAAATTGTATTTAATGTGTTATTGAAATTAGGAATTTATTAATTTATTTTTATCTTCTTTAAATCTTAATGTTCTAATGTGTAACAACATGACATTATTCAACATTACAATATCTTCATCATTAAATGAAAACAATGTTCAGCTAAGATCATTTGGCTTAACTAAAATAGCATTATATTAAAGAGTTGTATTTGAATTATGACTATGTCATTTGAAAATATATGAACCAGAAATACATATCACTACAGAATCTTTGAAAAAAATATAACGTGCACATGTAAGTACAGTAATCGTCTACAACATGACATTATTCAAGTGTTATAGAAAAATCTACTGATAAAAATTGGAGCAAGATATGCCTTATTTAATTAATTTCTTTTCATAATATTTTATTGCATCTATCATAGCATGTCAAGTTGATCATTTAAAGTTGTATTGAATGTGTTATTAAAATTAGGAATTTATTAATTTGTTTTTATCTTCTTTAAATCTTCATGTTCTAATGTGTAACAACATGACATTATTCAATATTACAATATCTTCATCATTAAATGTAAACAAAGTTCAACTAAGATCACTTGACTTAACTAAAAAATCTATCATTTGTAGAGAAAAAGTACAAGTAATGTAGTTCACAAAACAAACTTAGCATGCTCTTTAAAAATATTCTATATCTAGTTGATCTTAATTTTTTACCATGAATAAAATAACTAAAATAAAAACATGTATATCAAAATTTTATTTCATTATAAAACAATGACAAGAAATTGGATATGCATGGGATAAATGTAATTAATTCTAAGAGTAAATCATTGCTAATAATTTAGTTGATATATGTATTACAAATGGTTGTTTGGTATCATTTGGGAAAGAAAAGACAAATGGGAAAGGAAAGGGAATGGAAAATTTATTAAAAATGGTTGTTTAGTAACATGTGGGAAAGAGAGGATAACTGAAAAGAAAAAAGAATGGAAAAGTTATTAAAAATATATGTCTTCATTGCTATGCTGAACAAACATGATTTTTTAAGGTAAAGAGGACTTTAGCCTTATGGTGATCTAAAAAAGCGACAACGGCATGCTCTAGGATGCCATAACAAAATTAAATATAAGCAACTTAATATAATTAATTAGAATAATGATGATAGATCATGTATTGTAAAATTAAGATATATACTATTTTGGCCTATGTATAGAAAAAAGTTAAGATTTTTGTATCCAAGTAATACATACTCAATGAGAAAATATGTCATTAACTTATATAGTTGAATGAACAATGTACGCCAATCATGATTTTTTAATACTAACAATAAGATATTGTTAATACCACTTGATAATATTCGATTGTCAAGAGTATGTAATGGTGATAAACCTGATTTTTTAGAGTGATCTAATATTATTAATTAAAATTATGATCTAACATATTTATCAACAACATGAAAAAAATTAAGATCAGAAAATATTACTAAATATGGCATTGACAACAATTCCAACAAAAAGAGAACCTAAATCAAACTCAAGGCACGGAATAAACCATTCCCGTCTACAAGATTTGTCAAGCAGGACGTCCCTTAATAAAAGGACCCGAGTTTGACTCTCAGAGGCTGCATTAAATTTACCACCCTTCTGAGTGTTTGCCTATGCTAGTGCTAGGGGTTGAGGGAGGGGGAGAGTAATGTCCATCATGGTTCAAATAAATCATTGTTTTACATGTAAGTTTTATATAAAATAACAAGAACATCTCATTTGACAGGTTCACATGTAAAAATATGGATGCAATATCTAGACAAACATGTCAATGACTCTCAAGTTCAGGTTTTTATTATATAAAACAAAAAAAGACATATTGTATATTCTCTTTCGGACAGACTCTTAAGAACAGTGATAATATATGTACAAAAAAATCAGAGATACATGAGCCCTTTTTTAGAAATGAGAAATTACCTGACTTCAACCGCAATGAAAAGATGTTAATTTGTATTGTCCTTGCTACTACACAATTGTGCCTTGGAGACTTTTATTCGAGGAGAGAAAATAGGAAAGACCTAAATGTTGTCGGTCACCCAGAGATGCGATTTAAAAGATGCCCCCTTTAGCACTGTCTAGGTAGATTGGCCAAGGATAATGGTTCCTGGTGCAAGGACAAATATAATTTTAGTATACAAGGAACAATCTAATAGTCGGAGAAGGCACTCACCAGAAGTAGAGGAAAAAATAGAATGACCTATCCAACGTCGGAGCAGAATGGATAAGGAACAATCTAATGCCCGGAGAATGCACCCACTAGATAATGGCATATCCAACGTCGTCGGTTACCCGATTAGGCCTGGCCGCAGTAGACGAATCACGTCGAAGACTCCTTGCAGAAACAATCGTATTCTTCCGATGGCTAATACAGAGGCAAAATAGATTGAATCCTGACGAAGAAGACCAGACAGAAGAAAACTTGCAGCGGCACAAGGAGAGGGAGTGCTTGTTCTGGTTTTAGAGGTGGGACTTTGGCATCATTCTATTTCCGGAGTGGGAGTGAGAGCGAGAGCGAGGGTTTGGTGGCGTTGTTTTGTTTTCAGAGCGGTGGATATAGAATGGAAGGGAGGCATGTATTGGAAAGTAATCCACCGTCTAAATGAATTAGGATTCAACAAGGTACAAAAAAAGGAAACTGCAATTGTTGTTTAAAATCAATGGCTGATCCATTTAAACAATTATGATTATCTAAAAAGAAAAGGATAAATGTCCACAATCAAATGGACTCTTCACAGAAGTAAAAGAGATAATGGTTGGTCTAATATAGTTAATATTGGTTAGGAAAAAAGTTAATGAGGGTCAGGAGCAATCCTTGGGTAAAATAAATAATAGTCTGGGATATAATTCCAAAGGTCAGGGATAAGCCTTTGGGAAAATTTAATATACTCATCAAGGATAGCATCACAAGGGTCAGGGATAAGCCTTCAGAAAAATTAATACACTTGTCAGGAATTATGTGCTTGAGGAAAAATACTTCGGCCTTGTTGAGTTTTTTAGTAGTGATTGAGGGGAAATAGTCTTTAGAAAATATTGAAACATGAAACAATGCTAAGTGAGTATTTTTTTTAAACAATTCGGAAATAAATTATTTTGTTCATAATACGTGAAAATGCGTAAATGATGAATAAAACACGAATAATTTGTAAAATTCGGGGAAAATATGGGTTTAATACGAAATTCAAGTGTACCATACGTCTAATAAAAAATTCGCATATTATACGCAAATAATTGAGAAATTCAGAGAATTATGTGAATATGACGTGTTGTTTAACTATGGTCTTTTACTATATGTAGCTAGTACAACAGGTGATACAATGTTGTGTAATAATAGTATATTACAATGGTTTAGTTTACGTTGTGTAATGGAGGTCTATTACAATGATGTTTTATGTGTGGATATTACAACAGGTTACAACATGTTGTGTAATTATAATATATAACAACAGGTTGGAGTTTGTTGTCTCATGTTGGGATATAACAACGAGTTTTAATATGTTGTATTATGGTGGTCTATTACAACATGTACCAAATACAACATGTAAAGGCATGTTGTATAATTAATACATACTACAACATGTGAGTTTGTGTTGTGTAATGATGGTCTATTACAACATGTGAATATTATAACGGGTCAAAATATGTTGTGTAAATAACATCTTTTACAACGGTTTTGAATATGTTGTGATACTACAACCTATTACAACACTTTAGCAGTTGTTGTAGTATCCTCCTATACTACAACATGTTTGGCATGTTGTAAATGACTTGTGTTGTATAAAATATACAATATACAACACAAAAATGGGCTTGTTTTTATAAATATGCTAACTACAACACAATCATTAGAACTGTTGTCTATCTCCCATTGTAAAAAGAATTTTTTGTAGTAGTGAAACATGAGCATTATTGGTCATATTAAGACTAAAGTGGCACAAAACTATAGATAAAATGCATAGAGAATATGCACTAATTTGGGTGTTATCAACTACCCCAAGCTTAAAACTTGCTTGTCCTCAAGCAAGACTGTGCTCAAAGAACAAAAAGATAACATCCAAATTAAGCTTGGCAATAGATGCTAAGGTTCAGAACAAATAGTTTAAAACATCTATTCTCCTTATCCATGTCATTTCATAGCAAACCCCCACCAATCATGCACAATCCTGCCAAAGCAAGATCAAAGAGTGTCCAGGCAAGATTAAGCGAATTCACTATAGCTTGTCGATACTCATGAGGGTTTGAATCATAATTATTAAACATGAAATAATTGACACATAGGTGATCACGCATGTGATGAGCAATGAGCCACTACCATGAATTCATGCAAACCAATCAGGAATACCACGTCTCTCACTTATTCATGACCTAAAAAACAAAGCAAAAAGACTCTAATGACTTCTGAGGATCCCGATCTGCTTCAGGTTGGTCCATGTAGAGAGAAACAGTCCCTACAGTCCGAACTAGTTGGTCCAAAGCAGTGAGATGAACTCCTTGTAATGTGCCCGAACCAACCCTGTTACTGAGACAGTCTCATAGGTCACCTAGGGGGCTCCTAGTGACTCTCTAATGAGCTTTTAGAGTGGTACTACCAGGCACGGCATATCTGCGTTCATGAGCGCAGTCATACACTAGTTGGGCACCATCCTCAACTCTCCTAAAAGAGAAAACAACACTCATTTATTGTTCACACTCAGGCTTTTACCATCTGCATTCTATTTGTAGGCTTGGGTGAGAACTATATAGATATTTTGGGATTTTGTGGGTGGCCAATCCTCTTTTGCACATTTTTATGTTTTTCATCTTTTTGACTCAATCTAATGTGAGAAGGCACGTAGTCCATCAAGGAAAACACTTCATTTTTATCATAGCTCAAAACTCATCACGATCCACTTGACACCTATGTGAAAAGTTGTAAGTATGATTCAAGAATCCTTAGAATAGAGGCAAGCTTGTGAAATTCGCAGCTAGGAGACTTTAATCGTGATTTAGCTCATTCCAATGGTCCTTTACCATGGATTTTCCATTTACCACATAGATCAAGGGAATTTAGCTTTAAGCTATGAAAAAGGGACATAACCTTAGATTTATTTCCAAACTCAAAGAAAGAGTCAAAGAGCAAGTCAAGCAAAAGGTCAAGCAATTTTTAAGATGAAAACTATGCATCTAGGCATACAGTCAAGAATTTATCTATTAGATTCGCACCATATAGCCATATTTGCAAAGCTAAAAAAAACTAAAATTTTAAAAATTTAAGACTAAATGCATGAAATAGACATGCATGCAAGAAGGGTGAAGAGAAAAGAAGGGTGAAGCCTACCACCCCAAGCTTAAAATTTTGCTCATCCTCGCGCAAGACTCAAACTTGAAATAGTGAGGTAGGAATGCATGAGTTTAACGACAGTTATTGAAGTTCTAAATATGATGCATGGGTGCAAGGATATCAAAACAGTTAGAGGAAAGAAATTAACCAACATGAAAAGCAAAAATTATTGTAATAAAAGGGATGGAGGGTGGGTAATAGAAAAGGGGGTGGCTGTCCCACGATACCGACACTGGGATCCCAAATCCTAAGTTTTGGGATCAGTGTCACCTATGTCTTTCCGACGAGTTCCTCCACATAATATGAGTAAAATAGGCGGATATGTTGGCCCTACCGAGTCCGAAGAAGAAAAGTGAAATATGGTGACTCGATGAAGTCATCTTTGTGCTGGAAGTGGCTTGAACTGCACTGGGATGAATTCTTCGACATATCATCCTCAGGGTACCTTTCATTATATGAATATGAAAATGAAGGTCCTGGGATGTCGACACATGATGAGATGGATGAGAGAGGTTGGATGTCATCTTGAGGACTCATATCTTCTCTCTCCATCTCTACACTTGAGGTTGGATGCTCAGATAGGTCTTCATGTACAGTCTGAGTCATCCAATCATCTTCTATGTAAGAAGTACCCCCTGAAGAATCTATTTGTACCACCCCAAGCTTATCACCTGGTGTGGAGTCAGGGGTGTCTTCATGCTCAGCAGCCATGTTGTAGTGAGTCGTCCATCCTGCCCCCTTGACGTCCAACCTAACTTGTAAAGTTAAGGGTGTAAATGGTGGCTCGTGCTGCTCCAACTCGTCGTCGTCAGTATACTCACTATTCCATGTCGAGCAGTTGTCGTCATCGTCGTCGAACAAATTGTTCCAAATCATGGTTGGCGTACTGCTCAAAGCGAAATGACAAGTCTCGATATGAGAAATGTCACTCTGGTCCATGGCTGTAAGTATAACTCGACTAGCTGTAGAGCACAACCTTCAATTATTTGCCAGCAGTCTGAACTGTGGAAAAACTCGGGAGGACAGGTGGACAAGATGACTTGTCTTGCGGAAGCAAGGTCCATGGCTGAAAAAGGTATGAAAAAAAAGAAAAGTGATTTAGTATATATGAACAAGTATGTGTAAAGTAAGAAGAAAACTATGCATGTATATGCAGGCTTATAGTGACAGAACCAAAATCTACTAGGCGTGTAAACGTGGAAAACCACATCCCCGGCAACAGTGCCAAAAGTTGACCGGCCTTTTTCTCGCCTTCAGAAATGAACGCGGGATGAAGGAAGGAATCAAGCTTTAAATTTATAACCTGAAACCTTCTAGGCCCCCGCAACTTTATTACGGGGTCGAAGTAGATATACGGGGTCGAACACAGAGGCGTGGTAATGTTTAGGACGCCACAGATCTCATTCTTTAGTCAGATAAGCCAAGACGATAGTCGATAAAAGTAAGTGCTAGAACTAGTCTAGCGGGTTGTCATGATTTAAAAAAAACAAAGAAAATAAAACAAAACTGAGCTCGTGATTCTACTAATCAGAGAAAGAGAGTTCCTAGCTATGTAACCACAAATGGGGTAGTCTATGCACTCGTTCTCGGGTGTAGACAACCCTCGAACACCCAAGCAAGCATCTAGTATGCACGGTGGCATCTATCATGTGGGGTCATCCCACTCGCCCTCGCGATGTGTGACTAAAACCATCAATAATATGTCAATGACCCTCTCTCGATGAATGACATATCAACACCTTGGAATACACTAAGTTCCCTCTCGGGTCTTAGGATATTCTGGGGTGTTAGGAACAGAATACCTTGGATTGTCCCCCTCTAGGGTTCAGATCCAAACTATGGTCTCTTAGCTATTCCTACAGCGGATCTCTTGATACAGGAAGAAACAGCAGATCAAGCGAGTAAGAGATCAACCAAACTAGCAATCATAACTTAGAAAGAGAAAATAAAACATGTAACATACTAGATCTGATATGAATCTACTAGCTTATGGAAAAAGTACATATACATGCCCAGATCGGGCTACATAGCCAAGAAGGAGCTAACTAGCCATAGACAAGCATAGCTGGCACCGAACAAAGATGGATGAACATCGTTTGTACAAGAAAAAAAGGAATGCGGTAGAATGAAAGAGAAGAGGGAAGAGATATAGCCCGTAGAGGAGAGGTGGCTCTCACTCCTTGGCCTCTGTACAGACCGAATCTCACCCCTTGGGTCTTCTCTTCATCCCTCTAGACTCCTCAGCTCTCTCTCTCTAGGCCGTATCGGGCAGCCGTATCGGGCAGACTGTATCGGGAAGACCGTATCGGGAAGCTGTATCGGGCAGACCATATCGGGCAGTCGTATTGGGCAGCTATATCGGGCATACCGTATTGGGCAGACTGTATCGGGCAGCATACTTTTGGGGAACTCGACACACTAGCTCCTTGGTCTAGGCACTAGCTCTTGTAGGGTCCTCCCTCCGGCTCTCCTCTTTCTTTTGTAGGATGATAGCTGTTATTTATAGGCAGCTAGTTGATGGGAGTTGTAGCTTTTATTGATCCACGTGTCCTTCATCCGTGGCTTCGATCTTGAGGCATCAGGTGGGCCAATATGACTGTCTCCCGATGACCGTGTCGGGCAGCTGTATCGGGCAGCTGCTGGAATTTTTATCTTTTTAGGTTCGGTACTTGAGAGTCCCAAAATTGGCTAGTTTCGGTGCCTGCAAGTCAAAAATTGGCTAATTAGCTACATTATTGGCTATTCTAGCTACATTATCTAATGAGAGACATACATCATAAAACATGAGCATTATTGGGCATATTAAGACTAAAGTGGCACAAAACTATAGATAAAATGCATAGAGCATATGCACTAATTTGGGTGTTATCAGTGACCTAAAGAAGATGAGTGGAGATAACCTTACTCCAATACCAGTGAACTCATGGATAACTTGACATGGACAGGTTTCTCCATTATGATATGTTATTTGTACTATAGGTTTTTGTAACTATCCTTTTTTGTTATATCACCCCTATGGTGAGGAAAAATGTATGATATATTGTGATAATGTAAATAGTTCAAGTTATTAATGCTATATAATCATTTTGTTTTATATATCATACTTTTTGTGAAATAAAAAATACAACCTTCCTTTATAATTTTGGTATATTTTAAACGGACGGATTTATTCCTCAATTAAGTAAGGAGTAGATCCTCTCGTAGGCCTCACTCCTTAGGGCTATGGTATTAGAGATTCAATTATCACGAAATCTAACTATTTCAAGTTTTCTTGGTTTTTCTTCTAAATCAATGTCTTGTGTAGGAAATTATATAACCATGTAGAGTTTGTTGAAGGTTTTATCCCTAAGTCTTGGAATAACACTTGAGGTTTCAATCCCTACATAAATTGGTATTTCCTACCCCATCCCCTACAAACCACTTATGTGGCTAAGACTCAACATGTGGTAGCCTACTTACCCTCACCCCATCTAGTATTAGGAATTCCCCTAAGTAAGACTTGAACCCTTTTAGTGATAGCTCATGTCTTCTATTAAAATGGGGAAAAGCCCTTATCTTCACCTATGATAGTTGAGGGACTAAGGACTTCCCTAGTATCATGTTCCCTTCTAAGATGGAGTCTGGCCAGGATGAAGGGGTAAATAATGATGATTTAACCACTGGACATGGTAGGAGCTGACATAATGTAATGGGAAGCCTTATCTCTCCATTCTATGATAAAAATTAAATATGCCTTTCATATGCCATTCTACATTCTTAGGGGATTAGATGTTCTTGGTGGAATGAAATAACGTTAAAATAGTCTATATAGGTATGATATGGTGGAAAATATTTTACTTGGTTCTTGTATTGATTTTTGCAACATTATTTTAATTTATATTGTATATTTTTTATTGTTAAACCTATTTCCTTATTATACTATATGTATAAAAAGAAACATTTTTTATGACTTCATCGATGGCTTCTTGAACCAAGCCATTGCCATATAAAGTTTAAATTAGTAGAGAAACCCTACAGAGAAGATCCCATTCACGACTGGTTAGATCAACCCTAAATCCTAGAGCTAGTGTGGGGAAGTGATAAGAATAAGTTTTGAATATATATGACATGTTTATATACCATGTATCACTTCTTTAGGTGGTTGACCAGGTTCTATATCAATCCTTTTAAGGTGTGAAGTGTTGCAAAATGTTCACTCTTACGATTCAAGATAATCAAAAGGGATATCACTTGATGGTGGGCATGGGAGGTATCATACCTATTTGTGAGGGTTGGTGGCTTAAATGTCGAGAAAAAAGTATCATAGATGAATTATCACTAAATCAAGAATAGGAAATAAAAATTAGGATTTGGTTTTGAGGGATCCTACAGAAAGCTAGTTTCCACAAAGTGCACCACTGAAGGAAATCCATGTTTTACCACGTGGATGTAGTGGAAACATGCATTTGTAGGAATGTCCTCAAGCAAGAAGGAGTTTTTCCTTATCCAAGTTTCTAACTTTCTAGAAGTTTTTTTGTGTATATCAGATAGGATTTTAATTTTGAATCATGAAATTGTATCTTTGAATAATAACATTCAATTAAGAAAGAGAGGAGTAAGGAGGGAGGGAAACTTGAGGGACATGTCTTTCCATTTCTCTTTCTTTATCAAAAGATATGGAATGGAATTGAATATATTCTCGATTGAGATAATGGAATTTATTTTTGAAGAGAGATAAGATGGCAATAAAAATTCCAACTAGGGTTGAGTGTGAATATACATGGAGAACTTTGTTGGACAACATTGAAAAGGCTTGACAAATCTCAATCAAAGGGAAAAATTTACTAATTCCATAGAATGGATTTTTCTATCCATGAACCTTGGACAAATGGCAAATGAGTAAATGCAATGGATTAAATAGGTGAAAATGTGATAATCGTGGAATAGATTTGATAAATTACATCATTATGTAGAGAGGAAATTTGATCGTGTTCATTTATTAAATGACCAATAATGGGGTCGCAACAATTATTAATTGGGAATTTACCTAGTTGCCTTATTATGCATTTTTAACCATGACACATGGACCTAAGCCTATTCATAATGGTAATAGAACAATTTTTTAGGTAAGATTTAAATCCTTAATTATATTAGGCGATTTCATTTCTATATTGATATTAACCCTAATGATGAGGCTAAAACCCATAATTTTCCATTCCTTTTTAATTATCCTAAAAAACCCTAACCTTATACATATTTCCTATCATTTTACTCAAATTCATAGTTCATATATTATTGATCTTGTTCACTCAAAATTTTCATGTTGGATGCTTTAGTCTCATTATTACTTGAAATTGATTATGTATGATTAAGTTATCTTATGTCTCTATTTTCTCATGCTTGACTAATATAGTAGTATTGTCTAATTGTAGTGTATTCTGGTTTTTGGTTCCCCATGCACAACCATATACTTTGGACATAGGTTTTGGTGCCTAGACTCAGGTATTTAAGTGTTGTGGCACTTGGCTGCTTTATATACATTGTAAGGGGTTTGAAGTGTTGGTGCCTATATTTCAAGGCTCGGAGTGTGATGGTTCTCTGGACCTACACTAAATATTGTCCTACTCTTGCTATCTGATATGTATGAAAAATATTATTGTTATTTATTATTGAGAATGATTCTAAAGATAAAAATTTCTTTAATTAATTATATTTTTTTATTATAATGCCCACCATACATTGGTTGACCTATGAATTTTTGTCATTGTTAAAATGTTATCTTCAAAAGGAACATTTCTTTTGCTTAACCTTTTATTGCCCAATGTTTCGGTTTTAGGCCCACATCGATATCCTACTGATTCATACTCTCTATTTTTCATCATATGTGTGGGTGTTGTTCCCAAAATCACCCATGTGTATATCAAATCAAGGAGGAGCTTTAGGAGGACCTACTGTAGTTGAGTAGACTTTGAGGATACATTGAGATGGCTAGGTTTACCTCTGTGGCTGGTGCATCATCTCTTGTTTTGATCATCTTACCTTCATTCTAGGTCACTAATGTGGGTGAGAAACAATGTTGAAGTTTGATCCCTATAACTGTTAGTTTTACTTTTCACTGTGATACTTGGCATTCTTTGATATTCCATGTTTGAGAAATGAAACACACCCTTTTATTTTATGCATGGTTGTTATGCTTGGATTAATTTGCATATTTAGTACTCTAATTAATGAGTCACCCTCTTGGCTCCCACTCACTAAATATGCCCCTTCACACGATTTTATAGATTGGGTTTAGTCTTGTGAAAGATGGGCCTATGTTGGTAGGAGAAATTTATGAAAATCTACATAGTTATGAAAATAAACTCAGGACAATATCATGTAGTGAGATCACTTAGCGTGAGAGGTAAGGTTTATGATTTCAGTGTCACAAATCATCTTAACATTCAATGTGGAAACTTAGTTAATGAGGAGCGGGATAGAGAAAGGTGAAAAAAGGGCAAGAAGAAGTCATAACTAGAAAATGGAATTAAATGTCTCTAATAACCGGATATGCAAGAGGTGTTCGGTGTGCCACACAACATGGTAAGGGCAAGAAAGGGAGAGGCAGTATGTAACTCCCAATTGGTGATGGTGGATGATATGGAGCTTGCACGAATATTAACAAACAAATACATTTTAGAGACACAAGGTAGCTAAGGGAGATGTTGGTATGTATGCCGAGAGAGCCAATCATATGATGATTGGATTGGCATATGTTCTGATTGATTTTATAAATATCAAAGGCAAGCTTCCTATTTATTCTAGCTCAATCGATTATGAGATAAATGATGGAGCAGAATGAATGTCTAAAGAATGACAATAATCAATGACGTATGGCTTCAGGTTGAGGACTTGAACAATGAGATCATATGGATGCTAAGAGTGTGTACATTCTTGTTATGTTCCTAGTCGGATGTCATTGTGGAAGGTTGATAGACAACAATGACACATCAAGACTAGAGTGTGTGTTGGTTGATGACAGTGTCTCATTAGTCATGATATATGATATCAAACCAAGCACACAAATACATGTTGGAGAATAGTGTATCGGACACACCCACCATGAGAGTGACACATGGAACCATGGCATGGTAGTCAGATTCATCTCTCATAGTGATGGTGGTGATTTTGATTCTTAGACCTGAAATCACTACACTCATCGAATGTGATTGGGTACACTTTGACATCATCAAACGCAGTCCTGAAACATGGGTTGTTATAATGGTGATGATTTGGTGGCTTTGATGCCTGAAATAGACTGTCAGTGATAGATATGGGATTTGTCTTGTCCCTCTAAGGGAGTATGATGTCCAGGCCACTTGATAAGCGAGACTGAGAAAGGCACGTGCATGCACATGTGAATCAATATATGATATTGATGTCATAATTATCTCAGACAATCTGATCTAGTTCAAGAAATATGAATGAGCGTTGAGAGGATGACAACTCCATGCCTTGAGTTCATTCAGGATATCAGAGACAAAGGAATTATTCATTCACTGGAACACCAATCACAGACTGTAGGATTGAAAGTTGTTCTCCAACTTTCCTTTTCACTTGGATAGCACTGATATGCGACTAGGTACCTCTCTTTGCTTGTGATATCATAAGCTAGTTATGGACATTCACTGCCAATGTGAAATGGGACCTATAGGGTCACACAAAAAGGATTAACCTGGAAGAGGAGTTTATCTATGAATGATGCTTGGATTCATTACTAAAGTGTTTAGGTACTTAATCAAACATTCAATCAATAGACTTGACTCGAAATCATCAAGTTCAAGTGTTGAACCAACTGATTAGAGTGTCAGATTGATTGAGAACTAAATTGACTGTGTTCTACACAATATGGACCACCAACTGACCGGTTCACTGGGTAAATCGATCGGCTCATGGTCAGAGAGATGATCGGTTCACTCTGGTGAACCTATCGGTTCAATTGGTCCAAACGAGCAGTGTTGAGTTGTCCTGATTTGTGAGAAAAAAAATTCATTTCACTTGTTAATTCGATTGGGACAAGAATTAATCTTTGCTTTAATTAGAAACAAATAAGGAAAGTCAATTGTAGGCAAGTCTGGGAAGTGAAACGACCGGTTCACTGGGTGAACTGATCGACTCACACTCCCAACCAACTGGTTCACTAGTGAACTGATTGTCTCACCTTGCCAAACGACCTTTTCAGTTATGAAACGATCGGTTCGTCTAACGTAGTGCAAATTATTCATGGAAATTCCAGACACCCTTCTACTCTCGCACAGACTGGGAACCCTGACCCTGCCCTCTACTATAAATAGAGGGGTACAGGGGGCTTCTCCAGAGACACAACTCAGAACATCAGTTGCTCTACAAAGTTATTGTCCTCTCTAGTTGTGGTAGCCGAGAGAGCCCAAGCAAGTTCTACCCGTCCAGGGAGGAACAACGAGGGAAAGACAAGTGCAGAAAAGTAATTAGTGGTGGAAGAGTGTGTCGGTGACTAGTACGTCGATAGAAGGGGACAACTCCTTCTAGTCCGTCCTTCAGGAAGACTGGAGTTCCCGGTAGTCTATGTGGACTATCTATAGAGGTGAGAGATTTCTGCTGCTCAGGAGGACGACAGTCAACCGTAGTCTGGGTCAAGACCAAGAGCTGCAGAGACGTTGTCAAAGATAGGTGGTTGAAGACCGCACTTGCTGTGAGATATAGTCACTGAGCAAGCCTCAAGACTAGGTATATCTCGCTAAAACTATCCTTCTCATTACATAGATGTTGATGCGATCTGCTGGTTATGGATTTATGGTCAAGTAAATTTTTTGTTTCTCTTGCCTACTCCGACCACGTAAAACCCAACAGGAGAGGCATTAGGGCTTCCATTACTGACAAAAATGACCTAGCATGGAAAACACTGACATATAAGTGTACTTAAAACTGGTAGCATGATATATGACTTCTGAAGTATAAGACAAGTTCCACCTATGCCTAAAGATTTACAGCTCACATGTAATTGTATTTTGGCATAACTACCTTCGTACATCACTACTCCCCTCTACGTATTGTTTGTCTCCACAAGCACATCTGGTGAGACCATGAACACAAGAGTTGCATTCTCTTCCCCGCTTATGGAGCACCATAAGCATATTAGTTGCATTATTTTCTCCTTCAACAACATGGCACCCTGTCTCCCTTGCATCCTTTTGTCACCCTTATTGTGTCCCTTGTTGTTGCTGCTAGCAATATCACAAAAGGAGGCAACTTCCATGAGATAGGGATGAGAAGGGAAGTCGAAGGAGCAAGAACTTGAGTAGTGAGAGCTTGGTGATGAGAGTCGAGGGGTAGAAAAAGAGGAATAGGGGTATAGAGTGCAGTCGGTGGTCAACCGAAGTTGTGAAAACAAGGAGTGAATTTGAGAGATGGTGATGAGCACAGAACTGCTGGATACATATAGGCATGAGCATCGAGCCCGTTCATACTGTATTACGTAGGCCCAAATCTGAATTGTCTAGTAGGTCATGGGCAAAGTTAGGAGGGCAATTAGGCCAGAAACCTGAAAATGGTGGCTTTATATCTATAACCCTCATAACAAATCTACAATATATGCCCAACTTTGGCCCTGCATTATATTCAAACAGTGAAGATTATCCAAATCAATATTAAAGAACGTACTTTTGCTAGTTAGCAAACTAAGCATATCTTGTATCAAATCTTGCATCAACGACTTTATATTATAAAAGGTATAGATTTAACACAACTATGGTCATCTAGGAATGTAAAAATAAAAGACATGTATATTCGTGTTTTTGGGTTTGTGTAATTCCCTGCTCAACCTATCCCTGTAAGTTATGCAAGTAAAATATAGGTCGTGTGAGGCATCAGCAAGTAGGGAAAAGGGCACGCTTGAGTATGCATAATACACAAAGTATGCAACTCTAGTTGCTTCTTGAATAGTTGCATAACATGTGGATTATACTTGTATAATCACGCAAAGTTTGAAAAACATAAATACGAACCAAACTTGGAGGCGGTTATCTGTGCTCCTTTGCGTGTTATGATCCACAAGGACTAAAATAAAACGGAACGGAAATGAAATATTCACATAAGCAAACCCCAACACTCATTGGATTGAAACTTGAGCGGATGCCCATGAGTAACCAGAGGTCTTTGCTTCTTGCTTTCGCGCCTTTCCTTTTCTTGGTTCCAGGCTTCCCTCTTAAACTTCCTCTCTGCTATGCAATTATCTATTTTGTCCTCACTGTCAGTCTGTCATCGAGCTCATCCTCATTAACCTCCACATTGCCTGCCAGCGATTAGAGGGTAGACAAAACCCCTTCACAGACCACAAGAACGGGACAGTTGAGCACAAAATGAATTTAACACTCATACAAGAACAGACATTTGAGCACCGATTTAGTTATTTAAATATTTTGTTACATTTGTCATACATAATATATTAGCATCACCAAATTATATACCCGTATCACCAGCATTTGTCGCTGTTATGACTTGTGAACTCTGGCCTCTTGCAGTAGAACAGTCGTCAAATGGACGACCTCACATCATCGTTAACAACACTGACATCCCCGTTGGTACTAAGTTCACATATTGCCTTTGAATCGACCAGGTGATAATCAAAATAACCAGAAACAGAATCAGACCAGCTACATGAATTTACAATAAAGAAAACTAACACCTTCAAACTTGTAAACAATATACAGTTCAGATTTCCATGAGTTTCATAATTTAATGAATGTAGGCTCCACATAATGTATCAAGCGCCCAGAAAACTCATGAATCTATCAGTATACACTGGACCACAAAGGTCATGGCAGCAAGGCCACGGCTACAAACCCCCGCCACTAGCACAGTCAGTCATCTTCCCAAATTATAAATAGCACAAAATTTTGATATTTTTCAAAATACACCTAGCAATGAAGACCTTGCTGAACTTCGCGGATCCTTCATCCCAATCCTTCCATCCACAATCCATTTAGTCATGGATTGCAAAGGTTTGTTTGATGGTATAAGCTCCATATGTAAACAATTAAGCTACTCCTCATTTTCATGAGGAATCGTCAGACTTGTATGCCGTGCCTAGAATTCTTGAGATTCCAGTTCAGGTTTTGACGGATACTCGAGACCATGGAGAGCAGGCATTTTCCTCAGATCCTCCTCCGAGTACTTCGGAACGAACCAGTATTTTGTATCAGTTCCAAACACCTATATTCAGACATTCATGAACTCAGAAAGCCATCAAGGGGCAGACAGACAGCTGTACGACATGACTGCGCACCTAGAAACAGTCATACCTGTTCGAAATTCTTTTTTTTACCCAGATCATACCGCCACTTCGGAGTTTGTTTCTTCTCGTATGCCTAATGATACATAATAGAAAAATGTTAGGCAGCTTAGAACTATATACTAAGCAGGGAAGGAGGGGTAAAAACATATATACCGACCTCTATTGTGGTTGTGTTAGCTGACACTAATGAAATGTGCATAATAAGGAACCCAAGAACGCTTAAACTGAATGCCAGATTCAGCACTGCAAAATAAATAGCGAAAAGAATCAGGAGATGTACCATTAATATGTATCAGGAATAAAAGGTGAGTGGCGCACCAAATGCAAGAAAAGTGGTCGCAAGAATTCCTGGAGTACCAGGAACTTCCACATCACTAAAGAAGGCAATAAAATGTGGAAGTAGTGACAAAGTGACGAGCGTTGTCTCAAGAAACGTGTAGAACTGCACAAATGAATCATCCATGGTATCAGACCAATACTTACAATATGAGAAAGAAAACACAGTAAAATTTGTAGACAGAGATGATATGGGAAAAAGTTTATGGAGAAAGACTACATAGCAATATTGCTTGTATCAAGCACAAAAAGCAATACCATTTTCATGAGACCCATGTAACTTTTCCATGCAGAGTTACAGCAGGAAAGACAAACTTATAGAAGTTTCTAGTTCAGACCTTTTGATTTCGATTCCTACATTTTCACCAAATACTGGCAACAAACAAAGCTCCAAAATAAAAATATCCTCAAATCACAACCAACAAAAGTAACACATCCAACCCGGTTCGCTCTCGAGCGACATGGCATTCTGCTCAAACATCCCAAATATAAGAACGTGAGATTTACCTGCTTCAAAATATCCTGTGTGACATTATATCAAAACCTATGCCGCACATCCATCTGTAGATCTTCTTGAAAGAAGCAAAAAGTTAAATTTGTACAGGCCGACCACTATATTGGCTGGTTAGACATCCCGAATGTTTCTGCGTGAAAAATTATGCAGTGGACAGCAAATTTAATCCATGTCAACCAATTCAAATCTTGCTCTCAGGTAGGCCATGCATGAAGCTACTTATGATTGTCCTTACATTCAGTGGCGGAACCAGAAAATTGCACAAGGGGGGCTGAGTTAGCTATACATGGCACTAGTTGTGGTAGGGGGGGCTGAGTTAAAAAAATATGCCTACAGTGGGATTTGAACTTGAGTCCCTAGTTTAGAACCAATGTACTTCTACCAACTAAGCTACAACTTTGCCTTGTCATATATCTAAAGAGCTCGTATATGTACTATATATATAATACTAAACATGCATAAATACATATAAATAAACATTTAAGATTTTGGGAGGGGGGGCTGAAGCCCCGGTAGCCCCCCCCCCCCCCCAAGATCCGCCCCTGCTTACATTAGTCATCAATTTATTATCGTCCTTAATCTTGATCATGTTATTGTGAGCCAGAACCAAAGGATATTTTGCATTTAACTGTGGAAAACCCACCCCGAGAAAGAATCAAGAAGGAAAACTTCGGGCTAAAAAAAGGGCTTCCTTCAAGTTGCATCAAAACCAAACTTGTCGAATGAGTAAGAGTAACTTTTCAGCTTAATTTATGCAGAAAAGAGTCTTGAAAATTTTAAGGAAATATAATCTCCCTCACTAAAATTTGGGTTTTGTTATATAAGTTTCACAGTTGTCATACTCGAACCGGTCAGCGAACCGGTGAGGCCTCTGGTTCCCGATTCACAGGTTCAACCAGTGGTCTGACCGGTTCAACTAGTGACGTCAGCATGACGTCACTAATAGTTCAAAAATATATAAGTCTTTGATACTCATAGAAAATATCCCTGCAAAAGTTATGAAACATGAATAATAGCACAACTGCTCACAATTACTTGATAAACAGACCAAATAACAAATATTATTCTATCATGGACACTTATATACCAACATTTATATAGTATTCAATATTAATTAACAAAAAATAGCAGCAACAATACATTTACTTGCTAAGTGAGAGAACCGGCCTGTTGAGCTAAAACCGGACCGGTTCAACCGGTCAGTTCACCAGTTTGATGCCGGTCAGACTTCATTTCCGGATTTGGAAGGGGACCGACTCGGTAGAGTGACCAGTTCCCCGTTCAACCGGCCGGTCCGGTTCGGTTCTGATAACCATACTACTTTCACTCGATATTGATAGTGCATAAACTTGAACTAAACACTAAACTTCAAAGGTCCGATTCAGTTCTGATATACTACTTTCACTCGATATTGATAGTGCATAAACTTGAACTAAACACTAAACTTCACATGCTCTCATCATTGAGAAGAAAGAATAATGATCTAACAAATGCTCAGAAGAAATGATGGAAATTGACAAACTCAGGCCTGGAAGAAATATTAATAGAAGACCACAGGCAAATCATTCAAGCCCATCCCACACTATACAAAGCTTTAATTTCTAAAACTAAAATTCACAAGAGAACAGACTGGTGAAATCCAGGCTCTATAGTGCAGATGTTTGGTTCAGTTTTAACAAAATGGATGTCTGGTTATTACTGTATTAAAAGAATCCTATAAACAAAGTTTATAACATACCAGGAAAAGAAGAAAGAATTTATAGTTTAGAGCTCCAACACAGTTGACAACCCAAACGCAATGATGATCCATTTTTAACACGCACCTTCCACCTGCAGATAGATAACAAATTCATGACATGATTTTGATCATAAATAATGAAGATTTTTAATTACAAGAGAAGCCATCTTACAAACAGAACAATGGTGGCAACGAGGTGGCTTCATCTGGCTGCATTTTCGACAGAATCTTATCCTCGTATTTGACTGATCTACATGTGCTGATTGTTGTAGGCCAGAAGCGGAGGCACCAAACTCTGTACTTGTTAAAGGAACGGCATCCCCTGCTTCCTCATCGAATGTAGGTCTCCAATTTGAAGGAACACTTCCAGGGTCAGTTAAAACTACAGAAAAGTAGCTCCAAAGCAGCATTCCTAACTGCAACAACAATAGGGAATTACTGCTACTTGGTTATTGTCACAGAAAGTGAAGGAGAAAAATGGATTAAGAAAAACCAAGACAGGTATTACTGCATCCTCAAAGTTACCTTTAGCATGCCTTAGGAAAATAGAAAGAAGATACAATCACACTGAACTTAGAAAGAAATAAGAAGATACAAAGCCTGCCAGAAACTGGTCCAGCAGTTGAAAAGCCCAGTCCCACGACCAAGGTCGTTAGTTCAGCCTTTGAGAAAGCTTGTGGTTCAGCTCCCTGCTTCACTGGATAAGTCCTTGGAACCTTGATTTTCAAGCTTCCACATAGCTGAATGCTCTGTATGGGGTGCAGGGTTTAGGTCCTTTAGGAAATCTCAATTTTCCTTATTTTCCATCTATAATAATTTTCCAATGTTGATTCTCTTCTTACAGTCATCCACTAAAGTATACACATAAGAGTGGCTTGAACTCTTTCGATATGGCTTTTACAGATTCGTTAGCAACAACGAAATTAATGTGAAGAAAAAAAAATTCTAATAGGATTCTAACCTAGTAAGGACTTTTTACTTAATTTACCCAAGTCCTAAAGACGACTACCATTCTAAAGACGTTAAAAGTGACATTAATGTGCACGAAAAAAGAAGATACAAGACTAGCATTGCAAATTTGCAATGCTTTATGATTTTGTGCAGATCATGTTCACATGCTAAAGAATACACCAAGGCATTCAATTGACACGTGAATTCTAATCAGCTTTACATGAAATTGCGGTACAAATTGCTGAGGCTTGTGCGAGTTTCAAATGATAATAATAGCTCAGTTTGACCATTTTGAAAACCTACTACTTTTCATTAACTATCAAAACCCTTAAATTATATTCATGGAAAAACTACATTAGAGCATTTTCTCTTAAGCCTGAAGGAGTTTTTTTTTGTGTGTATCCCACTAATATTTCGTCTAAAATTGCTTTTGTGTTGGTTATCTTGATCTTTCACTGTCTAACATCCTTGGGTCGATTTTGACATGTGGATTATTATTTGAGTTAGTCAAAATGACCTTGTTATGTAATTCATCTTCTATGGGCTTGGGTTAGTCGCCAGCTAGTCAATGAGTTTGACTGTGACATCCCATGCACTGACTCTCACTATAATACATTGCAGTAAGGTTCATTTTTTAATACAATGCTGATTCTTTTTCTCATTTCTCAGCATGGTATTGAAGTAGGCTACTAATAGCGTAGGTAGCATAAACAGAGAACACGTCCCTGTTTGGCAGCCACTGCCTTCTTTGTCCAGCTATCTGCGGCAATCTTCATGTTGATCTTACTGCCTTCTCCTATCTGATCTGGATTGTATGTGATCAAGTGTCCATTTGGTGATATATTATCTAGCAGAGCTCTTTATCTTTCAACAGCAGTACTAATGCTTCCTTCAAGCTGTGCTTCAGTGGCATTTTGTCTTCTCCAGCATCAACCCGCCTCTGTTCCGCAACAGAAGCATCAGAACCAGCCTTGCATCTAAGCTATTCCATCCAGCCCTAACAATAGCTATAGGACAAATATTGGCCTTCGTGCACAACAATACTGACCCCAAGGAAAGAGGGACAGGAAGATAAGATATAAGCTGCAACTCAAGATCCAGAAATGTCAGATTTAGCTCACATTCTTCAGGCTGGTTGCCCTACCTGATATAACATGCCCTCTTCTCCGCTACTCCCTCAAGCTGCAAGAAAAGAGAAAGAAATGGCATACTGTCATCCTTCTGAATACACTCCCAACAATTGCCTTTGATTCTGTTCCAAAGACCATTGTGGGGCCTCTGTTTAGGAGCAATTACGATGATAGTTATCCAAGCTCCAAACCCATCATGCTCTGCTTACACCCAGAGTCCACTTTGACGGAATATTCATCTTGCTCAATGAAAATGGAAAGAAAGTAGTGTATAAATGATGCATCTTATCCTATTTTTCAGGATAATAAATTATATCTTGCAAAGGAAAGTCCAAACTTGATATGCTTGGAATCAAAGATATTGTTTAGCCTTATCCTCTCCTCCTACCTTATTTGACTTGGCCCTATCTTCTCAATATCCTTTCCCATAGTTTAGTTGTGTCCTCTCATCCAGCCTTACGTAGTTTGGCTTTATCTTTTGACTTAGTCTTATCGAGTCCTACGGAAGTTCTATAAATAAGACTGAAGACTGTACAATAGAGTGTCAACGTGCGTCAACATTTTGTGCCAAAAAAGAGAAGCCAAAAAGATAGGCAAATAAGACAGACTAAGAGAGTGGGTTACATAATTCTATTGTGGGCATAGGGTTTTGATAGAACTAAATTCTTGTAATCTTTTGAAGTTTGCTTTATAAAATTTGCAGTCTTCTTCGTCAAATCCGTTTTCTCGTTGGATCTTTTCTTGGTGGTAGGATGACAGCCAGTCATAAAAAACTGTCACTCTTTCTATGACATGATTTCTAATTATGGATGAGTTAACAAAGAATGTTCAGGATGGTATTCCTTGGTGTATGTTATTTGTTGATGATATTATATTGAATGACGAAACTGAAGATGGATTGAATGATAAAATTAAACTTTGGAGAAAGACATTGGAATCAAATAGATTGATGATTAGAAGGAGGCAAACTGAGTATATGCATTGCAATTTCAGCCCATCTCGCAGTGTGAATGGTGGAGCCAAGTTGGATGTAGTAGTTATACCAAAATGTGATAAATTTCGTTACATGGGTTCTATTATTCAAATAGATGAGGATGTCCAAAATGATGTTTGTCACAGGATCACTGCACGATGGTTGAAATAGAGGAGTGCAGCTGGAGTATTATGTGATCGGAAGATCCCTACCAGATTAAAAAGTAAGTTTTATAGAACAGCTATACGGCCAACCATGCTCTATGAGAGTGAATGTTGGGCGGTGAAGAAACAAGGTCTCAACAAGATGAACGTGGCTGAAATTCATATGTTGAGATGGATGTGTGGGAAGACAAGAAAAGATTGCTTGAGAAATAAGTATATCAGGAATAAAGTGGGGTTGACGAGCATTGAGGACAAGTTGCACGAGGGCCGACTCAGATGGTATGGACATCAGTGCAACGCAAACCAACTAATACGCCTATACGAAGCAATGTTATTGAGTCGAGCACTATTAATAGAAGAAGAGGAAGGCCAAAATTAACATGGGATGAGCTCATAAAGAGAGAGATTGAATCTCTATATCTCGACCAGAATATGACCCATGATAGAGCTGAATGGAAATGAAGGATCCATGTAACCGACCCCAACATAGTTGAGACTGAGGCTTAGATGATGATGATGAAGGCGTTGACTCGGTCGACGGGGTCGTTATTCTTTTTCTTTGTGCATGCTTGGGATGTATCTCACATAACGTATCTATTGGGCTTGAAGCTTCCGCAAATTACTTCAAGTGGTATCAAAGCGATGTTGTTGTGAAACGATTAGAAAGCATCAGACACACATAAAAGTATGATGACGTCGACTACTTCCAACAGGGGTCCTCCGGTAGAAAATTTTGGTGGCAACATTATAATGGAATCATGTACTTCTAATGGAGGGATATGAGATTGGTGTTTGTATGTCAATGTTTATAATGAAGCACGTCGCACATTGACAAGGGTCTGAATATCCCTTATCTCAAGAAAAATCTTATATCCAAGAGGATGCTTCAATCCACTAGTTGTGAAATATCAACGAGAGGTGAAGTCATGCAAGTCACTTACAAGGGCCAACTGACCATAAAGGGTACCTGGTTCAATGGAGCATATCGACTGGTCAGAGATTTTCTAACCAAAAAAGGAGAAACTATGGGGTGATCTACTAACATAGGAGGCGTAGATGAATTGGTGGCATTGGTGGTGGGTGTCATGAACCCCAATAATGCTACATGCATTGAACTCTCATGTGTTGTCAAGCACGAGGCTACAAATATGGTTGCAAAACATACGCAGATGCAAAGTTGTGTTTTGTTGGAAGGAGGTAGATATGGCAGGACCAATCATAAAGTACCATGGAATGGACACGGCTCAGGAAGGTACAATCCTATAGCATGAAGGGTCAAAGGTACGAAGGATGCGGTCTTCCAACCGCAAGTAGAGATAGTGGAGGTTATCAAACTATACAACTTCAGGAGCTCTCATGTGGTGGGTTTGGGAAACCAAGCTTGAACATGCAGCTTTCGAGGATGGAAGCAGTTTCTGATGGCAGAGAAGCAAATACATTTCAGCGGATAAGATTCAAGGTGGGGATTGTTGGGATAAGTATCTTATCCTATTTTTAGGATGATAAACATTATCTTGCAATATCGGAATAGTTCAAATTTGATATGCTTGGAGTTGAAGATGTTGTTTAGCCTTATCCTCTCCTCAAGACTTATTTGGTTCGGCTTCATCTTCTCATTATCCTATCATATAATTAAGATGTATCCTCTCAACCTAACTTACGTGTTTTGGACTTATCTTTTAGTTTAGTCTTAACTAATCCCTAAGGAGGTTTTATAGATAAAGACTAAAGGTTGTATGATATGGTGTGCCAACGTGCACCAATTGTCTTAGCTATCAAGGCGCCTCAAACTAGGTGCCTAGCCTATTAAGTGGGTGTCTAAGGCCTTTTAGGCCCAAATTAAGCCATTTAAAGGCTAAATTAGCATCAAGGTCTAGATTTGATCAAATTAGATCACTCGAGTCATTTATGGTTGAAATAGGTCTGACTTAGATCAAATCTGGTCAAATTTTGTCAAATTAGGTCTGATTTGGGGTAAATACGTCTGATTTGGGAAAATTAGGTGTTAATTGACCAAATTGGGTCTCATTTAAGTCAGCATAGGGTAAATTAGGGGAATTAAGGTCTGGTTAGGTCATGTTATGCAAAATTAAATGTATTTCAGGCAAAATCTGGTCAATTTTGGGGAAATTAGGTCTGATTTGGGATAAAGATGTCTGATTTAGGGGAAATACACTTGAATTGGGGAAATCATGTAAGATTTGGGCAAACCTAGGTCTCATTTAGGTTAATATATGATAAATTAAGGGAGGTAAGGTCTGTTTAGGTCATGTTATGCAAAAATTAATCAAGTCAAATTTGAGCAAAGTAGGTCTGATTTGGGGAAATTCGGTAAGGTGAATTAGGGGATGTTCAGGTAAGGTCTATTTAGGTCATGTTATGCAAAATTAATCAGGTCAAATTTGAGCAGGTCTGATTTGGGGAAATTCGGTAAGGTGAATTAGGGGATGTTCAGGTCTAAGAACTTTATGCTATGCAAAATTAGGTTAGATTTAGGCCAGATTAGTCCAATTTAGATCAAGATAGGTCAAATTAGGGCCAATCAGGCCTAGTTTAGGTCATGTTAGGTTGATTTAGAGTGATTTAGGTCAAATATAATTGTTATAACTTAGATCCAACCATTAGAAACATACATATAAATGTATCTATTTAAATATAAATAAACATATATGTAAATATTACTATATATGGTCATCCGGGCTCTGGCACCTGTTTGGAGAGGGGGTGGGCTTCGGCCCATGCAGATCCAAAAAAAAAATATTACTATATATATGTATAAAAAAGCGTCTAAGCTGCCTTTCCAAAAAAGGGATCGCCTAGCCGCCTAGACAACCATGTTTTGTGTGCTAAAAAGGGAAGCCAAATAGATGGCTAACGACTTGAGAGAACGAGAATGGGAAACATGATTCTATTGTGGGTGTGCAAATTGGGAGAAAGTGACAAACCTTGTAACCTTTTGAAGTTTGCTTAATAGAATTTGCGATCTTCTTAGCCAAATCTGTTTTCTCGTTGGATATTTTTTAGCGGTATTGGCTATGTCAACGGGGTTGTTATTCTTTTACTTTCTGCATGCTTGGGTTATATCTTGCATAATGTATTTCTTGAGCTTGACGCTTCCCCAAGTTACTTCAAGTAGTGGGGTTGATACCCTCATGAGCAGAACCTCCAACCAAGTCCGGTGACGTGCTATAGAAATTAATATCTATGTGGGCTCACTGAGGTAACTTATATCATTCATAATAGTATTGAATTAGAAATCATATTGTAAATTGCATAAGGAGGGGAGCCACACTCATTTATATAGCGGTAGGAAGCAGGGAACCCTGTACATGAGTGAATTACATAGAGGCATGTGAGAAGTATATTATATATACTAATGTATGTTAATACTCCATTTTTGGAGTGTACACAACATGTAAACCCAGCTTGCTATTCATGTTGCTGAAGATGGTAGGAGATAATGATTTGGTGAGGATGCCTGCTACCAGATCTTCCGTCCTTGGCATGAGGTGTCATTATCTTCTTTGTATAACAAAGTTTCAAAGAAAGTGGCAGTCCACATCTATGTGTCGTTTGTTCATTGAACATGGGTATTAGCTTGAGTGTCACATTTTAGAATCATTAGACAATTCAGTCGTATTTGTAGTTCAGTAAGAATCAATTGCACTTGTTGGTATTCTCTTCGGTACTCGAGCAAGCAATGACGGATCACTTCTTGTTTTTCCATGCTGCCAAGTGACAGATTGAGAAATATACAAAACCCAAAAGTGGAACGTCTGTTTGTGGCATCACCAACCCAGTCAGCATTATCTAATCCTTCCAACTACAATTGTTTATGAACATATATTTGGTATAACTGAGACCTTTTCCTGATGCCTCTATCAGATGTCTTAGGATTTTATGAATGGATGTCCAATGTGATTGTTTTAGAAAATGCATGAATTGACTTACTACTCAAACAACATAAGAGACTTCAGGAGAAGTGGTCATTAAGAAAATGAGTTTTCCTACAATATGTCTATAATTTTTAAGATCATTATAGTCCTCTGCACTACTAGGGTAGTTTTTCCTTGGTTGGAAGTGGTTTGGTGTGGCTCATCTCGGTTTCTTGCAGAACATTAGGACTTAGGAGTATATTTCTATGGAATAACCTAACACCATTTCTGGATTTACAGACTTATATGCCTAAGATTCAAGTATCTCAAAGTATGGAGTTTCAGAAGATATTTCTTTAGGTCGAAAATACCTATAAAATTACCCCTTGTAGAGACATATCATCCATGTATACAGCCAGGGCTATGAGTCCTTTCCGTGTAAGCAATGAAATAAGGGGTGATAACTAGCAGACTTGCAATAGCCTAGTTATGTGAGTACTTTCTGGAGCTTATCAAACCATGCTCTTAGAGATAGGTTCAACATGTATATAGCCTTCTTGAGGCGAATGACCTCCCTCTGACACTCTTGCTGAATGGAATATCCCAAAAGATGTTCCATATAGGCTTCCTCAAGAAGATCCTCATGAAGAAACAGATTTATATATATATGTGGTTAACCATAAATATGCATCTGCCTACATATATGACTGTAAGACGTGTATATGAGATGGGGCAGGGGGGATGTTCATAAAATCATGACAAATATGTATAGTATCATCTAAGCCTCAATCCCAACCATGTTAGGGTCGGCTACATGGATTCTTTGTTTCCAATCAGCTCTGTTATGGGTCATACTCTGATCAGAATATGTATATGTACATGAAATATATATATATATATATATATATAGAGAGAGAGAGAGAGAGAGAGAGAGTCAGGCTAGTGTACACACGAGTGTACCAGAGGCACCGTACACCTCAGTCATTTTTGAAGATGCAATAAATTTTTGAAAATTCTAATCCGTTGATCTTCTTAATTATCATAAGAACATACTATATAATAAATTTTAGCTTATTTGGACACTTATAGGTCGTGCATCTAAAGGAGGCAAAAATCATGTATTTCAAATTACTTTTGTGTGTCGATTTTGTTGTCCTTGGATGAGTGACTTACACTCATCTAAATGAGTTCAAATTTTGTATGTGACCTATTATTATTGTAACCATGAAGATCAATGGATTAGATTTTGAAAAAACATAGTCTAGATAGGCAAACACCATTGGGGTGTACGGCGTGATATGTACACTCGAGTGTATTCTAGCCTGACTCTCTTTCTCTCTCTCTCTCTCTCTCTCTCTCTCTCTCTCTCTCTCTATATATATATATATATATATATATATATATATATCTTTTTATTTTTCTAAGGCTGCCTAGGCGATAAGGCGACTTGCCGCCTTGACGACCATGCATCTAACCAATAATGTTTGAAACGATGGGAAGGGATGAGTGATGTTTGGGCAATTTAAGGTGGCATTTTTGCACTCAGCTACTCCATTTTGTTGGAGAGTGTAAGCGCAAGACCTTTGATGAATCATGTTGATAGAGACATTGAAAATATCGATACATAGACATAGGTTTATCCAATAATATCTTATGTAGAATATTGTGGAGGCATTCATCATGTGTCATATGATGTTTCTAAGGGGGAGTGCAATGTATATACTATATATATTACTATAATTGAGTCGCAGTGAATGTGTTAATATTATGTTTATTAATTAAATTTGTTAAAATTATAATAATTAGTTGATATTAATAATTTAACTAAACTATTGAAATATAATCACACAATGGGACTAATACATCGAATATTTCAATGAATAAACTTAATGATGGCTCATTCCCACTAGCGTGAAAGGGTTCGGGTCCCCCCATCCTTTGTGGGGTGGTGTCACAGCTCAAAAGGCATTTGAAAAATGATGTATCTGGAATTGTTGACAACATACATTATCATTCCCAGATTTATTCTTATTTATTTTTTTGTAAAATTATTACTAGTCCCTAACTCACTAGGTATGTTCATGTCAATATTTTGTTATCATCGTAGTCGAAATGACCGCACTTTCACACATCGTTCGAAACATTCAACAATGCCAACAAGAAAGATACACACCCTAAACTTCTAAGAAAACAACATTCAGTGATGGCCATATTGGTAGTGAAGTTGCGGCAAGAACATTCAATAAAGGAAGAAAAAAGAGATTGGTAAATAGTATGGAGCATGGGAGTAATAGAGATAGCCAATTATAGTTCTCAAAACCAATGGTCTTTGAATTGCATTATCCCTATAAGCAAAAATTATTGAGACAAAAGGTGGTCTAAACAACTGCCCAGGAATATGGCAATCGTACAGTTGCACAAGCTTGTACATGCTTTATCGATCCATCGGCTAAGGTGAGTTTCATGGGGATGTATATAAAATGATTTCTCATACAAGTTAGGGTGAGTTTGTGTACCGATTTTTAAAATCATGGTAGTCTGCGAACAAAATATGGTAAATTATATCCGCTTTGATACTTATAACCACCGTCCAGCTATCAAGACAACAAAATCATAAACTTCACCAATCACGCCAGAATTAGGAGTCAAAATTGTCACTTTGCTCCAGCATTCTTCTTTTCTTCGTTGTAGCTGACACGACTAGTTGTCGTGCGCTTGCTTTGCCGCCATGAATCAAGGTCACACCTATGAACTAACTACGAGTTTACACACAAACACCAGGATTTGCAAAATCAGCACCCAAACTCTCCCTTACATCTTACATCACTCCCGAATAGAAAATCCAATGGAATTGGCTACGGTAGGCAATCTTGGATGAAAATGCATTGTCGGTTGTCGACACAAGGTTTGCAGAGGAGGTAGAAGACATAGGTTTGATGGCCACCAAATCCACAGAGTTAGAAACAAGGAACACCAGTTTGGTGGCAAATAAATTCATATAGTCATGTTGATTGCTATGAACAAGTTTGTCACATTCTTCTTTGGTGTATGATGTGATGTTGTAGAACAAGATTATGACTAAAATGGGCCATGCCAAACTAAGGTCCTCAAAAGAACATCCACAACCACAAGGATGATTATACTTTTGAAAGCATTCATCATATGTTTAGCCCAGTGTGATACACCATGTACACTTTGCACGAGATCCTTTGCATCAACCCCGACCCTTTCCTCTGGCATCCACAACTATAGATCCATGAGATATAACATGATCAATTAAGGTTGTATTGCGGACTTAAAAGCAACTTGTTGGGTCTAGCATAAGATCCTTCAAGGCTATATATTTTGTAACAAACTAAAGCAAGAGCAAATATAGAATGCAATCAAGATAAAAAAATTACAGTTTTTATGCCTTCGCAATCCTGGAGTTTGCTACGTCGATTTAAGAGGGTGATTAAAATTGAGTGGTTTAGCAATCGACTAAATAGAATCAAGATATTTGTTGATAGTCACTTCTCCCAAAGTACTAGACAAAAATGTGTCCTTGACAAACTCCAAAATCTCTTTAGCCATATAATAGAACACAAGTTAGAAATCATCAGATATTCCATATTGTTCCATAGCCAATATCTAACTTGTCTATATCATGTTTCTGCCAATCTGGATATTTGGTGCTTTTGGCATTGACATTTGCATAATTGACAAATTTGACCTTATTGTGAGATTCAACGATATGTGCTTTATTTGCACAGTATTTGTCTTGAGTGTGTAGGGTTAGGGTTGTCAATGGGGAGGGTATTACCCATTTAACCTTTATCCATACTCTGTAGGGTCAGGGTAAGGGTAAAGGTTTTTGTTTCCCGTTCCCCGTCTACCCTTTCCCCATTCCCTAACACATTAAAAGGGGAGGGTAAGGTATGGACATTATCCATACCCTTTTACGCTTTTACCCACATTTATTTAACAAAAATATATAATCATACAAAAGGTTTTAGTTAAATTTCCATCCTATTTTTTCCAAAAGGAAAGCATGTGGGTTGTGACTGCACGCTCCCTTAGCCTATGCTCTACTTGCTTAATTATGTGGCTTTTCCCTTTTTTCTTAACTATGTTTTGAAATTGCCTAGGCATCCCTTTTGTGGTCGCATTCCTCATCTCTATCCCATGAGAAGTGAGTGGTTGTTGTTGTGAAGACCACTAGTGACGAAAAACTTTCCCGTGGAAACCGACTCGACAGAATAGTTTAACCCCTTTCACATAATTTTTTTTACTTGCGCCTTGTCCGAGGGTGAAATCAATGAGTGAGATTCCTCAATATGCTAAAATATAACCACATTGACTTGACTAGAAAAAGATGCTTCTTTTTATTTTTAGACCAATGTCTAAACATATTACACAAGTATAACATTGGCTTGTTTATATTCACATTTGTAAAAATGCAAGTAAAAAGGATGCGAGTTGATCTTTATCACCCTAAGCACCACCTTAAAATAAGTTAAGACTTTTTATAAAATTCTTTTTATATCAAAATTACCTATTACCCTCTACCCTCCTCGTTTACCCTGTGGGGAAGAGGGTAAGGGTAAGGGGAGGGTAAGGCGATTGCTAAGAAGGGTAATTACCCTTACCCTTACCCGCTACCCTCTGGAGGATAAGGGTAAGGGTAGAGCCTTACCCTCCCCATACCCTCCTCGTTGATAGCCCAATGTATGCTTCCCCCTTATAGGATAGGGGGTTGCCCTTCTATCAATAAGAAAAAACACAAAGGGGAATTCTCCATCATATCGCTTTCCCACATGGTATCAGAGCAGTGATCCAATCCTAAAACTAGAGTAAAAAAAAAGTCTTCTTCCGCCTGGGGTCGGCAGTCGTCCTTCTTGGCTTGGCAACCCGTCGGGCATCTATCCAGCAGCCCTCTTCCTTCTTTCCCGTACAGAACCCAGTCGATCGTCCACCAAGCACGACCTAACCATGCACTTCAACTCCTGATTTCCGCTAAACCCCTTTAGTTGTTCTTCCAATCTCGCTTATTCATGTACACCACCCACTAATCCTCCGCAATAGTCCACTTCAATCCCAATCAAAGTCAAGAACAAGAATGCGCCGACAACGGGGGACGGGATCCTTTTTCTATCATCTGCCTCACTCAGTGTAACTGTGAGTTCATACTTCAAAACGTTGCACTTCCGCTTGTTGTCGCCCTATGTTATGTGTTTGTTGTTCAAGTTTCCTTGTGGGGCAGTCATAACTGTTGTCTCATTTTGACTTGGTTGCCCGCCAGGCATCATCTCAGCCTCACGATTGTCCCATCTCTTCTTCTTTTATAAAAAGTCAATCCTTTTCCCAGCATTGTCCATCCCAGCCATCACCTATGTATATCTACCTCCCCTGAGTCCTATCTATCTAGTTGTCACCCCCCACATATTCTCCCCCACATATTATTTCTGAGTAGCACACCCTACTACGGGCAACATCTATTGTATTGTGAGGCCATGGACATTCACGCATCTGATCCCTGCCATATCAAGGACATTCACGGTCTCCCAAACATAGTGAGATCTTTTTTTTTTGTTGGACAATCTCAAACATGAGGAGCAAGTAGCGCTCATTAATTTCAATGCTGCCTTGGAGACTGGTTTAAAAAAAACCATCTTTTATCCACAAAATCATAGCTTTATATCACATGTCGCGTCCACTTTCCTATTCCAGCAAGGAGAGTTGGCGATTAATGGTTATTGCGGGAGTAAAAAAAGATAAGTATATGTTGGTTACCATTACATCCTTGACTTTCCTAGTCATCTAACGTTTGACCATCCTTTGACCAGTGTGATAAAAGCACTCCCTAATAAAGTACTCCTTATCATTACGGCTGCCAAAGGAAAGAAAACGGCAAAGACTTTGATCAGCCTTTGACCGACAACGACTTGACTATGACAAAGAAAATCAAACGCCCTATGCTAATTTATAGATCACAAAAAATATAGGGAGGACGCCATGCGATCTTTTTCCTTCCTCTCGTTGACAATTTTCTTCCTCCATATACTTGCCTCTACCATTGTTTTTGACTTTCCACTTCGACCGCTTTGTTGACTATTTTCGTGGTCGGCGTGAAGGGGAGAATAGAGGATGATGAGTACAGGGAAGAGATGGAGAGGAGGAATAAGGTTCTGCTACTCTATGGATATTCATAATATTTTTTCTGCTGCTATGTGGTTTTGCTTTTGTTGTTAAGTGCATCTTTCTGTTGATAATATTGATCTGTTTGCCTTATGAAGAACTTGAGAAACTTATTCATCATGATCTTGACTATTGCTATGAAGTTGTCCACTTCATGTATACTATATGTTCACTAATTTTTTTTTCTATCTAGCGACGCCACTCTGGTTACTTGTGTTATGATTAACACATTTTACTTTTTGCTTTGTGGCTTTGTACTATCTGGTCATCCTGCTTTATTTGCACATAGACTCTCTACTTGTTCGTGCCATGTTTGCACGTTGACTTTTTGTCCGTGCCCTCGCGCGTCAACGACTACTACTACTATGACAACACTCTCTGAACTGTAGCGCTTGCTACTGTGATGGAAACTTTATGATAAGAGAAGATGATGAAGATTTTTATTGGTGATTTTACATATACATGATGGAGTTTCATCTATATTGGATCTTGGAGTCCTTAATCTTCTTGCTACTTCGCGCATCGGTCTTCTATCCGGCTACATGGACTCTACGTTCTATTTATCGTTTGTGCTTTATTTGTACATTGACATTGCCCATGCCTTGCATGCATTGACTTTTCTACTGTGAACCAGCACGCTCTGGACTTTTCTACTATGAACCAACACGGCAACACGCTCTGGACTTTTCTACTACAAACCAGCACCCTTTGTACTTTCTATTGTGAACCAACAAGCTCTGGACTTTTCTACTATGAACTAGCACACTCTAGACTTCTCCACTATGAAATAACACCCTCTCGACTTTCTACAATGAACCAACACTCTCTGGACTTTTCTACTATGGACCAGCACTCTCTAGACTGCGATGATAGTGACTGTAATGAAGACTGTGATGCCTTCTTGTTGTTGTTTACTACTAGTCCATATGCCACATCTTTTCGATCAAGAAGTGTTTGCTTCCTAATTGCGACATACTCCAGATCTGACATGCTTGCATATCTGCTTTAATTTATCAATTTGAGGGGAAGTATTTGAAGGTTTGAGTACTTTATTGTAATCTTGAGGGGGAGAAATTTTCTTGTATGGTTTAGTTTATTTGTTTCTACGTCGATGTCTTTAGTCTGTCTGTCTATTTGCAAACTGAATTGGGATTCTCCCAAGCTCCAGCTTGGGGGGGGGGGGTGTTAGAGAGTCTATTTACTTAAGTTGTTTAGTCTCTTTGTTAAATGGGCCCAAGGGTGTCTTGGCCCATCATTGTTTGTCTTGAGTCTGTACGCTTCCCCCTTATCCTATTTATAAGAGAGGGGGGTTGCACTTCTATCAATAAGAAAACTACACAAAGAGGAATTCCTCATCATATCGCTTTCCCACAGTTCCATAGCCAGTATCTAACTTGGCTATATCATGTTTCCGCCAATCTTAGATATTTGGTGCTTTTGGCATCAGGATTTGCATAATTGACAAATCTGACCTTATTGTGAGATTCAACGAACATGTAGACAACACTAATTTGTAAGATATATTTTGTCATGTTCAACTTCTGAGGTAATAGACTGGAATGTCGGTTTGTCAACCATGAGAAGATAGTAACACCAGAAAGGAACATGGTAGGAGAAGACTGCTATAGGACTGATACAATATAGCAGGAGAAAAACAAAATGCCCCTAATAAATTATCATGCATGGAGGACGTGTGGAGAGCAAGGTACCAAATAAGAAGCTTCTTTTGAGGAGCATGTAACCTTAGAGATGCACGATGACTATTAGATGTCCAAAATAGCTTGCTAAAGTTGTTTTCGGATGTTTTATAGTAGCTACAGTACAACATCTTAATCAAAGGGGAGGAAAATCAACATATGTCTGCCTAATACCCATCCAAGGTTGATGAAACTTTAATGGAAGGCGGGGAGGGTCCTTAGCCGCCCAAGCGGACTGATTGTTTATAGATCTGACCTCTTGTTGAGGAGATGAAGGTGTTGCTATAGAGGTATGGCTATAAATGTAGGTAGGTGTTAACCTCTAAAGGTGATAATTGGAGGTCATTATCTCCCTTGAGGTCACTAAAGCCCTAGAGATGCTTTCCGAGACAGTAGTTTCATGGAGCAAGGGGCATTTGATCAGTAGTAAGGAGAGGGAGGAGAATATGTATTAGGATTTAGGGGTTTGATTTGTCACTCTGACACCATGACAAAAATCAGAGTCGTAAATTGCATAATTACCTAGGAGGGGAGTTGTTGCACTTAGTTAAGCATGCAAACCCTACTAGTTTAGTGTAGTCACATAGTCCAAAGAGAAGAAAATACATAACAAAAACATATAGATACTTATATATCTTGGCAAGTATCACTACGTTCCACGTCTTCTTAAAGTCCTACGATAATCACAAGAATTCACCACACCACTAGATCTTTGTTGGCAAATTAGAATGCCAAAACAGCCTACATCAAGGAACTACAAGGTCTACAACCATAAGAATAAAATTCTAATATTTTTTGAAAAGTCACATAGTACAGAAACTTTATATGGTCACATATTACCAGCGAATATTTCTTAATTAACAACATCCAGTATTATCCTTGCATTATCCGTAGATTCACATATTATTGTGTATTAATCTAATGTGCATACAACAAACAGTTGGTACAGTTTGCTTTATCGTCTCTTAATTGTAGATGGAGTGATCGACAATATATTTTGTTTTCATATAGCGTTGCATATTATATGCAAGTGAAAAACATGACATATACGGATATGTTATAAAACATATTTCAATCAAATCCCAAAAAAAAAAAAAATTCACCATCCTTCTGAAAAATTAGCATTGTACTAGAGTTTCGAGTTATTAAGCTCAACCAATCCATGATTGATGGTTCACTCAGTCATGCTGAAATATTCATTATTGGATCTTTAAGGAAACCAATAAATTCCAATTAAAAGCGAAAAACAGTACATAATTTTATGTATATGTTTATGTATGTATGTGTGTGTATTCAGAGAGAGAGAGTCAGTCAGGCTATGGTATACTCGAGTGCACCGGAGACTCTATACACTCAAGACATTTTGCATCATGCAACCATTACTTTGAAAATCTAGACAGTTGATTTTTGTAAATATCATAAGAATAGCCTATATGCAAAATTGAGCTCATTTCATTACTAATAGTTCATGCATTTAAAGACAACAAAAATGACGCACCTGAACATATTTATATACATCATTTTTGTTGATGTTGGATGAATGACTTATTAGCATTCAAATGATGCTCAAATTTTCTATGTAGTCTAGATTTTTACGATAATGAAGACCAAGAGTTTTTTATTTTTTTTTTAAATGTTTTTGGTATGTAAACATCACTCGTGTGAGTGTGCATGTGTCTCCATCTGTGTGTGTGTCTGCATGCGTATTGAGTCAGGCTATAATAACTCGAGTGTATAGACCGAGTCGTAAACTTACAAATCAAGACTCATTTTTTCAAAAATCCAAGTCGTTGATGTATGTATGCATGTATGTATGTATGTATGTATAGGTTTGGAAGGTAGAAAACGACTTGAGTGTATTGTCTTTGCTACACTCCAGTGCATTCTAGCTTGACCACACATATCTACACACAGAGAGACTATGGTTAAGATACACTCGAGTGTACTAGTGACGCTCTGTTCTCAAGTTAATTTATACCATACAACTATTATTTGAGAACACTAACCATTGATCTTCTTACTTACAATAGGAAAAGCATGCACACCAAAATCAAGCTCATTTAGACGCTTATAGGTCATGCATCCGAAGGCTACAAAAACGATGCACCTAAAATATAATTTTTAATGTTGCTTCGATGAGTCACTTACAACATCCAAATGTGCTAAAATTGTGTGTACACGATTCCTATATTGCTTAAGAAGATCAACGATTTCAATTTTCCAAAAACATGGTTGTGGTACGAAAATGACAATTGAGTGTATGGTGTAATCTATACACGAGTACAATGTGCAAGCTTTTGAATTCGTGTTGACTTCGCCATGTGTGGAAGCGGAAGTTTGTGGAAACTTCAAGGGAATTTTGAGAAAGTTTAGATGCAAACTTTGATAAACTTTGATGATGCTTTTTTAAAGAAAATGATGTGAATTTGAAGGAAACTTAGAATGAAAACACCTAACTATGTTGTAACTCTATCTTACATATGTTAATTTAACGCAAAACACGATTGACAACTATCTAGCCCTAGGTAGGTTGATAATACAAATGAGCAATTGTAGTTGCAAGGGTCAAATATGTAATATAAGCATACAAACATGGGTTGTATAAGCATACAAACATGGGTTGTATATGGGACGCCCAAGCAGCCTAGGTGGAGGCCCTGGCATTTCCAGGCATATATATATATATATATATATATATATATATATATATATATATATATTATTCTAATGAAAATATGTAAAATTTGTGAAAAATATCATCCCTACATATATGAATATACATAATAAATATGCAATCAATGAGCTAGCATTGTATGAAGAAAGCAACAAAACCATTAGATATGGAGGATTGTGGAAGTAATAAGTAAACAAATTTATATAAAAATCAGAAAGCTAAACATCTATAATGTTTGTAGCCAAAAAAGATTGTGGATGAGCATCAATAATCCCAATCATCATGAAGAGAAACAAAATGGCTCATAGCCAACACAAATAATAGAAATTAGTAGATAAATAAATTCAAATCAGTAGATACATAAATGAAAACATTAGATAAATAAGTTCAAATCAGTAGATGAATTAATACGAATAAGTAGATAAATAAATACAAATCAGTATGTAAAAAAATAAAAAACAATACATTATATTTCTATTTTTAATCTTGGATTGCATCAGAAATCGGTAAAAATAAAAGCTTAGTTAGGTGTATTATGTTGAATTAAAGGATCACGATTCAATAAAATTAAATTTCTTTTCGAATTTGGATCTTGGATTGCTTCACAAATCAATACATATAAAATGCTTTGTTGGGTATTGGTGTATTGCATGGTCGTTGTTGGCTAATACATATAGGTAAAGGAGGATGTAACAGTAACAATTTATTCTTTGTTGGATTGTGAATCACCAAAATTAAAATTATATTTGTAATCTTGGATTGTGTAACAAAACAGTAAAAATAAATGCGCAGCAGAAACCCAGTTTACACGGCGGTAGTTTTTTAGGTGTTGAGGGTGGGCTAGATTAGGGATTATTATATATAGGTTTAGAGTAGGATTTAAGGTGATATAATAGTAATAGAAATCATATTTAGGAGTTACATATAATACAGGAATCATATTTTGGAGTAATATATAATATAGGAGTCAATTATAATTTCTTAATGGGCCTATTTATATGGGCCGCCGCCTGGGCGGACGCCTAGTCCGCTTGGCCCGCCTAGCCCGATTGGACACAGATGTTGATGTTGGGCGCCCAGTTATGGAAGACCCCTGGGCCACCTGGGCAGCCGCCCGTACAACACAATATACAAATACAATTCACCATATGTCCTCCACGCAATATGCAGTGAAATAGTAGTTACAACACTTTCTCTGGCAAAGAGTCGCAGCCAACAAACATAGGAATTGATATTAGAAGTTGTGAAGAGGGTTGGAGGCACCACTTATGCCTTATGTAGCCTTTAGGGCACGAGTTAGGATTAATCATTTGGGTCATATCAACGTCATCCAAGTTCGTCAATTTCAGGGAAACATTGACAACTTTGAGGATGTTGGGACGAAAACACACTATAAAAATCCAACTTTATCGACACGGGGGAAACTTTGGTCCGAATTAGGGACCAAGCCAACAATGTGGTGGTTAGACATCGCCTAGGCCCAAAGTTCAAAACTTCGCGAAATTTCGACCATTTCGTCAAAATTTTGAACATTGATCTGAGGGTATAACTTAGAGCTTAATAACAGTAGGCAACATAGATTAGATCATTTATGTCCTAAGGGTGCAACATGTTTTTTTATTGGCATAGATCGGGATAGAGATGGATTGCAAACTGAAAACATTAAAAGAAGTACAGGAACAGGAACAGTTCGTGAGCGAGATGTATAAATGTGGGTGTATGTTGAATGAGCAAAGTATTGCTATTGTCCTGGGGATAATCAGAAATTAATCATACCGATTCAAAATCAGGGGTTTTAACTATAACTCGTAGAGTGAGAATCATATTATAGTATGACTATGATACAACACCATTGTGGTCCACCATTTTAACCAACTTGGACACATAAACTATAACAAAATGTAATCTTAAGAGGAATGTCCTGTGATTTTTTTTGAAACAGAAATAAATGGAATTCCCAGTAATTAAGAACTCTAGATAACAATTTTTTTTTAGTTTCAGACAGACTTAAATCAATCAAATTACAAAATTCAGAAGAATTATATTGTAACTTTGTGTTAATACCGTTAATGGTATTATGGGTTATTTAATGTTAATTACGCATGTTTTTATGGTTTTTGTGAGCCCAGGAGTAGGTTAAATTGTCATTTGAAGTTGAAACGAAATTATGTAAAAACTTAGATAGATTCGTAACGAGCTTCTATCTTTTAAAGATCACTGTACCAGAGTTGACTATGAAACTTTATTTATGACAGTTGGAGGGCTCAAGGGACAGCGTTTATGACTGTTGGAGAGCTCAAGGGACATCGTATGAGTAATTTTATCATTAATTTGGATTCTGAAGATTTAGGTTTAGGGAGATTACTTAGGGCATAAAATGCTTGTGAAACTCGACTAAAAAGAACAAAAAAGGTAACAGTATACAGTAGCACAACACCACAAGGGCCAACCTACACCGCCATGGACCAACCATCAAGCCCATAAGTTCTGGTCAGAGTCATGGAATGGTCGAATGGGCTTCGTCTCTCTAATAATGCATGGAAACACTAACTACAGTGTGAAAGCAACAAAGACCCATGTGCATTCCCATTATTTCGACCGACCAACTAGATTGTATCCAATTTACAAGCCTCCCCATCACCTCGAATCATCTTCCCAACTGCTAGGACACCTAAATCATTGTCACATTCCTAGCCACCATGGGTATAACCATAGACCATGAGGTCATTGTTGCAGGACAGACTCCGCCTCTACACACTTACGAGCGTAGACGTTGCCACGCCGTTAGTAAGGCTTTATTGGCTTGCGTTATTTTATTATGTCTTTTCCTTGTTTTTGGCTTTTGTAAAGTCAAGTGGTTTAGTCCCACATTGGCTATCACCCATTTTGTCTTTATTTTAGAAGCCTATATAAAGGCTCTATTGCATCATTGTTTAGACACACTTGATGAATGAGAATTATTCCCTTTAGTCATTTAGCCACATTTATTATTAGTTATGTAGATTTATATTAGTCGTCAATTGTTCTACTATACTAATGAAAGTTTTTAGAAATCATGGACCCTCCCCAATCCCCTCCACTAATAGCATTAGGCCATGTTTGGTTCAAAGGTTGGAAGGTCAATGGAAAACCACATGGGATGCCATTACATGGGAAATAAGAAGGGAAAGGAAGTAAATTTCTTTCAGTTACTTGCTTTTATTTCCTTGCATTGCGGCAAGGATTAGGAAGAAGAGAGGGGGTAGTGATCACAAAGAAGGTCAGTCAATGTGCTTTGCAAAATGACCATGATAAAATGGAGTGGCATCAGAAGTCAGTTGTCATCAGCTGGATAACGTGGGGTCAGCAAAAGTCGTCTGCTAGGCACCTTTAAATATTCCGACAAACAGTGGATGTGGTTTCCATCTGAATTTATCTTCCAATCAGCTTTTATCCCGACCCGCAAATATTTTCAGGTCTATCAGGTCTGACTCGTAAATCCAAAATACCAAGAGAACAATTGAAAAAAAATGTCATGATTTGTCTAATCATTGATAATTACAAAGTATAATCAACAAATTTCAATGTAAACAAACTTACAATGTGAATGAAAAACACATATAAAGCCTATTGTAGTTTGTCCTAGAGTTTTACACATAAATTCATAAAACAATTAGCATAATAAATCATATGAGTGATGGATTAGTAATTTAGTAGGCCATTGGGTGTCTTAAACTTTAGTAATTGTAATTTTATATGAAAATATAATTGTGAATTTCGGGTGAATCGGGTCAATTTAGGTCTAAAGTCCAAACCCGGACCCGGCCCTAAATTAATTTCGGGTTCTTTAAGTTCAGGGCAATTTGGGGTTGGGCAAAAAACCTTAGACCCTAACCCCCGTAAAAAAATTGGGTTCAGGTTGGGTCTTATTTTTCCAGCCCTACTCCTAATGTTTCCAAGGTACACTAGAGCCTGACAAGCGCATTGAGCCCCTCTTCAGAGCTCTGGCTTTAGCTCACCAAAGTTACATTCGACCATAATCTGTTGACATAATGACTAGTAAGCTTTCAATGCAGAAAATTAGGAGTTACATGAGTCCATCCCAGTTTAAAGCTAATAAACCATGGTATCATTAACTAATCAATGTTAATTATGATAATTTGGATAGACATTAAATTGAGAAAAGTTAATCTGATTTAAGACTGAACTAAAGCCATCTACCAATTCCAGCATTTAAATTTCTTATTTTCCTTAAAAGTAAAAATGTACAAAATTATAGAAAATCAAAGAAACATGATAGAGTATTGACAAAGATGTTGAGATGATCTTAGAGATCAATCATCATCATCATCTTTCTTCTATAATCACCATCGTTTAAGTGAAAGAAAACACAATATTTTGGTATAATAAAAGGGAATTTTTATGAAAATAATATGAAAACATAAGATCTGGTTTGAGCTAAGGGGTATTAACAACCTACCCTTTGATAAGATGATTGACTTTCAAGGCATAATGGACTTCTGCACATAAAACCTTAACATTAAAAAAATATTATTAAAAGGAGTAAAGTTTGGATAAATAGTCTATAGACACTTAATATATGCACCATCAGCACTTAAGAGGCTACACAAAGGGAAAAGAGAACTACAAGTCTAAGGTGCAATACACCTAACCTAAGTATATGAATTTTATATAGATCTCGCTGATTTGACTAAGCCTCGAATTCTCAAAACCATCGTTACCTATGTGAATTATGGAGGAGTGGCCTTGGCCTTCCTCTGTTCAGCCCATATGCTTGATTTAAGGTGTATATGTCAAATGCTCCTTAGAGATAGGAGTAACAGGACAATATATGTTCAGGTCTTATCACGTTGACATTATCTGGAGCAGATTCTACTCTTTAAGACTTGTCTTGAACATGTCCATAATTATAGTTGGGACTTTGTGTTGAGCAAAATAAAATATCTGTGTACCCTAGTTTGAGTAATCGAATGTGAAATCACTGAAGTTTAATTTTCATTGATTATCGACCGGGCAGCAACTAGTGGTATGTGATGACTTATGAAAGCCAAAGAGATTAACAGAATACGGTCCATTCCTATGGGTGTGAGTAAGCTTTATTGGCCTTCCATTCCCATTCCCCATTATCAGTACAAGGCTAACAGCATCTCGCAATGCTAGGTGAATACCAGGGCAGAGCAAGACCTTTGTACTTTCAAGATATGGCTTTTGGGACATTTTTGAAACTATACTTCCTAGATATCATTTGAGAATGGTGCCAATAACCCAAAGTCAACAATGCAAGTAGGAACGGGTGTTCTATACAGACCAACATGCTCGCATACCCTAAGGGGCCCATCAAGATAATCTTTCTATGAAGGCATATGGTTTAGGTGTGGTTCAAATGACATTGCAACATAGTGTTGTGTGAGGTACTTTTTGTTGCATAATCATGGTGAGTGTAACATACATGTTCATCATAGTCACAAATTCGGTATTCGGGATACGTACGGCCAAGTTGAAAAATTCAGAAATCAGGAATTATGCGGAAAATTCGGATAAAAATCGGTCAACGTACGGTAAAAGTTTGGTCAACTATTCAGAAAAAAGTCGGCAAAAAGACGGATTATATATATATATATCTGTGTGTGTGTGTGTGTACATATACATAAACACATACAAACATATATATACACCCACACATATAATGATTTAAAATGACTAAACATCAAACTGATTACCCTAATATTGAAAGAAGTGGGAGCAGCAAGCAGGCTCATAGTAACAAAAGTCTCCGAATTTTACAAAAAATCGGCAATTTTTTACGATTTTATAGGCTCCCGAATGTTCATTACGATTAATACGCCAGTCGTTGATTTTTCACGACTTTTCACGATTTATCATGCATTTTCGCGATTTAAACAATTTTTTACGATTCTTCGTGACTTTTCACAATTTTTCTCTTTTAAGCCGCTTGCTCTTTTTTGTCAAACCGTGTACATAAAACTCTTGATATACACTAACCTCCAACCCATACTCCAGACACTTCATTGTTATTACTCAACTATTCTTTACTTCTTTTCCTACTTTTTCAGTCACTAAGATTGTATGTCTTGTGACCTTAATAGTTACATGTATCAGATATGCATGTATATACATACATACATACATTTATATATATGTATATAACTATATACATACATACATATATTTATATGTATATATACTTATATAGCCGACTTATTCTCGATTATTTCTGAATAGTTGACCGAACTTTGACCGAAATTTATCGATTTTTTCACGATTTTTCTTGATTTTTTCCGAATTCCGACGTTTTCTAGCCAGTCGAAAACCCGAACTTGTTACTATGCAAGCAGCAGGCATAAATCAGGGAAGAAGGGGGGAGAATGGAGGAGGAAGATGGAGGGTACATGTAGAATGTTGAGGGTTACTCCTGGCTCAGGGTGTGTCAAAGGATAGAGGAGGAAGGTTGAACGGTTTAGTGGAACCCTCCTACAAGTAAAAAATGACGTGGAAAAAACAAATGTGAAGCAAAAGTACAGAATTGTATAAAACGGAAAAAAAAACGTATTGAACGCGTCTAAAACGCAATACGCGAATAAAACGTGAATTAAACACGTTTAAAACGTATTATTCGGTTTGGAGTTTAAAATGGCTGTCATATACGGTAGGTGAATAATACGCGTTTTAAACACGCTTTTTTTTTAAAAAAGGAGTATATTGTGACTATGTGTTCATGTAAACGCGTTTTCCTGAAAAAACAAAGTATATTGTGACTGTGTTCATGTTATTCCCTCTACCTAAGTTATATTGTGCTACACATTCAACTGGGAAACATGTGCTTTCTTATTATTCCTATGATCTCCATTACTATGATTGGTTGTCTCTAATATACGTCTTCTTGTCCGTTCGTCAATTGTTATTTTCCAATGACCAAGTCGTAGAACAAAGATCCAACCTACATTGTGATATCATGGTGCTTGTTTGATTTCTTAGAGACTAGTCTCATACTCAAAGAAGTCAAATGGACATGCTTTAAATGACTGCTCTCATATGGGCAGTGTTACAAAAAGCATTTTGTGTGGTCGCTTGTGCGGTTTGGCCCACTAGCCACACCCATAAGCGTGAGCGGCGCAGTATGCTGCCAGATGGTGCATATGCGGCCTTGCGCAAGGTATATGCGAGGCAAATGTAGCTACTTTTCCTGTAAACATATTTTTTAATACTTATTCGCCTACATGTGTGTGTGTGTACACATATACATATATATACCTATTAATAAATTTCTAGATATATTATATATACATATACATACATATAATTCACACAAAGATCTTCAAACTTACAATAATTTGTTTTATTTACTTGCATTTTGATATATATGTACATGCATATATGATAGATGTCGACACCTACACACATACTTTCATATATATGATCATGTAGTGAATACATTTACAAGTTATGATGTATATATCTGCATGTAACAGCAGCACACATACACAGATCACATATGCTACATATGTGTACACATATATAAATATTTCAATATATCATACATCTTGATCAGAATATGAGCCATAACAGAGCTGATTGGAAAAGAAGGATCCATGTAGCCGACCCCAACATCATAATGATGGTTTCCATGATGTTGGTTTGGCTTTATTCAAAAAGAAAGAGCCATGAATGAGCGTGGTAACTCGTTTTGGTTTTGGCTTTATTCAAATGGTGTATGGTGGTTTCCATCGCCTGTTTCAACATTGAAGAAAACCTATTTCAAATATTAGTATGTATGTACATATGAGAAATGTCATCACACCCAGAAAGGCAGTAAGTATCCACCTAACCTAAGAGAACGAGATGTAACATCAGTCTAGGTGAGAGTGTCTAGATGCTAGTTGTAGTCTCTGGAGTTGTCTGAGCCATGATACAGGTTAGAATAGTAAGTAGCGTCGACGACGATGATGATGATGCATCTATATTTGTATGGACACTTATAAATAGACATAATTGTATATTATACAATTATGTTGCTTAAAGTACATTTTTATGCTATATATAAACAATTTATTACAAAATCCAAAATTGTACATACTCTTACATACCGCATATACGCTATTCAATACCGTATTCACCCTTACACCACATACCAGTTTTTAAAACGATGCATGTAGGCGTGTGATCCGTGGATGATTTAAAACTTTTAATACCTTTCAATCATAGTAATGTCGTGCAACAGTGTGTGTGTATGTGTGTGTGCCTCCCCGGTGATATAGTCTTCAATATTCAAACATTATGCTCTGATACAATGCTTCATATTGAACACACTCTCGATGGATCATGACTTCGTCATCCTATGGATTGGCAAGCTGCACTTAACAATATAAATGGTTTCGAATCCAAGTGTTAGGGTCCCTCCTATAGATTAGTTTATACTCGGACTTCGAAATATAATATAACTTTCACGCTAATCCTATGTATATTATTTATAAAAGAATTTGCTGAGTTCTGTTTTGGAAATATTTTCTTTATAACAAAAAATGTAGAAAATTTCAACACAATAAGATTCACCCAAATATATGTGTACCCGCCTTAAGGTGTCTACCATCTCTACTTATAGAATTAATATGGGCAAGATCCCTTCTTATAAAAGGGAAAAACTTCAAAAAAAATCCTTCCATGTGAAGAGAGAGCCGCAACCCATCACGAAAGTGATCTCCCACCAGGACATCAGTTAAATAAGTGTCACCGTTTATCATTACAAAAGGATGTCATATCTCATCATCGGTGACATGAATCGTAGACGACCAAAAGATAATCATAGAAAGAGAGCCCTTGATCAACAGATAGAGAGATTTTTGCTCAAAGAGGTCCACCATTTGACATTGATGAACTATTTCTGTGGAAGAATCACATACCTGTACAAGGAAAAAAAATCCTTCCCTATACTCCAAAGCCACATACATAGCAAGTCTGAGTTAAAGTCATCCAAACAAGTTCAGTCATAGCCCTCGAATTAAATGTCTAACTTTAACACTTTCGATGGATAGCAACTCTGAGTTAAAATCATCCAAACAAGCTAAGTCATAGTCTTTGGAATGAAGTGTCTAACTGAGAATTATTCATGAAAGTTCAATGAATTTTAATATGTTTGGAAGCAAATAATCATTCAGAAAAGAAGTTTTACAAAATCCAAGTTAGAAACTTATTGCAAGAGAAAATTGGAATTGACTGAGTTCCACAATTTATAATGAAACCATGTAAGCCAATTTTAAGTTCCGATTGGGTCAAATTTAATCTATTACTTGGACAATATCCCAGTCCAAGTCAGTGCCCTCTTGCCTCTAGGTAAGGTATACTCTCCCCCAAAGTAATTGGGTGTTAACACTTCTAGATAACGCCAGACTTCTAAACGATATCACTTTTTTCTCCATCCTTTTGTAGCCTCAATGTGCATGTAAAAACGAAACTAGCAGAAGACATCAGCAACTAGTCCAATTAACATCGTGTACCTGCTTAGATAAGGATTTTTCCCTTTCACGGTTTCACCCAACCAAGTAGTAGTTGAAGCAACACAAACAAATATCCTGAACATTCACAGCCTAAAGATGAAAGTTGCACACGTAAATACAATGTGAAAAGTTTACTCTTCTATGTAACAGGTCAAATATCCAAGACTCTAGCCTTCTACTTCAAGTTGCCAATTGCATTCACGAAATGCCTTCTCAAAAGGGAATAGTAAGTGGAGAAGGTAATGATACAGTCATCCGAGTCCACTAGGAAGAAGATCTCATTATCACTGTACCAAAGAAGCATAAAAAGTCACCACCATGCACCCTTGGAATGAGACCCGCTCTTTTTTTTAACTTCTCGTCTCCAAAAGTAAGTACTAATGTTTCGTTTGGTAAAACGGTGTGATTACCTGGGCAGCGATGGGGCAAGGTCGGGCAGGTTGCAATCGTTCGTAACCGATGTTACCAAACACAAGATCACTCACTGCTTTGAATTTGTACCTTTTTTTTTCCACCGGACAAGCACCCAGCCCACTATTAAAAGAGAGAGCAGACAAAGAATTTCCTATAGATCCCTATCAAAAAGTGGAAGCAACCCACCAGGTCGCCATTAATCAGCATCAAAGCCATGACAGTAGAAATGCAGCCTTTACCTAGTCCACGGTCAAAAATTTTGAATTTTTGTATGAATAAGTGCAGTTTGCACCAACAGCCATGCTGTTAATCTTTTGAGAGTCTACTTGAAAGCTCAGACAAGTTTCCCAGAGGGTTTGATGTCATATAACATATGAATAACCATGAAGTTATCTAGAATGAGCGTTCCAGTATTGAAAGTACTTTGTATAGATATAATACAATAGAGAAAAATGAAACGTATTCTAGAAGAAACACCATAGTGATCATCTTGTATGAGCAGTCGGTGAGACTAATTTGCTTTATACAGTGAGACATAAGAAGGAGCCTGGTACACCCTATGCTCTATACAAGATGATTTTTTATGTGGACCTGGTAGAAGATGCCTCGCCCAATGAGCCAATATTTTCATTTTATACATAAAAAATAAGACTTGCAAACTGTGCGCTTAAACATTAGCTTCCTCATAAATAATGTCAAAGGAATGGGTTGGTGTCAGTCGACTCCTGATCAGACATTGGTACAGTGAAAAGTGAAGGGATCAGAACTTAAGTTACACTAGAATTACCTAAATGAGAACGAAGGATATAAGAAAGACTGGTCTAGATAAGCAGGAGGGTAACAGAGGAAGACAAGGAAAGAAGGCCATCATTGCCGTATATAATTAGTGTGTTTAGCTAATGCATAAAGTCAAATACCACTAAATCGTTCTGGTAGACAGGAAGGTACCGCAAGTAAAGGCAGCAGTTTGTAAAACCTGTTAGTTAGTAGATAAAGTCCAAACGACGGCGATTCACTCCATCACCCGGAATAGAACTCTCGCAAGACTGGTAAACTGAACTTTCAACGGAATGGCTGTAGACAACTGCCAAAGTCCAGAGAAGAAGTGGGAGCAGGAAAATGCAACGAAGTGTATACTGGATACAGGGAGACATCAAGTCATTTTGGGGGGAAAAGTAGAAGCCGGTTAGCTAGACCTCTTAGTGGACTCCAAACCAATTATTGGGTCCACAAGGTTAAGAAAATCGGAAATAGTGACCTTTCCTGAATAGGGGGACGTAAAAGCAGAGGATTTAGAGTAGCAAACCCATGAAACTAAGGCGACAAGGATATAGGATGAGATACAAGGTCAGGCATATAACACTTGTGAAATGGATAATCAGGCTTTCTTTTAAGAAGTTTAAGCTGAAGGAGGAAGGAAATAGCCGTGTATGCTGCAGACTTGCACGGAGATCATAGACGGGCAGTTGAGTATCCAAGGAACCAGCTTTGAACAAAATTAAGTTACACGCTAGCTAGAGCTGAAATGGGGATAAAGGGCGAGAAAAGTAGTAGCTATAGGGGCATACCAGGCCATGGAACAGCAACAAAACGAGAAGCGCGACGGACGCATTCTGGAGCCCACCGGCGAGCAGAAGTGGCCCGTAGTTGGTGACGACGACTGCGTAGTATGTGATGCCGACGACGCCGAGCACCAGCAGGATCATTACCGAGCCGAGTCCACGGAGGGCAGTGCAGAACTTGAACACGTTCCACGCCATGACCACCCCAGATCTGTGCATCAGACTCCCTCGCCCAACCCCTCCCCAGCTCCGCCACAAACCTCAGCGGGCCCTGAGAGAGGCGACGGCGGGGAAGCTGGCAATTACTAAGCGCGTGGTGTGGGAGTTATCTATCTCCGGGAGTCTGTTGACCACCAACAGCTCAGTTGATTGGATCGGAGCCAAAATATGTAGGGGTTTGGACGGAGATGAAAGTCTCGTGGGCGCCAGTGATTTCCGTCTCCCGGAAATGGGGTGGGTAGGAGAAGGGGACGGAAGATGCGTTCGTGGAGATTGCTTCTGAGTTATATTATTACGAAGAAGAAGAGGGAGACCAGGCGATAGTCCGCCGGTCCCTGCCACTGGGGGCGGTCTGCTGTTCTTCGGGCACATTATAAGAAGAGCTTGTATTGTACGACTCCTGGATTCCTTTCTTTCGGCAATTTGCTACTAAGTCGTGAAAAGCGATTTTCCCTTGGTTGCATGCTTGCAGCACTTTCCTTTTTATCATGGTAGACCATTTTAGAGGATCGCATGTTTTTTATATAATAAATAAAAAATACAAATAATTATGTCTTGAAATGCAAAAAATATTATGGGCCAAAGATACAAAATCTTATTTCTAGACAGCTACCAGCCTTGCCCAAATATTAGTAAGTGATAACAATCTTGCATAGTACATATTGTGTTGGTTACTTTAGGTATTAACCTTTCATTTCTTATCTCTTCATCCTTAGAGGGTGGCAATTGTAACTTAGTAAAGGTGGACTGAAGACCACAACAATCAATTACTTCTCTGAGCCATTTGACCGGCCTAAATCGCGCGTCCGAAAAGTGGAGGCGGATTTGAAGTAGTCGGACTTTTAAATTTATAACCCGAAACCTTCTAGGCCCCCGCAACTTTATTTATGGGGTCGAACTAGATATACGTGGTCGAACACAGGGACAAGGGTGGTAGTGTTGAGAACGCTGAATCGACATGTTACACTCCGGTAAGGGAAAAGAGATGATAAAATCCTGCAAGGGAACAACGGGTTAAGTTCGATAAAACAAAAGAGATCTATCTCCAACTGGAGCTACGAGGAAGATTAAGGTTTTAAGCAATTATCAGTTTTTAGGGGTTTTCGTACAACGGAAACAGAGAGAGATAACACTAATGTTATAGTAAGGTACGAAGGAAAAAACTTCGGTAAAACAAGCGGCAGCAGAAACATCATGTACCCCTCCTCTCGAAACGGGTACCTCTAATCAAGCATCAACACCCCTCTCGAGGTTGCTGGGCTTAAGTTAGAGTGGAAAGGTTACTAAAGCAACTCCGATTCCAGACACTCTCGTACTCCAAAATCAGACCAAACACTAGAGCCACAACACCTCTCTCGAGGCTGTTGCAACGGGAAAACACGATTCGGTAGCTAATCGAAACGCGATCCAAGCGTACAAGCTAGAGTTCAGATGTTAAACATAGCAATCATCCAACAAAGGTATCAAACATAAAGCAGCAGATAATTAAACTCTTCTATTTTCATTAACATATAAAGGTCTGATTACATTGCATAAGTAAAAGAAGTAAATGACTGAAATAATAAAGATAAATGTCGCATCCTTGATCTAGAAGGGCGACAGACAGCAGCAGACTCTCCAGCCCGATACCAGGCAGGGGCCTTGCCCGATACCCCTGTGTCGGGTGACACCCTCTCGGGCGACACGCCCACAACTGGCAATGCGTATCGGGGTTCGGTATCGTGCCGGGCTAGAGTGGTGCTACTAGTATCGGTCACTTGAATCGAGTATCCTTGTTGGCCGATATCGGCCTGTAGTGGTACCCGGTATGTCCCTAAGTGAACCATTCCCTCCCTCTCGGGAAGGGAAAGTGTTCACCTAGAATCGCACGGCACAACCTCTGAGGCACGACACGCTAGCTCTTGAAGCTTTCCTGAGTTGGCTTGCGCAGGGTTCCGACCCATCCCATCGGAGTCCTGTAACTGCTATTTATAGGCAGCGGTTGGAGGAAGTTATGGAAGTTATGGTGCTCCTGACGCCATGTGCCCTCCTTCAGCTCCCTTATTGCGTCTTCAGGGATGCCCGATATGCATGTTTCCCGGCACAAGGATGTCAGGCTGTCGGTCATCGTGACGAGTGGCGCCTGCCGGTGGGTGGCTCGTATCGCCCGACATGCTTTGGCAGTCGTGACGGGTTCGGCTCCCTGTCGGGTAAACGGTGTATCGCTCGTCTGCTTCTTCTTACGCGGCATACTCGTGTCGCGCGGCATACTTGTGCTGCCCTGTCGGGCAGTGAGCGTATCGGCTGATTGGTTGGTAGGAAGGCCGATGCAGGTGGAACACATTTGTGGGCCGGGATGGGCCTTTTGGCTGATAAATGAGTTAAAAATCGGAGAAAACTCTACAAAAGATGGTAAAATTGAGTTAAGAGCATAGCGAGGCATGTTATTGCAGAAACATATATAAAAAGAGAGGAAAACGGTTTAAAATGGCAGTTTTGATAACGAAATAAGGACCAAAAACATCACAAAATTTGGTGTTATCAACTCCCCCAAACTTAGCATTTTAATTGTCCTCAATCAATCTTTATACTTTGTTTTGTGATGCTTCTTCTTGACCGGTATAGTTTTCAGACCATGGGTTTGAGTGAGCATTGAGATATCTTACTGATAATACAGCCCGACCATGAACAACAGACTTTATTTCTCCTGCCTTATATAAGTAAAAAATTTCTCTACGGCTTCAGCGAGACTTTGGTGCATGATTTCAAAGTTAGCTTTCACACCAAACAGCTTTTTGGGGCAGAACGTTGTGTGCTTGGGTAGGCTTAAGGTTTTTTGGGTTTTCCTTGTTTCCCATCAGTCCATCCAGATAAGGGTCTGTTAACGGGCAAGTGGTCCCTGCAGTCCAAGCCAGTTGGCTTTAGAGCAGTGATTTCACATCCTACGTACCACTGCCCCGGATCTACCATGCCTAAAGATGGGTACTTTTGGAAAACAAGTGTGTATATGTTTTTTTTTATTTGGCACAACTCTCATGCTTTTATTCACTCTCATAAGGCTATTCTCTCATTTTGGGATTTTGTTGGGTAAGGAAAAACAAGAGAAATTTTTGCTGTTTGGGCAGCTTTTTCCTTCTGCATACATGTCTCTTAGCTGTTGTAATATTTTTTTTCAAAATTTTTGGCATGGAAAGTCGTAGTCTTTTGTCGTTTGGGGCTGCATTATCAAAAAGACATAACAAAACTTGCATCTCCTTAGGCACATAGAAAATAAAGTGGCAAGAAGTCGTATCTGATTTTTTTCTATATAGTGTCTTTGTACATATACATGGAGACAAAATAAGCAAAATTTTTCAAAATTTAATATAGAAGAAGAAGAAGAAGAACAGGAAGGTGAGGCCTGAAAAATTTTCAAAATTTTTATACCTCCCTCACTGGTACATGGTACACCCCCCAAACTTACACCACACTCTGTCCCAGAGTTGTGAAGTAGATAAGGTAGGGTAATGTTACCCTAGTGAGGGTTAGTCGGTGAGCGTGCCTGCGCCAGATAGAAGCTCCCTCACATATTCTCCTCGCTTGTTGTGGTAGTCGATGTGGTGGATCTGGTCAAGCGTCGCTTCATTCGATATCCATTCCATCACGAAGATGCCGCAGTCACTGGATAAGGGACTCTGTTGTGGACCGCAGTGGCAGAACTGAAGCTCATGCCATTTGCTTGCTGCTGTGTCTAGGAATGGTTGTATCAGCGCTGCCACCTCATCATAGTATTTTCGTACTAAGCGCTCGAGGGAGGTCAACACTGCCGATGTACACTGCACTGGATGATCTTTGTTGTTGTCCGAGCTGTTGTAAAAGATTCCTGCTCATTAGCGAGTGTACATCGTCAGGAGCGTCCAGTGGTTGTAATGCAGGATGGGCAAGAAGATGGTGCGTGGAACCCTGTGCTCCAACTCTGCCAGAAATGATTGCTTTGCTCCTATTTCATCGGCGAGGCAGATGTCATTGAACAGCATTGGATGAGCTATGTATGCGTGTTCGAACTTTGGCTGTAGTATTTGGATGTAGGCGGCAACCACAGATACCACCAAGCATCCTCCATCTTTGACCATGTCCCTTAAGTCATCAACCGGGACTATGACATTGCCTGCCTCGTAGATGACATCCGCTGGGGTAGAATCAGCTAATTTTATAAGAATTTCGTTGACATGCTCCTGCGTGAGTGTAGCGCACGAGAAGCAGTCAAAATTGCTGATTAGTCCTTCTGCAGTTTCAGGCGAAGCAAGGTCTTCAAATCCGTGCTCTTTCCGCAGGATCTCCAACTGCTTGCCTGCCCCATAGGTGTCAGCCTCCATCTCAGCTTCCTTCTCAGGAGTGTTGCTGGGTTGCGAAGATGCGTCTTCTAGGTCACTGTCCAGCAGCCTCTCAGGTACCCCTGCATCTCGGAAATAGCGCCTGTCTTTGATCAGAAGCAGGGCGTATAGGTTCCTGAGTTGGTAAAATTTTTGGCCCTGGAGGTGCCTCATGTTTCCAAAAATGTTGAGCAGCTCCATGGCGCGCAAGACGATAAAGGCACTATTTCTACTTCCCTCTTCAGCTTGGATGGGGAAGTCTCGGATAGAAAAGAAGTTCCAAATGTCGCTGTGACGTTTGACTCCTTGCTTGATAGCTCGTAGAAGATGCAGTTGTAGAAGCCTCAGGTGTTTGTCCTCCGGGCGACTGAAAACAAGCCCGGAGCGTGGCACCTCATTGCTGCTGCAGCTAAACAGCTGGACGTCGTGGTTCCTGAGGTCTGCCACACAGAGGAACCACATGTTGCGGTGCTTGTACGGGGCCAACACGAGGTTTGTGTTATGCTCTTCGACGTGCTACATCATGTTGGCCACCGCAATGGAGTTTGGTACACCCAATATCAGCCTTATTGCCAAGGTCGGGGTGGCATTGTATACTGTCTTCCGACCTGTCCTGGTGCTGATATTCTTTATTATTGCACCTTCAAGGACCCTGAACAACCTTTTATCGACGACGGCTGGTGAGAGGAACATGATTCGGAGTGCTCCCCATCGTACGGAGAAGTAGTCGTCGCTCCATACGACGTTTTCTTCATCTGCCTGTGACCTTAGGACCTTGTTTAGCAATTTCTGGTCTCTGATCATCAGGTAGTCGATGGCTCTTCTGTCGAAGTCGGCCATCTCGAAAGAGGGTATCTCTGACGGCGCAGAGAACGCATCTGCCATTGAGCGTCTTCCACTGGGGGTGTCTTTCGTTGGCGGCACAAACGTCCCCCCTTCTCCCTCTGATTCATCAGAAGAGTCCTCCCCAATGTTGATGTCTCTGTAGTCATCTTCGGCTTCGTCCAGGGGGACTGAGGGAGTCATTTCTTCCAAGCCTTTGGAGCTCGCCCGTCCTGCTGGGGCTCTGTTGGCCGATCCCTATGGCGTCCCTTCCTCGAGCGAGGTGGACGGCCCGCTGGAGGCGGAAGAGGACGATGATCTCGAGGGGGCTGCCAACGAAGGTGAGGAGCCAGAACCAGGGGGCGACGGAGACCTTCTTGGCTGCCTTCGGCGTGGATGGTTGTCTCCCCTGTTCAACCTCTCCTCGATCACGTCAAGGCGCTGGAGGGCCTGCTGAAGCGTTGCATTGAATACCTCTAGTTGGTCAGGAAGGCCAACTAGAGTTAGCATTTCCCTTTCCTATCTATCCAACCTCTGCTGGAAGAATGAAAATGTAACATCCCTGACCTGGGTTATGATTTAAGCCTAGATTGTTTTGCTTAATAAGGTTAAGTAGATTCTTAATCTTATCTTGTGAAAAGTAATTAGGGCTCATGAGAAACTTATGTTTCAATTTTGGTCCTGTTTGAACAATGTTGAAGCAATGTTTGCTTATTTTGGACCAAAGTGCAAATTACCCAAGTTGAGGGGTTAAATTGCAAATGTTGCATGGTAAGATGTTCCTCTGATGTTGAGACATCATAAGAATGAATATGATGTAGTGGTATGACTTTCACAAGCTTGGGCACCAAGATTAAGCTTGTAAAGCAGTATTGTGCATTAAAACCTAGTTTTGGTGAAAAGTGCAATTTACCCAAAACCTAGGGTTCAATATGCAAATTACCACTTCAATAAGGTCCCTAATGTTTCTTGGAATCATGTAGAGCAAATAAAATGATATGGGTGCCTCATTTGAATTAAGTTGGAGGAGAGAGAATCTTGATATTAAAATAATCAAGATTAATGCCTAATTGAAACCCTAATTTGATTTAGGGCAAAAATGAATAAAAATAATTGAAGGGATTTCAACCAAAATGTTTTGGGTTGATTTTGAATAAGGATGAACGTTCCTTTGCCAAGATAAGGAACGAAAATATCCTAAGTAGGTGAAATTCCACTCACCTTATTATAAGAAAAAGAAAACCCACTCACATATGGATATTAATATAATAAGCATTAAGGTGCTTAATTTGATTTTCTTTAAATCAAGGATAATGAAGGAGAATTAAAGGCAAAGGAAGGTGCCTCGTATCTATGGAGTTGAGGGGGAAGAGGCGGCCAAGTTATTTTTGGAATTTAATGCATTTTAATAATGCATTTTCTCTCTCATCAATTTCCTTATAAAAGTGCCTTTTTCAAGCCAAATGAAAGGCTATTTCGGATTTTCTTCTTTCCTTTGCTTGCAAAACCGACCAAGGAGCTAGGTAGGAGCAGGAGGACGCCTCCCAACCTGTTGGTAAGCTCTGGACCTTCGTTCTCCTTGATTCCATGGTGGAAATCAAAAATAAATTATGGATTCCTTCTTATTTCGATCTCCTCTTCAACCCTAGCCAACTTTTGCAATCAAAAGCTTGAGGACGAGCCTAGGGGGAGTTGCTAGAGCTTCATCCACCATTAATGGCGTGATCTTGGAGCTTTGGAGCTCAATTGGAGGCGGGTTTTATAACTCAAACCCTTAAACATTGCTATTGCATCAATTCTCTATGCTTTGTTGATTGATTTCTTCAATTTGATACACTCTTGTTTCTTTGCTGCAATTTACATCAAGAACGGTTGCTGTTCTTGGTTGTTCGAAGGAAGGGGATGATGACATCATCCTAGATGCTTATCCAAAGAAAATTACCAAGCAAAACCGTTTTGATAGCTACTCCAAATCGTTTTAATTTGATTGGCTATGCGGTTTCAGCAAACCGTTTAAGGGCAAACGGTTTGAGACCGTTTGGGAGCAAACGGTCTCAAGACCGTTTGAGATGGTTGAGAAAGCATTGACCGTTTGGGAATTTTGTTCCTAATTCTGTAGGATGATAACCCTCCAAATTTGAGGGATTAACTCTAAAGGAATCGAGAGTTGAAGGCCAATCAATTAGGCAATCAGATTGAATTATGTGCTGATTTTCAATCTGATTTAATTGAACTTTTTGGGCAAACGGTCTCAAGACCGTTTGAGATGGTTGACCAAGCGTTTACCGTTTGGGATTCCTGTTCATAATTATGTTTATTAATAAACCTCCAAATTTGAGGGATTAACTCCAAAGGAATCGTGAGTTGAAGCCTAATCAATTAGGGAAACCTAATTGGATTAAGTGCTGATTTTCAATCTGATTTAATTGAACTTTTTGGGAAAACGGTCTCAAGACCGTTTGAGTGCGTTGACCAAGCATTGACCGTTTGGTATTACTGTTCCTTATGATGTGATCTAATGACTCACCAAATTTGATGGATTAATTCCAAACGAGTCATGAGTTGAAGGCTAATCAATTGGGCTAACCCTAATTGAAATCAGTGCTGAAATCACAATGAGCTAATTTGAGATTTTGGGTTGATTAGCCCAAACGGTCTCAAGACCGTTTGGGGGATCATCCAAACGGTCTCAAGACCGTTTGGGGTCACCTCAAGACCGTTTGGAGGTCTGGGGTCAAGTATAGTTGACCAATTGAAGGTCCAAAGGTACCAAATCATACTGCAACTAAATGCTGATTTGTTGATCAACTCGATAGACCAATCCATGATGAATTTTCACTAGAGTCCAAAGGTTAGATGGGAAAACGGTCTCAAGACCGTTTGGAGGTCATCCAAACGACCTCAAGACCGTTTGGTGGTCACCCAAGACCGTTTGGAGGTCTAGGGTTGAGTATAGTTCAGTGGTTGAAGGTCTAAAGATATCAAGTTGATCTGCAATAGATTGCTGATTTGGTGAGCACTTCAATGATCCAAACCTTAATTGGATGGCTTGGATTTGAGTGATATGATGGGAAAACGGTCTCAAGACCGTTTGGAGGTCATCCAAACGACCTCAAGACCGTTTGGTGGTCACCCAATACCGTTTGGAGGTCTAGGGTTGAGTATGGTTAGGTGTTTGAAGGTCTAAAGGTACCAAGCTGTTATACAATGCAATGCTGATTTGGTGATCAATCCAATGATCCAAACCTTAATTGGATGGCTTGGATTTGAGTGATATGATGGGCAAACGGTCTCAAGACCGTTTGGAGGTCATCCAAACGACCTCAAGACCGTTTGGGGTCAGGTCATACCCAATTTGGATGATGGTTCAATGGTTTCAATGCAACTAGTTCTGCATTGATTAGTGTTGAAGGATCATCGATTCCAAGCCCTAATTCAATTGAATCAAACCCTAGTTGATGATCAATTGAGGGTCAAATCAGTTGTAGGTTGACCTATTAAACTCAATTGAAGTATGAGTATAGGTCCAATTGATGATTGGTTCCATGAATTCAATGATTGAAGGAATCAACATTGGAAACCCAAATTCAATTGGATACCTCATGTTATTGAAGGTCCAATGGATCAAACCTTTTTGAAAACCTAATTTGATTAGGTGGGAGATACCTTTAATGGTACTAGTGATTAATTCATAACAAATGCATGGATCCAATACATGATGTAAACCCTAATTGAGGCTGATTCCATGTATAACCCTAATAAGATGTTGACTACATGTGAAATCACTAATTAGGATGAATAGTAAACCCTAGCTGAGGGTGCATCCATGTGGAACCCTAGTTGAGGGTGATTCCAAGTGAAACCCTAATTGAGGGTGCATCCATGTGGAACCCTAATTGTGGGTGATTTCATGAGAAACCCTAATTGGGAATGCATCCCTAATTGCTTATAGGACCAATGACTTGGTACACTATGTTAATCATAGTTGTATGCATTTGATTGAAGGGTTGATGTGACCTAATCAAGTTGAAAGGATCAAATAATAGAATTCATATATATAAATATGATTCATGTGATGATCCTATGTAGCACGACCGTGCAAGGCAGCACGGCCGTGGCGACTTTACTCAGCACGACCGTGCAAGGTAGCACGGCCGTGGTAGCTTTACTTTGCACAACCGTGCAAGGTAGCATGGCCGTGGTGGTCTATGCTTGACTTAGAGCTGAATTGAAAGTGACCTAACATGGTCGTTTTGTTAATTCTCAACTTAAGGATGAGAGAGATACTCATACCTTGTGATGATAATCATTTAATGATAATTGATGAGAATAAATAAGTATGATTGAATACTTATGGTATAAATGTTGGCTCCTAGATGTGGGGAGCAATGAACTAGGGTTTGATCATTGATAATATGATCTTGAAAACCTAAATGGTTACTAATGGAAAACCCTATTCTTAATGAAGGGTAATGATATGTGAGAGAAAGCCCTAATTAATGGTAAACCCTAACCCTGGTAAGGGAATAGTGGTGTTACCCTGTATTGCATGATGTGTTGTAAACTTGATAAGTCTATTATCATGTGTGACAATCATACAGGTCTCATGAGTTGATGATCATAGCCAGGTATGAGCTATGATGTTTATTTGATAAGAATTGATTGGCCATATGTGCCATTATGTTTTTGTTACTGAGAAAGAAGTAACAAGATAAGTTGGGCTTGTAAGCCTTTGTTTTAAGTTGTTGCCTAGTGAGAGGTGACAAGATGTGAATGGCCTTGTGCGCCATGTGAATAAAGTTGTTGCCTAGTGAGAGGTGACAAGATGTGAATGGCCTTGTGTGCCATGTGAATAAAGTTGTTGCCTAGTGAGAGGTGACAAGATGTGAATGGCCTTGTGCGCCATGTGAATAAAGTTGTTGCCTAGTGAGAGGTGACAAGATGTGAATGGTTTTGTGAGCCATGTGAATAAAGTTGTTGCCTAGTGAAAGGTGACAAGATGTACAGTGTTCTGATGAGCCATGTGTGATGGAAACCCAAATCCTGGTAAAGGATTAAGGGTAATACCCTTGAATTATTAATACATTGTTTTTGCATGGTATTGATAGATAATTGATGTACTGCTATTATATGTGCTAACCATGCAGGTATTATGGGATGATGAGCATAGCCAGGTATGAGCTATGATGTATTATTAGTTTGAATTGTTAATTGGGCCTTGTGTGCCATAATATACCTTGTGCCTGGTAAGAGGTGGCAAGAGAATTAATGTGCATCAAGTGCCATGATGGATGCTTGTGTAGCAAGTATCATACTTACCTTGGTCAAATGACCTAAAGGTGTTAGTTACCTGAGAAAGAGGTAATAGTGCTCAAGTGATGAACAAAGGGTTTGAATACCCAGGATTTCATGGTTATGGTATTGAAATTGAGAATGGATGAGAAGCCCCAGTGTTGAAATGAGGGATTAAGATCCCAACACCTTGTGAAAAGAGTATGGCTACGGGCCATGACTCCACAATGATAATGCCAGGCTTTAGTCATATGATCTAAGCCTGAAGAGAGTTAATGCAGTGATAATGATTCTGTAGTTTGAATAGATGTTATACATGTTCTTCATATTCATTAAAGGAATAGTAACATGTTTATTCTATCAAGTTACAGTTGCAATGCTTTTGATATAGAATAATGATTTAATCTGTTAGACATCAAAATATCTGCTGTCAAATAAATATGATTTCCCTATTCATATTTATCTTATTAAGTTGCAATAATAATGTTTCTGGCGGAGAGTTATAGCTCTCGCTGGGGCAATTTTTATAATTGTCTCACCCCCGTGGGAACCACATTTTTTAGGTGGACGCGGACGAGGAGACAGGAATCCTTCAGGAGGTGAAGGACATCAGCAGTAGCAGGGACAGCAGTAAAGTCTCAGGTGGAGACATTGACGGTCATGTCATGTTCAGATGTATATAGAAGTCCTATGTGTCGTCTCTGTACTCTCAGGTCCTTGGAGTAGTAGTTAATGATTTCGAGATTTTGGCTTAGTGCCTCGAGGGTTTTATACTACCTGTGTACAGTTAAGACAGAGTAGTTAATATTTGTATTCCTCGAGAAGCAAAAGTACATGAGATGTATATATATGAACCAGGATGTAAAGTTTTACTTTGGTTCTGAATGAAAGAGTTTTCCTATGAATGGATCTCTTTGCAAAAAGTTTTAATTTTTAGTGATTTTCGCTAATCCGCTGCTTGATGAACGCTTCCGCATTAGTTAATCTTATTTTCGTGAGACAGTCGTCACAGAAAACTTGTGGGTTAGAGAAGTAAATGTAGCCGAGTGACTTTCTGTTACCTCACGCAAGTAGTCGAATTCGTGCCCCAACATTTTCTCGAGTGACAGAGGGGTTCCTGTAGGTCTCCTCTCATCCCCGCGATACCTCTCTCACGCAAGGGTCTACCTGACAAGGTAGATCTTATCTCGATTGTCCGTGAGGCGGACGATGTTGGGCGAGGCGTCGTCACTCTTGCGGCCGGCACTGCCTCGCCCTCTTGTCGTGGTTGAGACGGCCGTGGTGAGGGTGGATGTTGCTCCACCTCTACGTTGTCGGTGATCTCGTCAGCAGCTGCTATAGGGGACACCGGCGGCGGTGTCGGTGTTAGTCGTGCGGCTCCGAGCTCCATCTCTAAGATCTCGGCGAACACCCCATCATCGGTGTCTGTATGTACTTCTTCCTCTGCCTCTAAAGACATTACAGAAATTTCAGGGGCTGCGGCCATCTCTTCCGCGGCAGCCCCGTCGTTGTCTCGGTGACTTCTATGATCACCGGTTCTTTTTCAGCCACGACAGGTGTTGTCGCTATCATGGCTGGTACTATAGGAGCGACGACAGCTCTATCAACTGTTGTCGTCGGTGGCTCTGGATTGGCGGCTAACTCGGCGAAGGTCGTTGACGCTTTGTACTGCCTTAGGTCGAGAGGAATTGGTTCTCCTCTCACAACCACCCTCTCTTGAATTCTGGTGGTGGTGGCGTAAGCTGCGTCTACCACCACAACTTCTATTTCTGCTGCAGTGAAGACCAGCTTTTCTGTGTCGTAGGTGGCGCAGCGAGGGAGCGGGAGGAGGGTGTTTGTTCTTGCAAACTTGTAGAAATATCACCTTCCCTCCTTCTTTATAATGATGGCCCTCATGAGGTATTTGAGGTCGATCAGCTCATCGCCCCTCGTCCTCGAAAGACTGCGCGGCTCCCTTGGGTACCCAAGCCCAACCGCGATCAGGTTGACGATGCCACCCATACAGTATTACTTGGTGGCTTCCTTTATTGGGTGTAGCCTGTTCAACAAAACCGCCCCAGGTTGATCACTCTTCCCTCCATCATGTGCCACATGACGTGGAGTTATTCGGTGTAAATATTGCTGGACTCATTCTTGCTGAACAGCAGGCACGCCGCCAGCTTGTGGATTATTCTCCAAAAACATGAGTGCACTGCCGCCACCTTGCTTCCCGGCTTAAACGATGACTCACCGGTCAGCCTATTCCAGAGCTCCACAGGGTTGAACCTGTCTCCTTCGGTGATTCTTTCACCGTTATTCATCAGACTTTTCTCCTCCTCGCTGGAGGAGAAGATCCCGTTGAGCAGCTTCTCGGAGATGGAGTGCTCCGAGTTGTACATCCGTGCATGCAGTTTGTCTGCTCTGCCATATTCTTCCATTTCTTCAGCAGTATTCTTCACTCGGCGGAGAGACGACATGAACTCCCTCACGAGTTCAGTGTAGGAGGCAGAACGGCTGAGGCAGATCTTCCTCAGTCTTGCCGCAGCGAGGACGTTCTCCAGTCTTTCAAAGATCCCCAGCTGAATGAAAGAAGACTGGTGGCAAAATCTACTTGGCCTGTAGAGTTTGGTCACCAGTTCTGCATAACGGTGTCCATGCTCATCATCTCTCAGCACGAACCTTCCTGGTGTGTGATCCAGGGGTTCTGACGCTACTGTTGGAGCTGTGGTTGGAGCCTCCACTTCTCCCGTCCTTGTTCTCTTTTCTACTATTGATGGCCCAGCCGCCTCGGAATTTGGGTGTTTCCTCCCGACCATTGTCACTTCAGCTGCGGCTTCGGTGTCGATTCTTCTGCCGTGTTCGTCAACTCGAACAATGGTCTGCTTTGTACGGGCCATTTCTGTTAACATTAAGTAAATTCATTGACCAATTAAATGTACCGATATTAAGGTAGGCAGAGCTAAAAATTGATATCGGTGTTAAAAAGGAAAACTAGCCACACTATAAAAATTGGCTTGATACAAAAATCACTTGACGCCACTGTATCGGGCGATACGAAGCTTTCAAAGATGTAAGCTCGTGTCTGATACAATCATGGTTTCGTCCGTCGAAAAACATCATAGGCGATATAGAATCAAGACGATACAGAAAAAACTGTGTGTCAAGCTTGCCGCCCGACATGGACGTGTCGGGCGATACAATTGCTAGAAACAAAGCGCTCGACAGGGCCTTCCTGGTAGAAAAACAACGTGTCGCCCGACAACAAAACAAGCGAGACGGTACAAGGAGGGCGACACGGTTATCGCCTGACAGGGCGTATCGGGCAAGCGTGTCCTAAAGGCATGTCGCACGATACGTGTGTTAGGCGATACAAAGGGAGCTTAGCCAAACATGTTGGTCTGATATGTTATGCGCGATAGGAAGATCTTGTCGGGCTAGCCAAGACGATACGGTTGTCGGGTTATACCTTTGTTGTTCTCTTAGGTTTTCTACGCGACACGAGAGCAGAAAAGGGATGCGCGGCATGGGAGCGAACGAAGGAAATCACAGCACGATACGGGTAGGTGAAACAGTAAAGATAGTAGTCCGACACGGTAAAACCTCTGCTCTATATATAGCGCTCCCAACCAGGGTAAAAACGGGTAATTCTGGGTCGTGTGTCGGCCGTTGGGATAAGCCATTCCCGAGACGGACAGTCCATCCATCGACACAAGGGTAATTACTCATTTGCACGATACTGGTGCACGCTGCCCAGGCATGCCATCCGTCACGGCCGTTGCGGTGCCCGAAATTCCATCTCTTGATATGAGTGCGTTCAGCGTGCCGGTTGAGCTGCTGCCCGACACAAAAACTTCAGAATAAAATCAAGGTGAAAAACTTAAAAACAAAGCGGAGAACAGGCGGTTGATGAGTAAAACATCATTGGCCAAGGTTAAGATCCCAGCCTCAGATAGTATTACACATCCCGGTCCATGAAACAGAGCGGTGGCCCATAAAACAAAAGAGTCAGCGCACGTGGCGCATGTGCTGACTCGGGCCTTATTACAGTCCAAATGTTTGTAATGTTTGTTTTGCAGGAAAGTAAATTGCACCTTATTCTAGGAAAGAAAAGAAAGCTCGGGCTGCCTCTCAAGGAGCGTTGTAGTTTTTGTCTCCAGCTTGACGGTTCCAGCTTCTTCATTCTTTAGCCTCTAGCATCATTCATCTCTTGTAACTCTATCCCTATCTCCCTCGATCACAACCCTGCCTTCTTGGCAGTTTCGGTGTTGGACGATATTTTGCCTAAGGGATTCATTATTAATTCTGCCATCTGAGCTAATTGCTGATCAATCTGGCGTTGATGTGCCTGCATATCCGCCATCTGGACCTGCAATGAGTTTAAAACACCCGAATTTGATAGTGCACTCTGCGCTAGCTGGTTATTAATTGTGTCCTGTCTTTTTACAAAATCAAACAATTGTCCAACCACTTCTGTTTGGTTTGGAACCTTGTCCTTTCCCTGCTCTTTGGTTGATCCTTGGTATTTAGCTTGCCCCTGAAATTTTCCTTTATTTGAGTGAAAGGGGGTATTTTTGACGAATTGACTCTGTCCTCCCATTTTCTCGAAGGCTTGAGGTGGCTTGGAGGGAGCATGCAGCTGATGTGAGTTTTCAGCTGCATCTCTGTTGCCGTAACTGAAACCGGGATGGTCCAACCTTTTGAAGTTAACAAAAGAGACATTCTCAATTTCCTCAGCCTCGAATCCAGTATCGCTCGATGCGTCAGGTCGAGTGTAGATGCAGCTATCTACCCCGTGTCCTCCCTCTCCACAGGTAACACACTTCATAACCTTCTCGAATTGCTTCTTTCCCTTCCCACTGGACTCTTTCAGCTGCTTCATATCAGTAGCGATCCTCTGGATCTGAGAAGTGATGGTCTCCAGAGCCTTGGATTCAAAAGAGGGTCCTTCACCAGCCTTCTTAGCTTGTCCCCTATCAGTTCTATCATAGTCAGTTCCGGCTTGCAACTCGGCCATGTTTTTGATGATCCTCTCGGACTTGCTCGGCTTCTTTCCCAGAAAGTCACTTCCTGCTGCTGCATTCAGTGAAACCCTTTCCTCGGGGGTTAAACCGTTATAGAAGGTGGTGACCAAGAAACCTTTCTTGTAATTGTGATGAGGGTAGTCCCTCTGATATTCCTGATATCTTTCCCAGGCGTCATGGAGGTTCTCATTTGGATTTTGCATGAAGGAAGTTATCCTTTGTCTGTTCCATACGGTCTTCTCAGTTGGATAGAACTTGTTCACGAAGGCATCTGCCAGCGCTCCCCATCCATTCAGGTCTTGGTGGGGCAGCCCCAGATACCATGATAGAGACTTATCTTCCAAAGAGAAGATGAAGCCCTTGTAGTAGATTACCTCCTGGGGAACCCCCCGCATCTTGATGGTGTCGCAGATATTTTTGAAAGCATCCAGGTGGTGATAGGGGTTGTCATTCTTAGAACTCCCCCTAAAGCTTTTATTTTGAATCATTGAGATGACCGATGGCTTGAGCTCGAAATTGGTGGCGTTGAATTGCGGGATGATGACAGGACATCGGGAATTGTTAGCCTTTGTGGAGGCTAGCTCCCTCAGAGTCTTTTCTTCTTCTCCTGAATCATCGTTGTCGTTGCCTTCCTAGCGCTGTTCTTGATTATGGTGATTTCTTCTGTGCCTCTGGTGGTGACGATGTCTATCACGGCGATGATCTTCCTCAGACAACTCCATTTCTGGATCTTCAGGTTGATCATTGCCGTTGTAGCGGTCGTTGCCTTCAGGTGGAGGCGAATGAGGCCTAGCTCTCCCTTGGTGTTCACCTTATGAATGGGGTGGCTCAACGTGAGGTGGCATGATGGATGATGTCGGTGCTCAGTTGAACAGAATGCCTTTCTTCAGAGTACTTGAGCATCGTGTAACAATCAAGTTAGAAAATCTGTTATTAATAATATGAATTATTCATTTCAGGCAAAGAATAATAATAATGATAATGAAAGGAAAAAGGGAGTGATGTCAAGCTTATTTCTAAGCTTGAGGCACTGGAGTGTAGTTAGTGGATTCGGGTTCGTCAACAGTACCGTTTTGCCTTGTCCCCGGCAATGGCGCCAAAAAGTTGACCGGCCTAAATCGTGCGTCTGAAAAGTGGAGGGGATTTGAAGTAATCGGACTTTTAAATTTATAACCCGAAACCTTATAGGCCCCGCAACTTTTTTTACGGGGTCGAAGTAGATATAGGGGGTCGAACACAGGGACAAGGGTGGTAGTGTTGAGAACGCTGAATCAACACGTTACACTCCGGTAAGGGAAAAGAGATGATAAAATCCTGCAAGGGAACAGCTGGTTAAGGTCGATAAAACAAAAGAGATCTATCTCCAACTGGAGCTACGAGGAAGATTAAGGTTTTAAGAAATTATCAGTTTTTAGGGGTTTTCGTGCAACGGAAACAGAGAGAGATAACACTAATGTTATAGTAAGGTATGAAGTTGAAAACTTTAGTAAAACAAGCGGCAGCAGAAACATCATGTACCCCTCCTCTCGAAGCGGGTACCTCTAACCAAGCATCAACACCCCTCTCGAGGTTGTTGGGCTTAAGTTAGAGTGGAAAGGTTACTAAAGCGACTCTGATTCTAGGCACTCTCGTACTCCAGAATCAGACCAAACACTAGAGCCACAACACCTCTCTCGAGGTTGTTGCAACGGGAAAACACGATTCGGTATCTAATCGAAACGCGATCCAAGCGTACAAGCTAGAGTTCAGATGTTAAACATAGCAATCATCCAAAAAAGGTACCAAACATAAAGCAACAGATAATTAAACTCTTCTATTTCCATGAACATATAAAGATATGATTACATTGCATAAGTAAAAGAAGTAAATGACTGAAATAATAAAGATAAATGTCACCTCCTTGATCTAGAAGGGCGACAGACAACAACAGACTCTCCAGGCCGATACCGGGCAGGGGCCTTGCCCGATACCCCCGTGTCGGGTGACACCCTCTCAGGTGACACACCCACAACTGGCGATGCGTATCGGGGTTCGGTATCGTGCCGGGCTAGAGTAGTGCTACTAGTATCGGTCACTTGTATCAGGTATCCTTGTTGGCCGATATCGGCCTGTAGTGGTGCCCGGTACGTCCCTAAGTGAACCATTCCCTCCCTCTCGGGATGGGGAAGTACTCACCTAGAATCGCCCGGCACAACCTCTGAGGCACGACACGCTAGCTCTTGAAGCTTTCCTGAGTTAGCTTGCACAGGGTTCCGACTCGTCCCATCGGAGTCCTATAGATGCTATTTATAGGCAGCAGTTGGAGGAAGTTATGGTGCTCCTGACGCCACGTGCCCTCCTTCAACTCCCTTATTGCGGCTTCAGGGATGCCCGATATGCATGTCGCCCGACACAAGGATGTCGGGTTGTTGGTCATCGTGACGAGTGGTGTCTGTCGGTGGGTGGCCCGTATCGCCCGACATGCTTCGATAGTCGTGACGGGTTCGGCTCCCTGTCGGGTAAACGGCGTATCGCTCGTCTGCTTCCTCTTACGCATCATACTCGTGTCGCGCGGCAGTGTATCGTGCTGCCCTGTCGGGCAGTGAGCGTATCGGCCGATTGGTTGGTAGGAAGGCCGATGCAGGTGGAACACATTTGTGGGCCGGGACGGGCCTTTTGGCTGATAAATGAGTTAAAAATCGGGGAAAACTCTGCAAAAGATGGTAAAATTGAGTTAAGAGCATAGCGAGGCCTGCTATTGTAGAAACATATATAAAAAGAGAGGAAAACAGTTTAAAAGGGCAGTTTTGATAACGAAATAAGGGCCAAAAACATCACAAAATTTGGTGTTATCACCATGGTTGATTGTTTGGTCATAGTCTAATTATCTATTTAGCCATTTAAGTTGAACCAAATTAGTCATATATACTATTATTATATATTAAGTCAATGCCTTTGTGTGAATTAATAAGTTTGTATAACAAGAGTTAGGTATGTATTTTTAACATATACAATGTACATACGAATGTAAGATATTTGTTTGTCAATATGTATAGCATAATAATGTTATACTATGCATCCTTATATATTAAAATTTATTTACAACATAAACAATTATGAGAGGATCAAAATTACATATTATAGCATTGCAGTGATCATATGATACAAGACCTCTAGCCAAAAACTCAAAACTCGGGTTTTTTCATCCATTATGCCCTCTTTTTTTGAGCCAAAATGGACATATATAATTTTAAATCAATATTTTTGTGTGAATTAATAAGTTTGGAAATCAATACTCAATATGTATGTTTTTGTTGGGTTTTAGGGGAGACATAGAAGGCAGCGGAAACAAAAAATTTCTTCTCCCAAACCCAGATAGAGATCTCTATCTCTCACTTCTTTTTCCATCGTTCCTTCCATCCTCTCCATGTTTTGAGCGCAGAATATTCTGACATTGGTTTGGCGAGAGAACACTTCTCTCCCTCACCTTTGTCCTTAGATTACATTCCATTGATCTCCATCAATGAACTATCCTTCTTCTTAAGTGCACATTGAGTGGATTTAAAGGCTACCGGTGTATCTGGATTGTGCAGAACACTTCTCACAATCCTCAACCAGTTATGGAATTTATTCTCAATTAATTTGCCCATTTTAAAAGATGATTCTTTTGCCATTATACAAGAGAAAATTGCATTTGTCAAAACTCCTTTTGATTTGATTTGATTTGAATAAAATTTGACAGTAGTTAATTAGGCCTTTAATTAATTACCGTTCCCACTATTTTGATTCAAATTGACAGCCCTCACCATCAATTCGGAAGATTGCAGTGTACAATCTTCTAGTGAGTCAAGATCATAAAATCCTCTGAGTCATGGACCAGCTAGGGATGTCACCCACAACTCAGATCTTCCAGGTAGGCAACTTTTGCCAATTGCATCATATGCAACTCTTGAAAGATGTCATATGCAACTCCTTACCATGATCACCTCCATGCATCAAGGTGCTAGATCCTATCTAGGTCACCTTGTTAAGTCCGACCCAAAGCCAACACGATGAATATGCATCTTGTTAGGGCAGACCAACATATCCATCCTTCACGCTTCCACGAGATAGATGGTACACCACGCTAGGGTGTACCCACACTTGGCCGATCAAGCTTTTCATGTGTGTCACATTTGGAAGGCATCTAAAACTTTAATATTTAATGAGGGATTTGGTTTTATAGGTACATATACATATCCAATCACCACAATACATAGTATGTATCATATACATGCTATATCCTATAGAAAACATGTGAAACGATAAAAGAAATGATTATGGCTATCCTAATGTGATTCCTCGAGCCAAGAGGAATCACAGTCATCTAGGTCCACATCACATGCAACATGTACAAGATGAACTATGTGCTTTGCCTTTATGGGTTTGATCAACTCATCTCCATGATTGATCGGCTCGCCATCAGATCGGTCGGTTGGGTGCCACCAGTCATTCGACTGGTGCCTCCAGCCGATTGGTTCACTGGTCGTTTTGCATCTCCTCAGGCCGCTACCGGCTCGTCTCACTCCTCAAAATGGTCGTCTGGATCGCCAACCGATCGGTTCACGCCTCGAACCGATCGTCTCAGTTGTCGTCAGATTGTCCTCCGTTCTTTGACATAACAGGAAATAAAAATCTATCCTATTTACATTTACATTTAAAAGAGAAACCCTGAGTTACTTTCGGGGGGAGCAAAGGTAGGAAAGAAATCTCGAGTTATCTCGAGTTACATCAGGAATAGGAGATAGGGAATCGGTGCGCAGACTGAGATGCAAGAAACCACATTCAACCAAGCACACATATATAGAGTTTATTGTCCATAACCACACTATACATCCACCACAAAACTCGTTTAAGGGCGAAGTGTATCGAGTGCATTTATATTACATATCATATATGTATATTGGGATTTGTGAATTTAGGATTGGACAAGCATAAAGCCAATTTTATTCGCATCGTATGCAATAAATAAAGGCGACAAACCAAAATCGATCACATCGATAATCCTAAAGTATAGAGCAGTTGATGTGGCTCTGATACCACTGTTGGGTTTTAGGGGAGATAGAGAAGGTAGCGGAAACAAAAAATTTCTTCTCCCAAACCCAGAATAAAGGAATCGCGTCAACGTCCATACAATAGGAAGGATGATTTGTAGAGGCGTTCCTTGTCCCGAGGCTTGCTCGGCGACATTACCTCGCGGCTTGTGCGATCTTCACCTCCAGTCTTGGACGGTGTCTGTGCAGCTCCTAGTCTCACCAGGTCTGTCAGGATTGACAGTTGTCCTCCGAGCGGCAAAAGTCTCCCGCCTCTGTAGTTGTCCACACGGACTGCTTGGAACTCCGATCTCCTTATCCCACAAGGAATCGGAAGGAGTCACACCCTCTTGTCGGCGTACTAGTCACTGACACACTCTCCTGCAACCAGTTGCCTATCTGCAGTTGTCTTTCTCTCGTTGTACCTCCCTTATCGGGTAGCACTTGCTCGGGCTCTCTCGGTTACCAAAACCAGAGAGAACGACAACTTTGCAGAGCAACTGATGTTCTGAGTTGTACTTTGAGAAGACCCCAATACCCCTATATATATAGGAGAGTCATGGGACAAGGTTCTCTACCCCGGGTAATGCGTGACTAAAGCAGGAGTAGAATGATTCGAGATTTTCCACAAAACAACCAACTACGCCAGCTGAACTGATCGTTTCAAGCATGAAATGATTGGTTGGGGACCTGAGCCGATCATTTCATACCTGAAACAATCGGTTGGGACACCTGAGCCGATCAGTTCAAGCATGAGTCGATCGGTTCGTGGTCCTGGTCCAACTCGAATTGACTTTCCAAGTTTGTTTCCAACTAATCAAATATTAGTCCTTGTCCAAATCAAATTTGACAAGCGAAACAAATATGTTTTTGCAAAAAGAGTCTTCTAACTTTCCAAATGATCTCAGTTGGTCACACGAATCGACCGATTCAACAATTGAGACGATCGTTTCAGTGACACATGAGCCGATCGGTTCATCACATGAGCCGATCGGTTGGAAGTGCAGACTGTGCAAAATCAGTCAATTGCAGTTTCAATCAATCTGATACTCTAATCAATTGGTCCAACACCTTGAACACTATGATTTTGAGCTATCAATCAACTGAGTGTGTAATTGAACTACTAAGCTCCTTTAGTAATCAATCTAAACATCGTTTGTGGATAAACTCCTCTTCCAGGTCAAATCCTATGTGTGTGACCCTGCAGGTCCATTTCACGTTGGCAGTGAAAGTCTATAACACTTATGACTTCACAAGCAAAGAGCGGTGCCTAGTCACACATCAGTGCTACCCAAGTGAAATAGAAAGTTGGAGAACAACTTTCAATTCTACAATCCGTGAATGGTGTTACAGTGAATGTATAATTCCTTTGTCACTAATGTCCTGAATGAACTCAAGGTATGGTGTAGTCATCCTTTCAACATTCATTCATTTCCTTGATCTCAGAGCAGACTGGGTGAGATGTGTGTGACATCAATATCACATATTGATTCACACATGCATGTGCATGCTGGTGCGATTCCGCTAGAGGTGCAACACACTAGCCGATTTGACCCGACTAGATGCGCCCCACGAGGTCGGAACACACGTGATGGGGATCTTGCTTTCAAAATTTATAAACCTAACTAGCTACCTACGTCTACTAAAACACTACACCTGCAAGCGCACGGGGTCATGTCGTAGTATAGGAAGGTGGCAAGTAAAGGGTCGATCCACAGGGAAAAGAGGGGGCACTAGAGCTAGGTTAGTTTAGCTAGGTTCCTACTGCGGAGACTAGGGTTAAGGGTTTAAAGGTGATTTTGATTGTTAAACTATTATGAAGAAGCAAGCAATCAAAGGCGAGAATGAAATCTATGTTAACCCTAGGTTAGATTAAGACTAAGCAAGCAAGGAAAGACTAAGCTAGGTATGAAAAGGCAAGTTACACTAGGACAAGCAAAAGAGGAGCGAAAGAGCAATTAAAGAGCTAAGCTAGCATGAACAAGGCAAGAGCAAGGAAAGAAGCTAACTAAGCAAGAAAAGAACTAATTAAGCTAAGCAAGCACAAAACTAGGGTTTTAAGGAGTAAAGAGATGTGTGGGTTGTTTAGGGGTATGAACTTATCACTTAAGTTGGGGGGTGACATATGGACATTATGATTCCATTTAGATTATCCAAACCAAACAATTAGAGTCGAATGAATTAACCTAAGCTACTAACTGGCCATGGATATGCTAGGTTGTGCATAGGGGAACTAGTCCCTAACACCCCCTACTACCCTTACGAGGCTCAATTGGGTTAGGGATTAGGTACAATTCAATTAGAGTCTAATCAATTCTAGGTTTCTAGATTAGGCATTCCTAGGGCAATTAGGGGCTGAGGGTAGTAATGGGGAGGTGAGATTAGGGTTTTGGACCCCAATTCCCCCACATTCTAGCCTTGAGAAGGCTCCATGCTAATTGCACTAGAATTACCTAATCTAGCTATTTAGATCTCTCACTTAGGTTTAGGGAGATTGATTAGGATGTAGGAATATGAGAGGCAACCTAGGGATCTAAGAATTGGACCTAGGGACAAATCCCAAAATTCACACATATAAGCAATTTGCCTAAATTCCTAGGTGATTCCACACACAAACCAACAAGCAATTCATGGAGAATGAGATGCAAATAGATTATAATCATTAACAAATGGAATTACAATGTTTACATGTCATTTTCCCCCAACATGGTATCAAAGTAACATAATTTCCCCCAAACAGCCCACCCAAGGGAGCCTAGCTACTCATGGAAATGGAAAATACAAAAAGAAAGGAGAGAGAGGTAGAAGAAGCCATGGAGCTCGGTGTAGATGAAGAACTCCTCCTCTCCATCAGCTGTAGGATGTCTTCCTCCCTCCTTCAAGGTGCAAGGGTGTGAAATGAAGGGGATTATGGATAGGAACTAGTCTAAACTAGTGATTTGGTGGTGGAAATGGTGAAATGGAGTGGATTTGAGGTGGATATGGAGTGGAATGTAGTGGATGGTGATTTGGGGATCTAGGAGGTGGTGGAAGGTAGCTAGCTTCATGCCCCAGCCGCCACCTAGGTATATATAGGTGTCTAGGGGGTCTAGGGTTAAGTTAGGGGTAAAATGGGGAAAGTAGTGGAAAAGTGGGTGGATTTTGTGAATAGCACGGTCGTGGTGGGTCACCACAGTCATGGTGGGTAGGGTAGACCACGGCCGTGGTGGATGGGCACAGTTGTGGGAATGAAAATGTGGAGATCACAGGGATATGTACATGGATGGCCATGGCCATGGGGGTCACCACGGCCGTGGTGGGAACCTATGGCCACAGGCATGTTGATCACCATAGTCGTTTTGGCCATTTTCATCAATTTCTAGGAGTTTTAGTGATTTTTTGTGCTTGGGGCATGTCCACCATGACTGTGGTCAGATACCACGGTCGTTTTGGTGTCTCTCCCATGCATTTGAGCTTTGAACTTGATCATCCATGGAGGGTATTGCTTCAAAACATTCTTTACCACTTGGGGTAGGTTGGAAGTGGTTTTGGCCTTGTTTTGGGCTCCTCCAAGCCTGAGGAAACCCTAGATTGAACCATCCTATTTCCATGCCATCAAGTAGTGGATAAAGTACCTATAAAACATGCAAAAAGCTTCCATAAGTGCATTTGATAGAAATAAGCATATTGGGGGAAATAACATGTAATCTAGCAACTATAGATGTGATTGAAATGCAACATGACACAAGATGAAGCCCTAAAATAGGGTTGAATCACATGCCTTTCTCAATCCTACTCATCAAGTAGCCATGGACATTAAACTCCCTTAGGAGGGACAAATCCCATATCTATCACTCACCCCTCAAAAGTCCCATGTGTTAAAGCCACCCAATCATCACCTTTATAACAACCCATTTTCAGGACTACATTTGATGATGTCAAAGTGTACCCAACGACATGTGTTGAGTGTAGTGATTTCAGGTCAAAGAATCACATTCACCACCATCAGTATGAGAGCTGACTATGACTAGCAAGATATGGTTCCATGTGTCACTCTCACGGTGGGTCTGTCCGGTACACTTGTTCTCTAACAAGTACCTATGTTCTTGGTTTGATATCATTATATCATGACTAATGAGATTCTGTCATCAACCAATACACAATCCAGTCTTTAGTGTTATTGATGTCTATGGTTATTTCCACAATAACAACCGACTAGGGACTAAACAAGAAAGTATAATCTTAACATCTGTATGATCTCATCGTTTAGGTCCTCAACCCAAAAGCATACATCATCGAGTAAAACAATTCTTTAGACATCTATCATGTTACACTATCATCTCAGAAACAATTAAAACATATAGATCGGAAATTGCCTTTATTATTATTCAAATCATTTACAAAGTATCCAATTACAATCATCACATGACTTGCTCTATGGGCATACATACCAACAGTTTTAACATACACAGAGTGTTGGTATGAAAGTATGATGCATTGTCTTATCAATACATATAACATTATATTGTTATAATATACATTCTTACAAGACTTCTAGTCCCCACCAAGAACATAGACCCAAGTTCCCCATTCATTCCTCTCTCCTTTTGTTAAACCAAATTGGTCATAAATTATGTAAGACCACTGACTCGAGTTTCAGGGTAACCCCATTTGTTTTAGCTTAATCATATGTTTAGAACATTTCTTTAATCTTTTGAGATGAAATTAGGACTTCTGGAGAGCTTAAGCTCCAAGTTTGAGCTTGTTTGGATGTTGTTTTTGCTTTGTATGATAGTTGTGGTGTGAATCGCAATTTACCCAAAATAGGGGGCAAATTTGTAATTTGTCACCTCTCGAGTGAACCTTCCATCTCTTGACATCATCTAGAGGAGAGAGATAATTGGGCACCTTGTTTGCATCTTGGATGATTGGTGGCATCTTTAGTAATGTTTAAGGCTTTTATGGGTTATATATGCCTTAGCCTTGGAATGTGTTTGGGGTGTTGCCATAGGTCGCGCCCTTAGTGGGTGGACAAGAGGCTGAGACCTCCACATATAGTACATCACCATGTTTTGCATGTTAAACAAGAGTGGTTGCATGTCAATCTTTTTGCATGACCAAGTGTCCCCTAGATGGCTTAAGGAGATGACACCTCACCTTTGCTCCTTCTCTCATCCCACGAGTATATAGCCCCTTTCCTATTCACTCTAGTAAACCTTTCAGCCATACTTGCTTCCCCCTTCCTTGTGGACAATTTTGGAGCTTAGAAGAGTAAGAAGGGGCCTCCTTGGGAGCTTGGTGATCAGATCTTTAGCTCATGGTGGTTCTTGCTCGTCTTCATACCTTGGTGTTGTTGTGACCAAGTTTGGGACCTTTGGCGGATCATCTTCAACCTTTGAACCGATGCAAGGAGATTTGATCTTGGATCTTGCATCTTTGGTGGAAGACTTCTCATAAGTGGGTTATATAACTCTTACCTCTCTACTAGTGCACTCCTTACTCATGCATGTATTGTTTCTTTTTCTAAAACAGTTCTCCCAATATGCTAATACTTAATGTTGATCTTAACTTGTTGTTTTGGGGTATGTGAAGTATGATCTTTACTCTTGAACATGGTACCTTCTTGAAGCAAGTTTAAATGCCTATTTTGTAGAGTTTTCGACCTTGGTCGTGTTGGTGATGATCTTAGCCATGTAGTGTTGTGCCTGACACCCTAACCAAGCAATGGTTACAACCCATAATGGCGTATAGCCGATGCCCTGTCATGAGAAGTAACCAGTGATGGCTTGCACCTAGCCTTAGTTGTAATTTGCGATACTGGTGGTCGATACACATGCTGGTGTAGAGCTAACACCCTACATGACTATTAGATCATCATCCTAACCTAGGTTGTAACTCATGATGGTCTGTAGTCGATACCTTAGTAATGCATCAGTGACAACCCGTGACGGTTAGCGGCTGTTACACCTATGTTGTTGAAGAACTGATATACATGTTGAGGCTAGCCCGACACACTAGATATAGTTGCAACCCATGATGGCTTATGCCTGATACCCTAATTATACTTTAGCAGCAACGCACATTGGTTAGCGGTCGACACACCTTGTATTGACGCTAGGCTGATACCCTTTTGGGGTGATAGAACCATCACATCCTGATAATGGTAAACCAACGCATCACTTGGTTGATAGGCCAATAACCCATGTTGACGATGGGTCGACGCCCTATGCTGATGACAGGCTAATACACCAGGATAATGATAAATTGATACCTTGGGGTAAGGATAATCTGATGCCCTAGGTTGATGTTAAACCAGTATCTTGTGATGTTGCTAAACCGACACACCGTGATGGTGTTAGGCCAATACATCATTTTGATGATAGGTCGACACTCCATGAAAGTGTTAAGCTGACACATCATGTAATTGTTAAACTGACACCCTAGGTTGAGGGTAGACCGATACACCATGTGGATAAGTGGCTGACATATGGTGATGATGATGGTTATAGGGCATGCTTGGATACTCAAGGACATGCTTGTATGAGCAATGAATAGGCCATGTAACTTGCTATTTGAAATATCATTTAATCCTTAAACTTAATGTACTCTAAGATGATGGGAGGAAATGAACTTCGGGGTTGGATATTGAACCTAGCTTAATAAACTCTAATTGGCTAAGAAGGGGCCTTAACCCTAATAATGTACAATGTAACTTTCTCGTTTCCTTTCTTTTTGGAATGTCTATGATGATAGGATGATTATCTCTATTGTTATGAATTCCTAACCATGCATGTGTTGTAAGTTGATATGCATAGCTAAGTGAAAGCTATTGTAATTATGATATGATACATGTTGAATGAGCCTCCATAAGGCATGTTGAGGCACTTGTACAATGGCAATGATGTGAATGGGTCCTCTGACCTGATAATGGCTTAATGCCTAGTTCGAGATGACATTTCCCCATGATGAGTTGAGGAATTGATATCCCATAGCATATGCTCCTAATGATAAGATTGTGAATGGTAGTGATACAAGCATTATGTGATTATGTTGTGATAATATTCACGCCTTGTATGTTTACATCTTCTGGAACTATATTATGCCTTAATCCTTGTAGTGTTTGTTATGACTTTATGCATTATAACTTGAGTGATGCTAAAAGGCACTTAATCGACTTAACTAATCCAGTGAAACCTAATTCATGTAGCTTCGCCCTGTGCCATAGATCCATCTCAATGTCATTCCTTGCTGGATGGTGAAACATGCACTTCCCTAGGGAAGGCTTGAAGTCATATTATTTTGAGTATATGCATTCACATCACTTGTTATTGGCCATAGCTCAGTGATATGATGCTTATGAGATTTCACAGGATTGGCTACATGCCATGCCCTGGAAGAAGTGTGGCTGTGGGCCGTAGCTCAGTTTCACTAGCATCATGACTTGTACCAAGGCATGCTAGGATTTTTATAGCTTGACTATATGTCGTAGGTTGCAGTTGCTTTGTATGTCTCTGAGAGTACGTGTACTGACCACGAGTTTGGTGAGGTCATGGATTCCAGCTCTTTCATTGACCTTGTATGGCACCAATTTCGACTTAGCAGTGGTCGGTTGGATTTGGGTGGTACGACTCAAATCCTCAAGGTGTAACAAAATACGTAATCAGCCGTGTAGTACACTTTCTTAGAATCAAATATGAGAACATTGGATGAGGCCTTACTTGTTTTAGTACAATATAGTTAGTAGTGGATAAACATGTTCTTCATATTCCTTTTATGATGATAAGATATTTCATAATTCAATTGTAATTGCTTATACTGTCATTCTTTAAACATATCATGTAACTGAACCTACCTATCACAATCGTAGCTTTATTTTTGTTATTTAGCTATTCATATATGTATTAATAATATCGTTGGTGGAGAGTTATATCTCCTGCTGAGATTTGGATCTCACCTTGTGGGTTCCCCACATATTTTAGGTGGACGTGCACGAGGAGACAAATATTGTACAACTGAGGCAGAGCAACAACAACAGGAAGGACAATAACTGATAAGGTTGGGAGTGTTGCTGCTAGTCTTTTAGTGTAGAGTCCTAGAGTCGTCCATGTACACTCAGGTCTTTGGGAAAGTTCTAGGCATGTTTTATCTTGTATGCTCTTTTGATGTCCTGTTATGACAGATGTTAACATATATGCTTGTATAGATATGGACTGGTTTTACTTATAATAGGTTAATTGCATGCTTGATAAGAACATGTTGATGTTAGTATCTTGTGATCTATGATATCCAATGCAAGTGTTCTTTGAGGATATATATGTAAAAAAAATTGCCGCTTGGTGTTTAATGAAACCAATTTTAATTTTTAGTATTTTTTGATAATATGTTTGTTTAATCTTATTTATGCGGTTAAGTTTTGAGTAATCTCATAATGTGTGGTGTGGGGCATCACAAATTATATATATGTCAATGTCTTTATGTGAATAAATAAGTTCGAGGATCAATACATATGTTTTTAACATATATGTAGTGTTGGTATGCATGTAAGATATTTATTACATTGCTTTATAAATATGTATCACATTGTAATGTTATAATATATGTTAAGTTATAAATTATTAATAATATAAACAATAATGAGAAAGTCAAAATTGCATATTACATCATTGCAGTGACATAATATTTCTAGCCCGAACCAACTTTAGGATTTGTTAGTCCTTTGTGAATACGTAGTAGTCTACACCCCTTACCAGACAAAGGTCATATGTCACATCCATTTAATCTGAACCAATAGTTCTAATTGTGTTGCATACATGTCGGCAGATTAAAAAAAGTTGCAACGTACTCTATGTTCACACGAGAGTAGTAAATATGAACTCCAACCAAGAACATGAACATAGATTCCCTATCCTTTCCGCCCTTCTTCAGCTTGATGTTAGCTTCTTCCCACTTTTTCATCAACCAAAGATGTTTGTTCCATCTTCCTCTCTAGTGGTGTGGAGTAACAATTGTTAGTGATTTAAGTGGGCAACAACAACAACTAAGGGAGTAAATGGTAAGGGTAAATGTATGATCATAACCATAATTGTATCACTTAAATCAAAGGGCATACTTAACAATAGATTTGTGTATAAATGTATACTTAGTATTATATTGCACAACATACTCATATTTAAGTACCACATGTAACATTTTGAGTGTGCAAATATAAGGGTATGTTAACGGTACTCTAAATAATGATAATGATGATATGTATAGTAATGGAGGCGGGGGTTGAATCTAGGTTATCCCTTTTTCATAACATCCTTGTTTTATTGTCTAGAAAATTTCACAATTTATAAGCGTTAACATTGGGTTTACATTCTCTATGTCCTGGACTGTCTGCTGAGCAAATCCTTGATGTACACACCATTATAGTCACCACAAACCAAGGAATAAGTAATTGTGGACATAGAAGTAGGTACAGAAATTGAGCACATAAGATTTGATCACACTCACATAATAATACAAACAAAAACATGCATGTACTATATAGGAAGTATTAGGAGTGCATGTAAAGACATAAATACAAAAGGCTTTACGTAAATGGCTAGACAAAATATTTTTCGCCACAATAATTAAGCCATGAATATTTCAGTCAGTGTATGTTTATTTATGTACTTTTATCATCTATATATATGTGCATGTGTCAATATATACATGTCCATATATTTGTATGTACATGGGTACATATATGATTGTGCTTGTATATGCATGCCTACATGTGTGTGTATTATTCAGCATGAGTACATGCATATACATATTTATATGTTAGTGTGTGTTTTAATAGACATTAATATGCATTTTAATAAGCATATATTAATATAAATTTTATATGTATGTCCTTGAGTGTGTATGCATGTGTGTACAAAAGTGTGTCTACATGCATGTGCATATTTGAGTCCAAAGGGAGAAGCTATCCAACTACGACCACCCACAACTATGTAGGTCTAATATAAGAGAGATTGTTAAATCAAATGCAACTGTTGTCGAATATCAAGATACAATCACCAAACTTTGAAGCCCCTACCCTTGATCCCCCAGTTGCATATGATTTTGTACACGATAGCGTGAAAATTGTTGGTTTTTATGGTATTCTAAAGTTTAAGGAATAGTTTTTGGCCCACAGGAACTCTAACTTTCATATCCTTATATATAGATTCTTGTCTATAAGATATTTTAAGATCTCAAGGGAATACGGGTTTTGCACGCTTATGGCGGGCAGTCCAGCTGGATTTGGTTGGTCTGGTCTAAAAATTCTTTAATCTGACGTGTAAGTGTAGGCCGCTTCCCGCGTGCAAATGAGGTTTTCAATTTATTTATCTGCAGTTCATACTTATTAACAAAGACACATGTGAGTCTTTATGGTATCTAACAAAGACACTTTGCATTGCCACCTTTTTTGTGCCTACATAACCATCACATATTATTTGCATGGGCACTGTGTTTGAATGTGCACGTTTCACCACTCTAAATATTGTTGTATCCTAGGATAGTAGTCATCTTCATCGAGTGAGACGGAAATACTCTTAAGAATAGTGCATTCTGCAAGCCTCAACGAGTCAGTAATAAATTTTTATTTTAAAATTTCTCACTTTTTGTACCTAGTACGAACTAATAAGAGTATTTATGATTTTTAATAGGTACAAACATGAACGGGTTGGAAACTCCATCAACACTGGTGACACTATCTAATTTTAACAATCAAATTATCCTATTTCTACTGTGTTGCAAACTATCCCGCCTGGTCACTAAAATAGAACCTTTTGATGGTTTGCATTATAGGCAGCAAGAAAAGACTTTCAATGCTTCAGAAGTTTTAAAAGTATCATTTGCTTTATCTGAATCAAAATTGAAAATGACTATGCTAATTGGAAAAAGGCTGATCACATTTGTCGACATGTTATTCTTTTTTTTAATTGGTGATTCATTCATCCCATCACCAAGGGGTTTCAAACTTACGACCACTCGGTCATACAATATTACTTTTACCACTCATATGTCACATCATTAGTTTGAAATTTTATTCTTATTATTATATCTAATCAATTGTTACACACATACTTTCTAGTCAAAATTGCATCAAAAATTGGACAAGTCTTGACAGAAAATATATTCTGGAAGAGGCTTCTACCTAAAAATTTATCATTACAAATTTTCTAAATTTTCATACAACTGAAGATAAAGAAATAACTACTCATGTTAATGTTATTTAGGTCTTACTTGATGACTTAAAAAATAAACAAATAAATTATTTTGAGTCTTCTGTTATTGAACATTTAATTGAAATATTGTCTAGTTCTTAGAAACGTATTAAGAATAATTTTAAAGCATAAAAGAAAGACAATGTCACTGATGTAATAATACACATATGTGTTGATGATCAAAAACTAAAATAAGATCTAATTTAAATTAAGAGTTTACATCTACTGCAAATTTTGTTGATAATGAAATTAAGCAAAATGATAATTCTTTTGACCAATATAGAAATCATTGGAAGATTGAGAAATAAAAAAGAAATAATAATAAAAATTAAGGTAATAATGACATTAAGAAGAAAAATATTTCATATTTTGTATGTTGAAGACTTGGTCCCACTTCTTTAAAATGCAGGCATAAGAAGAAGCAAGCAGCTTAGGACTCAAAGCAACCAACAACAAACATTATGATGGAGGACATAGTCTTGATGTTCATCAACCTAATCAATATGGTATCTTTCAGTATCATGATTGGATCATCAACTATGGGGAATCACATCACGTCATTGACAATAGAGTTGCCTTCATGACCTACTCAGAAGTAGGAGAGGATGAGCATCAGGTTGTCCAACTCTAATGCTTACTATATGACCGAAAAGTACAACATCATAATCAAGATTACTTCTAGAAGATTCCTACTGATCAAAGATGTGTTGTACGTTCCAGTCATTGGGATTAATATACTATCCACCGTGTCTCAACTTATTAATTTTGGGATCAAGGTGTCCTCTGAATCTAACAAGGTCATTCTTTCTAAATCTAGAGAGTACTTAGGGATGGAACATTATTCAAATGGCATGTTTGACATGCATGTACCAAATATTTTTGTTAATAAAAAAAATCTTCTGCTTATGTTTGTTGACTCTTTTGATATGTGGTGCAATCAACTTGGACATGTTAATTTTATAAATGTACAACATATGAAATATTTAGGCCTGTTAAAGGACATACATAGTATTGTTGATTAAATAATACAATTTCAAGATGTGATGGAACTAATCTACAAATAAATCATATTTTCAAATGTTGCATCGATATTTTTAATTGCTAGATTAAGTTCACATGGATCTTGAAGATTTAAAACAAAATTCAAATATCAGTGGAATATATATATATATATCATATTTGTAGATGATTTCTCATGCTATATAAAATTTATTTACTACACTTAAAAGATGAAGCATTTGAGATGTTTGTTTAATATAAAATAGAAGTAGAAAATAAACTTAATAGGAAGATAAAATGTCTTCACTCGGATAGGGGTGGAAAAAATGGTTGTTCTCCATTTAATAATTTTTTTAATCCATAATAATTATACATAATACACCCTTCCATATTTTCTCCTCAATCAAATGGGAATGTTGAAAGTAAAATAGAACTCTAGAAGAGATGATAAGTTCAATTTTAATTAAGTCATGAGCACCAATAATTTGTAGAGGGAAATGATCATATCATCTTATTTTATTCAAAATAGCATTCCCAGTAAGAAGATGAATAAGACTCCATATTAATTATAGTAAGGATGCCCTCCTAATTTAGAATATCTCAAAGTGTGGGGTGTTTGAATAAAGTCTTATTAACAGAACCTATGAAATGAAAATTAGGCTCTAGAACTCTAGATGGTATTTTAATAAGTTGCGCTCAAATAGTACAACATATAGATTTTTGCCTCTTAGAATTGCAATAATATTATAGAGAATAATACTATTGTTGGATCTGAAAATGCAAAGTTTTTGTAGCCTACATTTTCTATGAGAAATCCTATGGAAATTTTGTCAAATCCTTCAACTGATATTTTAGAGATTTATCAAGTACATCTGATAGTAATGATGCTTTAAAACCTAAATATATATAACCTACAAGATCCACTAGGATGAGGAAGGAAAATAATATTGGTGATGACTTATATTCCTTTATTATCGATAATGACATGTCAATCTTACAATGATGTGACTTAACTAATCAATGGTGACACACTATTTTTATTAAGTCATTTTTATATCTTTTAATCCTGTAAGATTCTAGAGGGTCAAATTAGAGTCAGACATATTAATTGGGTTTTCATTTATTGAATCCTATTATTAAATTAGTTTGGTTATATTATCCTAATTTCTCATATATAGAAGATCTTTTAGTTATATTATGTTATTTGACTTCCATTTATCATAATTTACTCTAAATTATGGAGGATGGTACTAGATATTAACGAAATAGAAAGTGGCCTAAAATAAGGGATGATTAATCTAGGAACCTGGATTTGAGTATGTTACAATATCAAACCCATAGGATGCACATGGATATTCAAAATAAAATTTAAAAATTATTAGATTGTAGATAAATACAAAGCATGATTAGTTGCCAAGAGTTATAAATAATAAAACAATATTGACTATTTCGATACATTTGCTCTTGTAATTAAAATTTCTTCAATCAGGATTTTAATTGCTTTAGCATCAATTGATAAGTTAATTATACATCAAATTAATGTTAAAATTCCATTCTTGAATGGAGATTCACAAAAACAATTCTATATGGATCAACCAAAATGTTATGTTGTATCTGGAAAAGAACATATTATATGTAGACTAATCAAGTCTCTCTATGACTTGAAACAAACTCCTAAACAATGACACAAGAAATTTGATTAAGTCATTCTATCATTTGGGTTTCATATAAATCAAGGAGACAAATGTATATATTCTAAAGTCAATAACAAATGTTGTGTTGTAATATGTCTTTATGTGGATGACATGCATATTTTTGGCACTAAGATGAAATTATAAATTGTGTAAAAGGTTTCTTGAATTCGAATTTTGACATGAAAGATATGGTAGAAACATATGTAATTTGGGTGGGTTGAGCTTCTTCAAAATGATGACTGCAACATGATCTCTCAAGAAAATTATGTTGAGAAAATCCTCAAAGTCCATGTGACATACCAAAAATAGGTTCATAGCCCAGCCCTCCCCCTTTTCTAGGCCCCTTTCTGGTCTTCTTCAAAGTAAATCCTTTTTCATTGAAATATATTAATTAAAAGTAATTGGAGCCAAGTAAATATAACATTTTAACATATAACATATTATATAAGATGAATGATAAATAAATAAATCAATTAATTGATCAATTGGGGATAGACTAATATAATGCTTATCAAATATCTATTCATGTGTAGTCTTAGGGTGCAATAATAAACTAAGTTCACTAACAGGATTAGGGTGCAATAATAAACTAAGTTCACTAACAGGATTTGTAGCAACCCGCCACACTAAATGAGAATACTCAAAACTAAAACCTAATCGGTCACTAAATAATCACATCATTAAAAAGGTGCATACTTAAAACTAGAATAAACATCTCAAACATTTCTAAGAACATTTACATATAGGTCCAACATCTTGCATAAAAGCATATACCATACCAGGTATCTTTACATATGTTTAGTGGCCTCAGCCACAACCTGTAAACAAAAAATATTGTCCACACATGTACATCATGTACAACATCAGCATACTGCCAAAAAACTCAAGTCGGTATACATTATCTACAAAACTTCCCCACCCAAACTTAAGATTACAGGGACGACTGTAGGACATACTAGACAACCAACCAACCTTCTTCCTCTACTAATCTCCAAGCTACTCCTCCCTACTACCATGGGTCCGACAATGCTACTGACAATCACCTAAAAGATGTGATGACCCATGAGGTCAGACCCATGTCCCAGTGAGAGATATAACTCTCAACAATGTTTATTGCTAGCAATAGATTATGTAATTAAATAGATAAAGTAGATAATTTTACATAATGGAATGATTCACATAATATTCAAAAGAACAGGTAAAGTTGACGCCATTTAAACTATTGATTTCTATTACCACATTATAAGTCATCTAATAATTTAAAAGAGACAAGATAAGGATTATCAACCAATGTGAATCATCAAGTAACCTTAGTAGATAGGATACACGACTGAGTTACATATTTTATTAATACATGGGGAGCTTGAGGCATACCACTCAAACTTTCTACTGACCATTGGGATGTCACAATCAGTTCTGTAAAAGATCTACGAGAGGTGGAATCCTAAAATCTCTTCCCCTCAGTCAGTATGAGTCTGCCGCAATGACATATTTGTCAAGTTGCAATCAACCTAGTCCGCCCTGGGTACACATGCCACATCAATACAAACCAGAGTATTCGACCCTACCTTCCGAGATATGACCACAACCATTCTTAATCACATCATATATACATCTTCATTCATCTGAGATATGACCTTGAATGTTCCCCAAAACCTTGGGATCAGGATGACAAGGATATACCCTCAATGCACCCACATATACTCAATAGTATACAACTCTGAGTTTCCCTTCTGGAATACTCATTTTACTATCCAACAAGTCATGACACTGGAATTGTTCTATGACACAAAGCACTACATGATTAGGGTTTTGACTTGATTAGTTATTTCCAATTGGGTGAGTTTAGGCTACATCAATCAAGTTACGTACAAAGCCTAAGAGGTTTGTACCCAAAAAAAATGGTATATAACAACTCTAGATGATATAAAATGTATGCGACATATTCCTTATCACAACATCACAATAAACTAGTCCATTATTACCCATGGAGAGGGTTAAACTTCCATTAGGGCTCAAACATGACCAAAGGCCCTTTAGACCATTCACAATATTTCATGTAAGAACATCATTATCTTTCAATACTTTTGTAGAGGGTTCTACAAACCATCAACACACTTGTTGTATACATATTTAACATAAGATTTCACCAAACATAAGAGCTATGATGTTCTCAAGGTAACATAGTAGGGTTACCATTATCATTACGAGAGTATCCCCTCATCATTACAACATTAGAGCAAGATAGTATATTGAACCATAGTCACTTAATCATTTTAACTAAGATTTAACAAGGTGGATTGGATTGATATCATGGATGTATTCAGCCAAAAACCAAAAACAAAACCATTTGATCATGGTCACTAGAAATATCATTGGTTCACATAGCACAATCATAGATTCATAAATCTCACAAGGCATAACCATCAGATCAAGAGCTTTACCAAAACCATTGGTTTCCATATTAAGCAAAACCATCGGTTCCTTTGGTACACTAGGAAAAACCATCAATTGATTCAAGGACTTAGCAAAAGCCTTCCATTCATGTAATAAATAAAACCATCAGATCATGTACCTAGTGAAGCCATCATTTCTTAAACTTAGTTGGTTAATCATCTCATAGAGTAGTAAAGTCATCGGTTGCAAGCAACATGTAAGTTAGTGGTTGTGAGCAATAGGTAGGCCATCAATTGTGAGCAATAGGTAAGCCATCGATTCTGAATACTAGATGAAATTAGTTCTTAGACGCTAAGTAAAAACTACCATTTCAAGTACTAGATAAACCATCATTTCACCTAATAGATGAGAGTATCAATTTAGGTATCAAGTATGACCATCGATTCATGAACGGAGTGTAACCCTTGTTTCTCAAGCTAACTAAAACCATCATTTTACTTTCTAGTGAAGCCATCAATTGCCATGCACAAGTAAAATCTTCACATCAGAGACTAAGTATAAACCATCATTTCTCATGAGGAGTCAAACCATCATTTCATAGTTCAAGTTACAAATCAGTTCATTATACTTAAGGAGAAGCCATCATTTCTATATTCAAAGAAATCATCAGTTCATAAACTTGCAAGGTTTAGGTAGCTTACTTCAAGGGGTGAACGTGCACAAGATCTAGGGGTAGTTTACCCACACAAATACTACTACATATGCTCAAACCTTACCTAAAGGATCATCTTTCTACATATTACCACGGTTTTAGGACAAGATCTACATATATCAAGAAATGAGATGGAAATTATATAACTCGCATCAAGGAGGATGATGAATATCCAAATAGCAAGATAGCTTGGAAGCCCAAACTTGAGCACTCCGAATGTTCCAAGACAACTCCTCTCTTCAGGAACAAGGAAGATCTAGAACAAAGAGAAGAGTGAAGAGGTTATTCAACCACATGTTCGAGATCTCACCAAGAACACCATGGATTCGCCCAAAGAAGAAGAGAGAATAAGGAGGGCATCAAGAAAAACAAAGATAAGGAAGAAGCTCTTACTTATTTAGGGCAAACAACTAGGTTAGGAAGCTCCAAACAATCCTAGAGAAGGTAAATCCAAACCCTAGAGCAACATGCAACCAAGCTTGACCAACCTTCATCCTCAAGATCTTCTCCTTCTTCTACCAAGCAAGGGGTTCAAACCTCTCAATAAATAAGAAGGAGATGAAGGTGAGCATCGAGTTCGTTTGGGAGAGAGAAGAGGAGCATATAAGGGTAGGATGAGAGAGGAAAGGGGTTGAGGGTTGAAAGCATGCATGACATGTGTAAAAAGGTCAAAAACTCCCATCCATACAAAGAAGATCTACCAGCGGTTGGCAACCTAGGTGAATCACCGAGTTGCATCAGAGGAGCCATCAGATCTTGCCCATACATAGCCACATATCCAACAACTGATCCACCACTGGTTGGTGCATACTACATGGAAAACCTTCGATTTTGTGATTCTAGAGAAAACCATCAAATCCCAAACCTTAAAGGAAAACCATTAGATCCTTCACTCACATAATGAAACCGTTAGATCCCTGACATATATAGAAAACCATCGATTCAGATACTTAAGTGAGAAACCCTAGGTCCTCAACCCTAAGTTAGAAAACACCACACATAGATGGTGCATCTAGGTGCTAAATGGTGCAACTATATCAAACATGTTAAGAATACTTATGTAGCACAACATTACTGGAAAAATCCTAGATATGGGAAAATTGTATAAACATCCATATAAGCACATAAATTGCAAAACTCACTCAAACAATGTCCAAATTGGACCAAACTTGAAACTTAGCTTTGTCACACGATATCAATCATAAGTTAGGGTATGATTAAGGAATTAAGCACCCAATCTAGATTAAGAAAGAATGTTTAACCATAAATACATGTTAGGGGTCTTACAACCATAAACCCCTAGTGAAGATTTTGCCCCCAAAATCCTAAGCGAACAAGGATGGGTACTTCCTACGCATCTCATCCTCTAACTCCCATGTGGCTTCCTTTACACCACGGTGATGCCACAACACCTTAACTGAGGTTGTATCCTTCTTCCTCAGCTTCTACACACACTTATCTAGGATCAACACAAGACCCTCCTTATAAGAAACATCCTCATCTAACTCAACTTCCACTAGATGTATCATCTGTTCTATATCTAGATGACACTTCCTCAACATGGAAACATGAAAGACATTGTGTAACCTATACAACTCTAGTGGTAACTGCAACTTGTATTACACCTTCCAAGTCGTGCCAAAATAGGGTATGGTCCCATAAACCTAGGAGCCAACTTACCCTTCTTACCAAACCTTAACACTCCCTTCCAAGGGGATACCTTGAGATACACATATTCTCCAACTTGGAACTCTAGTGGACTATAACGACTATCAACATAAGACTTCTGTCTATCTGAGCTGCCTTCAACTATTGTTGGATCACCTTGATCTTCTCTTTAGTTTGTTGAACTAACTCAGGACCCAAAAATTGATACCCACCTGTCTCATACCAACATAAGAGGTGATCGACAACTTCTTCCATACAAAGCTTCATATTGTGCCATGTATATGCTTCTCTAATAGGTGTTGTTGTAGGAAAACTCAATTAGACTCATATGGATATCCCCATTGCTAAGAATATGAGGAACACACACTCTCAAAAGATCCACCAACATTTGAATGGTCCTTTCTGACTGACCATATGTCTATGGGTGAAAAGTTGTGCTAAACCTTAGTTGTATCCCCAAAGTTTTATGTAGATGCTCTATAACATACTAAATCTTAGATGTAATCTCCATATAACCCTTTTCCCCAACTATCCCTTTCATTTTTGTCCTTGATGTTTAACTAGTGGAATTTATAGTGGTTTGGTGAACAACTATTCACTATTTGTACCAATAATAGGGTTAATGCAAAAATACCTCAATGAAAGTCTATTAAAGGACCTTAGTTAGGTGTTTTAAACCTTAATATAACTTGTTTATGTGTTTTTAAATCATAAAATAAGCCTAAGTTTCAAACTTGGTTCAATTGGATGTTGTTTGTGCAAGTTATGCAATTTTAGGTACATTTTGGACTTTTATGCAATTTACCCAATTGAGAAATTTTCTTTGCAAATGATCACTTGCATTATAATACTTATATATTACATTACCATTCTTAAGAGTTTGAACCATGGGGCACCTAGTTGCACCTTGGTTTGAAGGTGTTTCTCTCCAAGGGTATTTTAGGGATTACCCTCTTTATAAATGAGCTTATTTTTAAAAGCTATCAACTAATGGGGTTATTTCTTTGATTGGAGGATGGTGGGGATGTCCTAGAAGTCTCCATGGGCTTTTAGGACCGACATTTGATATACAAGAAGTCTCTATGAGCTATCCTCTTGCATGGCCATGCAGCCCTAGCCTAAGGACACATGGAAAGTCCCATAGACACCTCATGCTTGCCCCCTTCTTTATAAAGTCATGTCTACCCCTTCCCACCTCCCAATCCAAGAAGAAATCCTCTACTTCTCTTTCCCCCCATCTTAGAGCATCGTTCCTACTTTGTTTGTCCATGAAGGTTCTATCCCAAGGTAAAAGAGAGTGCTTACCTTGGTGAAGAAGGCTCCTAGGGTTCCAAATTTGCTCTATTTAGGGTTTCTAAAGCTCCTTCTTGGTGATTTTTTTGACCAAAAATAGTAAGTTTCCTCCTTTACTTCCATGTTTTCATGTTGTTAGTCTTCCTCTCACATTCTTATAGGTAAGAACCATGACCTTCCATGGTGAAACCCCACCTAGAACCTTAAACACCTCATCTCCATGTTCTTTTTCTAGGGTTTTCCCCCTCTAAAGTGGAGAAGGTGCTTCTTGCGTGAGATAAGAGTTTTGTTGGAGAAACCTGCCTATTTATCTTGAGAACCTTGGTGCTTGAACCTGTCCACCCTCCCAAGAGGCGAGTTTTATAATCCCCTTCTCATATATTGCTTACTACATGCTTAAAACTCATGCTTCTATGTTTAAAATCGATGATCTCCATCTCTATTTACCATGTTCTTCTAGGGTTTGTATTCTTGCTATTTTACCTTCTCTAGAAGATCTAGTTTGGTTACCTATGAATCTTTGACCCCAATCTTCAATAAAATGGTTTTTCTCACTCTGTCTCACTCTTTCTCTCTCTCTCTCTCTGGAAGATTTCTGACTTGTCATTTCCTGATTGGTTCAAATTGAAAATTTCATATCTTTTAATCCACTTATCCAAATTTGACAAATAAATATGTTTTGGAATTAAAAAATTAATATATGTCTAATAAAAATATTTTCAAGGTCTGATTTCATGGTTTGATGAAGGGTGATTTTTGTAAAATGAATTTAATGCATAAAAACCATAAAAAGTACATATTAATCATCATAACTCCAAAATTAACATAAAAATATGTTTTCTTAATCAGGAGAATCTAATAAGTTCAGTATTGAGGTTTTTAGAGTCTAAATCTGAGTTTTTCTAAAAAGGTCTAAATTAGGGTTTCTATACATAAATGCGCATTATGTACTCTAATACATGTTAATACATTTAAAATAGGCAAAGAGGAACTTGGACTCAATTAAAGTGGTGAAAGTTAGTAATTGATATTATTAAAAGAAGTATGTGCAATCACTCTTTATGTATGTGCATTCTTACACCCTAAGTTGGGATATTTGCAAGACAAACCCTATATTTCCCTAATGATTCTTAAATGAACACTAAATCTTCTATTCTTGAATCCTTTGTTATATATGCCTCTAAATCCGTATTGTTTCTCTTTTTTTAGGTCTTGTAACCCACTACCATGTTATAATTGATATGATGCTTTTACTTGCCATGATTTCTTTTCTAAGATGTTGATTTTATGGACTATTTAGTTGTAGTAGTGGTACTTATTTACAACCACCCATACATATGGCATGTGTTATTTCTCCACGGGAAATGTCTTATTCTCCCCCATAAAAATATGTGTAGGTGACTGGGAATGTATTAATTCTCCCCTCACCTATAGGTTGAGGTTTGGTAGGTGCCTCAACCCTACTTAGTTATTGTAGTCAATATTAATCATGCATGCAATTCCTTTACTATATTAATGTTATGACAAGCATCTATTTTGATTATGCCTCATTCTCTTGTTCTCTTCATCTTATGATGAAATATTAGCCTTTACTTTTATGTTATTCCTTATCTTTTGTTCTTGTTCATGATTTGACACATACCTTGTTTTCTTTCCCTCTTGCTGGGTGATTTCCCAACCACCCAGGTTTAGATCGAGGTGTTGAATATGACCAAGGAGAACTAGCTTCCAACATGGATCTAGCTCTTGGAGATGTTGCATGGAGACAAATTTGAAGTAGTTTATACTTCCTTCCACTTAGATCCTTATGTTGTAACATACATGTAAACCCTTATGGGAGATTATGATGTGCTTTTGTAATCTCTTGTAAAAATTGAATATACTCATTTGTTTAATTCCCTTACTACACTTTGGTTGTTTTGAATACCATTTATTGAAGTTTGAAAATTTTGCACATATTCCAACATACATTTGAGTGTGTTTGGAATGGATGTTTTATTCTTCAAATTCAAATTTCCAGTAAGGGGTTATTCCACTCCCTTATAGAATGGTATCAGAGCCCATCGTAGTCAGAATATAACTATTTCAACTTTGTCTCCCTAATTAGAACCCTTGACTCATATAGTTCCTCTTTAAGTGACTTGTTTGCCCTAGAGTTGATCTAGGCTACAATTGAAATTATGAAAGCTTGATATAGAATCACAAGAGTTTCACATTAGAAACATGTTTAGTTAACCATCATGTGATGAGCCTTTAGGCAGCTACTAGGGCACAAAGTTGAAAGCAAGGGTGTCTAGAAAGGATCAAGGTTCGAGGGCTGGCAAGATTTTCCTCCGCACCACTAGTTTGGTTTACGAGGACTCCCAGATCCATATGATACATGCCTGGCCTGAGCTGATACTGAGTGTCCAAAATAGCATGCCTATAGACAGTAGTAGACTTAGGCACCTAAGTTTGAAAATCCTAAGAACCTAATATGTCGACCTTATCATTCAGGTGTAATGACTTGTTTAAGGATGGATACCCAATATAGTACTTTTATGTCCCCTAGAACCACATGTTTGGATAGTCTATCCTGAATAACCTAGACTTTGAAGTTTGGTGTTTAGTAAGAAATCAGAGTGCGCAGTGGAGGCATGATGGATCTTGTACATGGTTTAGTTAGACTCCACCATTTTACCTCTAGATTAGTTTGGCTTGGTAGGTCAAACCTTTTAAGGGATGGAGAGTAGTTGGTTTGATGATGTTTGGGTAGTTATATTTCAAGGACAAAATCTTTTTAAGGGGATGGAGTTCTATAACATACTGAAATCTAGCTACACTAACTCTAAAAACCCTAACTCCATGATTAGGAGGATGCTTGGATCCTTAGTTTTGACCAAAAAAGTTATAGTTGTAACCCCACATTCTTGTTGGTATCCTAAAGAACATATAATGGTCATCTAATGAATAGTTCACATGTTTGAACCCTAATGAATAGCTAATTCACATAATATGAGTAAGTCACATACAATACTAATAGTGGATACACATGAGGCTAAACATTTCTTGCACCAATAAACCCTAATGAAATGATGAGCAAGATAATCGTCACCTAATCTTGTATTTAATGCATACTAAGAATGTATAGATGAAGAATAATGATCATATTTACCTAAACCCTAAGTTGTAATCATCTAACCTTAACATATACATCCTTAATGCCATTCTTGATACATTAGTGACATAAGGTGTCATAATCAGATAACATACTTTAATACACATAAATGATATATAATCACCTAATCATAAATTAATAAGGTCATCGATATGAAATGCATATCACCTTGTTCTCTAATACACACCTAATTAATCACCTAATCATTACTTCGTATGTGAATCAAATCATTAGTATGTAATATGTCCCACTTTGTTCACTAAAATACATATAATGACTTCAATATGGATAAGAAGTAATTGGATTCACATAAATGTGCATAGTCAATAAAAAGAAGTGAATAAATATTAGAAAATGATTAGTGATGAAATTAATGTAAAAAAAGGTCATGTGACAACGTTTAATATGGATATAATTAATTAATGTGACATTATTTGGATTAATTGTAACAAATTGGATAAAATGTCTTAGTTCATGCAAAACAATTTGTTATAATTCAATATGTTACTAACAGAGACTAAATCCAAATTATGAAGGATAATAATCAAGAATATTGAGATAATTAAGTAAATTTTATTGCGGTAAAACTCTTAATGAGATAAATAAGAAATATATAGGACTTTGTGTATAATATTAAAATATAACTCTTTTTGGAAACAAAGTAAATATAACATGACACAATTAAAAAAATAATAAGGATAATATAATATCATAATGAATATAATATTAATAAGCCTAAAATGTTAACTGTGTTGTATCTAATAAAAATAAATCTTAATAGTAGAACCCTTAGTGATCCTTTAGAACCTGACCTATGTGGAGTTGCTTGAGAAGATTTTTAACTCCCAAGTTAAGCAGTTGAAAAATAAGGAGTTTGAGTTCGTGAAAGTTTTGGTGGAAGATTAATGGAAACAACTAGGGAGTTTACTGTTGGGATGTTGCATACTCACCCTACTCTTTTTGTTCGAGATTTCAGAGACAAAATCCTTTTTAAGGGGTGGAGTGATGTAACATACTAAATCTTAGATGCAATCTCCATATAACCCTTTTCCCCAAGTATGAGAACCTGTTACACTAAACAAGATTACTCAAAACATAAAACACAATCAATAACTAATCAATCACATACCCAAAAATATGGGTAAATTAAAACCGATTTCAATGTCAACACCCACTCAGAAACATTTTCATAAGAACCCAACATCTTTCTTATATCCATACTATGCCAAGAATTTGATACAAATTGTTCTATCATCTTAGCCACCACATATATACACAGGAGAATAATATTCGTATGTGCCACACAAACAAGTATTAATATGCTAACAAAAGTCTGGTTCGTTTGAAATACCATATACAAACTTTTTCTCACCCGTACCTGAGAGTATAAGGATGACTCTAGGACAAACTAGTCATCTAATCAACTTTCTTAAAGATTCATTAATATAGCTCCTCTTTGCTGCCACATGTTTGTTTTCGTCACTTCCGATTACCTAAAAAAATGTGGCGAACCATAAGGGTGAGACCCGTGTCCCAACAAGAGATATAACCTCCAACAATGCTTATTGATTACAACATTTTAGGTAATGAGACAGTTTAAGCAGTTTAATCATATATAACAAATAGGCTCAACAACACTGATGATTAACAAAATACATAAAGGAGAAGATAATAACTATCATCATTAGCCAGACTATCATCCTTTATCTTGTTGACAATATAAGTAATTCAGTAGCATATGCATATCTAGCATCATGAGCAAGTCTAGTAACATAGAATCTCTATCATTATGAATAAGTCTATCCACATAAGCATAGCTAACAACATTAACATGTCTAATAGGTTGAACATATCAACACCATAACAAGAGCTAACAACATAAGCACAATTATCTGGATAAGCATGATTAGCATTATATGCATCTCTAGTTACAAAGGCATGGCTAGCATGCTAAACATAACTAACAACATGAGATATCTAGCATCATGATTATAATCAACAATATCAATATAGTTATCAACATAATCATGGCTACTGTATGCATGCATCTACAATCTTAGGCATTTCCACAACATAAGTATATCTACTATCTCTTAATTGCACTAAGCATCATCTTTATGTAAAGATAACACACAAGGGTTATCATCCAATTTGAAGTGTCATGTATAACCCTAAACATACATGCTATACGGCTATATTACATCTTTTATTATGCCCCGAGGAAATTAAGGATACCACTCAAAATCCAACTGACCACTGATAAGTCAAAATTAGTGCCATACAAGATCTAGGAAGAGTCGGACACCTAAGATCTTCTCTGCCCCCAGTTAGAATGGGTCTGCCACAACGACACATAAGGTCAAGCTGCTAACAGCCTAGTCTATCCTTAGTACAAGTCACGACACTTGTGAAAGGAGGTGGGTACGCATACCCTACCATCTGAGGTACAACCGCAGTTGTCCTCCAATCTCATCACATATATAATCACTGACACAACCACATTCATTCTCAAACTAAGGGATAGGTATGACCGCAGTCATCCTCCCTAAACACTTGAATTCAGAATGACAAGCACCCCGCATACTCATCAGTATGCGCTCCGAGTTTCCCTTAGGAATACTCATTTCACCATCTAGCAAGTTCTGACACTCAGATGGATATATGGCACATGACACTACATGATTAGAGTTTTACTTGATTAGTTATGCCAATTGGGTGAATTAAGGTTGCATCAAACAAGTGGACATACAAACCCTAATTCACATCTAACAAGCATATAAATTTCACAACTTTAAAAGATATAAAACATGTGAAACATAATTTCTCATCTCATCATCACATGGTACTATTTACTTGCCATTCATGAGGTTACACTAGTCATCATCCTATCACAAGATATAAATCCTTTTCAAAATATCACAGGGTATCAAACCTTATCAACACAAGAGGATTGCACCTCATTCAGGGCTCAACCATGCCCAAAGGTCGTTAAGACCATCAAACTATCCCTGCAAGATCATCATTATCTTTGTTTGCTAACAAGGCTCAACAACATTACTTACATATAATACACCAGATCAACACAAGATTGCATTAATGAGCTAGGAGATATCCATAAATAATCATAGCAGGGTTATATTAACATTCAGAACATTCCTTTATTACATCAACATGCAAGGAATCTATATATGATTAACTCTCATCATATTCATTATGCACATGTTTACCATAAGAAAGTATCAACCATGTGGCTATGATAACCACCAATTAACATATCAAGGTTATGATCATAGTAAGGAGGTTATTACATCATCATTCCATCATATAAGAATGTTAAATGTGAATACTCATCTTTATTTATTTGCATTAGAGTTAGGCTCACAAGATAAATTATATTAATGTTACTAATCAACACTCATACCCTAACCCTAACTCATGGCATCTCCATTGGATCATGGATGCATAAGGTGAAACATCATCATCACATCCCATACCATTCTCTAGTATAACCCACACATAAATCAAGGTGTAACCATTGGGTTATAGCATATTAGGGTTTCAACAACAATAACAGAATACTCCATGATTGTATTAGTCATTCAAGGACTATTCATACCAAATTACCATCATTGAGTTATATTAAAGCTAGGTATAACAAGCTACCTCATTAGGGTTACATATCAACACAATATGATTATCATCCCTTATATTCATATGAGGGAATAGGTAAGACTACCTTATTAAGGGTAAACCTCCATTTGTTCCATCATCATTCAACCCATATCACCATACCACAATGTCACCCAGAACCATTGGATGTTTAAAAGGTAAGACCATTGGTTATTTACATAAGTAAAAACCTTGGATAAACCACCTATGAAGTCCTTGATTTGTGATCTATAAAGAGTCACCATATAACCGTAGACATCCCTTGATTAACAACATAAAAAGTTCCATTGAGAGTCAGGTAAAACCCACAATGGAATGTTCATTTAAAACAAGCCATCCGTTGTCAACAAGTAAGCTCCTTAAGTTGATCATATAAAGGAAACCAAATAAATCAAATTATTAGGACCAACATATTACATTAACCATAATTCCAATTTATTGGAGGAATAAACATTATATCTTGACCATTGGGTCAAGTTCATATGTTAAAACCATCAATTACAATATAGGTCTGGCAATTGCATCAAGTGACCCAAGAAACCATTGGTCTAAGTCTTAATTGATGCTACAACTACAATGATTAACTCACCATAGGTTGTAGAGACCTGATACACCATCATTAGTGATCATTAAATCACCATAGGTTGTTAGGTCAACACTATATTCATTAATCAACATCATATATTAAGCTAATGTCATCATTGATTGATAACATCAATAGGGTACTTAATGGTGGATCATTATACTTCTAATTGATCCAAAACCTGACCTAAGGGGGTGACCATAGGTTGTCACCATCATATGACACCTTTGATCACGAACATCAATTGTCATGAAGACAACACCATAGGGTTTTTGCAATGGTACCATCATCGAGTCATGGGTTTATAGAAGAAATCAGCTTAAAACCCTAAAATTGACCATTGGTTGATAGATGCTTAGCACCACAGGTTGTCAAACCAACCTGATACAAGTCATATTATACCTTAGTAATAATGTAAACATGATCACAGGTTCATATATAACTAAAATCAGAATAAGGAACATTATAAAAATTGAAATCCAAGTCAGGCATAACTTTTTTAGTGCATGGATCATCATTTTCAAGCAAGAACATGATCTAGAAAGCTTATGGTAAGCAATAAAGGTGGAGAAAGTTATAAAAATTGCCTCTAATAATAAGATGAAACCCCACACAGAAGAAAAATCGAGCAGGTAGTGTAGAAAATCCAAGAATAAGATATGAATTCGTCCATCTAGCACCTTTCTTCATCAAATGAGCAAACCCTAAGCATAAGGAGCAAGAAAGGTAGGGTTTTAGAGCTTTATAGAAATTTCTACCATGGAACAGAAAAGTTCCAACCTGGAGGAAGGTCTAAGGAAGTAGAAGTGCAAGAGAAATGGAGAAGGAAAGAAGAAAATAACTCGCCTTGGTCAGAATCCCTAGAAGATGATCTTGGAAACCCTAGGTAGGGCTAAATATGGAGATCTAGGAGACCTTCTTCTCCAAAAAGAGGTTATCTTCTACATTAGAGCACTTGGTTCTGCATTAAAACATAGGGGAGTCGTTTCTCCAGGTTAAAGGAAAGAGAAAGCAAGCATAGTTTCGAACTTGGGCAAGGAAGAGGTAAATATAGCCCATGGATAACGATGGGAGCAAGTGTGAGGTGTAAAAGTAGCTTCCCCATGTGTCTATGGCCTTAAACTATTAAGAATATACAAGCATACACACAAGAAACTCCCACACCATCCTTATATACCTGCTTAGCTTTCCTTTGTCGAATTTCCCCACCAATCACATAATTCATTAATTGATAGCTACTAAAGGTAGCTCATTCGTGAAGTGGTAAACCCTAAAATACCCTTGGAGAAAACACCTTCAAAGCAAGGTTTAAACAGGCACCCCATGGTTCAACAAGATCAATAATGGTGAGAAAATATCCAAGGAACATAATGCAAGTGATAAATTGCAAAGAAAACCTCTCGATTGGGTAAATTGCAGAAAAGTCCAAAATGTGCATAAAATTGCATAACTTGCTCAAACAGTGTCCAAATTGGACCAAATTTGAAACTTAAGCTTGTCTTATGATTTAAAAGCATATCACAAGGTTATATTGGGGGTTCTAAGCATTAAATTATGGTAATTAATCTTATTCAACTAATTATGCAAGTTTAGGGGCCTTACAACTATAAACCCCTAACATGGATTTTGCCCCCGAAATCCAAGGTAAATAAATATGGGTACTTCCTTTGAACCTTTTCCTATTACCTTCACATGGTTACTTACATATCATGGTGATTTCACATCATTCATACATATATCCTCTTGGGTTATCACAAAAACCCTGAGATAAGAAGACATTCTCAATATGGAATGTAGAAACTTGTTGTGTCATCTGGACAACTCTAGTAGTAATGTTCAAATTTAAATTATATCTATCATCCTAAAATTATATCTATTGTATCAACACATTACTCAAAAGTCATACTTGCTATCTTTTTACCAATCATGGCATGTGTCCCACACCATTCCTTGAAGCATAAAAAAGGCAATGTATCCATCATTTTTTTTACTGACACTAGAACTCTTGTCAGTTCTTTTTCAGTGTCAAAAGAAATGCTGACGCTGGCAGCTGTCATTCCATACAAGGAAACATCATTCCTAGTCAACCTTGTTAGGGGTGAAACAACAACACTATCTTCACCTTACTAGGATTTACACAACCTCCTTAGAAGACACATCATGATCCCATAAAGAAATTTAAACAACCCCATCTCACTCTTGTTCAACTTGTTCTCATAGCTATTGCTGCTTTGACAACCCTAAGGTTTTTGAATAAATATTGATCATATATTTGACCATATTTGAAATACTTTGACATTTCATCATTTAAATCTTGATATAACTTGTATGACATGACTGGAACACTCTGTTCCTCCTATTCATAAATTCTATTTGTACATTGGTTAGTCTATATGACATAACTCTAAACTCATCATGGTCATGTGAATTATGTTAACTCTTATGCATTGATATTTGATCATAGGTTTATCTTAAAGGAACACGATATCACATATCTATTGAACAACAAACCATCTATCCTTGATAGTGGTCTTGCCCAGCTATCACTGAACCATACACAACATTATAGAATCAATTTTTTTTAATTCTTTCCAAACAACATTTAGAGGTTCATCGTCAACTCTCTTTCTCTCTCTAAGGGAGAGAAACACTTGGAATGTTCATTTAATAAACATCTCCAACCTTCACATATTTCTCATACTGTTGATACATCTTGGATACTAGGATTCATTACCTTGGTAACCACCTCATGTGTTATAAGGAACTCACATCCTTATCTCATCTACTTTTATCAACATAATTAAATATCAAGAAATATAAGAGGAGTCTTCATCATTATTGGAAGGTTCAAAAGAAAACTCATCACAAACTTTATGATCTTGGAACCATAGTCCAAGCAACCTTATGCTATAATAAGCTACCCACCCTCATGTTTACAACGAATCCACACATACCAAGTGGTAATGATCCACTTGAAAGATGTGCCCTAGAAAGGAAAGACACAAAGGGAAAAACACTTTCCACATCATAGCAACATTGTTCAACGGTCACTTGAAAAAGGTAACCAATTCTATTTTCATTATACAGGTTACAACTTCTTATGTATCATTTTACCTTTTTCATTTCGGGTTTCTTGCCATTAGCACAGGAATCATCATGATTAACATATCTCATTACTCCTTCCTTTATGGCTATTTATCCCACTTGGGTATGTTCTCTTATTTTATTATGTTTTTCAACCACTTATCAATAGATAAATCATCATATTCCACGGTTTCTTCATTAAACATGGATCATCTGTCTTAATTTATTTCAAATGCCATGCTTATTTTACATTAACACTTTCTTACACACATAGGTTGGTCTGAGATTAACTCAGGTTCCACCTTATTCCTTTGTCATTGTTCCCATTCATTTTCTCATTTTGTACTTGTTATAGGAGTTTTCTCTATCATATGTGGATTTCATACCTTGATTCACATTATAAGCATAGACTTGTCTGTATTTTACTTAATTATCTTCTTGAATCACATCTTTAAGAACTCCTCTTTTCCTTATTTGTATTCAGGTTTAGATTTCATGGTGTTGTATCTTTCTCTTATATTTACCAAACATTCAAGTTTTGATAGATAATGATGCAATTCTCATCTTCTTTAAGGTAGGATTGAGATATTCACACCGTGATTTCTTATTTGTTATGCTCTTTAGATTGTCTCAAAATGACTACTTGATCAGAGTAATCAGAAAGATAACAATCTAAGAGTTCCATACTTACCTTTTCTTCAATAATTGAATACCTGGCCAGGGTATCCAAGTACTGAGATTAGGCAGTATGCATCATGTTTTTGTGTCACGTTCCTAACTTATACATCATCCTAGTCTTAAGTCCTAGTGTCCCTGTAGACTCATTGAACCTAAAGCTCTTATACCAACTTGTGAGAACCTGTTACACTAAACGAGATTACTCAAAACATAAAACACAATCAATCACTAATTAATCACATACCCAAAAATATGGGTAAGTTAAAACGGATTTCAACGTCAGCACCCGCTCAGAAACATTTGCATAAGAGCCCAACATCTTTCTTATATCCATAATTTGCCAAGAATTTGATACAAATTGTTCTATCGTCTTAGCCACCACATATATACACATAAGAACAATATTCATATATGCCACACAAACAAGTATTAATATGCTAACAAAAGTCTGATTCGTTTGAAACACCATATATAAACTTTTCTCACCCGGACCTGAGAGTACAAGGATGAATCTAGGACAAACTAGACATCTAATCAACTTTCTTAAAAATTCATTAATATAGCTCCTCTTTGCTGTCACATGTTTGTTTTTTTCACTTCCGATTACTTAAAAAATGTGGCGAACCACAAGGGTGAGACCCATGTCCCAACAAGATATATAACCTCCAACAACACTTATTGATTACAATATTTTAGGTAATGAGACAGTTTAAGTAGTTTAATCATATATAACAAATAGGCTCAGCAACACTGATGATTAACAAAATACATAAAGGAGAAGATAATAACTATCATCATTAGCCAGACTATCATCCTTTATCTTGTTGACAATATAAGCAATTCAGTAGCATGTGCATATCTAGCATCATGAGCAAGTCTAGTAACATATAATCTCTATCATTATGAATAAGTCTATCCACATAAGCATAGCTAACAACATTATCATGTCTAATAGGTTGAACATACCAACATCATAAAAAGAGCTAACAACATAAGCACAGTTATTTGGATAAGCATGATTAGCATTATATGCATCTCTAGTTACAAAGGCATGGCTAGCATGCTAAACATAACTAACAACATGAGATAGCTAGCATAATGATTATAATCAGCAGTAGCAGTATAGTTATCAACATAATCATGGCTATTGTATGTACGCATCTACAATCTTAAGCATATCCACAATATAAGTATATCTACTATCTCTTAATTACACTAAGCATCATATTTATGTAAAGAGAACAAAGAAGGGTTATCATCCAATGTGATGTGTTGTGTATAACCCTAAACAGATATGCTATGCGGCTATATTACATCTTTTATTATGCCCTAAGGAAATTGAGGATACCACTCAAAATCCAACTGACCACTGCTAAGTCGAAATCAGTCCCATACAAAATCTAGGAAGAGATGGACTCCTAAGATCTTCTCTGCCCCCGGTCAGTACGGGTTCTCCACAGCGATACATAAGGTCAAGTTGCTAACAACCTAGTCCGTCCTTGGTATAGGTCATGACACTAGTGAAAGGAGGTGGGTACACATACCCTACCATCCGAGGTACAACCACAATTGTCCTCCATTCTCATCACATATATAATCACCGAGATACGACCGCAGTCGTTCTCAAACTAATGGCTAGGTATGACCACAGTCATCCTCCCTAAACACTTGAATTCAGGATGACAAGCACCCTGCATACTCATCACTATGCGCTCTGAGTTTCCCTTAGGAATACTCATTTCACCATCTGGCAAGTTCTGACACTCAGATGGATCTATGACACAAGGCACTACATGATTAGAGTTTCAATTGATTAGTTATGCCAATTGGGTGAATTAAAGCTGCATCAAACAAGTGGACATACAAACCCTAATTCACTTCTAACAAGCATATAAATATCACAACTTCAAAAGATATAAAACATGTGAAACATAATTTCTCATCTCATCATCACATGGTACTATTTACTTCCATTCATGAGGCTACACTAGTCTTCATACTATCACAAGATATAAATCCTTTTCACAATATCACAGGGCATCAACCCTTATCAACACAAGAGGATTGCACCTCATTCAGGGCTCAACCATGCCCAAAGGTCATTAAGACAATCATATTATCCCTGCAAGATCATCATTATCTCTGCATGCCTTATAACAAGGATCAACAAAATTACTTACATATAATACACCAGATCAACACAATATTGCATTAATGAGCTAAGAGGTATTCATAAACAATCATAGTAGGGTTATATTAACATTAAGAACATTACTTTGATACATCAACATGCAAGGAATCTAGATATGATTAACTCTCATCATATTCATTATGCACATGTTTAGCATAAGAAAGTCTCAACCATGTGGCTATGATAACCACCAATTAACATATCAAGGTTATGATCATAGTAAGGAGGTTATTCCACCATCATTGCATCATATAAGAATGTTAAACTTGAATACTCATCTTTATCTATTTGCATTAGAGTTAGGTTCACAAGATAAATTATATTAATGTTACCAACCAGTACTCATACCCAAACCCTAACTCACGACATCCCCATTGGATCATGGATGCATAAGGTGAAGCATCACCATCACATTCCATACCATTCTCAAGTATAACCCACACATAAATCAAGATGTAACCATCGGGTTATAGCATACCAGGGTTTCAACAACAGTAACAGAATACTCCATGATTGTATTAGTCATTCAAGGACTATTCATACCCAATTACCATCATTGAGTTATATTAAAGCTAGGTATAACAAACTATACCTCATTAGGGTTACATATCAAGACAATATGATTATCATCCCTTCTATTCATATGAGTGAATAGGTAAGACTACCTTATTAAGGGTAACCCTCCATTTGTTCCATCATCATTCAACCCATATCACCATACCACAATGTCACACAGAACCATTGGATGTTTAAAAGGTAAGACCATTGGTTGTTTACATAAGTAAAAACCTTGGATAAACCACCTATGAAGTCCTTGATTTGTGCTCTAGAAAGAGTCACCATCTAGCCGTAGACATCCCTTGATTAGCAACACAAAAAGTTCCATTGAGAGTAAGGTAAAACCCACAATCGACTGTTCATTTAAAACAAGCCATCCATTGTCAACAAGTAAGCTCCTTAAGTTGATCATATAAAGGAAACCAAATAAATCACATTATTAGGACCAACATATTACATTATCCATCATTCCACTTTATTGGAGGAATAAACATTAGATCTTGACCATTGGGTCAAGTTAAGTTCATATGTTAAAACCATCAATTACAGTATAGGTCTGGCAATTGCATCAAGTGGCCCAAGAAACCATTGGTCTAAGTCTTAATTGATGCTACAACTACAATGATTAACTCACCATAGGTTGTAAAGACCTGATCCACCATCATTAGTGATCATTAAATCACCATAGGTTGTTAGATCAACACTATATTCATTAATCAGCATCATATATTAAGCTAATGTCATCATTGATTGATAACATCAGTAGGGTACTTAATGGTTGGTCATTATACTTCTAATTGATCCAAAACCTGACCTAAGAGGGTGACCATAGGTTGTCACCATAATATGACACCTTTGATCATGACCATCAGTTGTCATGAAGACAACACCATAGGGTTGTTGCAATGGTACCATCATCGGGTCATGGGTTTATAGAAAAAATCAGCTTAAAACCCTAAAATTGACCATTGGTTGATAGGTGCTTAGCACCATAGGTTATCAAACCAACCTGATCCAAGTCATATTATACCTTAGGAATAATGTACACATGATCACAGGTTCATATATAACTGAAGTCAGAACAAGGAACATTATAAAATTGAAATCCAAGTCAGGCATAGCTTTTTTAGTGCATGGATCATCATTTTCAAGCAAGAACATGATCTAGAAAGCTTATGGTAAGAAATAAATGTGGAGCAAGTTATAAAAATTGCCTATAATGATAAGATGAAATCACAAAAAGAATAAAAATCGAGCAGGTAGTGTATAAAATCCAAGAATAAGATATGAATCGTCCATCTAGCACCTTTCTTCATCAAATGAGCAAACCCTAAGTATAATGAGCAAGAAAGGTCAGGTTTTAGAGCTTTAGAGCAATTTCTACCATGTAACAACAAGGTTCCGACCTGGAGGAAGGTCTAAGTAAGGAGAATAGCAAGAGAAATGGAGAAGGAAAGAATAAAATAACTTGCCTTGGTCGAAATCCCTAGAAGATGACCTCGGAAACCCTAGGTAAGGCTAAATGGAACTCTAGGAGACCTTTTTCTCCAAAAATAGGTTGTCTTCTACCTTAGAGCACTTAGTTACACATAAAAAAAGAGGGGAGTCGTTGTTCCAGGTTAAAGGAAAGAGAAATCAAGCATTGTTTCGAACTTGGGCAAGGAAGAGGTAAATATAGCCCATGGATAAGGATGGGAGCAAGCATGAGGTGTAAAAGTAGCTTCCCCATGTGTCTATGGCCTTAAACTATTAAAAATATACAAGCACACACACAAGAAGCTCCCCCACAATCCTTATATACCTACTTAGCTTTCATTTTTCGAATTTCCCAGCCAATCACATAATTCATTAGTTGATAGCTACTAAAGGTAGCTCATCTGTGAAGGGGTAAACCCTAAAATACCCTTGGAGAAAACACCTTCAAAGAAAGGTTTAAATAGGCACCCCATGGTTCAACAAGCTCAAGAATGATGAGATAATATCCAAGGAACATGAATTAAGTGATAAATTGCAAAGAAAACCTCTCAATTGGGTCAGTTGCAGAAAAGTCCAAAATGTGCATAAAATTGCATAACTTGCTCAAACAATGTCTAAATTGGACCAAATTTGAAACTTAAGCTTGTATTATGATTTCAAAGCATATCACAAGGTTATATTAGGGTTATAAGCATTCAATTATGATAATTAATCTTATTCAACTCATTAAGCAAGTTTAGGGGCCTTACACCAAGTATCCCTTTCATTTATGTCCTTTATGTCCTTGTTGTTTAACTAGTGGAATTTATAGTGGTTTGGTGAACAATTATTCACTATTTGTACCAATAAAGGGGTTAATGCACAAATACCTCAGTGAAAGTCTATTAAAGGACCTTGGTTAGGTGTTATAAACCTTAATATAACTTCTTTATGTGTTTTTAAATCATAAAATAAGCATAAGTTTCAAATTTGGTTCAATTTGGATGTTGTTTGTGCAAGTTATGTAATTTTAGGTACATTCTAGACTTTTATGCAATTTACCCAATTGAGGGGTTTTCTTTACAAATTATCACATGCGTTTTTATCCTTAGATATTCTATTACCATTCTCGATATTTTGAACCAAGGGGCACCTAGTTGCACCTTGGTTTGAAGGTATTTCTCTCCAAGGGTATTTTAGGGATTATCCTCTTTATAATTGAGCTTATCTCTAAAAGCTATCAACCAATGGGGTTATTTCTTTGATTGGAGGACGATGGGGATGGCCTAGAAGTCTCCATGGGCTTTTTGGACTGACATTTGATATACAAGAAGTCTGTATGATCTATCCTCTTGCATGGCCATGAAGCCCTAGACTAAGGACACATGGAAAGTCCCATAGACACCTCATGCTTGCCCCCTTCTTTATAAAGCCATGTCTACCCCTTCCCACCTCCCAATCCAAGAAGAAATCCTCTCCTTCTCTTTACCCTAGCTTAGATCATTGTTTCTACTTTTCTTGGCCACTAAGGCACTATCCCAAGGTAAAAGAGAGTGCTTACCTTGGTGAAGAAGGCTCCTAGGGTTTCAAATTTGCTCTATTTAGGGTTTCTAAAGCTCCTTCTTGGTGATTTTTTGACCAAAAATAGTAAGTTTCCTCCTTTCCTTCCCTATTTTCATGTTGTTAGTCTTCCTCCCACATTCTTACAGGTCAGAACCATGGCCTTCAATGGTGAAACCCCACCTAGAGCCTTAAAAACCTCATCTCCATGTTCTTTTGCTAGGGGTTTTCACCTCTAAAGTGGAGAAGGTGCTTCTTCCTTGAGATAAGAGTTTTGTTGGAGAAACTAGCCTCTCTAGATCAAGAACCTTGATGCTTGAACCTTTTCACCCTCCCTAGAGGTGAGTTTCATAACCCCCTTCTCATATATTGCTTACTACATGCTTAAAACTCATGCTTCTATGTTTAAAATCGATGATCTCCATCTCTATTTTTCATGTTCTTCTAGGGTTTTGGTTTCTTGCTGTTTTACCTTCTCTAGAAGATCTAGTTTGGTTACCTATAAATGTCCAACCCTGATCTTGGGTCAAATGGTATTTTCTCACTCTCTCTCACTCTTTCTCTCTCTCTCTTGAAGATTTCTGACTTGTCATTTCCTGATTGGTTCAAATTAAAATTTGATATCTTTTAATCCGCTTATCCAAATTTGACAAATAAATATGTTTTGGAATTTGAAAATTAATCTATATCTTATAGAAATATTTTCAAGGTCTTATTTCATGGTTTGATGAAGGGTGATTTTTGTAAAATGAATTTAATGCATAAAAACCATAAAAAGTACATATAATCATCATAACTCCAAAATTAAAATTAAAAAATGTTTTCTTGATCAGGAGAACCTAACAAGTTCATTAGTGAGGTTTTTAGAGTCTAAATCTGAGTTTCTAAAAATGTCTAAAATTAGGATTTCTATACATAAATGTGCATTATGTACTCTAATATATGTTAATACGTTTAAAATAGGCAAAGAGGAACTTGGACTCAATTAAAGTGGTGAAAGTTAGTGATTGATATCAATAAGAGAATGTGCAATCACTGTTTATGTATGTACATTCTTACACCCTAAGTTGGGATATTTGCAAACCAAGCCCTATATTTCCCTAATGATGCTTAAATGAACCCTAAATCTTCTATTCTTGAATCCTTTGTTATATATGCCTCTAAATCCGTATTGTTTCTCTTTTGTTTAGGTCTTGTACCCCACTACCATGTTCTAATTGATATGATGCTTTTACTTGCCATGATTTCTTTTCTAGCATGTTGATTTTATGGACTATTTAGCTATAGTAGTGGTACTTATGTACAACCACCCATAGATAGGGAATGTGTTATTTCTTCCTGGGGAATGCCTTATTCTCCCCCCATAAAAATATGTGTAGGTGACTGGGAATGTATTAATTCTCCCATCACCTATAGGTTGAGGTTCGGTAGGTCCTTCAACCCTACTTAGTTAATGTAGTCAATATTAATCATGCATGGATTCCTTTACTATATTGATGTTATGGCAAGCATCTATTTGATTATGCCTCATTCTCTTGTTCTCTTCATCTTATGATGAAATATTAGCCTTTACTTTCATGTTATTCCTTATCTTTTGTTCTTGTTCATGATTTGACACATTCCTTGTTTTGTTTCCCTCTTGCTGGGTGATTTCCCAACCACCTAAGTTTAGATCGAGGCGTTGAACATGACCCAGGAGAACTAGCTTCCAACATGAACCTAGCTCTTGGATATGTTGCTTGGAGACAAATTTGAAGTAGTTTAGATTTCCCTATATTTAGATCCTTATGTTGTATCATACATGTAAACCCTTATGGGAGATTATGATGTACTTTTGTAATCTTTTGTGAAAATTGAATATAGTCATTTGTTTAATTCCACTACTACACTTTGTTTGTTTTGAATACCATTTATTGAAGTTTGAAAATTTTGCACCTATTCCAACATACATTTGAGTGTGTTTGGAATGGATGTTTTATTCTTCAAATTCAAAATTTCAGTAAGGTGGTGATCCCACTCCCTTACATGTTCCCAAAATATGCTTGTAAATTAAGGAACTCTTTCAGACACTACGGTAATTGGTGTACCATGAAAAACAAACCATCTCATCAACATAGATTTTTGCCAACTTCTCAGTTGTATAAGTTGTCTTAACTGGAAGAAAGTGAGCTGACTTTGTCAACACGTCAACTATCACCCAAATGGAATCATGACCTTTGTCTATCCTTGGAAGACCAACCACAAAGTACATGGTTATATGATCCCATTTCCACTATGGAATTAGCAAAGGTTGCAATGTCCCTACATGCTTGTTATGCTCTGCCTTGACTTGTTGACAAACTGGACACTTGGCAAAAAATTCTACCACATCACACTTTAAACTTGGACACCAATACAAATTTTTTCAAATTATGATACATTTTTGTACTACTAGGATGCATTGCGTACATTGAGGAATGACACTCCTCAAGCACCATCTTTCTCATACCATCAACATTTGGAACCACAATTATGTTGTGGAAGACACTATCCCATCATCTAACTCATGGAATCCATCATGCTTTTTGCTGCCAAACTCTAATCTGATATTAAGTATCACAATATCATTCTTCTATGCATTTGTGATATGTTGTATCAATGTCATCTTGACCTATGACAATGGCAACAATCCTTCCAATAGAGTTACTTACAACTATACATTCATCTGCCAAATCAACACTAGAATGTTCACTTGTGACACGTCATGGAATGTAATTATGCTTTATATGTAGTTGATGATGAAGATGACTTCATGCTTAGTTCATCAACCACCACATTCACCTTCCCTAGATGATAGTATATCATGAAATCATAGTTTTTAATTAGCTCCATCCATCTTCTTTGCCTCATATTCATCTCCTGATTTGAGAATATACTAGAGATTCTTGTAATCTGTGAAGATCTGACACTTCTCCCCGTACAGATAGTGTCTCCAAATATTTAGGACAAAAACTGTAATGGCTAACTCTAGGTCATGAGTTGGATAGTTCTCCTCGTGTTTCTTAAGTTATCGTGAAGAAAAAGAAATCACATTCTTGTCATGCATCAACACACATGCCAAGCCATTCTTTAAAGCATCACAAAAACAATGTAGCCTTTCCCTTGCTCTGGCAGCACTAACATTGGAGCACTCGTCAACTTCTCCTTCAACAACTGGAAAGAATGCTGGCACTTGTCATCCCAAATAAAAGGAACACCCTTCCTAGTCAACTTCATTAAGGGTAACACTACACCACTTCAATTCTTTATAAACCTTATGTAGTTACCTGCCGGACCTAGGAAGCTTCGAACCTCAGTCAGTGTCTTGGGTTGCTCCCACTTTAGCATTGACTCCACCTTCTTTGAGTCTACACAAACACCCCCTACGTATATGGCATGACTAAGAAAAGACACCTCGGTCAACCAAAACTCGCACTTGCTAAACTTAGCATACAGTCGACACTGCCTCAACAATTCCAGCACTTGAAGAAGATGTTGCTCATGCTACTGAGTGTCTCTAGATTACATTAAGATGTCATCAATGAACACTACCCCAAATTGATCAAGATGCAGTATGAACACCCTGTTTATCAAGTCCATAAACACTGTAGGTGCATTGGTTAGCCCAAACGGAATATCAAGAACTCATGATGACCATACCTAGTCTTAAAAGCAGTCTTAGGTATGTCATTCACCTTAATCCTCAACTGGTGGTATCCCGACCTCAAGTCTATCTTGGAAAATACTATAGCACCTCTTAAATGATCAAACAAATCATCTATCCTTGGAAATAGGTACTTGTTCTTCACTATGACCTTTCTCAACCTTTGGTAGTCTATGCAAACCTTCATAGAACCATCCTTCTTCTTCACAAACAACACCGGAGCACTCAAAGGGGAAGTGCTCGATCGTATGAAACCATTATCCAACAACTCTTGCAACTATTTCTTCAACTCCTTCATCTCAGATGATGCCATCCTATAGGGTGTCTGAGCTATGGGTTGCATACTGGGAACTATATTGATCTAAAAATCAATCCCTCTATAGGGTGGAACACCAAGAAACTCATTTGGAAAGACATCCTCAAAATCACGCACTATAGGTACATCTTGGATACTAGGAATCCTCACCTTGGTGTCCACAACATGTGCCAAGAAGACCTCACACCCTTATCTCTTCAACTTCTCTGCTATCACAGACGATACAAGATAGGTTGGAATAATCTTCCTGTCTCCTTGGAAAGTCCAGAAGACATCCCCATCACAAAATGTTGCAACTTTGGAACTACAGTCCAAAACAACCTTGTACTTCTCCAAAATATCCATCACTAGGAATGCATCCAATCCATGCATATCAAGTGGCATAAGATCCAGTTGAATGTTACATCCCGCGGAAGAAAGTATGAAATATGGACACACTTCCCACAACATAGTGGAACCAACCAAAGGGGTTGCTAGAAAAAGGCTATCTATTTTACTACAAACAAGAATATTACAACTTTTTGTCATTTCTCTGGTGATAAATGAGTGTGTCACACCTGAGTCAACCAAAATAGATATGAAAGAAGAAGCATATAATTCAGAATGAAAAAGTTCCATCTGACCTATCATGACCCATGGGTTGACCCATCCTTCTAGATGACTCATAACATAGAATCTATTTGTCTCATGTTGTTGTCCTCAACCCCTGCTAGCCGGTCCTGATGACCCTATATGTGAGGTTTTTCCATGTCCTCTATCACCACCACTACTGTTAGACTGTTGCTACTATTGTGAGCCCTACCGACTGTGCCTCGACTACTGTGTCACCTCCTCGTCCTTTAGAGGGTACACCCATATCACATGTCCAACTTGTCCACACTTGAAACATGTTCTAGTATCATACTATGGCCTAGATGGCCCTGTCATTGACAGTGAAGCTAAACTATTTGCCCCTGCTGGCGGAAAGCTACAACCTCTCCCTTTACTAGGGCATCATTGTTAATATACTCGTGCTCTTGGCGCAGAAAAATTTGATGTCTATTGTGGCTGCTGATACTGCGGTGAAGAGAACCCCGACATCTGGAATCTACCAGATGATTATCCTTAGAACTGAGTTTCTCTTCCTTACATTGTCTTCTCACTTCTCCATAGCAGGCCTCTCTATCCTCCGCACATACTCCACAAAGGTAGAGAACTTCATCCTATTCTCCAAAGCTGATGTTGTCACAACTCAGAGTTCAAAACCTTCTCAAACCTCTGGATTCTCTCCTTCTCTGTGGTTGCCACGTGAGGACACAACCTCAACAACTCCATAAACCTCACCTCATAGTCATTGATAGACAATGACCCTTGGCGCAACCATTCAAACTGGGTTGTCTTCTCATCCAGGTATGTCTCAGGGAAGTAGCGGCTCACAAACTCTCGTGAAAATTGTTCCCAACTCATTGCAACTCATAGTCTCTTCTCCTCCTCTATGGCCCACCAATGTTTAGAACTACTCTTAAAAAAGTAAAATGCAACCTTCACCTTGATCTCATCCGGTATGTTCAGGATCTTAAATGCCTTCTCCAACTTAATTAACCACATGCCATCGTCTACCGAGTCCATTGTACCTGCATAATCGGTGGCTCCCAAGCGTGTCAGCCTCTCAAAGGTCTTTCCTAGACTCTAAGATTCCACATTTGGGATAGGTGCCATAGGTTGAGGTGCAGGAACCCTATCAAATAAATGTGTAATAGTTGACATGAGTTGTCCAAACATGGACCATAAGGCTGGGTTAGCCATGGTAGAAGGGTCAAACAGAGGCGGTCGGGGCTGTTCTAGCCCCAAATAAGGTACTCTTCCATCTGGTATTGGCCTCCTGTCGTCACCTTCTGGCGCTACATAGCTACTTTCAACATGCTCTTGATGTTCTCTAGACATATATGCATAACCATAAGTTATGATTAGATATGTTGGATTATGTAAGAACAGACACAAAACCTAAGTCGTGTATCCATGTAGACTCGACAAACCCTAAGAACTAATACCAACCAAACTGTGGTAACCTGTCACACTAAATGAGATTACTTAAAATGAAAACCCAGTCGATCACTAGTTAATCACATCACTAAAAAGGTGCATATTAAAACCAAATTAAACATCTCAAACATTTCTAAGAACATTTACATCTAGGTTCAACATCTTGCATAAAAGCACATACCATATTTGGTATCTTTACATATGTTTAGTGGCCTTAGCCGCAACCTATAAACAAAAGATATTGTCCACGCACACATCATGTACAATATTAGCATACTGTCAAAAACTCGAGTCAGTATAGATTATCTACAAAATTGCCCCGCCTGGACCTGAGAGTACATGGACGACTCTAGGACATACTAGACAACCATCCAACCTTCTTCCTTTATTTATCTCCAAGTTACTTCTCCTTGCTACCATGGGCCCAAAGATGCTCCTGTTGACCACCTAAAAGATGTGGTAACCCACAAGCTAACACCCACGTCCCAGTGAGAGATATTACTCTCAACAACATGTATTGCTAGCATTTGATTATATAACTAAATAGATAAAGTAGATAATTTTACAGAATGGAATGATTATCATAATATTTGAAGGAATAGGTAAATCTAACACTATTTAAACAATTGATTTCTCTTACCACATTATACATCATCCACACACTTGTTGTATACAGATTTAGCATAAGATTTCATCAAACATAAGAACTATGATTTTCTCAAAGTAACATAGTAGGGTTTCCGTTAGCATTACGAGAGTATCCCCTCATAATTACAACATTAGAGGAAGACAGATATATTAAACCATCAACACTTAATCATTTCAACTAAGATTCAACAAGGTGGAATGGATTGTTATCATGGATGTATTCAACCAAAATCAAAATCATCGGATCATGTACACTAACAAGACTATTAGTTCATATAGCACAATTATAGATTCATAAACCACACAAGGCATAATCAACAAATCACAGGCTTTAACAAAACCATCGATTTCCATATTAAGTAAAACCATAGGTTCCTTTGGTACACTAGGAAAAACCTTTGATCAATTCAAGGACTTAGCAAAAACCTTCCATTCATGTACTAAATAAAACCATCGGGTCAAGTACTTAGTGAAGCCATTGTTTCTTAAATGTAGTTGGTTAATCATCTCATAGAGTAGTAAAGTCATCAGTTGCAAGCAATAGGTAAGTTAGCATATGTGAGCAATAGGTAAGCCATTGGTTGTGAGAAATAGGTAAGCCATTGGTTCTCAATACTAGGTTAAATCAGTTCTTCTACACTAAGTAAAAACCACCATTTCAAGTGCTAGATAAACCATCATTTCACCTACTTGATGAGAGCATCAATTTGGGTATCAAGTATGACTATCGATTCATGAATGGAGTGTAACCATCATTTCTCAAGCTAAGTAAATTCATCATTTCACTTACTAATGAAACCATCAATTGCCATGCACAAGTAAAATTGTCAAATCAGAGACTAAGTACAAACCATTGGTGCGATCCTGCCAATGGCATTACACACAACTCAATTGAGACTTGAATGGATGCAACTCCTCGAACGGAAGCACACAGGTCGATTAAACTTTCAAATTTATAATGACCTACACTCAATACACTCGCACAAACTAAAACCCTACACCCGCAAGTGCACGGGGTCGTGTCATAGTATAGGAGGGCGACAAGTATAGGGTCGATCCATAGGGAGAAAAGAGGGCACTAGAGCTAGGTTAGTTTGTGGTGCTAGGTTCCTATCGCGGAGACTAGGGTCAAGGGTTTAAAGTTGATTTGATTGTTAAACTAAGTTGAGAAAGAAAGGAAGACAAGAAAGAACAAAACCTAAGTTAACCCTAGACAATTAATTCTACTAAGCAGGAAAAGACAAGGCAATCAAAAAAATGAGAAGAGAACAATCTACACTAAGGCAAGCAAGACAAGGCAAAAGAGCAATTAAAGACCTAAGCTAGGAAGAACAAAGCAAGAACAGGGCAACAAGCTATCTAAGCAAGAAAAGGGCTAATTAAGCTAACACTAGATAAGCAAGATGGAAACTATGGTTTTAAAGCAATTAAGGGAGATGTGGGTTGTTTAGGGGATGCACTTATCAATTAAGTTGGGGGTGACATGTGAACATTATGATTCCATTTAGATTATCAAACCAAACAACAAGTTAGAGTCTAATGAATTTTCCTAAGCTACTAACTGGCCATGGATATGCTAGGTTGTGTATAGGGGAACTAGTCCCCAATACTCCCTACTACCCTTGTGAGGATAAATTGGGTTAGGGTTGGGTGTAATTCAATTATAGTCTAAAAACACCTAGGTTTCTAGGTTAGTTGATTTTAGGATGATTAGGGGCTGAGATTAGTAATGGGGGTGGAAGTGAGGTTTTAGGCCTCCCATAGCTCCATGCTAAACACACCAAATTCATCTAAACTAGCTACTTAGATCCCTAAACTAGGGTTATGAAGATTGATTAGGATGTAGGAGGATGGGTAGCTAGCTAGGGATCTAAGAATTGGACCTAGGAGCCAATCACAAAATTCACACATATAATCAATTTCTCTAAATTCCCAACTGATTTCAAACACAAACCAACAAGAAATTTATGGAGATTGAGATAGAAATAGAACATGATCATTGGAAAATGGAATTACAAAGTTTATATATCATTTCCCTCCAACATGGTATCAAAGTAACATTTTACACACCAAACAGCCAACCCAAGGGGCCTAGCTACTCATAACAATGTAAAGTACAAAAAGAAGGGAGAAGGAGATATAAGAAGCCATGGAGCTCAGTGTAGATGAAGAATTCCTCCACTTCAGCTGCTGCAGGATGTCCTCCTCTCTTCTCCAAGGTGTAGGGGCATAGAATGGTGGTAGAAATGGGTGGAAATGAGAGGAAACCCAAGGGGCCTAGCTACTCATAACAATGTAAAGTACAAAAAGAAGGGAGAAGGAGATATAAGAAGCCATGGAGCTCAGTGTAGATGAAGAATTCCTCCACTTCAGCTGCTGCAGGATGTCCTCCTCTCTTCTCCAAGGTGTAGGGGCATAGAATGGTGGTAGAATTGGGTGGAAATGAGAGGAAACTAGGGTTTTGATTGTAGAAAAGGTGAAATGGAGGTGGAAATGGAGTGGAATGGCTAAGGGGCAAAATGGGGAGCTAAGAGGTGGTAGAAGGTAGCTAACCTCGCGCTGGAGCCACCGCATAGGTATATATAGGTGAAGCACTAGGTCAAGTAGGGGTAGTATGGGAAAAACAATGCAAACGTAGCTAGGTTTTTGTAGGTAGCACGGCCGTGGTGGTCATCATGGCCGTGGTGGGGAGGGGAGAGAATGGTCGTGGTGGATGGGAACGACCATGGTGAGAAATGGGGAAAAATCACAAGAGTATGTCAATTTTGTACTGAAGGTGGCACGACCGTGGTGGGGTTAGGGTAGCATGCCCGTGGTGGCTTGAAATACACATGTCATTCTCTGCTCCACGGCCGTTCTGCCTCTGCTGCTACACAGTCGTGCAAGGGGGCACTGCCATTCTAGGTCAGTGCACCACAACCGTTATGTGTGGCATGCACATGGTGATTCTAGCTTTGGTTGAGGATGACTTTATTGATTTGCAAGTGTCCTAGCACTACCGTTCTGTGGTACCACGACCGTGTTGGTCTCTGGATCAACACTTTTGCTTGATTTTGTGGATTTTCTTGGACAACTTTACTTCAATGGATCTTGGCCACTAGGGGTAGGTTGAGGGAGCATCAAACTTTACTTTGGGTCTCTCCAAGGGCAGAGAAACCCTAGGATCACTCCTTTTCTCTCTCTTCCATCACGCATGGTCCAAACACATGAATAACATGCAAATAATGTCCATAAGTGCATTTTATACAAATATACATAGTGAGGGAAATAACATGTAATCTAATAGGTATAGATGCAATTGAATTGCAATAAGAAACAAGATGAAGCCCTAAAATAGGGCTCAATCACCACCCCAAACTTAAAAGATACTTGTCCTCAAGTATGTTCCAGCTCAATCTCTCTACAATTTTTCCACAATCAAGAAATGACAAATGCAATGCAAAGGATGATTATTGCTAAATGGGATCAATAGTTACTAAGTACATGCATTCCACCTCTCTCCTCTCCTGCTTTCACAAACCAATTATGAAAAGAGCACAAACCATATTAACTTCAAATATAGTGCATGAAACACACAAGTTATCCATATGTCTTTCATGTAGTTTTGGGTAAACCGTTTCATGATAGCGTTAATCAAGGATGACTAAGAGTGTTGTTTCACCTTCATGCATTCAACCTTATGTTTCAAATCACACCAAATGACCCACATGGCTACGGAAATGGAAAAATGAGCTTGGTTTTATGTTTCCTAGCTCAATGGGTATGAAAATGGAAGAAAGGATTGTGGTATGCTTTTGGAGTGCTTTTACACACTCATCTTTTCTTCATTTTGATGCTCTTAAATAGGAGCATCTTGTATTTTATTTTTATTTATTTTTATTTTTCTTTGCCCTTGGAGTAGATGGGGCACATATTGATGAGAGTGAAGTGGTGAGATGTAGATGTGGCCACCCCAAAATTTTGGAGGTGGACAAGGCTGATGTGTGCACTTTGGTATCCTTTCATGGGGCGGGGGGGGGGGGGGTAAGAAGATGGTGAGTGAAGAGTCCGGTCAAAGAGGGGTCATTGGTGTGATTATCAACATAAGGTCTCCTACATGAAATTAATCCAACACTTCATCCAACAATTTCACACCACATGAATGAACAACCTGAAATTGATACTTTTATCAAGTGATTTCATAGGCACTAAGTGCTCATAGCTTGCTCAAAGTCACAATCCAACCAAAGCATTCACAAACACAAGAGAGGTGGTGTGCATGTAAAAAGTCAAGAATTGATACCATTTGGCAATAAATGATGATAATTCACTTACATTTGTCAAAGGTCATCATTTTTAATCCAAAAAGTAGAGATTGGGTTGAAACACACTTTTAGGCAAGAAATCTCAAATTTGGGCAAAATTGGTCAAAACGGTGCCAAGTTGCCTTCAATCACATCTAAGCCTATATTATTGAAATTAAAGGAGTAAACAAGAAAATCCTATCTAAAACATGCAAAAGTTACCAAAAATCTACATGACATGCAATGCATGGGAAAAAGATCAATTTTTTTGAAAATTACATAAAAATGACAAGAAAGTGAACTACATGACATGTAGGTATGCAAAGTAGGTAAACTCTAAATTAGATAGCAATAACAAACAAAAAGTGACCACATGAGACAGGAAATAAAAAAAATAAGCTAAGAACTGAGGGCTTACTGCCCTACCACCCCAAACTTTTGAATCATGGTGTCCCCAACATGAAACTAAAGCTTAGGAATGGTAGGGTAGAAGTCATGGTTATGGTGGTGTGGGATCCCGTGGTGGGCCAGCCTATGGAGGTGGATGCTGGTAGTAATGGCCCCAGTAGTCCACCTATGGAGGCGGGTATGTCTCCTAATAACTAGAAAGGGCTCCCCAAAAATCCTCCCCCCATTGGGGGTTCCTCTACACATGCGCATGCTAAAACTGGTACATGTGGTTGATTTGATGATGCATCTACTGCTGATCTTACCACATGTCTTGTCGTGTCTTCTGAATCACCTCCAACTATACATGGATGGATGACATGTCGTATGCATTTGTTGAAGGTGGTAGCACCTCAAAGTCCTCCTCTCTCGGTCGTGTGCAGTGTGGCTGCTAAAAAATGTGCTACTCCTCTGGCACATTCATCTCTCCTTTTCTAGGACCCCTCTCTTGGGTGCTCCTCCTTATACTATGATATCAACCCTGAAAAGTTATCTGGTGGTATCACATCCATGAGAAGGGGGGTGGAGTGGTATGGGAGTTCCAAGGTAATTCCAGGGTGCCCGGGGTTTAGAACATAAATGATCTTGCTATCTTTGAGGGATATCAATTGGGACCTAGCATGATAGTTCAGATTAACATATTTGCTTCCTTCTAACTTGGTAAAACCATCTAGATTGCAGCCCCACTGCCTTCTCCATTGTGGCGATAAGCCCCCCATGATGAATTGATTTTTAATCTTGGAGGGAATTGTCTTCAAGTGGTCAATCACCATGGCACCTATGTTTACAAATCCCCTACTTGCAATTGTGACCATAATCTTTTTCCGAGCAACATCCTTGATTGTCATAACGGCCAAACAAAGTGTTAGCTAGGACCTTCTATAGGTATCTCATGAAGGGGTTGTAAATCTTGTTGGTCTTGGATTTTCCTACAGAAAAAGTATCTTGACCAGTAATTGCCTTCCACATCTTAGAGTAATCTACGCTACCACTCTTGTCAAGTCTTTCCTCATTGAATTTCTCTACCATTTCTGAATTGGGGGCAAAGATAGCATTGATTTGGAAAGATTTAAGCACATGTGTTGAGCTATTCATCTTGAACCTGATGGCATCTTATCCTTGGTATTGTACCTTCTCTAAGGCTGTAAAGAATTCATGAGTCATCTCTAAGTATGTTTCTTAAACCTCAATCAAGATCTTGTATAACCCACAACATTGCATTTGACTCTTGAATGTGTAGTTGATCCCTAGATCTTGCACGGTATCCTTACATGCATATCTAGTGGGGATTACCCTCCTTGTCAAGCACTCGGGGTGGAGAGGTCTCACCACAGCTCTTCTTGTCATTCCCCTTCTGTAGGTGGTTCCCTATGGTTGCTTTCCCACCCATTTCAGCTTGTCCTCTTCTAGCTTGGACACAGTCCACTGGTTCATCTTCCATCTCCTCACTTTTAGTATCAACTTCCTGCTCTTCTGCATAAGTGTGTGACCCTGAACTTGTGTCTAAGTTCAAGGGCACCCTCTCAAATCTTGCACTAGGTCGAGCTGATGAAGTGGAATGTCTTATCGGAGCTAGTCGTGGCGGTAAGAGTGAGGAAGATGCCTCATTTGTTTTCTTAGCCCTCCTCTCGTGAGCCGGCGCATCAACATTAACTAAGTCCACTATGTTCTCCATCTCTTCTTCTTCTTCCTCCTCCTCTTCGGGGTTGATGTAGCTTGGATCCAAAGTATGGCCACTGGAGGAGGATCAGTGTTGAGAGGCGCTCGTCTATGTTGACCATCGAAGGGATCACAAAATTGAATTTGACGGTGATGAAGCACTGCCGGATTGCTGAGACAAATTGGAGGCCCATTTGCTGTGGCTTTTGCCTCCGGTGAGGATGTCCATCATCTTCATTACCCCCTTTCTGATTACCTTGCCTATGCTCTTCATCTTTGCAAGGATCTTTGGTGAAAAATGAGCAAGAATAGCACCAAATGTGACTCCGGGTTGTAGGGGTGGATTCTCCTTGGAGGTGGAGAAATATATGGCAACAGAGAGTGGAAAATGGAGTTGGAGGTAGGGTAAGGTGATTGGGGGCCAAAGTGAACTCAAATCCATAATTTAGGAGCAAGAGGAGTTGATTTGGGGGTGAAGGAGGCTTTCCCTAGTCGCCACTCCACGCAAAACGACTGTGCTCTGTCACAAAAATGACTTTTGGGTCGTGCTAGCTCGGGCAAAATCGAGCCACTTAAGTGTTGGGCCCGGTCCAGTATGGCCGTTCTGGCCAGCACGGTTGTGCTTCCTAGGCCCAAAACTCAAGTTTTCCCTGTTGAAATCCAACCGACACGTCCATATTGTTGAAGGCCAAATCTTGCATTTTCCCTGTGGAAAAATCATCTTTACTAGTACAGCCGTTTCACACCAGAACGGCCATGATGGGCTATGTCAGTTCAAAAATCTTCAGAAATCATCAAATCATTTCATCATTCATAATTCAATCATTTTGAATGATCCCTTTGATTTTGTATCAATCATTTTTCACTGAATGTGCCTCATTTCTCAACTTGCACCTATTTCACCTGTCATTTCATCAAAACTAAAACAAAAACTATCAAGAACAAGTGTGTGTGTATGTGTCTTTTTAGGTTTTTGTAAAAATAATGCAAATGTATAAAAAATGAGAGGTTGGGTGAAAAATTCCCCAAACCTAGGTGGGTTGCCTCCCACAAGCACTGAGTTTCTTTCCTTTAGATTGGCTTCTTGGTGATTCTTCATTCACTCATATGTTTGGCATTCTCATGTGTCCATTCTTGCAAAACATGCATCCCTCATTTGCACTCAATCTGTGTTCCTCATCCCTTTGATCACAATAATCATCATCAATTGTTCCATATTGATATCCTTTTCTCAAATGATCATTCGGTCCCTATCTCAGACTCACCGGATTGGGGTTTTGTACATGTTGATCTTGATATTTGTGTCCATGAATGAAACTGTCATGGTGCCACTGCATACATGAATCTCGACATCAGCTATAGATAAGAATGGCCTTCCCAAGATGATGGGAATCTTCCTATCCTCCGACTCCATATCAAGAATAATGAAATCCGCTGGGAACACTACACCTTTCTCTTTGTCTATCATCACCAAGACATCATCCACTCTCCCCCTAGGAACTTTTATGAATCAATCTGCCAATTGGAGAGTGCAATGTGTCGGCTTCAACTTGCCTAAGCCCAGCTCAACATAGACATTCTATGTCATCAAATTCACACTAGATCCCAAGTCAAGTAAGGAACTGTCTATGCGATGTCCCCCTATATATCTAGGTATGAGTGGGGCTCCTGGGTCTTTTCTCTTCACGAGGAGTGAATGTTGTATGATGGAGCTCACTTGTTCAATTAATTTCACCTTCTTGGGTATCCTCTCTGTTGACCTTCTCTTCACAGTGCATAAGTTCTTCAGAAACTTAACATATAATGGAATTTGCTTGATAGCATCCAACAATGGAATGTTGACCTTCACTTGGAGAAACACCTCAAGAATGTCAACATTGTGCTTTTGTCTCCACCTTGCTTCCAATGGCTCATCTAATGCTTTAATGAATGGTGGCTCACTTGCTTTGGCCTTTATTTTGTCAACATGAGGTGGAACACTAGGGATGGTGGGACTTGCAAATGGAGTATGAGGTGGAGCACATGGTATTCCAAAATCAACATGATGTATCACTAAATCATCTTCGGCAATTTCAATCACAATATCACCACTTGGTTGCCTTTACTTTGCTTTTTCAACCTTTCTTTGACTTGTGGGCTACTCAAGAGATTTCCCACTCCTTCAAACTATCACAACACTTCCTTACTCATGGTGGAGAGGGGGATCTAGTTGTGGCTATGGAGGAGGTGGTGGTGACACTTGGTGTTGAAATTAAGATGGAGGGGAGAATTGAGGTTGGAAGGTGAATTGTTGAGAAATTGGTGGTGATGGAGGGGGAGGTGGTGTATAAGGCTTAGGATCACCTTAGAAGTGATAGATGGGATGCACTTGCATCGGAGGCGGGCTATAGAAAACTTGAGAAGAGGGCATTGGTCCACTTGCTTCACAGTAGCTTATGATGGGTTTTGAAGACAACTTTTCCTCTTGGAGAGCAATTATGGAAGATGGATGCTCTATTCTCTCTTCTAGCTTTGCAACATCTTTTTGAACATCATCAAATATTTTCAATCTAGAGAGAACCTCTTCCTCAAACCTTGAGCTATATTTTGGACTTTGTGGATCTAGGTAGGTATAGGGGTGAGGTGTCTTCTTTTCTTTACCATGGAACTCAGTAGAATTGACCGGGTGGCAAGGAACATTTGTCACCTGGTTCTTCATGAAGATCACCATGTCACCAAGAATCTTCATCACTTGTGGTCTTGAGTCATTATGAGTAGGAGGTGTCACACCAAAGGCATATCCCCCATCATTCATCATGCCATAAGCTCGAATTCTTGACCCTTTAGCTAGCTGCTCAAACAAAGGCCATATCTCCTCAAGTGGTCTAGCATGAAAACTCCTCCACAAGAAGAATCCACTATATCTTGGTCCTTTAGAGATAAACCAAAGTAGAATGATTGAATTAGATACCACAAATGGATCTCATAGTGCGGGCACTCTCTTAAAATCTCTCCCATGCATTGTGGAATTGTTCATTGCCCATTTGAATAAAACTTGTCATGACACACTACATTTGTGTCAATCTTGCTATAGAGTAGAATTTCCTTAGGAAGGCATTCTTCGTTGCTTCCCAAATCATGATGTCCCTTCTAGAGTCATATCAATCTTTGTCTCTAACTTTAAGGGAGAAGGAGAACAAGGTCAACCAGATTGTGTCGCCACTAGCCGTTGGCATCCTGAAGGTGGAGCATACTTTAAGAAAGGAGTCCAAGTGCTCGTAGGGGTTCTCACTCTCTGAGCCGTAGAAGATGGGTAGGATCCCAAGAAGACCTAGAGGGATAGAGAATGGCTCCCCTGGAATTTGATCAACCCTGCTCACAATTGGCCATTTGTAGTTGCTAGGCATGAAGTAGTCTTCAAGTGGCTTGTGGGGTGCATTTTGGCCTTCCATCTTGTCTTCTCCCAGGTGGCTTGTGACGTGCACAAAGCACAACCAAACAAAATAGGGCAAGTTAGTAAACCATATACACAAAGAATGCAAAGAATAATGAATAAAGAATAGAAATGATGAGGGCAGTAGGAAAAGTCAAAGCAAAACTAATTGGCTAGGCCGAGCGCCTTTCTCCTCGGCATGATGCCAGAAACCTTGGTGCGCTCCCACCAATGACATTACACACCAGTCAATTGAGACTTGAATGGATGCAACTCCTAGAACAGAAGCACATGGGTGGATTAAACTTTTGAATTTATAATGACCTACACTTAATACACCCGCACAAACTAACACACTACACTCGCAAGCGCACGGGGTCATGTCGTAGTATAGGAGGGCAGCAAGTATAGGGTCAATCCACATGGAGAAAAGGGGGCATTAGAGCTAGGTTAGTTTTTGGTGCTAGGTTCCTACTGTAGAGACTAGGGTCAAGGGTTTAAAGGTGATTTGATTGTTAAGCTAAGTTGATCAAGAAAGGAAGACAAGCAAGAACAAAACCTAAGTTAACCCTAGATAATTAATTCTACTAAGTAGGAAAAGACAAGTGATTCAACCCTATTTTAGGGCTTCATCTTGTGTCATTTTGCATTTCAATCACATCTATACCTGTTAGATTACATTTTATTTCCCCTAATATGCATATTTGTGTAAAATGCACTTATGGACATTGTTTGCATGTTTTTAGGCATTTGAACCACGCTTGATGGAAGAGAGAGAAGGAGTGATACCAGGGTTTCTCTACCCTTAGAGAGGCCCAAAGTGAAGTCCAATGCTCCCTCAACCTACCCCTAGTGGCCAAAGATCCAAAGAAGCAAAGATGTCCAAGGAAACCCAAAGAATCAAGCTCAAGTGCAACTGCAGACAGCACCATGGTCATGCCATAGAATGTCCGTGCAAGGGACATCCACCACAACCATCCTACCTAGCACGAATGTGCTACAGAACTGAAGAATGGGTGTGGCGTTGCACCACAACCACCATCACCCCACCCACCATGGTCGTGCTACCCAACACGACCATTCTACCCTCACCCCACCACGACCGTGCCAGTTTTAGTACAAAAATGACCATCGACCTATGATCTTACCATTTTAATTCACACGATCGTTCTACCCCACCATGACCATGCTCACCCCTACCCACCACGGTCGTGCTACTCACAAAATCTAGCTACTTTTTCCACTACATTTCCCACTTTACCCCTACTTGACCTATTGCTTCCTCCCCACCTATATATAGGTGGGTGGCAGCTGGAGGCTGAGGTTGGCCACCCCTAGCTACCTTCCACCACCTTCTAGCTCCCCATTTTCTCCCCTTAGCCATTCCACTCCATTTCCACCTCCATTTCACCATTTCTACCACCAAAACACTAGTTTATCCTAGTTCCTACCCATAATCCCCTTCATTCCACACCCTTGCACCTTGGAGGAGAGAGGAGGACGTCTTGTAGTAGCTAGAGAGGAGGATTTCTCCATCTACACTTTGTGTGTGAAATCACTTAGGAATTCAGGGAAATTGCTTATATGTGTGAATTTTGGGATTTATCCCTAGGTCCAATTCATGGATCCCTAGGTTGCCTCCCATCTTCCTACATCCTAATCAATCTCCCTATGCCTACGTGAGAGATCTAAGTAGCTAGATTATGTGACTCTAGTTAATTAGCATGGAACCTTCTCAAGGCTAGAATGTGGGGAAATTAGGGTCCAAAACCCTAATTTCATCTCCCCATTACTACCCTCGGCCCCTAATTGCCCTAGGAATGCCTAATATAGAAACCTAGACTTGCCTAGACTCTAATTGAATTGAACCTAATTCCTAACCCAATTGAGCCTCGCAAGGGTAGTGGGGAGTGTTAGGGATTAGTTCCCCTATACACAACCTAGCATATCCAAGGCTAGTTAGTAGCTTAGGTTAATTCATTAGACTTTAGCTTTTTGTTTGGTTTGGATAATCTAATTGGAATCATAATGTTCATATGTCACCCCCAAGTTAAGTGATAAGTACATCCACAAAATAGCCCACACATTCCTTAATTGCTTTAAAACCCTAGTTTTCATCTTTCCTAGCTAGTGTTAGTTTAGTTAGCTATTTTCTTACTTAGTTAGCTTCTTGCCCTATTTTTTCCTTATTCTTGCTAGTTTATCTCTTTACTTGCTCTTGTGCTTTTCTCTTACTTGCCTTAGTGTAAACTGTCTTTCCATATCTAACTTAGTCTTTTCCCTACTTAATTAGTCATAATCTAGTCTAGGGTTAACTTAGATTTCATTCTTGTCTTTAATTGCTTTCTTGTTCATCCTTAGTTAACAATCAAATCACCTTCAAACCTTTAACCCTAGTCTCCATAGTAGGAACCTAGCCAAACTAACCTAGCTCTAGTGCCCCCTTTTCTCCCTATGGATCGACCCTATACTTGCCACCCTCCTATACTACGACACGACCCCGTGTGCTTACGAGATAATGTTTTAGTAGACATAGGTGTGCTTAAGTCTAGGTCCTTATAAATATTGAAAGTGAATTCACTCGTGTCCCTCCGTCCTTAGAGTTCCATCCATTCAAATATCAATTGAGTGGTGTAAAGCCATTGGCAGGGTGCACCAAGCTTTCTGGCACCGTTGCCATGGAGAAAGGCACTCGACCTAGCTAGTTAGTTTTGCTTTGACTTCTCCTATTGCCCTCATCATTTCTATTCTTTATTCATTATTCTTTACATTCTTTGTGTATATTTGTTTACTAACTTGTTCTTTTTTGTTTGGTTGTGCTTTGTGCACATGACAAGCCATTTGTGGGAAAACAAGATGGAAGGCCAAAATGCACCCCAAAAGTCGCTTCAAGACTACTTCATGCCTAGCAACTATAAATCACCCATTGCTAACAGGGTTGATAAAATGCCAGGAGAGCAATTCTCTATTCCTCCAGGTCTTCTTGGGCTCCTACCCATCTTCTATGGCTTGGAGAGTGAGAACCCCTACAAGCACTCAGACTCCTTTTTCGAAGTATGCTCCACCTTCAGGACGCCAACGGTGTGATGATACAATCCGGTTGATCTTGTTCTCTTTCTCCCTCAAAGATAGAGCCAAAGATTGGTATGACTCAAGAAGGGACATCACGAGTTGGGAAACAATGAAGAAAGCCTTCTTGAGACAATTCTACTCTATAGCAAGGTTGACACAAATGCGGCGTGCTGTGACAAGTTTTAGTCCAATGGGTAATGAGCAGTTTCATAATGTATGGGAGAGATTTAAGAAGATTTTGAGAGAGTGCCTGCACCATGAGATCCCTTTGTCGAATCTAGTTCAATCATTCTACTCCAGTTTATCTCTAAAGGACCAAGACACAATGGATTCTTCTTGTGGAGAATTTTTCATGGCTAGGCCACCTGAGGAAATATGGCCTTTGTTTGAGAAGTTGGCTGAAGGATCAAGAATTCAAGCTTCTAGCATGATGAATGAAGGGGGATATGCCTTTGATGTGAAACCTCCTACTCATAATGACTCAAGCCTGCAAGTGATGAAGATTCTTGGTGACATGGTGAGCTTCATGAAGAACCAGGTGACAAATGTTCCTTACCACCTAGTCAATTCTATTGAGTTCTATGGTGAGGAAAAGAAGACACCTCATTCCTATAGCTATCAAGAGCCACAAAGTCCAAAATATAGCTCAAGGTTTGAGGAAGATGTTCTCTCTAGATTGAAAATACTTGATGATGTTCAAAAAGATGTTGCAAGGCTAGAAGAGAAAGTAAAGCAGCTATATTCCATAATTTCTCTCGAAGAAGAAAAGTTGTCTTCAAAGCCCATCATGAGATACCATGAAGCAAGTGGACCCATGCCCTCTTCTCAAGTTTTCTATAATTCACCTCCCATGCAAGTGCAACCCATTTACCATTTTCAAGGTGATTCCAAGCCTTATACTCCACCTCCCCCTCCATCACCACCATTTTCCCAACAATTCACCTTCCAACCTCAATTCTCTCCTCCACCTCAATTTCAACCCCAAGTGTCACCTCCACCTCCTCTACAGCCACAACTAGCTCCCCCTCTCCACCATGAGCAAGGAAGTGTTGTGACAGTTCTAAGGAGTGGGAAATCTCTTAAACAACCCGCAAGTCAAAGAAAGGTTGATAAAGCAAAGCAAATGCAGCCAAGTGGTGATACTGTGATTGAAATTACCGAAGATGATTCAATGATACATCCTATTGATTTTGTGATACCATGTGCTCCAACTCATACTCCATTTGTAGGTCCTACCATCCCTATTGTTCCACCTCACATTGATGCAAGCAAGGAAAAAGCCAATGATCCTCCATTCATTGAAGTACTAGATGAGCCACCAGAAATGAGGAGGAGGCAAAAGAACAATGTGGATGTTCTTGAGGTGTTTCACCAAAGAAGGTGAAGTTTACTGAACAAGTGAGCTCCATCATACAACATTCACTTCCCATGAAGAGAAAAGAGCCAGGAGCCTCACTCATACCTAGTTATATTGGGGGACATCACATAGACATGTCCTTACTTGATTTGGGATCTAGTGTGAATTTGATGCCATATAATGTCTATGTTGAGCTGGGCTTAGGCAAGTTGAAGCTGGCACATTGCACTCTCCAATTGGAAGATAGGTCTATAAAAGTGCCTAGGGGTAGAGTGATGATTTCTTGGTGATGACAGATAAAGAGAAAGGTGCAGTGTTCCCGGCGGATTTCATTGTACTTGATATGGAGCCAGAGGGTAGGAAGATTCCCATCATCTTGGGAAGGCCATTCTTATCTACAGCTGATGCCAAGATTCATGTACGCAATGGAACCATGATGGTTTCATTCATGGACATGAAGATCAAGATCAACATGTACAAAACCCCAACCCGACGGGTCTGAGATAGGGATATTGGACATGATCACTTCATAAGTCCGAATGATCATTTGAGAAAAGGAGATCAAGATGGAACAATTGATGATGATTACTGTGATCAAAGGGATGAGGAAAATAGATTGAGTGCAAATGAGGGATGCATGTTTTGTAAGAATGGGCACATGAGGATGCCAAATGGATGAATTGCTGAATAATCACCAAGAAGCCAAGATGAAGGCAAGAAACTCAGTGCTTGTGGGAGGAAACCCACCTAGGTTTGGGAATTTTTTACCCAACCTTCCATTTTTGATATGTTGTCTTTGTTTTTACACTTTTCCAAGAAAACACACACACACACACACTTGTTTTTAATTGTTTTTGTTTAATTTTAAGATGTACAGGTGAAAATAGGGTGAAATGAGGAAAATTAGATGAGATTTTGACAAAGTGATACAAGAAAAATCATTTTGGAACAATATTTTGAGTGGTTGATGTTCTTCAAGTTGGGAATAGCATCTACAGAGACCACCACAGTCGTGTGAATTAAATCCACAAGTAATCACAGGGAGTATGGCCAAAGTTTGAGAATTTTATTTGATAAGGGATGCACCATGGCCGTGCAAGGCAGCAGGCCGTACAGCCTGAATCCACCATGGGCGTGCTCTAGTCCGATTCCAACAACTTAAGTTAGATTTTGAAAAATTGCAAATCACTTGCTCACTTATCTGAAGAACAGAACGACTGTGCTTTGTTCCCTAGCGACAGTGTAGCACTTCATACTCCCTCTCCAACCCTCAAATCTCCACTAAATCACCCCAAACCATCCCAAATTAGTTCCCTACCATTTCCACTACCTTAATCTCCAGATTCCACTCTTTTTCATCCAAAAAATCCCATATTTCTCTCCATTCCGTCCCAACAGCCTCGTTCTTCAGAGAAATTCAAATTTTGGTGATTTCTCCTCTGATTTTGAGCAAGGATGAAGCAATATGTAAAGAAAGCAATGGAGAATACTAGGGGTGTCATCTCCTACCAAAGGAAATCGAAGAACAACAACCCTCGATTGACAGAGACCGAATTGGATGCATTGGTGGATCCAATTATGGAAGGAGCCTCCACACAACCACGGTGGGGGACACCATCATCGTCCAGAGCATCACAGCCACCACCGTCTTCTACCTGGCCCTCCGTCTCATCTAAGAGACCCTTAGTTTTAGTTTCATGACCATTGGTTTTAGCATCCCGACCGTCTACTTCTTCAGCACCATAGCCGTAGCCAGAGCCACAACCACAAGCACGTAGGAAGCTCCTACTAGATGAAGAAGAGAATGATGAGATGCCAGACACATAGCAGGACAAGATACCACAACATCGACCTCGTCCACAGCCTGAGGTCACAATCGGTAAGACAAAGAAAGCCAAGCACCCGGAGTGCTTGACACACAAAGTGATAGCAACTCGCTATGCGTGCCGAGTGACGATGGAAGTTATGGGCTTCTGTGCCTTTTTCCAGGGTGTGATGGAGAAGATGGGACTTTTTGAGTTTTTCATGCTGCCACAGGAGTCATATGTTGAGATGACACAACAATTTTTCACCACATTAGAGAAAGTGACTGATGATGGAAAAAATGCCATTAGAGTGATGATTGGGAACAAGAGGTGGGCGATAACCTCAAAGATTCTGAATCAGATTTTTGCCCCCAGTGAAGAGATGGTAGATCTCCTAGATAGAGGAAGGACAGAGAACGACTCTAGTTCCACATATCCTACAATGTGGAAACACTTCACCGGCCAGAGCACTTTTATAGCGGGGAAATCAAAGACTACTGCTATTCACAATCCTTTCCTCTGCTATGTTCATAAGGTGTTGGCGAACACCATCTTTGGCAGATATGAAAACCAAGGCAGCTATACAAAGAAGGATCTGTTTGTACTTGGTTGGTTGATTAAGGGAAAGCATGTGAACCTTGGAGCATTAATGATTGAACATCTAAGGACAATCCCTTCCAAGAGCACAAATCCATTTGTAATGGGAGGGATTGTGACATCTATAGCCACTGCCCTGGGACATGATATGATAGGATACACAGAGGCAGATGGAGGGAAACTGGTTGACTTGCACTACTTATCCCTCTCTTCTATGATCACCATTGTGGAGCAGAAGATCATTTACCAAGTCAACCCACCATACCCAGGAGTCTCCTTGGAATTGTCATACCATATTCCACCCTCATGGAACAATATGGACCCACCCATGATTTTTTAGACAAATTGAGGAGATATGAGGAGGAGCATCCCAGAAGGGATAATTTCCCTAAGGTGATATTGACAGAGGGTCTAGGAGAGCCCTCATAGGCATCCGAGCAAAGATGGGAAGCGGAAGACAGAGCAGCACAACAGGTGAGACCGTGAGAGGAACAGACAGGAGCGTTAGAGCCACAATAGCCCTCAGTGAATGCATATGACTTGGCCACCATTCATGCACAACTGGAGGGCATATAGGCGACGCATGATAGGATACTACATGCATAATAGGTTTTCAGTGTACTCAGGATGACTTGTGGTTAGACCATCAACAGATGCATTATCATGTCAACCGCCTATACCAGTTCTAGCATGCCCAGGCATAGAGGAACCCCCAGTGGGGGGAATATTGGTGGAGTTTACTGTCAGCATATCAGGATAACTACCCGCCTCCACAGTCAGACTACTGGGGTTCCTACTACCAACAACCTCCACCGCAGGGAGGACCACCACCACCATAGTGATCATCTACCTTATCATTCCCAAACTTTAGTTTCACGCTGAGGACAACATGATTCAAAAAGTTTGGGGTGGTAGGACGGTATGCCCTATCTCATTTTGACTCTTATTTTGCATTTCACCTACCATTTACTTTTGTTTGTTTGCTTTTGATTTCTTTAGTTTATAATTTACCTGCTTTGCATACCTGCATGCCACATAGTTACTTTCTTCTCATTTTTGCATAATTTTCAAAAAAATTACTCTTTTTGCCATGCATTGCATACCATGTAGATTTTTGGTAATTTTTGCATGTTTTAGCTAGAATTTGCTTGTTTACTACTTCAACTTCAACAATATAGGCTTTGATGTGATTGATGGCAACATGGCACCATTTTGGCCAAATTTTCTCAAATTTGAGATTTCTTGCCTAAAAGTGTGTTTCAACCCAATCTCTACTTTTTGGATTAAAAATGATGACCTTTGACAAATGCAAGTGAATTATCATTGTTTGTTGCTAAATGGTATCATTGCTTGACTTTTTACATGCACACCACTTCTCTTGTGTATGCGAATGATTTGGTTGAATTGTGACTTGAGCAAGCTATGAGCACTTAGTGTCTATGAAATCACTTGATTGAAGTATCAATTTTAGGTTGTTCATTCATGTGGTGTGACATTGTTGGATGAAGTGTTGGATTAATTTTCATGCAGGAGACCTTATGTTAAGAATCACGCCAATGACCCCTCTTTGACCTGACTCTTCACTCACCATCTTCTTACCCCTCCGCCTCATGAAAGGATGCCAAAGTGCACATATCATTCGTGGCCACCTCCAAAAGTTTGGGGTGGCCACATCTACATTTCACTGCTTCACTCTCATCACCATATGCCCTATCTACTCCAAGGGAAAAGAAAAAGAAAAGAAAAAAAAGAAAAAAGAAAATAAAAGGTGCTCCTATTTAAGAACATCTAAGTAAATAAAAGATGAGTGATCTATGTAATAGCACTCCAAAATCTTATTCCAACCCTTTCCTCCATTTTCATACCCTTTGAGCTAGGAAACATCAAACCTAGTTCATTAATCCCTTTTCCGTAGCCACGTGGTCATTTGGTGTGATTTGAAACATAAGGTTGAAAGCATGAAGGTGAAACAACACTCCTAGTCATCCTTGATTAACGCCATCATGAAACAGTCTACCAGAACTACATCAAAGAAATATGGATAGCTTGTGTGTTTTATGCACTATATTTGAAGGTCGTATGCTTTGTGCTCTTTTCATGATTGGCTTGTGAAAGAAAGAGAGGAGAGAGGTGGAATGCATGTATTTAGTCACTATTGATCCCATTCAGAAATAATCATCCTTTACATTGTATTTGTCATTTCTTGATTGTGGAAAAGTTATAGAGAGATTGAGTTGGTGCATACTTGAGGACAAGTATGTTTCAAGTTTGGGGTGGTGATTCATCCCTATTTTAGGGCTTCATGTTGTGTCATTTCACATTTCAATCACATCTATACCTGTTAGATTACATTTTATTTCCCATAATATGCATATTTGTATAAAATGCCCTTATGGACATTGTTTGCATGTTTTTCAGGCATTTGGACCACACTTGATGGAAGAGAGAGAGAAGGAGTGATCATAGGGTTTCTCTACCCTTGAAGAGGCCCAAAGTGAAGTCTGATGCTCCCTCAACCTATCCCTAGTGGCTAAAGATCAATAGAAGCAAATATGTCCAAGGAAACCCAAAGAATCAAGCTCAAGTGCAACTGCAGACAGCACCACATCTGTGCTACAAAGAATGGCCGTGCAAGGGACATCCACCACAACCATGCTACTTAGCATGACCATGCTACAGAATTGAAGAACGAGCATGGTGTTGCACCACAACCACCATCACCTCACCCACCATGGCCGTGCTACCCAACACAACCATTCTACCCTCACCCCACCACGGCCGTGGTGACAACCACGGCTGTGCCAGTTTCAGTACAAAAATGACCATCAACCTGTAATCTTACCATTTTAATTCACATGATCATTCTACCCCACCATGAATGTGCTCACCCCTATCCACCATGACTGTGCTACTCACAAAACCTAGCTACTTTTTCCACTGCACTTCCCACTTTACTCCTACTTGACCTATTGCATCCTCCCCACCTATATATATGTGGGTGGTGGTTGGAAGTTGAGGTTGGCCACCCCTAGCTACCTTCCACCACCTCCTAGCCCCTCATTTTCACCCCTTAGCCATTCCACTCCATTTCCACCTCCATTCCACTCCATTTCACCATTTCCACCACCAAAAAACTAGTTTATCCTAGTTCCTACCCATAATCCCCTTCATTCCACACCCTTGCACCTTGGAGGAGAGAGGAGGACGTCTTGCAACAGTTGGAGAGGAGGATTGCTCCATCTACACTGAGATCCATGGCTTCTTCTACCTCTTTCTCCTTTCTTTTTGTATTTTCCATTTCCATGAGTAGCTAGGCCCCCTTGTGTGGGTTGTTTGGGGTGTAAAATGTTACTTTGATACCATGTTGGGGGAAAATGACATGTAAACTTTGTAATTCCATATGCTAATGATTATGTTCTATTTCTATCTCATTCTCCATGAATTTCTTGTTGGTTTGTGTGTGAAATCACTTAGGAATTCAGGGAAATTGCTTATATGTGTGAATTTTGGGATTTGTCCCTAGGTCCACTTCATGGATCCCTAGGTTGCCTCCCATCTTCCTACATCCTAATCAATCTCCCTATGCCTACATGAGAGATCTAAGTAGCTAGATTATGTGACTCTAGTTAATTAGCGTAGAACCTTCTCACGGCTGTGGGGAAATTGGGGTCCAAAACCCTAATTTCATCTCCCCATTACTACCCTCGGCCCCTAATTGCCCTAGGAATGCCTAATATAGAAACCTAGACTTGCCTAGACTCTAATTGAATTGAACCTAATTCCTAACCCAATTGAGCCTCGCAAGGGTAGTGGGGAGTGTTAGGGACTAGTTCCCCTATACACAACCTAGCATATCCAAGGCCAGTTAGTAGCTTAGGTTAATTCATTAGACTCTAGCTTGTTGTTTGGTTTGGATAATCTAATTGGAATCATAATGTTCGTATGTCACCCCCCAAGTTAAGTGATAAGTGCATCTCCTAAACATCCCACACCTTCCTTAATTGCTTTAAAACCCTAGTTTTCATCTTGCCTAGCTACTGTTAGTTTAGTTAGCTCTTTTCTTACTTAGTTAGCTTCTTGCTAAGTGTTTGCCTTGTTCTTTCTAGTTTAGCTCTTTACTTGCTCTTGTGCTTTTCTCTTGCTTTCCTTAGTGTAATCTGCCTTTCCATATCTAGCTTAGTCTTTTCCCTACTTAATTAGTCTTAATCTAGTCTAGTGTTAACTTAGATTTCATTCTTGTCTTTAATTGCTTTCTTGTTTATCCTTAGTTAACAATCAAATCACCTTCAAACCCTTAACCCTAGTCTCAATAGTAGGAACCTATCCAAACTAACCTAGCTCTAGTGCTCCCTTTTCTCCCTGTAGATCGACCCTATACTTCCCACCCTCCTATACTACGACATGACCCCGTGCACTTGTGGGATAGTGTTTTAGTAGCATAGGTGTGCTTAAGTCTAGGTCCTTATAAATATTGAAAGTGAATTCACTAGTGTGCCTCCATCTGTGGAGTTGCATCCATTCAAATCTCAATTTAGTGGTGTGTAAAGCCATTGGCGGGCACACCAACAAGGCAAGTAGAAAATACAAGAAGATAACAATCTACACTAAGGCAAGCAAGACAAGGCAAAAGAGAAATTAAAGACTAAGCTAGCAAGAACAAAGCAAGAACATGACAAGAAGATATCTATGCAAGAAAAGGGCTAATTAAGCTAACACTAGCTAAGCAAGATGGAAACTAGGGTTTTAAAGAAATTAAGGGAGATGTGAGATGTTTAGGGGATGCATTTATCAATTAAGTTGGGGGTGACATATGAGCATTATGATTCCATTTAAATTATCAAACCAAACAACAAGTTAGAGTCTAATGAATTATCCTAAGCTACTAACTGGCCATGGATATGCTAGGTTGTGTATAGGGGAACTAGTCCCTAACACTCCCTACTACCCTTGAGAGGCTCAATTGGGTTAGGGATTGGGTGTAATTCAATTAGAGTCTAAACAAGCCTAGATTTCTAGGTTGGGTGATTAGCGGCTGAGATTAGAAATGGGGGAGGAAGTGAGGTTTTAGGCCCCCCATCACTCACATTCTAACCTAGAGAAAGATCCATGCTAAACACACCAAATTCATCTAAACTAGCTACTTAGATCTCTCAATTAGGGTTAGGAAGATTGATTAATATGTGGGAGGATGTGTAGCTAACTAGAGATCCAAGAATTGGACCTAGGAGCAAATCCCAAAATTCACACATATAATCAATTTCCCTAAATTCCCAACTAATTTTAAACACAAACCAAGAAGTAATTTATGGAGATTGAGATAGAAATAGAACATAATCTTTAGAAAATGGAATTACAAAGTTTAAATATCATTTCCCCCCAAAATGGTATCAAAGTAACATTTTACACTCGAAACCGGCCACCAAGGGGCCTAGCTACTCATAACAATGTAAAGTACAAAAAGAAGGGAGAAGGGGATAGAAGAATCCATGGAGTTCAGTGTAGATGAAGAATTCCTCCACTTCAGCTACTACAAGACGTCCTCCTCTATCCTCCAAGGTGTAGGGGCATGGAATGGTGGTGGAAATGGATGGAAATGAGAGGAAACTAGGGTTTTGATGGCAGAAATGGTGAAATGGAGGTGGAAATGGAGTGGAATGGCTAATGGGCGAAATGGGGAGCTAAGAGGTGGCAGAAGGTAGCTAACCTCGTACTGGAGCCGCCACCTAGGTATATATAGGTATGGGGGAAGCATTAGGTCAAGTAGGAGTAGTATGGAATAATAATGCAAAAGTAGCTAGGTTTTTATAGGCAACACGGTCGTGGTGGTCACTACGGCCGTGATGGGGGGGGGTGAGAACGGTCGTGGTGTATGGGAACTACCATGGTGAGAAATGGGGAAAAATCACAGGGAATATGTCACTTTTGTATTTAAGGTGGCACGGTCGTGGTGGGGCTAGGGTAGCACGGCCATGGTGGTCACCGTGGTGGCTCGAAATGCACATGCCATTCTCTACTCCATGACCATTCTACCTCTACTACTACACGGCCGTGCAAGGGGGCACGACTGTTTCGGGTCAGTGCACCATGACCGTTCTATGTGGCACAACCGCGTTGATTCTAGTTTTGCTTGAGAATGACTCTGTTGATTTGCAAGTGTCCTAGCACGGCCGTTCTATGGTACCGTGGCCGTGCTGGTCTCTAGATCAACACTTTGACTTGATTCTTTAGATTTTCTTAGACATCTTTGCTTCAATGGATCTTTGGCCACTAGGGGTAGGTTGAGGGAGCATCATACTTCACTTTGGGTCTCTCCATGGGTAGAGAAACCCTAGGATCACTCCTTCTCTCTCCCTTCCATCAAGCATGGTCCAAACACCTGAAAAACATGTAAATAATGTCCATACGTGAATTTTATACAAATATGCATATTGAGGGAAATAACATATAATCTAACAGGTATAGATGTGATTGAAGTGCACTAAGATGCAAGATGAATCCCTAAAATAGGGCTGAAGAAACCATTGTTTCTCATGAGGAGTCAAACCATCATTTCCTAGTTCAAGTTAGAAATCAGCTCATTATACTTAAGGAGAAGCGATCGTTTCTATATTCAAATAAACCATTAGTTCATAAATGTGCAAGGTTTAGGTATCTTACTTCAAGGGATGAATGTGCACAAGAACTAGGGGTAGTTTACCCACACAAATACTACTGCATATGCTCAAACCTTACCCAAAGGATCGTATTTCTACATATTACCACAATTTTATGACAAGATCTACATATTTCAAGTTAAAAGTAGGCAAGAAACATGAATGGAAGTTATATAACTTGCCTCAAGGAGGATGTTGAATGTCCAAACAACAAGGTAGCTTGGAAGAGAGAAGAGAAACCCTAGCTTTAGTACTCCAAATGTTCCAAGACAACTCCTCTCTTCAAGAGCAAGGAAGATCTAGAACAAAGAGAAGAGAGAAGAGGTTCTTCAACCACATGTTTGAGTTCTCACCAAGAACACCATGGATTCACCCAAAGAAGAAAAGAGAAGAAGGAGGTCAGCAAGAATAATGAAGATAAGGAAGAATCTCATACTTGTTTAGGGTAAGAAACTAGGTTAGGAAGCTCCAAAAGATCCTAGAGAAGGTAGATCCAAACCCTAGAGCAACATGCAACCAAGCTTGACCAAGCTCCATCCTCAAGAGATTCTCCTTATTCTACCAAGCAAGGGGTTCAAACCTCTCCAGAAACAAGAAGGATACGAAGGTGAGAAAAGAGTTCATTTGGGAGAGAGGAGAGGAGCATATAAGTATAGGATGAGAGAGGAAAGGGGTTTAGGGTTGAAAGCATGCATTCCGTGTGTCAAAAGATCAAAAACTCCCATCCATACAAAGCAGATATGTCAACGGTTGTCAACCTAGGAAGGCCATTGATTAGCAACCTAGGTGAACCATCAAGTTGCATCAGAAGAACCATTAGATCTTTCCCATACATAGCCACATATCCAAACCTTGATCCACCATCGATTGGTGCATACTACATGGAAAACCATCAATTATTTTGCTTCTAGAAAAAACCATAAAATCCCAAGCCTCAAGGGAAAACCATCAGACCCCTAACTTATATAGAAAACCATCGATTCATGTACTTAGGTGAGAAACCCTAGGTCCTCAACCCTAAGTTAGAAAACACACATCTGATGCGCATCTAGGCAATCAAGGGTGAAACTATATCAAACATGTTAAGAATATTTTTTTAGAACAACATTCCTAAGAAAATTATAGGAAAAACCCTAGATATGAGAAAATTGCATGAAGGTCCATATAAGCACATAAATTGCAAAGCTCAATCAAACAATGTCCAAACTGGACCAAACTTGAAACTTAGCTTTGTCACATGATATCAAATCATAAGTTAGGATTTGATTAAAGAATTAATCACCCAATCTAGATTAAGCAAGTATGTTTAACCATAAATCCAGGTTAGGGGTCTTATAAGGTGGATACGTACAAATATAAAATAAAATAGTTCTATCCTAGATGATACTCTTGAATCACCAAAAATCTAATCGATGAAACGAATTGAATATATACATAAAAGAAGATAATAAATGTATTTAGGGAGTATTTCTAATAAAATAGAGAAATAGTATACCTAATATTGTCAACTTGTGAAATTAACATTGAAATTGAGTTCCTCATATCTTGACTAGCCAACATGCCAAATTTTAACTCCATCAGATATTGTTTACTCCCGCATTTAGTTAATTGAATATACAACTTTTGTACATATAAAAGGCATCCAACATGTCATTTGATACCTAAGTTTCTACTAAAATTGTGTAACACCTTTTATTATCCCCCAACTACTATTCTTCTCCTCCCTTATGTTGTCGTGGTTGTTTCTCACCTTGTTTCTTATATATAGTCAGGTGCTATGCTTGCATTCACAAGCATCGCTGAATGAAGACTTCATCTTATCCTCCTACCTCACTTTTTCTCTTCTTGCGCCTCATGTTCATATGTTCTCTCTTCTTCTCCTTTCATGTAGCATGACACCTAATACTAGTTGCATCGTTCTCCACTTCACCTTTGCATGTACATGTGGTCATGTAGCTGGAGACATGGTTGCCTCCCCTTATTCCCCTCCTTTTCTTTCTTCCTCTTCCTCCATGTATACGACCACCTTGGTAGGCACAATTGCTTCCATCCTATCCCTAACATTTGAGTTCAACTATTGATAGATCTTATGTTGTGGATGGGGTCTATGACCTCCCATAATGCCATGATGCATACTTCTTCCTCCCTTACTTCTTCTCCCACTCTCACACTTCCCTGAACCCTACTAGCAGTGTGCTCATTCCCTAGCGCTCAGTAGTAGAGTCAGATTAGAAACCACCATCAACACCTTGGTGGTTGATACAACACCAACGACCTCCTCTCCTTCTTCTCTTCCCTTCCTTGTCTCCTCCCCACAACATTCCCTATCACCCACTCCCTCTCTTCCCTTCCACATGTGACCCACACTACAGGCTAACAATCACCTAATTACATGGTCGTTGTTAGCTCTAGAAGAAATCATACAGTCGTAGGGTGCATCTCTCCTTCAACAACAACTCAATTACCCATTGTCGCCTTCTCTAGTTGACGAACCCCAAGGCCATGTTTACACAAATCTAAAGATCAAAGAGTTGGTTTCTACCTTAGGATTATGCTTGAATATCAGCCACCAAGGATAGTTCAAACTTAGGATACATATGTAATCTTGGTGCCTTGTATACCATGAATTTGAAAATTAATTAGATGATTAGTTAAACATTTATGATATACTACTAAATCATTATATTCATTCAATTACAGTTATTGGTACCAGGTTCATATATACATCAAGGTGTTAGTATATGTAAGAACTTAAAAGAAAATTCGTTATTATCAATATTCTTGGGTGACGATAACTATTGGATATAATCAACTAGTTAACAATGTTTTCTAAAATATTAATTTATATAATTTCTGAGACATATAAGAAATAAAACATAGTTAAAATAGTGTTCTAGAGTTGTTAATCATGACTAGTTATTCCTTATTGTTGTATACATATGTTAGTATACTAGAAAAAAATTTAAAAATTGTACAGACTTAAATTCTTTATATTGATATATTAGACGATAAACCTAGTTGATACACCATCTTAATGTTTCTCATATATGAATGAAAACCCTAGACACATATGATATATATAGTGCTTTTTAGAAATTTTGTATGAATCTAGGAGGTATTTTTAATTTTGGTGGCAATTTAGATAAATAATAACTAACCATATCCCTCACCCTATATAAGTGTAATCTCAAGGTTTAGAAAACCTAACTCCACATTATGTAACCAATTATGGGGTTAAAATATAATCTCAATTATCATTTTACAATAATGGAACAATTGGTGTATAAAACACTTTTACATTGAGAAATACATAATGTGAATTTTACCTCTAGAGATAGAGTTAGTCATGAAGGCATGTATGTGTAACTTCCATTTTAAATTGGTCATTTATACGATCATAAACCCACATTCCATAAAATGAGGCATCATCCTTTTATTCAATTCTTCTTTAAATTTCATTTGGAAATTCATGATTCCTAAATTGTTTATCTGATTACATTGAACACGGGGTCCTATGTTCTATGAACCCACTTGCTTTTCTACTTAATAATTGAAGTATGACTAAACTATCTGTCTTGCTTCTCAATTTATGCATGTTGGATGTAGACTGTTATCTAGAGTAGTGGTGCATGGGCACAACCATTTATATATTAGGGTGTGTGTATTTCACCCGAGGTCTACATTTCAACCCTTATTTTTTGGCCATGATGCAGTGATGTTATGGCCCTCTTTTTGATATCTACTCTATATCATATATGCATGCAATTGTTTTATTGATGAAATTGTGAAATTATTAATGGCAACACTTTATGTTTCTTTATGACTTTTACTCATAAAGACCTCATTCTCTTGTTCAATTTTATTGAACTTGCCTACCTGATAATAGGCCCCTCTTGAATGAGAACCCCCTTTGTTGCATTCTTTTGATCTAAATACTCAATATTTTATTATGCTCATAATCAGTGGTTACTGACCCACATGCCTAATCTTTTATTGTTTGGGTTCCAAAACCACCCAAATGTAGGTTTCGTAGATAACAGTGACTCAGGAAGACCTTGAACCATGACTTTGGACTTTGAAGGATAGCTTGAGATTTCCAGGTTGCCCTCTACAATTGGCCTTGTATGTTATTTGTGTATACCTTTTCATTTTTGTCATCCACCTTTTATGGTGACGAACAATTGTACATGAAATAAGATGCAACTTTGTAATAGTTATTTTTGACTACTTATTAACTATCATTCTAGGTGCTATGCATACCATATGTGAAATAAATTAAATTCTTCATTTTCTCCATATCTAGAATATGATGGTTCTATTTCTCTATCTAGTAAAGAGTTCATACCCTCTTGGGTCCCACTATATATAATCTCTATTGTGCACCTCATAATGAAAACAATATTGTCACACATGACAACCCACTATGTGAGATCAAAACCCTCCTTGTGTGTAGGTAGCTAGGGGGTGGGAAACAACATTGCCCAAATGGAACCACCAAAGTGGATTTTCCTCATCAGTGGTTTCACTGCCATCCAAAAGATTTTTTTTAGTTTTGGGACAAGTTGAGGGTTTCCAATTGCTATTATTGGTGCTAAATAAGAATGTATTGTATACTAATATAATATTATGGTCTAGAATCATAGTTTTAACACAGTAAATGTTTTGATACAAAATTTAATTTGGAAATGAAAAAACACTAGAGGGGGGTGAATAGAGTTTTTAAATATTTTAGCAATTATTTAACTCAAACAACCACAAATGAAGAATGGAAGAAGGAGACAGGTGTTTAGAGTGGTTCCAACTTTAGCAAATACTAAAGTTGTCAGTCCACTACCCGGTTTCTTACCCAACCATGATTTTGAAAGTATTAATTTTATTACCTTCACAAGGATTTACACAAAATACAATACTTTCTTTACACCCCTTGAACAGCCTTCACCTGAAGTAGATGCACCAACTTGAGGTAGCCTTCTTGAAGTAACTCCAAGCTCCCCCTTGAAGTAGCCTTCCTCTCTAGAAGTAACCTCCCGTTGCACCAGCCTTCTTGAAGTAGCTCAAGGTCCCCTTCTTCACCAAGAAGATCTTCAACCTCTCCAATCCGCAACCTCCAACCTAGGAGTAGCAAGGAGAGTACAAACAACAATAGAGAACAAGAAAGAAAATAGAAATTACAACTTATCCTTTTGTAGCACAAGGCTTGATTTACCTAGATCAAGCGTGTAGATCTCCTAACCAAAGTGTATGGAAATGTAATTGCAGTGGATAGGAGATGCTAGCCTATAAGACACGAATTTTGAGCTAAGAGAAGAAGTAGCCAATTGTCACTATGCTCAGTTTGCTCACAAACAGGTTGCTCAAAGTATGCTCAAAGATTTCTCAAGTGTAACAAGTAAGTTTAGGTGTCCTAAGGCATGTCCTATTTATAGGAATGTCCTACAAGTGCTTAAGGACGTTCTAGACACCTTCTAGGGGTTTCTAAGTGCTTAACTAGCCGTTAGGTACAAGTTTGTTGCTTTAGCAACGGCTAATTAATTAATTTTGCAATTGTTATCAGAGTCCATCTCGGTCGAGAAATGGTCGACCGAGACACCTACTCGGTCGAACTTTTGTCGACCGACAAGCTCTCTGAATCAAGTGTTTTGCAACATTTATCTCCAACTGCCAACTACCTTGTCAGATGTGTCTAACGTCTACTTGGGTCTTTCTCGGTCGAGAAGATTGTCGACCGAAATTGTCTCGGTCGAGGAGTTAGTCGACCGAGATTGACCCTGTTTCAATTTTTCAATTAAAGCACTAATTATGTGTATGAGTGTGCATATGTGACACTTATTTGAAGGAGATGACCTATCTAAATGTGATGTTTAGCTAGGGAGAATCTAACGCTTGATTTACATGAAATCTAAGTACTTGTACATTATATATTTGTACAAGTTTTTACAAAGCGATTACATTTCATGAAAATATAAATATGTAAGCATGTGGATTTCCCTAATTGCTTTTTCATCCACCTTATTCCTGCAACACTCAAGTAGCACGTTAGATTAACAAGAATGAAATGTTTGTCATTATCAAAACAAAGGGATTTACAGATGTCCATTTAGCCAACAATCTCCCCCTTTTTGAATATGACAAACATTTCCTAAATATAAAATAAAAAAGTATAAAAACATGTGAGTTTCATACCTGAAGATTACCTTTGTAAATTTCTTCTCTTGTTTATAAAATGTGTGCTTATTATTCCCCATGAATTATGGAACATGAAATCCAATCCTTTAGGGAATATAGCAACTTTCAATGTAAAGCCAAGAGTTCATGAAACTCATTGATTGAGTTTTGCACAAATACTAAGTTTTATATTTATTTCTCCCCCTTTGTCATTTCAAAAAGATATCCGAATAAATAGTCAATTTAGCCACAATTTTTAAATTTCAGGTTTTGCAAAAATGTCATCCCTTTTTATTTATGACATATTTATTACTCCCCTTACTTTGTATGCTCTACTAGAGTAGTCTTATAATCCATATTGGAATGATGCCATAGAGGAATATCCAATAGAATCAGTAAAGATAACCATTTCATGTAAAAATAACTATTTCATTTCAAAGATCACCATTTTATTACAATCATGCAAGGATAACCATTTCATTACAATCATGCAAAGATAGTCATTTCATTACAACTAATACAACGGTCACTCCAAATCTCACTGGAAAGACTTGAGTATTACATCAATATCAGGGTCTTTTCCAAGAAATGGCTCAGCTCCATAATATTGGACTAAAGTTTGCCACTCCAAAGCACCTGTCTTGGTTAAAGCATATGCTTCCAAGAAGGTAGGAACTCGATCAAAACGGAAATGAGCAGCAATGTCTTGTAATTGTATTGAGGAGAACTGAGTGTGTGTGAGATCTGTAGATGGTGGAGGTGGAGGTTGGTAGTAGTTGTAAGATGGATTATATGGGTTGAGCATGCCAGGATTTAAAGAATAAGGATATTCATCTGGTTTATTTGGAGAGAGGGTTTGCATTCTTTGATTTAGGTAGTCATGGCATGGTGGTTATAGTCTAATTGTCTACTTAGATGATATTGTGACCCAGCAACATAGGTTAGGGTGTTTTGGATGGGATCATAGGGTAGGTTGGTAGGAGGAGGTGGTGGTGGTATATCATGAGTAGATGTCTCACCTTCCGTCCTAGCCCTCTTGTGACCAAAATCAATTCCCATTTTCTCTACTGTGTTTTTGCTTATTTTTTGTGGTTTTCTTTCCCATGTGTATCCCATATCCTCAATTTGTGTTTTAAGAAAGTGTTGAGTGATTTGGCATACAAAATCAGCATATGGGGGATTGCCAGAAAACTCAAGCATGTTCTTAAGGATTATGCGGATAAAATTTACGGGAATACGTTTGATAATGGCATAAATTAAACACATGCGAAAAATAGGAACTTCAGACTTGTTTGCTCTAGGATGTATGTTTGTGGAAACAATAAGATTGACAATCCTAGCAGCAGGTTTGAGATTAATGGCATAGTAGGTACCCCTATCTTCGTGACACGTAGTATTAGATTGAAAAATGGCTCGTTTAATGTCACTAAGACTGACGGTATGATCACCTTGGGAAAATGTATTGAGTGGATTTCCAATTGTGAGGTCAAGAGTGTCTTGATATTCATCTAAGTCGATGTTGAGCATGTCAAGAATATCCTCTTCAGTAAATCGAAAGCTATGCCCATTGACCATAGAGTAGAAGAAGTTATTGTCATTTTCGGAATGGGAGATTAGGTTTGCATAGAACTCATTTACCACTTTTGAAGAGTAGGAAGGGAAGGAAGGGTTAAGAAATTCTTTCAAATTTTGCACCTCAAAAAGATCCTCCAGGTCGACGATGCTGAGGAAGTCCAAGACGTCAACCGGCCCTCGTGGAAGAGGAGTTTTGGAGGAGAGCCTGAGATAGCGATCACCAGCATCTGCGTCGACGAAGGGGATGTCGTTGATGATCGTCAATGGTGGAGTAGCCTCCCTTCCTTTCTTGCTAGCAACTTTCTTCTTTCCACGTGTAGAGGATGAAGCCATTTCTTTGCTCTAAGGTGGAGAAGAAGTAAGAAAGTCTTGTGGATGAGGAAGCTAAAGGATTGCACAAGAATGCACTAGAGAGAAGCTATGAAAGTAAGAATATGAGAGTGTGTAACAATGACCCGTTTTTGGCCCTTTTTATAGTAAATCAGTGACCAGGTCGGTCGACAATTTGTCGACCGATCGACCGCAACAGTCATATTCCATACGCGCCACTTGGTCGTCCAACGGTCGACTGGTAACGGTCGGCCGCCTAATGGTAACGGTTGTAAACGGTCGGATTCCAACGGTCATATCCCAACGGTCAATTCTCGGTCGAACAATTGTCGACCGATACTGGCTCGGTCGAACAATTTGTCGACTGGAAGTGTGTCCGATGTTATTTCTGTCTGAGGTCTGTCGGTCGAAAGAGATAGGCTGACCGAAATGTTTTCGGTCGAAGAATTCGTCGACCGACAGACTTACTGAGTATGAATTTTTAAGCTGATTTTTAATGCAAATGATAGACTAAATTTGTAGAGCATATATACTTTCTAATGGAGTAATATTGTGATTATTGTTACCAATATTTGGACAATTTTGTGATCATAAATTAATTGTTCTTTTAATCATAATTTTTATATAGAAAATGATATTCAAATAAGTATTGTGTCAAACTTATTTTAGGTCGACTTTGACTACGACCATAGCACCTCTTGGTCAAATTTTATTTCAACCAAGAGGCAAATTTGCAGATTTCCAAATTGAATACTCGTATATAATATCTGCATGTAATTTGATTAGATATCAATTTGAAGTATTTTAAATAATACTCAATATGAAAACATTTTATCCTTGATTTTTCTTAGAATATAAGCTTTTCTGTATCAAATTTCACTTCTTCTTGTATCCACATAAGATTCTTAAGTAATATCTCGGTTCTTAAAAGATACCAGTTGAGAAATATTTATGTGTTGCAAGCATTAAAACAACATATATCCAACAAATCATTTTGTTTGCCTATGTATCATCAAGGATGCAATAATCATTATTCAAACATCAACGTTTATCTATAGAAGGTTGAATAATGAAATGTTGAAAATATATCCATGATGTAACGATAAAACATGAAATTTTAACATATGGTTTCTATGTGAATAAATCAAAGAATACTTGGAACGGACCATGTAGGTAGTAATTTTGACTTAAATATGATTCATGATTTTCAGTTTTAAATCATTTAGAGAATGAACCAAAATTAATCTCATATACGTTCTCAAAGATAATTTCCAGAATGTATACTTTGTTTTGCATGTACGAACAGTTATTAATAACAAGTAGATAGCAATTTGACCAATCGAAAATAGCATATTTATTTCAGACTGGAAATCAGTAACTTGCTCGGTCGACTATTTCTCGATCGACTGTTCTCTCGGTCGACAGTTTCTCGACCGACAAGATTTCTGAAATGTTTTCTGAACTGTTAATTGCTTCCAAGTAAAACACAATTATGCAAGTTTGATATCCCATTATGCTGAGTTGAGATAGACATAGAAATATACAACTTAGGTCCTTGGTCATATCTCAACTTAATTCCGTTCATTTAATTTGGAGGTTTTGGAACCCAAACTAACTCAACATCCTTTTTCTTATAAGGACATGAAAAAGAATAATGACCAAGATGCAAACAATAATGACAACATATAGAATCAACCTCATATCTCTTTCTATGATTTTGGTTTAGGTTGTTCTTGGGTATATTTGTATTTGTGCCTTTAGGTACATACATAGATTGATGTGCTTGTGTCTTTTTCCAACTAGGTTTATGATAAGATTTTCCTTTAGGCTTGTAACCTAGTCCCCTCCTTCCAACTTGATGGTATGGATCATTTAAGATTTGATCAAGAATTCCATTATTATTTAGACTACTAACTTTTTGTTGTAACTTAGCAATCTCATCCATTCTCTTCTTGATATCTAGCTTTGATTGATCTAGATTAGATGATAATGAATTTCTTTCTTTTACGATAGTATCATAATCTAGATGTGAGCACAAAACAGGTTGTTTTTGAAGATCATTCACTTGAGTCTGCAAATTAATCTTTTCTAGAGAAAGGAGATTACAATTTGCTTCTACAGATTTTAGCTTAATATCATGATCTTCAATAACCTTTTTGAGATCTTCATTTTCAGATGTAAGAGTAAGAACTTAGCATGTAACTCATCATTTGCTTTATTAGATTTCTTTAATTTCTTCTTGCACTCAATATATTTATTGTGTGTCTCTTCAAGAGAAGCGACTAGCTCTTCTTTAGATAAATCAAAAAGGCTTACCTCTTCTTCTTCTTCACTTATTGTAGCAATAAGACATTCTTTATGTGTATCTTCCTTCTTTGACATCCATGGGCAACCAAGTGTTGCATGGCTTGTTCCTAAGCACCAACTGCAACTTGTTGAAGGTTGCCCCATACTTTTCTTTTATTTGCGGTTGTAGACACCACCACCCTTCATACTTCAAGACTCGATTAGAGCTCCTTGAAGCCTGCTCTGATACCAATTGAAAAAACACTAGAGGGGGGGGTGAATAGAGTTTTTAAATATTTTAGCAATTATTTAACTCAAACAACCACAAATGAAGAATGGAAGAAGGAGACAGGTGTTTAGAGTGGTTCCACCTTTAGCAAATACTAAAGTTGTCAGTCCACTACCCAGTTGCTTACCCAACTGGGATTTTGAAAGTATTAATTTTAATACCTTCACAAGGATTTACACAAAATACAATACTTTCTTTACACCCCTTGAACATCCTTCACTTGAAGTAGATGCACCAACTTGAGGTAGCCTTCTTGAAGTAACTCCAAGCTCCCCCTTGAAGTAGCCTTCCTCTCTAGAAGTAACCTCCCGTTGCACCAGCCTTCTTGAAGTAGCTCAAGGTCCCCTTCTTCACCAAGAAGATCTTCAACCTCTCCAATCCGCAGCCTCCAACCTAGGAGTAGCAAGGAGAGTAAAAACAACAATAGAGAACAAGAAAGAAAATAGAAATTACAACTTATCCTTTTGTAGCACAAGGCTTGATTTGCCTAGATCAAGCGTGTAGATCTCCTAACCAAAGTGTATGGAAATGTAATTGCAGTGGATAGGAGATGCTAGCCTATAGGACACGAATTTTGAGCTAAGAGAAGAAGTAGCCAATTGTCACTATGCTCAGTTTGCTCACAAACAGGTTGCTCAAAGTATGCTCAAAGATTTCTCAAGTGTAATAAGTAAGTTTAGGTGTCCTAAGGCATGTCCTATTTATAGGAATGTCCTACAAGTGCTTAAGGACGTTCTAGACACCTTCTAGGGGTTTCTAAGTGCTTAACTAGCCGTTAGGTACAAGTTTGTTGCTTTAGCAATGGCTAATTAATTAATTCTGCAGTTACTGTCAGAGTCCATCTCGGTCGAGAAATGGTCGACCGAGACACCTACTCGGTCGAACTTTTGTCGACCGACAGGCTCTCTGAATCAAGTGTTTTGCAACATTTATCTCTAACTGCCAACTACCTTGTCAGATGTGTCTAACGGCTACTTGGGTCTTTCTCGGTCGAGAAGATTGTCGACCAAAATTGTCTCGGTCGAGGAGTTAGTCGACCGAGATTGACCCTGTTTCAATTTTTCAATTAAAGCACTAAGTGTGTGTATCAGTGTGCATATGTGACACTTATTTGAAGGAGATGACCTATCTAAATGTGATGTTTAGCTAGGGAGAATCTAACGCTTGATTTACATGAAATCTAAGTACTTGTACATTATATATTTGTACAAGTTTTTACAAAGAGATTACATTTCATGAAAATATAAATATGTAAGCATATGGATTTCCCTAATTGCTTTGTCATCCACCTTATTCCTGCAACACTCAAGTAGCATGTTAGATTAACAAGAATGAAATGTTTGTCATTATCAAAACAAAGGGATTTACAGATGTCCATTTAGCCAACAGGAAATAAGTTCTAGGTTTTTTCTTTGTATTCTAGGGAAAGAGGCCCATTAGATATACAAAACAAATCCCAATAAAGCTCTCATCTAATGGATCCACAATACCCATAAAATGATGGTATATTAAAGACACAAAAGAAATGTAGAACACACCTTGGTGCATACTATTTTTCAAACAACTAGGGATGTATTATGGTTGTGTATAATTTTCACTTTTGGATTCAAATATGAAGTGGTTGTTTTTTTGTTGCCACCTTGTCATTGTAGCAATGCCCTGTCTTCTCTTTGAAGAACTTACTTGTCCTCTAGCCTCTGTCAAAGGGAATCACACTCTATCCATGTGGATGCAGGAACTCTTGGTGCACCCCTTGGTCGTAAAGAGGACACAAAACTCTGAGTCATCTATGTGCTAGCATCACTTGCTCTCCTTCTCCTTCCATTGTAGGTTGTTGTCCTACGGGTGAGTTTTTCTCTCTCTAAGAGGAATAACTCTTATATGATTGGTATAACAATGTGTGCATATCCCCTTGGAAGTCCACCCCTTTATATAAGAGAATCATAGGATTTGATTTTTCAAAAATACAATCTTGTTCCTAATCACAACTCATAATCATAATCAAAACGGACAACTCAAAAAAACATCCCAGTCAGATAGTTCATTAATGAATTGATTGACTCATTGACTGAGTCGACCAAATGGACTATCCACTCACCTAGTCCATTCACTTAGGAGGTCATGTTACAATTTGAATTTCTCAATTTCCAAATAAATTACATCTTTCCAATTCTTATTCAACTCTGATTTCCCCCAGTTGCCCAACTGAACTATCCAATAAACCAATTGGTTACTTGCCCAATTGGTGACCAGTCAGTCGATCGAAACTCAGTTTGACCAGTTCATCTAAGAACATCTAATCAATAGAGTGATATTTCCCAGTCCATATCAACATGTACATAATTCAAAATCATTCTAATTATATGTTTGATTACAAACTTCAATTCTCTTATGCATCCTTATACCTGTGACCCTATAGGTTCCTTATCATCTTTATGGTGAAGTTCAAAACTCCACAAGAAAAGATTGGTGTCTCAAAATACAACATTACTACACAAGTAACATGATAAGTTGGAGAACAACTTTTCATCTACAATCTGACCAATGTTAACAAAAGTGCATAATACCTTTTGTCACATATATCTAGATTGAAACTGAGACATGAAGTTGTGACCCTCTTAACATTCAATATATGTTTCTTCAACTAGAGTAGACTATCACATACATCAAGATTAGTATCACGTATCGACTCACATGAGCATGTCCATGCATTTCATAGTCTCGTGTATCAACTAGGAAATTACTCCAATGGAGGGACAAATTGCATCCATATCACTCACAATAATTGACAAATATCTTAATGCACCCAATCGCTACATGTATGACAACCCTTATTCAGGGTCATGTTGGATAGTGTTAAAGTACATGGAGCAACATGTGATCATTATAGTGAGTTCAGGTCTATGGATCACAGTCACCATTGTAACATTGAGATATGACTTTGACTGCCATGACATGGCTTCAACGTGTCATTCTCAAATTAGGTTTGTCTAGTATATAACTTTTTCTCTAACAAGTACCCATGTATCTGAGTAGATATCCAATATCATGACTAAGAGACATAGCCATCATTCAACATACATTCTAGTCATATGTATTATTGTTGTCATACAATATCCAAAATAATAACTGACTAGGGACATAACAAGAATGGGTAATCCAAATATACATATGTTCTCATGTTCAGGTCCTCAACCAAAACCATATGTCATTGAGTCAAAATATTTGTAGGACATTATTACATTCATTCTTTATCTTTATATTAAAATAAACATATTAAGTGAAATTTCCTTTATTAATAATCAAATCATATACAATTTATCACTATTATGATCAACACATGATGACTCTCAATACGTACAATAAACATTCTTGCACTTAAACTAGATCCAATCACTGATGGAATACATTTCAACTGATCTAACATCACTATTGTGCTGATATTGTGAAAGTGCTTTTGTCAAGGGACCAATAACATTGCTTTGAGTGGCTACTCTACAAATATCTACATCTCCTCATTGTATGATCTCTTGTATGGGACAATATCTCTATATTATGTTCTTAGAATGTTGATACAATTGTTGGTGATATGCACTGAGAGACAATCATATGATGATTGTAATGGCATAAATATTAATAAAAGCAATTCCAGGTATTGTGTTTGTTTCAATATGGGATAATTAATAGTATAATAATATCCTAAGAATGTATGACTCAATGACACGTGAGTTCAGGTTGAGGACCTGAATATGAGATCATGTGTATGTTAAGAGTATCCATTCTTGTCTTAGTCCCTAGTCAGATATTATTGTGGATATTAGGACAACAATAATACATAAAGACTAGTGTGTGTGTTAATTGATGACTATGTCTCCTTAGTCATGATATTGGATATCAAATAAAAAACATAGGTACTTGGTATGAACAAGTGTCATAGACATGCCCACTTTGATTGATACATGGAAGCCAGTTATGGCATCCAGAATCATATCTCAATGTGACAGTGGTGATTGTGGTCCTTAGACTTGAAGTCACGACAAGGATTTCATGTTGTTCAATGTACTTTGACGCTACTCAACATGACCTTGAATAAGGGTTGCTATAAAAGTAGTGTTTGGGTGCATTTTGACACATGTGGATTGTTGTGAGTGACTTATAGTGCAATTTGTCCCTCCAATTAGAGTGATATCCCAACCACTTGACGAGTGAGATTGTGAAATGCATGGTCATGCTCATGAGAGTCAATATATGATATTGAGCTCATGTGTATCCCAATATTCTATTCTAGATAAAGGAAGAAAGATTGAACATTAATAGGTTGATGTTTCCATGCCTCAGATTCAATCTGTATATCAGGGAAGTACAACCACTATAACACTGGTCACAATACTAGTTTAAGTTGTTCTTTGACTTCTATAATTACTTGGGTAGAATGAAGTGTTGCTAGATACCAATCACTATTTGTGGAATCATAATTTGATTATGAACATATTTGAAAACATGATTTGGAGCCCACAAGGTCACACACATAAGATGCATTTGAATAGGAGTATAATTCTAGACATGACTCAAAATGTTTTGAGTCAAATTGATTGCTAAAATGTTTAGGTAATCAACTAGAATAAAACTGAAAAATAATCTAAGTTGATTTGTTAGAATGTTTAAGCCAGCTAATTGGATTTAAATTGTAGAGTCAGATGATTAATCCCAAGCAATTGACTTTATCCTGGAGACAGAAAATCAGTCAGTCAATTAATATGATTAATTGGTTAATCAATTGATTCCATAATATTCTAATTGTCTTTCTTGATAGCCCACTATCGGTCCATTTTAAACATAGCTACAATATTTTATTTTCCAAATTTTTTAGGAAATCATGCTTCACTTCCTCTCCTATATATAGGGGTGTGACAACCATATTGTATACACACTCTCCTATATGAGAACCCTAGATGTCAATGTCCCTAAGAGAGAGAGAAAGAGATAAGGAGAGCAACCACGATGCTAGCACATCATCAAGCAAAGGTTTCTCCTTCACACGACTCAGACTGTGCAATGAGGAGTTCCGATCCATCCACATGGACTATGTAGAGACGCAAACATTAGGTGACTACGTTTGAAGGATGTCGATGAGGACCATGTGTGCACGTGAGGAACACCACACACCACCGTGTAAGGAGGACATTGTTAGACCTACTCTGCCACAAAGGTATACCTCCCACATCCTCTTTTTGAATACGTCACTGCCGATGAGATCTACCTGTAGGATACATGGGATTTTTTAATTGTTGTTTCCATTGTGCTTGACACCTCCATGATTCCTAAGAACAATATGATTTCTTTATCCTATGAAATGGCTCAATTGTTGTCACAATTAAGATCTATTGCATCCTCAATGGTTGAGACCAACCCAAGTTCACTATTGAACTTCTTAATATATATATTGTTTCCTTTGTTGCATTAGATGTGACAATATATTTGGTTTCTATTTCAGGACGTCCATTATCTATTGCATGGATCTCTTCCATATTACAAACTCATTGTTTAGGAAAAACATAAATTCTGATTCTACTCAGTAATCATCAATGCCAATTTGGAAGTTTGCATCAATGTAATGTTTTACAAATAGTTCTTATCCATCTTCGCATATTGAGAACTAACATGTAATATACCAGAACCTAGATATTTTTTCTAAAATTATCTTAAGTATTCTGCTTTCCTTAGGTACAATTTTTTCCCCTTTGACCTAACGTAGATGGTGGTACATGTCTTAATATTAAGTAAGATCACCAATAATGTATGATATATGCCTTTATACACTTATTGATGTAAATTAGGTAATAACACATATTGTGAATAAACATGACTAATATTTCTTTTCTGGGGGATATATATAAAATATCAAGGTAAATAATTATTCAAAAATGGTGTGAATCTAAATAAACCTAGTTGCTATAATTGAAATAATATTAAACATAATAGATTTAAATGATTAACTAAAAAATTAGTTTGTGTTCCTATAGTGATAACTATATTTACTTCTGATTCAACCCTATTTTAGGGCTTCATCTTGTGTCTTACTGCATTTCAATCACATCTATACATGTTATATTACATGTTATTCCCCTAATATGCATATTTATGTAAAATGCACTTATGAATGGTTTTTGCATGTTTTATAGGTACTTTGGCCACTACTTGATGGAATGGAGAGAAGATGGCTGAATCTAGTATTTCCCCAGGCTTGGAGGAGCCCAAAATGAGACCAAAATCACTCCCAACCTACCCCAAGTGGTCAAAGAATGTATTGAAACAAAAACCTTTATGGATGGCCAAGTTCAAGACCCAAATGTAGGGGAAGGACCCCAAAACGGTCGTGCTACCATGGAATGGCCATTCTGGGACATGCCTCGATCAGTAGAATATTCAAAAATTGACCTAGTTGGCCAAAACGGCCGTGCTACCAAGAATGGCCATTTTGGGAGTTCCCAGCATGGCCGTGCTGGCCAGAACGACCGTTCCACCAGTCCCAAAAACCCAAAATTCCCTTGTTCATTCTATTGTTCCCCCATGAATGTGGTGACAACCATGACCATGCTACCCTAACACCACCATGGGTGTGGTGACCACCATGGTCATGCCATCTTTAGTACAAAAGTAACCCTCAACTTGTGATTTTCACATTTTAATTCACATGACTGTTCTACCCCACCATGACCGTGCTCACCCCTACCCATCATGACTGTGGTGATCCATCACGGCCGTGCTACTCACAAAACCTAGCTACTTCTGCACTGGTTTTCCCATACTACCCCTACTTGACCTAGTGCTTCCCCCACACCTATATATACCTAGGTGGTGGCTTTAGCACAAAGCTAGATACCTCCTACCACCTCCTAGGTCCCCATTTTCACCCCTTATCCATTCCAATCCATTTCCACATCCATTCCACTCCATTTCACCATTTCCACCACCAAAACACTAGTTTATCCTAGTTTCTACCCATAATCCCCTTCATTCCACACCCTTGCACCTTGGAGGAGAGAGGAGGACATCTTGCAGTATTTAGAGAGGAGGATTGCTCCATATACACTGAGTTCCATGGGTTCTTCTACCTCTTTCTCCTTTCTTTTTGTATTTTCCATTTCCATGAGTAGCTAAGCCCCCCTTGGGTTGGCTGTTTGGGGTGTAAAATGTTACTTTGATACCATGTTGGGGGAAAATGACATGTAAACTTTGTAATTACATTTGCTAATGTTTGTGTTCTATTTCTATCTCATTCTCCATGAATTGCTTGTTGGTTTGTGTGTGAAATCACTTAGGAATTTAGGGAAATTGCATATATGTTTGAATTTTGGGATTTGCCCCTAAGTCCAATTCATGGATCCCTAGGTTGCCTCCCATATTCCTACATCCTAATCAATCTCCCTAAGCCTAAGTGAGAGATCTAAGTAGATATATTAGGTGACTCTAGTACAATTAGCGTGGAGCCTTCTCAAGGCTAGAATGTGGGGGAAATGGGGTCCAAAACCCTAATTTCACCTCCCCATTACTACCCTCAGCCCCTAATTGCCCTAGGAATGTCTAATATAAAAACCTAGACTTGCCTAGACTCTAATTGAATTGAACCTAATCTCTAAACCAATCGAGCCTCGTAAGGGAGTAGGGAGTGTTAGGGATTAGTTCCCCTATACACAACCTAGCATATCCATGGCCAATTAGTAGCTTAGGTTAATTCATTAGACTCTAACTTGTTGTTTGGTTTGGATAATCTAAATGGAGTCATAAAGTTCTTATGTCACCCCCAACTTAAGTGATAAGTACATCCCCTAAACATCCCACACCTCTCTTAATTGCTTTAAAACCCTAGTTTTCATCCTGCTTAGCTAGTGTTATCTTAGTTAGCTCTTTTCTTACTTGGTTGGCTTCTTGCCCTATTTTTGCCTTGTTTTTGATAATTTAGCTCTTTAGTTGCTCTCTTGTTCTTCTTGCATGCCTTAGTGTAAAATACCTTTTCATATCTAGCTTAGTCTTTTCCTGCTTAATTAGTCTTAATCTAGTCTAGGCTTAAATTTATTTCTTGTCTTTAATTACTTTCTTGTTTACCTTAGTTAACAATCAAAACAACCTCTAAACCCTTAACCCAAGTCTCCACAATAGGAACCTAGATAAAACCAACCTAGCTCTAGTACCCCCTTTTTCCCTGTGATTCGACCCTGTACTTACCGCCCTCCTATACTACGACACAACTTTGTGCGCTTGCGGGTGTAGTGTCTTGGATTATGCGAGTGTGTCGAGTTTAGGTCTTTATAAATTCAAAAGTTTAATCCACCGCGTGCTTCTGTATGCGGGGTTGCATCTATTCAAACTTTGATTGAGTAGTGTGTAACACCATTGGTGGGGGCGAACCAAGATTTATGGCGCCATTGCCTAGGAGAAAGGAACTTGACCTAGCTAGTTAATTTTGCTTTGACTTTCCTTACTGCCGCCATCATTGCTATTATTTATTCTTTATTCTTTGAATTATTTGTGTGTGTTGGCTTATTAACTTATTCTCTTTTGTTTGGTTTTACCTTGTGCATGTGACAAGCCACTCGGGGAAGACATGATGGAAGGCCAAAATGCATGAACCCATTCATTTCCTCCACCACCCTACCTCCAAGGCTATCCTAAGCCTTACACACCCCCACCAACTCCATCACCACAACCTTCCCACCAGTTCACCTTCCGACCTCAATTCCCTCCCCCATCTCAATTCTAAGGGCCATTAACAACAGTGCCACCACCACAACTATCACATCCCCCTACCTCCTATGAGGAAATGGATATGGTTTCAATCATGGGGTGTGACAAGGTTGTTGAGAAGCTTATCAAGGGAAGGAATCAAGTTGACAAAGATCTTAATGAAGAGCAAATTCTGAAAAGTCCTTGTTTGCAAGTGTCCCATATGATTGATACCCCTCTCATTGATGCCTATGAAGACCCATTACTCAAGAGAGAGTTAAACTATGGCATGAAATTTTTGAAGGTCATAAGGCTGATTACAATCTATGATAATGATCCTAAAGGAGAGAAAACTACTGAAAAACACTTGAGAAGCTTGCATGAACCTTGGGAAGAAGATCAATCAAGGAAAGCATTTGAGAGGATTGCCTATGATGGGGATTCAAACATTTTATTTTTGGACAATGGTTGATGGTGAAAGAACAACAAGCCCATCAAAAGGCATGAAACTCAGCACTTATGGGAGGCAACCAACCTAGGTTTGGGATTTTTTCACCCAAACTTCAATTTTTGATACTTTTACTTTGTTTTTACACTTTCCAAGAAAACACACACATACTAGACTTGATGGTTTTTTTATTTGTGAATCATCTCAGAATAGGTGCAATGGAGGAAAGATGATGCATGGAAGAGCCAACCAAGGAGAAGATCATAATTGAAGAGAAGATTGCAAATCAGTAGAAAAGCTACAAGAAGGAGATCAGCACGGTCGTGCTACACATCACGACCGTGGTGGCCACCACAGCCGTGGTGGATATCTCCTTCTCATTGGACACCTTGAGATCTCTCTCCCTTGTTGGCGTTTGTCTACCACGACTCCATGCCCCCTACCCTATCATCCTAGACTTCTATTTCATGTTGAGGACAACATGGTTTAAAAGTTTAAGGTGGTAGGGCGGTAAGCCCTTTCTCTACCCCCACTTTTCTCTATGTTCCTTGTTCTAAATTTTTGCTCAAGATGATCAAATAGTATAACCATATCTCATACTTGTGTATCCATACTTTGTGTGCTTGCTTTGTATACTTGCATGTCATGTAGTTTACTTTCTAGAAATTTTTGCGTAATTTTCAAATTTGAGATTTCTTGCCTAAAAGTGTGTTTCGACCCAATCTCTACTTTTTGGATTAAAAATGATGAACTTTGACAAATGCAAGTGAATTATCATTGTTTGTTGCTAAATGGTATCAATTCTTGACTTTTTACATGTGCATCACCTCTCTTGTGTTTGTGAATGATTTGGTTGAATTGTGACTTGAGCAAGCTATGAGAGCTTAGTGCCTATGAAATCACTTGAACGAAGTATTAATTTCAGGTTGTTCATTCATGTGGTGTAATATTGCTGGGTGAAGTGTTGGATTAATTTTCTTGTAGGATACCTTATGTTGAGAATCACACCAGTGACCCCTCTTTGACCCGATTATTCACTCACCATCTTCTTACCTCTCTGCCTCATGAAAGGATGTCAAAGTGCACATATCAGTCGTGGCCACCTCCAAAAGTTTATAGTGGCCACATCTACATCTCACCGCTTCACTCTCATCACCATATACCCTAACTATTCCAAGGGCAAAGAAAAAGGAAAAAAATGCAAAAATAAAATAAAAGGTGCTCCTGTTTAAGAGCATCTAAGTAAATAAAAGATGAGTGCTCTATGTAATAGCACTCCAAAATCTTACCGCAACCCTTTCTTCCATTTTCATACCCATTGAGCTAGGAAATATCAAACCTAGCTCATTTTGCCCTTTTCCGCAGCCACGTGGGTCATTTGGTGTGATTTGAAATATAATGTTGAAAGCATGAAGGTGAAACAACACTCCTAGTCATCCTTGATTAACGACATCATGAAACGGTCTACCCAGAACTACATGAAAGAAATAGGGATAGCTTGTGTGTTTTATGCACTATATTTGAAGTTCATATGCTTTGTGCTCTTTTCATGATTGGTTTGTGAAAGAAGGAGAGGAGAGAGGTGGAATGCATGTACTTGGTTACTATTGATCCCATTCAGAAATAATCATCCTTTACATTGCATTTGTCATTTATTGATTATGGAAAAATTGTAGAGAGATTGACTTGGAGCATACTTGAGGACAATTATGTTTTAAGTTTGGGGTGGTGATTCAGCCCAATTTTAGGGCTTCATCTTGTGTCTTACTGCATTTCAATCACATCTATACTTGTTATATTACATGTTATTTCTCCTAATATGCATATTTGTGTAAAATGAACTTATGGATGATTTTTTCATGTTTTATAGGTACATTGGCCACTACTTGATGGAATGGAGAAGATGGTTGAATCTAGGGTTTCCCCAGGCTTGGAGGAGCCCAAAATGAGGCCAAAACCACTCTCAACCTACCCCAAGTGGTCAAAGACTATATTGAAGCAAAAACCTTTATGGATGGCCAAGTTCAAGACTCAAATATAGGGGAAGGACCCCAGGACGACTGTGCTACCATGGAATGGCCGTTCTGGGACATGCCCCAATCAGCAGAATCTTCAAAAATTGACCCAATTGGCCAGAACGACCGTGCTATCAAGAATGGACATTTTGAGAGTTCCCAGCATGGTCGTGCTGGCCAGAGCGGCCATGCTACCAATCAGAGAAACCCAAAATTCCCATGTTCATTCTATTTTCCCCCACGACTGTGGTGACCAGCACAGTTATGCCAGCTTCGGTACAAAAGTGACCCTCAACCTGTGATTTTCACATTTTAATTCACACAACCATTCTACCCACCATAACCATGCTCACCCCTACCCACCATGGTCGTGGTGATTCACCACGACCGTGCTACTCACAAAACCTAGCTACTTCTACACTATTTTTCCCATACTACCCCTACTCGACCTAGTGCTTCCCCCACACCTATATATACCTAGGTGGTGGATCTAGCACAAAGATAGCTCCCTCCTACCACCTCCTAACTCCCAATTTTCACCCCATAGCCATTCCACTCCATTTCCACCTCCATTCCACTCCATTTCACCATTTCCACCACCAAAACACTAGTGTATCCTGGTTTCTACCCATAATCCCCTCCATTCCACACCCTTGCACCTTGGAGGAGAGAGAGGATGATGTCTTGCATCATCTGGATAGGAGGATTGCTCCATCTACACAGATCTCCATGGCTTCTTCTACCTCTTTCTCCTTTCTTTTTTGTATTTTCCATTTCCAAGAGTAGTTAGGCCCCCCTTGGGTGGGCTATTTGGGGTGTAAAATGTTACTTTGATACCATGTTGGGGGAAAATGACATGTAAACTTCATAATTCCATTTGCTAATGATTATTTTCTATTTCTATCTCATTCTCCATGAATTGCTTGTTGGTTTGTGTGTGAAATCACTTAGGAAATTTGGGGAATTGCTTATATGTGTGAATTTTGGGATTTGCCCCTAGGTCCAATTCATGGATCCCTAGGTTGCCTCCCATATTTCTACATTCTAATCAATCTCCCTAAGACTAAGTGAGATATCTAAGTAGCTAGATTAGCTGACTCTAGTACAATTAGCGTGGAGCCTTCTCAAGGCTAGAATGTGGGGGAATTGGGGTCCAAAAACCTAATTTCACCTCCCCATTACTTCCCTCAGCCCCTGATTGCCCTAGGAATGTCTAATATAAAAACCTAGACTTGCCTAGACTCTAATTTAAGTGAACCTAATCCCCAACCCAATTGAGCCTCACAAGGGTAGTAGGGAATGTTAGAGACTAGTTCCCCTATACACAACCTAGCATATCCATGGTCAGTTAGTAGCTTAGGTTAATTCATTAGACTCTAATTTGTTGTTTGGTTTGGATAATCTAAATGGATTCATAACATTCTTATGTCACCCCCAACTTAAGTGATAAGTACATCCCCTAAACAGCCCACACCTCTCTTAATTGCTTTAAAACCGTAGTTTTCATCCTGCTTAGCTAGTGTTGGCTTAGTTAGCTCTTTTCTTACTTAGTTGGCTTCTTGTCCTATTTTTGCCTTGTTCTTTCTAATTTAGCTCTTTAATTTTTCTGTTGTTCTTCTTGCATGCCTTAGTGTAAACTGCCTTTTCATATCTAGCTTAGTCTTTTCCTTCTTAATTAGTCTTAATATAGTCTAGGGTTAACTTACATATCTTTCTTGACTTTAAATGCTTTCTTGTCCATCTTAATTAACAATCAAAACAACCTTTAAACCCTTAACCCTAGTCTCTACAGTAGGAACCTAGACAAAACCAACCTAGATCTAGTGCCCCCTTTTCTTCCTGTGGATCGACCCTATGCTTACCACCCTCCTATACTACGACACGACCCCGTGCGCTTGCGGGTGTAGTGTCTTGGTTTATGTGAGTGTGTCCAGTTTAGGTCATTATAAATTTGAAAGTTTAATCCATCGTGTGATTCTATCCATGGGGTTGCATCTATTCAAACTTTGATTGAGTAGTGTGTAACACCATTGGCAGAAGCGCACCAACTTCAAATAGTAAACTCACAATATATTAATTAATACATTAACTTTTTACTTCAATTTGAAGATATAACTTGTTTACTAGTTTTAATTTACATATGGTATTGCCATAATTCCCATAACATGTTTAGCAGCTTTGAGCATCCCAAAAATATCATATTAGTATTTTATATAGGCGACATAGGTGGTCCTACCCCTAGTCTACCTCTTTCTCAAACTTAACTTACTTGGTGCCCATTTGTCCATTTATTTAATTTATACAAATTGTTATTTGAATTGTAACCATTCATTTAGCCCTTTTTTCTAAGTTTGCCCATTTAGTTTCTTCCCATCCCATGTAATATCTCTTTCCTAATGCATTTTGCATAGAAACTGGTTCCTTGAATGTCAGGTTTGTTAATGTATCAACACGACTTTCTGCTCTTCTTTTCTTTGTGGTGTCTCCTTTATTTCCCATTCCTTCCCTTACCCCCTAAACCTTACCCTCTATTTTTTCTCCCCACCTTGCACCAAGTGATTTGTAGACTGTGTCGCCAGGGGTAGTATAGGCTGATGGAGGTGTCTTTATCAACTAGTGTGATGAAGATCCCTTCTTCTTTACTACTTGGTACACCACTACAACTCTAGACGATCGCTTCCATTTCCAAACCCTCTTATTCTTCCCTTCTCCCTGTGCCCAACATTCATGACATCAAGGAGATGACACCAACACCGATAGTAGTCAACGAGTCTACTAGTACCCAAAACACCAACACTCCCTTCTTTTTGTATCAACATGCCACCACCACCACTAGAATTGGGCCCTATTTGCCCTTCATGTTACATAGCCTTACGCCCAATGACAGAGAGGATTATGTGCCAAAAATGGTAGTAGGTATGATCTTGTGGCCTGATATCCTCCATCACCTACTCAATGCCAACTTCCTTCGTCTCCCACACACCTCCCCTTGGCTCTATGAAGCTCCTTTCTCCCTTTTGTCTTGATCACCATGCCCCTAAAACTCAATATATCCACAAGTCTGATTGGCATTAGCATTGTTGTGTGATTTATATATCATATTTTCACATGTTTTCACACAACATTTTGATTCATTTCTGATTTAATTTAGTCTCTTTTCATATTACTTTTGCCATCAATTCGTCAAAAATGCTTTACCATAACTTGCCTTGTCTTTTTGGTTTAAAAACAACTCATTTCAATGCTTTTTTTGTGTAGAAACAACAACTTGCACGGCGTTCAACTTGTTTGAACGGCGTGCAAGTTCCCAAAAATCCTACTCATTTTCCTGCAGACTTTTCTAGAAACTTGAACGGGGTGCAAACTCATCTGCACGCCGTTCAACCTTTCTGTAGCTTGCAAAGAAGTTTGCACGGTGTTCAAAGCCGTCTGCACGCCGTTCAGATGGAACGCGCATTTTACAGACTTTTTTGGAAACTTGCACGGGGTGCAAATTCCCTTTGAACGCCATTCAGAGTACTGATAACTGCCGCATTTTGTGAAGTGCACGACGTTCAATCAATCTGCACGCCGTTCAGCCGACAGTTTCAAAATTTGGAAATTCGAGATTTTGAATCTAAAGAGAGGAGGGAAGTCGAGGGACAGTTATTGGGGGTCATTTGGAACATCTTGCTCGTCCCAGATACAGAGTAAAGCAGAGAGGAGGCGATTTTGAAGGATTCCAAAGGTTTTCTTGAGAAAGAAGACCATTGCTCTTCTTCTTCTTCTCCATTTGCAGCAGCAAGGTGCAGCAGAGCTCCCCCATCTCCGCGAAGCTTTTTTTGGAGAGGAGTTAGTACGTTTTGGAGGAGTTTTAGAAGAGGAATTTCATCCCTTAGCCGGAATTCCTTCTTCTCTTGGTTACACCTTGTTTCTTCTAGTTTTTCTTTCTCTTTTTCATGTCAAAAACTTCATATTCTGCTGAATTCATGCAAGGCATAGCTATGGACGAGTAATTTCCTTTTTCCTGGGCATGGGAAAGTAGTTCCCATGTCATAGCATGTGTACAACTACGTAATCTTGTACTAAATGTCTATGTTTCTTGTCTCTCTTTATAAAAATACCGGTTCTTCTCTTCTTGCATATGATATTGGCCATGTTGTGTGCATGTTTTCTGCATTTATGTTTGATTTGAGAAGATAAACATGAATGTATGGATGGTATCTTTTATAACAACTCTTTCTAGTCTATGAGAGTAGCTAGAAATAGTTGAAAGGTTGTTTGTGATCAAAAATGAAAATTAACATGAGAATGTTGTTTGATGTTGCGATCGTTGCATTTGCATCGGGAGATAAAAATGCAACACATCGACCTTTTGAGATAAGAGTTTAGATATGTTTAGATTGCCAAGTTTACCTAATTGCTATGGTATGTGAATGAACCCTCAATGTCCAGGATCCTTTAGCATTTGACTAAAACCTTGTTAATCCACCTAAACTTGTGTAAAGTTTATTCTTAACTTTTCCTGTTTTAGACATTAAACAGTCAACTCTTTTAAAAACCGATCTAGATTGATGAAAGCTAGGACTGTTGCGTTCAATTAATTTTCTTAAGCTCCTTGAGTTCAATCCCGACTACATCACCTCCATATACTTGCGGAGTTGGTTTGACCGGGTAAAAGATCATTAGTTTGATTGAAACTCGTTAGCCTAAAAGCCAACAAGTTTTTGGCGCCGTTGCCGAGGAGCTACGGTAAATTAATTGGATTAATAAGAACTAACAAGTATTTGAGACTAGATCACAATCCTCATTTTCGAAATTTTCATATATCTTCTAGTTGTGTTCTTACATTTTTCTCTTGTGAAGTGCACGACGTTCAATCAATCTGCACGCCGTTCAGCCGGCAGTTTTAGAATTTGGAAATTCGAGATTTTGAATCTAAAGAGAGGACGGAAGTCGAGGGACAGTTATTGGGGGTCATTTGGAACGTCTTGCTCGTCCCAGATATAGAGTAAAGCAGAGAGGAGGCGATTTTGAAGGATTCCAAAGGTTTTCTTGAGAAAGAAGACCATTGCTCTTCTTCTTCTTCTTCTCCATTTGCAGCAGCAAGGTGCAGCAGAGCTCCCCCATCTCCGCGAAGCTTTTTTTGGCGAGGAGTTGGTACGTTTTGGAGGAGTTTTAGAAGAGGAATTTCGTCCCTTAGCCAGAATTCCTTCTTCTCTTGGTTACACCTTGTTTCTTCTAGTTTTTCTTTCTCTTTTTCATGTCAAAAACTTCATATTCTGCTGAATTCATGCAAGGCATAGCTATGGACGAGTAATTTCCTTTTTCCTGGGCATGGGAAAGTAGTTACCATGTCATAGCATGTGTAAAACTATGTAATCTCATACTAAATGTCTATGTTTCTTGTCTCTCTTTATAAAAATACCGGTTCTTCTCTTCTTGCATATGATATTGGCCATGTTGTGTGCATGTTTTCTGCATTTATGTTTGATTTGAGAAGATAAACATGAATGTATGGATGGTATCTTTTATAACAACTCTTTCTAGTCTATGAGAGTAGCTAGAAATAGTTGAAAGGTTGTTTGTGATCAAAAACGAAAATTAACATGAGAATGTTGTTTGATGTTGCGATCGTTGCATTTGCATCGGGAGATAAAAATGCAACACATCGACCTTTTGAGATAAGAGTTTAGATATGTTTAGATTGCCAAGTTTACCTAATTGCTATGGTATGTGAATGAACCCCCAATGTCCAGGATCCTTTAGCATTTGACTAAAACCTTGTTAATCCGCCTAAACTTGTGTAAAGTTTATTCTTAACTTTTCCTATTTTAGACATTAAACAGTCAACTCTTTTAAAAACCGATCTAGATTGATGAAAGCTAGGACTGTTGTGTTCAATTAATTTGCTTAAGCTCTTTGAGTTCGATCCCGACTACATCACCTCCGTATACTTGCTGAGTTGGTTTAACCGGGTAAAAGATCATTAGTTTGATTGAAACTCGTTAGCCTAAAAGCCAACAAGTTTTTGGCGCCGTTGCCGGGGAGCTACGGTAAATTAATTGGAGTAATAAGAACTAACAAGTATTTGAGACTAGATCACAATCCTCATTTTCGAAATTTTCATATATCTTCTAGTTGTGTTCTTACATTGTTCTCGTTATTTTCAGGTTGCATGCGTCGCTCGCAACGAGGTCTTCAAACAACCCCATTGTTAGACCTTGAGATAGAGCGAAGCCTCTCAAGCTTGAGAAGATCAAGGAGGAAAGAACAATCACCGCTAGATGATACTACTCCGCCACCATCACCATCTCCATCATCATCCACGCCGTCTTTTTCATCCGTTGAGGAAACTTCACCAAGCCTCCCAATCATGGAAGACGACCGCCCGCTCAAGGACTTTACTATGACGGTGGCCACAAACATATGTGGAGCCATCGACCTACCTGCCATAGAAGCGAACAATTTCTCCATTTCTCCTTCTATGATGCAGATGATCCAACAAAACCGCTTTGGGGGTACCGCTAATGAAGACCCAAGTCTTCACATTGCAGAATTTCTGGAGTACTTAAACACTTTCAAAATTAATGGCGTATCTGTAGATGGAGTACGACTGATGCTTTTCCCTTTCACTCTAAGGGATAAGGCCAAAACTTGGCTTTTGTCTCTTCTGAAGAAGTCTATAAAAACTTGGGACCAGCTACTTAATGTTTTTCTTGCCAAATATTTTCCTCCAAGCAAGACTGCTCATTTGAGAAATCAGCTCACTAACTTTTCTCAAAATGATGGTGAAACTCTTTATGATACTTGGGAGAGGTTCAAAGACCTTCAACGTCTTTGCCCTCACCACGGTCTTACTAATTGGCTACTTCTTCAGACTTTCTACAACAGGCTGTTCTATAACACCAGATGACGCTTGATGCTGCAGCCGGTGGTGCTCTTATGACCAAATCTTATAGAGAAGCCTATGACATCATTGAAGATATATCACTCAACTATTGCCAATGGGGAGGTGATAGAGGAGCCAATTCATCATCAAATGCAAGTTCTTCTAGTGCAAAGCCGGGAGGAAAATACACCGTTGACGCCGTTGATCTTATTTCTGCAAAGCTTAATGTTCTCACTCAAAAATTTGAGAAGTTGACTACATTGCCGGTTCAATCTGCAGAAGCCACATGTGAAGCTTGTGGAAATCCGGGGCATGCTTCTTCTCAATGTTTTGCTCCCAACACTATGGAGGGAGATCTTGAACAGGTTAATGCTATGGAGATGCAGAGGAACAAGCAATATAACCCTTATTTTAATCAATACAATCCAGGATGGAGGGATCATCCCAACTTTTCTTACAAGAATACTAACAATGCTCGCAATTTTCAGCAAGGACAACAACAACCGCCGCAACAATCACAATTCAACCGCCAAGGTAATCTGCAAGGTTACAACAACATGGGTTATCAAGGGCAGCAACAACAGCCCCAAGGATCTTCTCTTGAGGCTATGATGGAGAAATTCATTAACACACAAACACAGCAAAATGAAGAGCTTAGGGGGAATGATAAGCTACTTAAGGATGCTATTCTTCAACTTTCAGCCAAGGTAGACAACATATCCACCCATACAAAGATGCTGGAGAATCAAATAGCTCAACAAGCTCTTTCTCAACAAGGACAGCAATCCGGTTCTCTCCCTAGTGTGTCAGAAGTGAATCCAAGACAGCAAGCCAATGCCATTATTCTAAGGAGTGGAGCTGAAATTGAAAGACCTTCGCCACCTAAGGAGAAGGACATGGAGGTACTTAATGAGGAAGAATCTCACATTCCTAATTGCAACAAAGAGCAAGGTAAATCTGAAAATCCGCCTTCTTTCAAAGCTACCGCACCTTTCCCTCATAGGCTTGTCAACAATAAAGATGATGTCAAGTTCAAGAAATTTATGGACATTCTTAGCAAGTTGCAAGTTAATCTTCCTTTTACTGATGTTATTGCTGACATGCCTTCTTATGCCAAGTTCTTAAAAGACATCTTATCTAGAAGGAGAAGAGTTGATCAAGTAAAAACAGTCAAACTTTCTGAACATGTGAGCTCCATTATTCAAAACCACATTCCTTCTATTCCGGAAAAGCTGGATGATATGGGACCTTTCACATTGCCGTGCAAGATCAATGATGTCACTTTTGAAAAAGGCTTAGTGGATTTGGGGGCTAGCATTAGCCTCATTCCAACCACTTTATGGAAAGAGCTAGATCTTGGGGATCTAAAGCCAACAAAGATGGTTATTGAACTAGCTGATCATTCTCTTAAACACCCTAAAGGTGTATTAGAAGATGTGCTTGTACAGATTGGCAAATTCTATATACCATGTGATTTTGTAGTGCTTGACATGGTAGAGACCCCTCGCAATCCAGTTCTTTTTGGGAGACCTTTCTTGAGGACTGCTGGTTGTCTAATTGACGTTCGGGAAGGAAAGTTGACCCTACGTGTGGGAGAAGAAGAAATTGAATTCTCTATTTCCGATGCCATGAAAGCACCCGCACAAGTAAAGGAGATTTGTTTATTTGATACTACTGATCCAATGGATGATTATGTTGATGATATGATAGATTTCATGATAAACTATTGTGATGACGTCATTGCTGAAAATGATAATTCTGAAAATTCTGGAGCTATTCCTATTTATAAAGCTCAAGCAAATGAAGAAGAAGCTCCACGTGATGAAGAAAAGGTTGATGAAGAAGCTTTAAAGAAAAAGGTAGAACTTAAAGCCCTTCCACCGGGGCTGAGGTATGCGTTTCTAGACCCAAATTCTTCATCTCCTGTTATAATAAATGATGAATTAACCAAGGAACAAGAAAATAAATTACTTGCTGAATTGCGCTTGTATAAAGATGTGATTGGTTATTCCATTGATGACTTGAAAGGCATTCATCCTAAAATCTGCATGCATAGAATAAACATGGAGGATGATGCAAAACCAACCGTTGAACCACCAAGACGTTTAAATCAAAACATGCTTGATGTGGTAAAGAAAGAGATTTTAAAACTAATGGATGCCGGAATTATTTATCCCATTAGTGACAGCCCCTGGGTTAGTGCTATTCATGTAGTACCTAAGAAGGGGGGTGCAACTGTCATAAAGGGAGACAATGATGAGTTGATAAAGACACACATGGTCACAGGCTGGCGTATGTGTATTGACTACCGGCGTCTAAACAAAGCAACTTGCAAGGACCATTTCCCTTTACCCTTCATTGATTTAATGTTGGAACGCCTTGCTAAACACTCTTATTTTTGTTATTTGGATGGATATTCCGGGTTTTACCAGATTCCTATCTACCCGCCCGATCAATAAAAAACCACGTTCACTTGCACATATGGCACATATGCTTATCGCCGCATGCCCTTTGGTCTTTGTAATGCACCCGCCACTTTTCAGCGGTGCATGATGGCCATTTTCTCGAATTTCATTGAAAATATTATGGAAGTTTTCATGGATGATTTTAGTGTTTACGGCGATTCATTTGATCAATGCTTTTCTAATTTGTCCTTAGTCTTAGCCAGATGTAAAGAGGTTAACCTAGTGCTAAACTGGGAGAAGTGCCATTTTATGGTACAATCTGGTGTAGTACTAGGACATGTGATTTCTAACAAGGGCATTGAAGTTGACAGGGCAAAGGTGGAAGCTATTGAGAAAATGTCCACCCCATCTTCAGTCAAGGACATAAGAAGCTTCTTAGGACATGCAGGGTTCTATAGAAGATTCATAAAGGACTTTTCAAAGATTGCAAAACCGTTGTGTTCTCTCCTTGCAAAAGATGCAGATTTTGTCTTTGATGAAGAATGCTATAAAGCCTTTACTACACTCAAGGAAGCTCTCATTTCAGCCCCCATCATTCAACCTCCGGATTGGGATGCTCCATTTGAGTTAATGTGCGATGCAAGTGATTATGCGGTAGGAGCTGTTCTAGGACAGTGGAAAGACAAGAAACTCCATGCCATTCATTATGCAAGCAAGACCCTCAATGATGCGTAAATCAACTACACAACTACAGAGAAGGAGATGCTTGCTATTGTGTTTGCCTTTGAGAAATTCCGACAATATCTTGTGGGTTCCAAAGTGATAGTCTATACTGATCACGCTGCAATCAAATATCTTTTGAGCAAAAAGGATGCAAAGCCACGCCTTATTCGTTGGGTGCTGCTTCTACAAGAATATGATCTAGAGATTCAGGACAAGAAAGGAACTGAAAATAGTGCTGCTGACCATCTTTCTAGATTATCCACTACAGCGGGAGACTCATTACCTATTGAAGATCATCTTCCCATTGAAAGACTCTATGCTCTATCATCCGTTCAAGCACCATGGTTTGTCGACATTGCAAATTTTCTTGCTACAGGGCAGCTTCCACCCGACTTGACATATCAACAAAAGAAGAAATTCTTTCATGACGTAAAGTTCTATTATTGGGATGATCCTTTCCTATTCAAACATGGGAGTGATGGGTTAATACGCCGCTGTGTGATTGAAGAAGAAATTCCCACCATCATTGCTGAATGCCATGCTTCTTCTTATGGAGGCCATTTTGGAGGAGAAAAGACTGCTGCAAAAATACTCCAAGCCGGTTTCTATTGGCCTACGCTCTTCAAGGATGTAAATCTTTTTGTTAAATCCTGTGACAAATGCCAAAGAACTGGAGGTATATCCCGCCGTGATGACATGCCACTCAACTCTATCCTAGAGGTTGAGGTGTTTGACGTATGGGGTGTTGACTACATGGGACCATTCCCATCCTCATGCGGGTATCATTTCATTCTTCTTGCTGTTGATTACGTGTCTAAATGGGTTGAGGCCATTCCAACCCAATCACCCGATGCCAAATCAGTAATCAAGCTCTTTCAGAAGATCATCTTTCCTAGGTTTGGTGTTCCACGTCCTGTCATCTCTGATGGAGGGACACACTTTGCTGAAAAACAATTCAACAACCTTCTCTCCAAGTATGGTGTCATTCACAAGATCTCTACGCCCTATCATCCTCAAACATCCGGGCAAGTGGAGGTTTCTAATAGACAGCTGAAAAATATTCTTGAGAAGACCGTCTCTAGTTCAAGAAAAGACTGGGCTTTGAAGATTGATGATGCACTTTGGGCATACCGCACAGCCTACAAGACCATCATAGGAACCACTCCTTTCAAGCTTATCTATGGGAAGTCTTGTCATCTTCCACTTGAACTTGAGCACCGCGCATTGTGGGCTATCAAATTCTTAAATTTTGATATGAAGAAAGCTAGAGAGAAACACCTTCTACAATTGCAAGAACTTGAAGAGCTGCGCCTCGATGCTTATGAAAATGCAAAGCTGTACAAGGAAAGAACAAAGGCATGGCATGATAAAAGAATCCGCAGGAAAGACATTCAAGAAGGAGACCAAGTTTTATTGTTCAATTCAAGGCTGAAGTTATTTCTGGGAAAGCTAAAGTCAAAGTGGTCCAGCCCCTTTCTTGTATTGAAGATCTTTCCATATGGAGCTGTGGAATTACAAGGAAAAGATGGGAGTTTCAAAGTGAATGGACAAAGATGCAAGCTGTATTCATCTTCTGAGATTCTAGACAAGGGAGCCTCTTGCTCCCTCCATGACGCATGAATGATTGAAGAGTCTTACTCTGGACTCTAAACGGAGGACCTTGTGGGAGTTAACCCCACATTAGGATAGATTTCTTTTGCGTTTTTGAGTCAAGAACATTTCAATAAGTTGTCACGGATGAATGTAATAAAGTAGACTAATTTAGACTAAATTCCACTGCTATTTGTGCTTACAGCTGCAATTTTTCTGCAGAAATTCCAGTTTGCATGGCGTGCAAAAGTCGTGAACGGCGTGCAGATTCAGAAGAATTTTACTGCATATCTTTCTGCAATTTTGAACGGCGTGCAAGGCCCCTTGAACGCCGTGCAATCTGGGCAGACGTTTGCAGAATGCTAACTGATAAGTTTTGAACGGCGTGTAAATTCGCCTGAACGCCGTGCAATCTGGGCTGCAATCAAAGTTAAAGCTGCAGGAAATTCCACTTTGCGGCTGCGCTGTCGGGTGGATGAGAGACAAAACTAGGGTTGGTGGTTTGGGCGTACACGCAGCCCACTTTTGTTCAAATTTTTCGAACAAGTGCACGCCGTGCAAAATGTTGTACGCCGTGCAAAAGTCCTAAAACTTGGTTTTCTACAGCACACAGGTGCACGGCGTACAAGGCGATGTTGCACGCCGTGCAAGCTTCCAGAAAGTTTCCAAAACTTTGCTGTCTTATTTCTCCCTGTAATGCACGCCGTGCAATGGTTTTGCACGCCGTTCAAAGTGGAATTTCCTACAGCTTTAACTTTGATTGCAGCCCAGATTGCACGGCGTTCAGGCGAATTTACACGCCGTTCAAAACTTATCAGTTAGCATTCTGCAAACGTCTGCCCAGATTGCACGGCATTCAAGGGGCCTTGCACGCCGTTCAAAATTTCTGTAGAACTGAAATGGGACCCATCAAGTGAGCAACCAAGCGCCCGGCTAGGAGGCCTTCTTCAGAAACTCAGGGTGAAGGTCCTCAATCTGCTCCAGTCAACTTCATACCTTCTACCCAGTTCAGGGTAACTCCAGAAGAAGACGCCGCTTACCAGTACCTGATAGCTAGGCGGGTTCTCCCCACCCGCTACATTTGTGAGGACACCCTCGACAGGCTGCAATGCAAGAACGAGGTATACAACCATTTGACTTTTACTGGTCTTCATACCCTTTGCACAAGAGTATGCAAGACTTATCCTCATCTAGTATATGAATTTATGACTACTTTTAAAGCACGACAAGATCCTGAGCGCCGCCTGACACATTATCCGCACATTAGTTTTCGGCTTTTGGACAAGCCTTACACTATGGATCTTCGCCGATTTTCTGAGTTACTTAACTGCAACTATGGTGGCTACATCGATTTCCCTCCGGCCTTCCAAAGTGACCGTTTTTGGACTGAAATTTCCTCAGAAACGCATCACCATGCCAATAAGGCACATGCTACTTCCATCCACAATCCCGTTTTCAGACTCTTGCATCGTATTCTTAGTGTGGGTCCGTTCTCTAAGAATGAAACACAAGGGGTTGTGGGTAAGATCGACCTCTTTTTCCTATGGCACATGACAAGGATATATCTACTGGTTTCTACATTGTACAAAAACTCTTAAACACCATCAAGAAGAGGGAGGGAAAAGAAGGAGGTGACATCATGTGTGGCGGCATGATTACTCTACTTGCAATGAACCTTAATCTTGATCTTACACGTTTAGAGCCAACTCCTGGAAAGAACCTCTTGAACATGTCTTATCTTATCTCTTGTGGTGTTCTGCATCGATATGGTAATAATGATGAAAAGTTCAAGTTTCATATCACCAAGAAGAAGTTTCTCATTCTTCCCAACACATCGAAGAATGACATCAGGAACAGGGCAAATTAGAAATGGGTTGGACCGGATCCAGATGAGGCGCCTGCTACTCATGGTGCTAGCTCTTCTACGCCAGCACCTGCTCCTACAGACGCACAGCCACTTCCTCCTTCTACCGGCACTCAGACTGGATACTCTTGGGCGAACACGGACATGCAACATCTTTATGGGTATGTTCAGCGGAGGTTTTATCACATCGAGACGCGCTTTGACCAGATGAGCGCCCACTTCGACACCCGGTTTGACAGCTTGGCCACACAGTACACAACTACACATGATATGGTCAGCCGGATGGACAGTTGGCACATCTCTCAGGGCCACTATCCTCCACCTCAGCCGTTCCAACAGCCCTTTGAGCAGCAACATGATCCATCCACACAGCCGATGGACGTTCCGGATATTATCAGCCAGTACTTCCCCGACCAAGGGGGTGACAGATCTTTTATTTGATTCATCCATGATGACAGGTACCCAGTTGTGTACCTCTTGAGTGCGATTGAAGCAGTGAGGTCACTGCTGATTTAAAGCTTAGGGGGGACACAACCGACCGGTATTTGGTATTTGGTAGTTGTATCTTTATTTCAGTTTTTCTTTCAGTTGTATTTCAGTTTTTCTTTCAGTTGAGTCTGTTGTGTCAGTTCTTTTTCTTTCATGTCAGTCTGTTTTGTTCTTTGATGGCAAAATTCCATATGATCAGAGACTACCTTGTTAGAATGAAACCCCTTTTATTTTGTTCCTCAATGAGATATGATTGGCTATATGTAAGAGAAAAATTTGAAAACATGTTGAATGAAATGGAAACTGAAAATTACCCATGTACATTGATGAGAATGTGTTTGTAATTGATATCTCCCTTTTTCTGCATCATGGAATACTCAAAACATGTAATGATTCAAAAATTTTTGGCAAATCATTTAACCTGCAACACTAGTGAAAATACAAGATACTTTTATCAAACTGTTAGTGCAATTGAAAACGAATTTTACAGTGAAAACCTTTAAAAGAATGACAAAAACCTTGCTATCTTTAACCTTCTTATTTGACTTTTTGTTTTGTTTCATACCTTTACCCAATAAAAGATGGCCCTATGGCCCACATATTATGCTAGCCTAGTGTAAGCCCGATCTGGCAACGACGGTTAGGTGATATGAGTAATGAAAAGAGGGTAAGAAAAACACCCCAACCAGCATTCCACGTGAGCATAAGCCTAAATTAGCAGCCGAATGCTGGAAACCCAAAAATCTTATTGCTATATCTTTTGGAAAAGAGTTCAATCAAGTTGGTTAAGGACAACATTCTTTTGGTCTTCAAAAATCCATATAGCTAAAAATTCTGTTATGCAAATGCACTAACCTTTTGATTTAAGTATCCATATTCTTATTAGTGCTGTTAGTTAGGTATTTGTTTGGTTTTGGAATCAACCTTAATGAACTAATTCTTTCTACCTTTGATGTTGAGATTTTGGAGATATCTTCTACAAACACGAACTCATTGCACACATGTCTGAGCTTATTGCATATCTGTTTCTCTGTTCATTCACACATGGGTAAAAATTTCTTTCTTTCATATAGCCATGTTTCTCTTTGCTTGAGGACAAGAAATAGTTCAAGCTTAGGGGGATTTGTTGTGTGATTTATGTATCATATTTTCACATGTTTTCACACAACATTTTGATTCATTCTAATTTAATTTAGTCTCTTTTCATATTACTTTTGCCATCAATTCGTCAAAAATGATTTACCATAACTTGCCTTGTCTTTTTGGTTTAAAAACAACTCATTTCAATGCTTTTTTTGTGCAGAAACAACAACTTGCACGGCGTTCAACTTGTTTGAACGGCGTGCAAGTTCCCAAAAATCCTACTCATTTTCCTGTAGACTTTTCTGGAAACTTGAACGGGGTGCAAACTCATCTGCACGCCGTTCAACCTTTCTGTAGCTTGCAAAGAAGTTTGCACGATGTTCAAAGCCGTCTGCACGCCGTTCAGATGGAACACGCATTTTATAGACTTTTCTGGAAACTTGCACGGGGTGCAAATTCCCTTTGAACGCCATTCAGAGTACTGATAATTGCCGCATTTTGTGAAGTGCACGTCGTTCAATCAATCTGCACGCCGTTCAGTCGGCAGTTTCAGAATTTGGAAATTCGAGATTTTGAATCTAAAGAGAGGAGGGAAGTCGAGGGACAGTTATTGGGGGTCATTTGGAACGTCTTGCTCGTCCCAGATACAGAGTAAAGCAGAGAGGAGGCAATTATGAAGGATTCCAAAGGTTTTCTTGAGAAAGAAGACCATTGCTCTTCTTCTTCTTCTTCTCCATTTGCAGCAGCAAGGTGCAACAGAGCTCCCCCATCTCCGCAAAGCTTTTTTTGGCGAGGAGTTGGTACGTTTTGGAGGAGTTTTAGAAGAGGAATTTCGTCCCTTAGCCGGAATTCCTTCTTCTCTTGGTTACACCTTGTTTCTTCTAGTTTTTCTTTCTCTTTTTCATGTCAAAAACTTCATATTCTGCTGAATTCATGCAAGGCATAGCTATGGACGAGTAATTTCCTTTTTCCTGGGCATGGGAAAGTAGTTCCCATGTCATAGCATGTGTAAAACTACGTAATCTCATACTAAATGTCTATGTTTCTTGTCTCTCTTTATAAAAATACCGGTTCTTCTCTTCTTGCATATGATATTGGCCATGTTGTGTGCATGTTTTCTGCATTTATGTTTGATTTGAGAAGATAAACATGAATGTATGGATGGTATCTTTTATAACAACTCTTTCTAGTCTATGAGAGTAGCTAGAAATAGTTGAAAGGTTGTTTGTGATCAAAAACAAAAATTAACATGAGAATGTTGTTTGATGGTGCGATCGTTGCATTTGCATCGGGAGATAAAAATGCAACACATCGACCTTTTGAGATAAGAGTTTAGATATGTTTAGATTGCCAAGTTTACCTAATTGCTGTGGTATGTGAATGAACCCCCAATGTCCAGGATCCTTTAGCATTTGACTAAAACCTTGTTAATCCGCCTAAACTTGTGTAAAGTTTATTCTTAACTTTTCCTGTTTTAGACATTAAACAGTCAACTCTTTTAAAAACCGATCTAGATTGATGAAAGCTAGGACTGTTGCATTCAATTAATTTGCTTAAGCTCTTTGAGTTCGATCCCGACTACATCACCTCCGTATACTTGCAGAGTTGGTTTAACCGGGTAAAAGATCATTAGTTTGATTGAAACTCGTTAGCCTAAAAGCCAACAAGTTTTTGGCGCCATTGCCGGGGAGCTACGGTAAATTAATTGGAGTAATAAGAACTAACAAGTATTTGAGACTAGATCACAATCCTCATTTTCGAAATTTTCATATATCTTCTAGTTGTGTTCTTACATTTTTCTCGTTATTTTCAGGTTGCATGCGTCGCTCGCAACGAGGTCTTCAAACAACCCCGTTGTTAGACCTTGAGATAGAGCGAAGCCTCTCAAGCTTGAGAAGATCAAGGAGGAAAGAACAATCACCGCTAGATGATACTACTCCGCCACCATCACCATCTCCATCATCATCCACGCCGTCTTTTTCATCCGTTGAGGAAACTTCACCAAGCCTTCCAATCATGGAAGACGACCGCCCGCTCAAGGACTTTACTATGCCGGTGGCCATAAACATATGTGGAGCCATCGACCTACCTGCCATAGAAGCGAACAATTTCTCCATTGCTCCTTCTATGATGCAGATGATCCAACAAAACCGCTTTGGGGGTACCGCTAATGAAGACCCAAGTCTTCACATTGCAGAATTTCTGGAGTACTTAAACACTTTCAAAATTAATGGCGTATCTGTAGATGGAGTACGGCTGATGCTTTTCCCTTTCACTCTAAGGGATAAGGCCAAAACTTGGCTTTTGTCTCTTCTGAAGAAGTCTATAAAAACTTGGGACCATCTACTTAATGTTTTTCAGCCCAATTTTAGGGCTTCATCTTGTGTCTTACTGCATTTCAATCACATCTATACTTGTTATATTACATGTTATTTCTCCTAATATGCATATTTGTGTAAAATGAACTTATGGACGATTTTTTCATGTTTTATAGGTACATTGGCCACTACTTGATGGAATGGAGAAGATGGTTGAATCTAGGGTTTCCCCAGGCTTGGAGGAGCCCAAAATGAGGCCAAAACCACTCTCAACCTACCCCAAGTGGTCAAAGACTATATTGAAGAAAAAACCTTTATGGATGGCCAAGTTCAAGACTCAAATATAGGGGAAGGACCCCAGGACGGCCGTGCTACCATGGAATGGCCGTTCTGGGACATGCCCCAATCAGCAGAATCTTCAAAAATTGACCCAATTGGCCAGAACGACCGTGCTATCAAGAATGGACATTTTGAGAGTTCCCAGCACGGTCGTGCTGGCCAGAGCGGCCATGCTACCAATCAGAGAAACCCAAAATTCCCCTGTTCATTCTATTTTCCCCCACGACTGTGGTGACCAGCACAGCTATGCCAGCTTCGGTACAAAAGTGACCCTCAACCTGTGATTTTCACATTTTAATTCACACAACCATTCTACCCACCATAACCATGCTCACCCCTACCCACCATGGTCATGGTGATTCACCACGACCGTGCTACTCACAAAACCTATCTACTTCTACACTATTTTTCCCATACTACCCCTACTCGACCTAGTGCTTCCCCCACACCTATATATACCTAGGTGGTGGATCTAGCACAAAGATAGCTACCTACTACCACATCCTAACTCCCAATTTTCACCCCATAGCCATTCCACTCCATTTCCACCTCCATTCCACTCCATTTCACCATTTCCACCACCAAAACACTAGTGTATCCTGGTTTCTACCCATAATCCCCTCCATTCCACACCCTTGCACCTTGGAGGAGAGAGAGGATGATGTCTTGCATCAGCTGGATAGGAGGATTGCTCCATCTACACAGAGCTCCATGGCTTCTTCTACCTCTTTCTCCTTTCTTTTTTGTATTTTCCATTTCCAAGAGTAGTTAGGCCCCCCTTGGGTGGGCTATTTGGGGTGTAAAATGTTACTTTGATACCATGTTGGGGGAAAATGACATGTAAACTTCATAATTCCATTTGCTAATGATTATTTTCTATTTCTATCTCATTCTCCATGAATTGCTTGTTGGTTTGTGTGTGAAATCACTTAGGAAATTTGGGGAATTGCTTATATGTGTGAATTTTGGGATTTGCCCCTAGGTCCAATTCATGGATCCCTAGGTTGCCTCCCATATTTCTACATCCTAATCAATCTCCCTAAGACTAAATGAGATATCTAAGTAGCTAGATTAGCTGACTCTAGTACAATTAGCGTGGAGCCTTCTCAAGGCTAGAATGTGGGGGAATTAGGGTCCAAAACCCTAATTTCACCTCCCCATTACTACCCTCAGCCCCTGATTGCCCTAGGAATGTCTAATATAAAAACCTAGACTTGCCTAGACTCTAATTTAAGTGAACCTAATCCCCAACCCAATTGAGCCTCACAAGGGTAGTAGGGAGTGTTAGAGACTAGTTCCCCTATACACAACCTAGCATATCCATGGTCATTTAGTAGCTTAGGTTAATTCATTAGACTCTAACTTGTTGTTTGGTTTGGATAACCTAAATGGATTCATAACATTCTTATGTCACCCCCAACTTAAGTGATAAGTACATCCCCTAAACATCCCACACCTCTCTTAATTGCTTTAAAACCGTAGTTTTCATCCTGCTTAGCTAGTGTTGGCTTAGTTAGCTCTTTTCTTACTTAGTTGGCTTCTTGTCCTATTTTTGCCTTGTTCTTGCTAATTTAGCTCTTTAATTTTTCTGTTGTTCTTCTTGCATGCCTTAGTGTAAACTGCCTTTTCATATCTAGCTTAGTCTTTTCCTTCTTAATTAGTCTTAATATAGTCTAGGGTTAACTTACATATCTTTCTTGACTTTAAATGCTTTCTTGTCCATCTTAATTAACAATCAAAACAACCTTTAAACCCTTAACCCTAGTCTCTACAGTAGGAACCTAGCCAAAACCAACCTAGATCTAGTGCCCCCTTTTCTTCCTGTGGATCGACCCTATGCTTACCACCCTCCTATACTACGACACGACCCCGTGCGCTTGCGGGTGTAGTGTCTTGGTTTATGTGAGTGTGTCCAGTTTAGGTCATTATAAATTTGAAAGTTTAATCCATCGTGTGATTCTATCCATGGGGTTGCATCTATTCAAACTTTGATTGAGTAGTGTGTAACACCATTGGCAGAAGCGCACCAACTTCAAATAGTAAACTCACAATATATTAATTAATACATTAACTTTTTACTTCAATTTGAAGATATAACTTGTTTACTAGTTTTAATTTACATATGGTATTGCCATAATTCCCATAACATGTTTAGCAGCTTTGAGCATCCAAAAAATATCATATTAGTATTTTATATAGGCGACATAGGTGGTCCTACCCCTAGTCTACCTCTTTCTCAAACTTAACTTACTTGGTGCCCATTTGTCCATTTATTTAATTTATACAAATTGTTATTTGAATTGTAACCATTCATTTAGCCCTTTTTTCTAAGTTTGCCCATTTAGTTTCTTCCCATCCCATGTAATATCTCTTTCCTAATGCATTTTGCATAGAAACTGGTTCCTTGAATGTCAGGTTTGTTAATGTATCAACACGACTTTCTGCTCTTCTTTTCTTTGTGGTGTCTCCTTTATTTCCCATTCCTTCCCTTACCCCCTAAACCTTACCCTCTATGTTTGCTCCCCACCTTGCACCAAGTGACTTGTAGACTCTGTCGCCAGGGGTAGTATAGGCTGATGGAGGTGTCTTTATCAACTAGTGTGATGAAGATCCCTTCTTCTTTACTACTTGGTACACCACTACAACTCTAGACGATCACTTCCATTTCCAAACCCTCTTATTCTTCCCTTCTCCCTGAGCCCAACATTCATGACATCAAGGAGATGACACCAACACCGATAGTAGTCAATGAGTCTACTAGTACCCAAAACACCAACACTCCCTTCTTTTTGTATCAACATGCCACCACCACCACTAGAATTGGGCCCTATTTGCCCTTCATGTTACATAGCCTTACGCCCAATGACAGAGAGGATTATGTGCCAAAAATGGTAGTAGGTATGATCTTGTGGCCTGATATCTTCCATCACCTACTCAATGCCAACTTCCTTCGTCTCCCACACACCTCCCCTTGGCTCTATGAAGCTCCTTTCTCCCTTTTGTCTTGATCACCATGCCCCTAAAACTCAATATATCCACAAGTCCGATTGGCATTAGCATTGTTGTGTGATTTATATATCATATTTTCACATGTTTTCACACAACATTTTGATTCATTCTGATTTAATTTAGTCTCTTTTCATATTACTTTTGCCATCAATTCGTCAAAAATGCTTTACCATAACTTGCCTTGTCTTTTTGGTTTAAAAACAACTCATTTCAATGCTTTTTTTGTGCAGAAACAACAACTTGCACGACGTTCAACTTGTTTGAACGGCGTGCAAGTTCCCAAAAATCCTACTCATTTTCCTACAGACTTTTCTAGAAACTTGAACGGGGTGCAAACTCATCTGCACGCCGTTCAACCTTTCTGTAGCTTGCAAAGAAGTTTGCACGGCGTTCAAAGCCGTCTGCACGCCGTTCAGATGGAACGCGCATTTTACAGACTTTTCTGGAAACTTGCACGGGGTGCAAATTCCCTTTGAACGCCGTTCAGAGTACTGATAACTGCCGCGTTTTGTGAAGTGCACGACGTTCAATCAATCTACACGCCGTTCAGCCGTCAGTTTCAGAATTTGGAAATTCGAGATTTTGAATCTAAAGAGAGGAGGGAAGTCGAGGGACAGTTATTGGGGGTCATTTGGAACGTCTTGCTCATCCCAGATACAGAGTAAAGCAGAGAGGAGGCAATTTTGAAGGATTCCAAAGGTTTTCTTGAGAAAGAAGACCATTGCTCTTCTTCTTCTTCTTCTCCATTTGCAGCAGCAAGGTGCAGCCGAGCTCCCCCATCTCCGCGAAGCTTTTTTTGGCGAGGAGTTAGTACGTTTTGGAGGAGTTTTAGAAGAGGAATTTCATCCCTTAGCTGGAATTCCTTCTTCTCTTGGTGACACCTTGTTTCTTCTAGTTTTTCTTTCTCTTTTTCATGTCAAAAACTTCATATTCTGCTGAATTCATGCAAGGCATAGCTATGGACGAGTAATTTCCTTTTTCATGGGCATGGGAAAGTAGTTCCCATGTCATAGCATGTGTAAAACTATGTAATCTCGTACTAAATGTCTATGTTTCTTGTCTCTCTTTATAAAAATACCGGTTCTTCTCTTCTTGCATATGATATTGGCCATGTTGTGTGCATTTTTTCTGCATTTATGTTTGATTTGAGAAGATAAACATGAATGTATGGATGGTATCTTTTATAACAACTCTTTCTAGTCTATGAGAGTAGCTAGAAATAGTTGAAAGGTTGTTTGTGATCAAAAACAAAAATTAACATGAGAATGTTGTTTGATGTTGTGATCGTTGCATTTGCATCGGGAGATAAAAATGCAACACATCGACCTTTTGAGATAAGAGTTTAGATATGTTTAGATTGCCAAGTTTACCTAATTGCTATGTTATGTGAATGAACCCCCAATGTCCAGGATCCTTTAGCATTTGACTAAAACCTTGTTAATCCGCCTAAACTTGTGTAAAGTTTATTCTTAACTTTTCATATTTTAGACATTAAACAGTCAACTCTTTTAAAAACCGATCTAGATTGATGAAAGCTAGGACTGTTGCGTTCAATTAATTTGCTTAAGCTCCTTGAGTTCGATCCCGACTACATCACCTCCGTATACTTGCGGAGTTGGTTTAACCGGGTAAAAGATCATTAGTTTGATTGAAACTCGTTAGCCTAAAAGCCAACAAGCATCCACAATCATCACTGTCTGGAGTAGTTCAACAAGGTCTAGAGAGGACATGATGTACATCCTCATAAGACCTGCAATTGAGGAGGTCCACTATTCACCTAGATTAGTGGCATGTGATGCTTCTGACCAAAGTCTGATAGTTGATGACCCTCCAGAAGCAGACTCCAACTTCCCTTGGATCATTTCTCTTAGAGAAATCAGAGTGTAGTAGCCATCGAACATGTGGAGTAACTAATCACTTTGTAGGTGAGTCCTAATCCATCTCTCTTTCAGATCTAAAATAGTTTGTTAACTAGATAGTGACAATCTTAGGGTATATATATGATAAAATTGATATATGAAGCATATATTTCTTCCATAGATTAGACATATTATCTACAACTATTGTATTCATTAATTGCATAAATAAATAGATACATATTTGGAAAGATTATAAGAATTTGGGTAACTATACTTGCCAATATGTAAATGCAACAAATCCTAATAGTTATTCAGGTGTCATGATCATATCATGTATATTATAATGTCATGTATGTATACACAAACACATCAATGTATGGATACATGTTAGTGAGATGTCTATAAATAACTATGTAGGCTTCTATTACTAATATTTATATACATATATCAAATTGTTGGTAAGTTTTTTCTCCTTTAATTATCTCATGGAAAGAATATTTATTGAGAAGGATTCTTTATAAACATAAGTGTGTATGGCATGTTTAATTAGACAACATTGAAATTTACAATAATTTATCAACAAATGCATACTTGTATTCAAGGAATAGTCAAGAATCAGATAATAGAATGTGTATATTCATTAGTATGCATGGTAAACGTGATCAATTTTAGAGAGGAAGTAATATTTCAAGACCAACATTGTAGGAATTCATATTATTACCAACACATTTATGAAATCTAGACATATTTAAGTTTATGTGACTAAAATAGATCTTAGAGCTAATATATATATATATATATACAAGACAAAGTGCTCACTTAATAAGATAAAAAATCCTAATATGACTTAGAGTGATCAAAATTTGGACAAGAATGAAATATATAATATATACTAGGAATAATTACACATATTCATTATGGTTTGACTAACACACCTAATGTGTTTTTATGATGAAAACTTGACTTTGTGCACCAAAGTATATTGATTTGATTGAACCTTTAGGTGTGAAGATCAAGATATGTGCAATCCATATTTTATTTTGGCGATTATCATCATTGAGATAGAGAATTCCTCTATTGAGGCATTTACTTGACAAGTACCCCTTTTCAGAAACCCAAAGTTGAACATACACATTTACTGATTTGAAATCTTATGAACTTTTGTGGACATTGAATTATTCTTTTTAAATCGGTCCTTTGAACCCTATTGCTATGCTTCTAAAACCTAATATGAATTATGTATGGAATGTTAATATTGCCACTCTATTTATGCATGCTAAATGTTTGACTAGAATATCCAAAATAGTGGTACTTATGTACAACTATATTTATAAAAGGTATGCATATTTCACTTGGGATGCGTGTTTTCATGCATATTTTTAGGTCATGATCTTGTGGTATGGTCCTATTTTAGGTATAAACAGTCTACACTGTTTATGCATGAAACAATGTTTTTTTATTTGGAAACTATGAATGTTTATTATGGAAAGATGTTTCTTTAATCTCAAATATTGCCTTACATGTATACTATGCCTCAATATGTTGATTTGACTCTTGTTGAAATTACTTAATTATATAGGGTCCCTTTTCATGGGAACATACTTTTTATACTTGTAACCCAATACAATGCCCAAATGTTGTTTGTATGCACATATCCAATGTTTAGTGATACATGCATATATTTCCTATTTTCTTGGTGATGCCCCCCTTCTACCCAGGTATAGGTATATTGTAAGAAAATGATTTAGGAAGACCATATTCATAAATTGGAACTAGATGATAGCTTGGAATAGTTGGGTTGTCCTATACAATTGGCCTTATATGTTATTAGGTGTATACCTTTTTATTTTTTATGCAACCTTTTACGGAGAGGAACAATAGTGTATGATTATCATGTAAATTTGTAATAGTTATGTTTCCACTACTTATTAACTATCTCTCTCTCTTTCTATATATATATATTGTATGGAAAATAAATGAAATTCATACTTCTAATTTTTTATTCTCCTTCTAACAAAGACTATATCTTCTCTTAGGTCCCACTATTTACAATATAGTATCAGAGCCTAAGCATTCATCAACTTGACTATTTCAAGTAATCCTATGTTGTACTATAATTAGGTAGGTGACCCTTAGAGGCTGGTGATATACCTATTTATTAGAGAGGAATACCAAATAGAGTTGTTAATCCATGTCTAAATTGGTAACTACCACTCCCCTACCCACTACTATGGATGAGACTTAGTTTCTATTGGTAACCCTAAATACTCCTATCCTCTGCATGGAGGTAACTATGTAGAAGTTGGGGAAGTTAGTTCAACCTCTATGAAGTGTAGGATGACTAGAACACATGTGGATCATATTAATCCCAGTTCCCAGATCGATCCCTTTACTTTGTTGTTTTATGGCATGCCTAGAATACAACCACTTGAGAATTGAGCATGCATGGATAACAAACATAGACCCCAACATAAGTTTTAAAATTATGATATTCCCTTGATGCTAAGTGATAATATGAATTAGCCCCTCTATGGTTAGGCATGCATTTCCTTCAACGTGGAGTATCTCAACATAGAGATTCCCCAAGGCCATCTATATAAGGTTCAAATATCATCTTCATTGAGCTTGTTATGCATCATGCATCATGATTGGTGAATGGAAGCTATTAGCTCAGTAGAACATCCTTTACAGTTCACCTCTCTATCTTCATTGTGTAATTAGGTTACATAATTTATGATATGAAAAGTAGTTTGACTATATAGTTAACATTCTCTTATGAAGACACTATTGTTGTATACAATTAAATAATGAAGGAACCATAATTTCTCCCTATACTGGATGGATGATGTATGACTTGGCTATATCTTGAGATGGTACAATGTAATAATATTTAGAGAGAAGTGAGTAATGGTGGATGTCATTGTCATTAGAATATGCCAAAAGTTGGTTGTGTGTTATAAGAAGCAATTCCCCCTCCCATAGGTAAGCTAGAGATGCTTTTAGTATGTCTTTTCTAGTATTGAAGAATTAAGCTCTTTTGGTAGAATGAAATGATGACATGATAATAGTATATGATTATTGTTGTGGGCTTGTATGAGATTTGGTTATCAGATCAATTTTGGCACCTTTATTGGATTTCCATCATAATGTTTTCATTGTTGAACTTATTTTTATTATGAAACTGTAGATACAAAATAAAAGTTTTCTTGATTTTGTCGATGGTGGAACCAAGTCACCAACAAAAGAATGATTGATTCGTACAGAAACTCCTTAGTGAAGAGCCCTATAATCGAATAGATCAACCTTGAGACCCTAGCCTAAGTGTGAATTAGAGAGCAAAAAATAGTTTTAGGTATAAATGACTTGGTTGATATACCCTTGATGCCTCTCTAGATAGTTGGTTAGGATATATATTAATCATTTAAGAGGTGGATTACTGATGCTTTATTATTTTAGAATGCAACTTAGGACTATATGAAGTAATAGAGGTTGTTATAAGTAATGTATCAGTAACACACAACATTAAGGTCATAAGTATGTAGCTACCACCTAACCATGGTAGATGGGCAAGCTATGCAAACTTTACCACCATGAAAATAAAATTAAGTTTTAAAATTTACATTCACATTTGTAACATGTGAAAAGTAGGTGAATTACTAAGTTATATAAAAGGGGATAAATTCCTAAGAATTCATACTAAATATCTTATATCCATATTTGCTTTGAAACAAATGTTAAGGTTAACTTTACTCTAGCAGATAGGTTAAACACTATAAGGATGCCAAACCCGATGAATATACATTATTCCCCCAATGATCATAAAGAAATGGAGAGGAGAGAAATTAAGTACACATTGTATATGATCGTATACATATGAGTAGTTGGTGCACACACAAGGGTCATGTATGATTAATTTCATAAGTTACAATCAATATGATATAATGCCCAGATTTAGATAGTAGAATGTGTTTTCTAACTAAAACTTAACTTCCTTGGTGAACTAGAACCTTATGATTTGTTAGGAGGTGTAATTTAGTGAACTAGGCTAGGGATGGATAGAATTTTAGAAAAAATCCTCTTTAAAGGGTGGAGTATTGTAACATATAAGAACCTAGATTTTTTCCTAACACTATCTTAAGTATTGTATCTTCTTGTAGGTATGGTTTTATTTCCCCTCCGACCTAAATTAGATGGTGGTATATGTCTTAAATATTAAGCAAGATCCCCAATAATGCATTATGTATGCCTTTTATAGATGCCAGTTTCAATCGGGTAATAGAACAAATATTATGAATAAACATAACTAACTCTTTCTTTCTTAGGGGACAAATCTTAAATATCAAGGTAAATAATTACTCAAAAAATACGTGCTTTTAAATAATTCTAGTCGATATAGTTGAAATTATGTTAGACAAAATTGAACCTAAATTATTAAATTCAGTTTTTATTATTATAAAAACAATTATATATATTTGAAATAGTCATTTCACATAAAATTTAATTAGTACATTAACCTTTTTTACTTTATTTGGAGATATAACTAGCTTACTGACTCTAATTTACACATCGAATGACCATAATCACCCTAATGTATTTACTATCTTTGAGCATCCCAAAATATTTCTTGTATGGATGAATTGACAATGCATATTCAAGATAATATCACTTGGTGCTTGTTATTTGCTGATGATATTGTATTGATTGATGAAATAAAGGAAATATTGAACGATAAAGTTGAAATATGGAGAAATGCATTGGAATCTAATGGATTTAAGATCACTAGAAGAAAAACTAAATATATGATTTACAATTTTATCCAATCTATAATTGTGAATGATGGGGTCAAGTTGGATGGAATTGATGTACCAATATGAGATAAGTTTCATTACTTGGACTCTATTATTGAAAGGGAGGGTGATGTTCAAGATGATATCACATGATCACAACATGATGGTTGAAGTGGAGGAGTGCAACTAGAGTAGTAGTGACCAAAAGACCCCTTTCAAATTATTAAGAAAGTTTTACAAAACAACTATATGACCAATCATGCTCTATAGGAGTGAATGTTGAACAATGAAGAAACAAGGTCTCAACAAGATGAGTGTAGCCAAAATTTGCATGTTGAGATGGATGTGTGGGAAGACGAGAAAAGATTGTGTGAGGAATGGCTACATCATAAACAAAGAGGGGGTGGTGAGCATTAAGGACTAGTTGCGTGAAGGTTGTCTATGATGGTATGGACATGTGCAACACAGACCCAAAAATGTATATATTTGAATCAAGGTTATTGAGTCAAACACAACTAAAAGTAGTAGAGGCAGACCTAAATTAACTTGGGAAGAGCTTATAAAGATATATTTTGAATCTTTACATCTTGATCAGAGTGTGACCCATTACAAAAATGATTGGAAAAGAAGGATCCATGTAGCTGACCCCAACATGGTTGGTATTGAGGCTTATATGATGATGATGATGAGGAGGAGGAGGAGCATCCCAAAATATCAAATTAGTATTTTATATAGATGGTCCTACCCCTATTTTGCCTCTTTCTCAAATTTAATCTTACTTGGTGCCCATTTATCCATTTATTTAATGTATACCAATTGTATCACTTTATTGCATTGTAACCATTCATTTATCCTCTTTATCCTAAGTTTGCTAATGTAAGGTCAAGCAAAGAATAGTTCCATGAATGGAATGATAGTCAATGTACTAGCACAACTTTCTCCTCTTGTTCTCCCTATTACATCTCCTTTATTTCCCTTTAATTCCCTCATTCCTAAACCCTATCATCGATTTTTACTCCCAGCCTAGCACCAAGCCACTTGCAGAAGGGAATTTGTTACCAGGGGTAGTAGTGGCCGGTGGAGGCATCTTTATCAACCAATGCATTGAAGATCCCTTCTTCATTACACTTGGTCTACGACTACCACTTTGTATAGCTGTCGCCATTACCATACCCTTTCCTTCTTCCCTTTTCCTACATTTAGTGTTCGTGACAACAAGGAGACGTCACCACCATTAGTAGTAGCCAATGGATCTACTGGTGCCCAAAACAACAACACTCTCTTCTTTTGTACCAACATGCCACCACCACCACTAGAACTAGATCCTATATGCCCTTCTTGTTCCCCGAACTTGTGCCCATTGGGTATCATAGAGGAGTCTGTGTCAATAGTGGTAGTTTTTTTTCTTCTCATGGCCTGACATATTCCATCACCTACCTAACCCTAACTTCCTTCATCTCACACACATACCTCGCTATGGATCTATGAAACCCCTTTCTCCCTTTTGTCTCAATCACCATGCTCTTGACAATAAACATGTACACAAGTCTGATTGGTGTTAGCCTTCCAAATCATCATCTCCTGGAATAACTTTATCCATGTATAGAGAAGACATGATATACATCGTCACAAGACCTACAATTGACGGGGTCCGACCTTTACCCAGATCAGAGGCATGCAAATGCTTCTGACCAGAGTTTTATTAGCTTATGGCCCTCTAGGAGTGGACCCCAAATCCCCTTGGATCAGCTGTCTTAGAGAAATCAGAGATTATCAACCATCAAACCCATAGAGTAACTTATTACTTTGTAGATGAGTCCTCATCTATCTCTATTTTAGAATTATAAGTCAGTTAACTAGATTGTGATAATCTTAGGGTATATATATATGATAAAATTGATATATGAAGGATAACTTTATTCCATAAATTAGACATATTATCTATTCCTACTTTCTTCTATAAATGTAGAAATAATGTAATGTATACTTTTAAAGATTATAAGAATTGGGGTAGTGATACTTGCCGATATTTAAATACAACTCCTAATAGTTATTCAGGTGTCATGATCATATCATGTATAATATAATGTCATGTATTTACACACAAACACATTAGTGTAGGAATAGAGATAACTGATATGTTTAGAAACAACTCTATAGGTTTCTATTACTAATATTTTTGTACATATATAAAATGGTTGGCAAGTATTTTCCCCTTTAACTTTCTGATGGAGGAATGAATATTTCTTGAGAAGGATGCTTCATCAACATAAATGTGGGTGGCATGTTGGTCTAGACTTCATCATAAATTAATCAATAAATGCAATGTGTATTCAATGAGTATTCAAGAACTAGACAATGGAATGCGGGTACATATTAATATGCATGCTAAACATGATTCTAGAAATAATAATGAATCATATGGTTTCAGTGAGAAAATAACATTTCAAGACCTAAATTGTAGGAATTTATATTATTATCGATGCATTTATGAAACCTATAAATATTTAAACTTATGTGGCTAAAATGGATCTTAAAAATGAAACTGATATATACAAGACCAAATGCTCACTTAATAACATCAAAAACCCTAATATGCCTATATTCCTTAAAGTGACCAGAATCATGATATATGTGTTTCTAGGATGAAAAATTAACTTTGTGGACCAAAGTATATCAATAGAGTTAACCTTTAGGTATGAAGATTAGGTATGTGAAATCCCTAATTTATTTGGGTGTTATCATGATTGTGATCTGAATGTCTACATTGAGTCATTTACTTGACTGGTATCCCTTCTTGAAAATCCAAACTTGAGCATCCATATTTACTGATCTAAAATCTTATGAATTTTTGTGGAGATTGAATTATTATGTTGAAAAGGGTCATTTGACCCATCTGACAATGATTTTAGTACCTGATGTGAATTATGACTAAGTCTTTCCACTCTATTTATTTATGCTAAATGTTTAACTAATATATCTAGAATATTGGTAATTATGTGCAACCATACTTATAAAGGGTGTATGCATTCAACCTCAGGTGTGTGTTTCCACACTTACTTTTTAGGTCATGATCTTATGGTGTTATGGAGACATTTTAGGTATATTTAGTCAACATTATTTATGCATAAAAAGAGATTATTTGTTTGGAAACTGTGAATTCTTGTTATGGAAAGATGTTTCTTTTATCTTAAATATGGCCCTTCATAAATATTATTCTTGAATCTCTTGATTTCATTCTTGTTGAACTTACCTACTTTTATATGGCCCCTTTTCATGGGAGCATCCTTTTTATACTTGTAACCCAATATAACACCCAAATGTTGTTTATATGCACATACTCAATGTTTGCTAATTCATACCTTTGTTTCCTATTTTCTTGGGGATGTTCTCCTTCCTCCCAGGTATAGGTATATTGGAGGAAAATGATTCAATAAGATCATATCAAAGAAATTTTACTTGAGGATATCTTGGAATGGTCGTGTGGCCCTATGCAATTGGCCTTACATGTTATTTGGTGTATATCTTTTTAGTTTTTTCATGCTACCTTATATGGCAAGGAACAATTGTAGATGAATTACCATGTAACTTTATAGTAGTTATGTTTCTTATACTTATTAACTATCTTTCTCTATGACATATATAATGTATGGAAAATAAATGATTTTCATGCTTGCCTTCATTTTTAGAATATGATGATTTTATATTCTTCATCTCGTGATGAGTGAATCCTCTCTTGGGTCCCACTCTTTACACAATTTTTTATTCTCTCAAGTACTTTAGGATATATTTCATGACAATCAAGTGACCTTTGTTGAGGATATGACTAGTACCTACTCACCATGCTCAAAGAATACGAGACATTTAGATAGTATTACACACATAATAGATACAATTGTAGAAAAACATATGGAATCTTCCTCATGTGCACTAGCGTTCTTCCAAAGAGCTAGGGAATTGAGATTTAAAGTGACTTGTTCCATGATACATGGGTATGTTTCCTCTCTTAGATTCCTGCAAGCTGAACATTTTTAGAGCCTTATCAATGTAGATAATATGGATTAGTTCACATATCCTTCCATACCTATCTCTATAGATGTTTATTCCTAGAATATAGGATGCTTCCACAGATCCTTCATGGACAAGATATTTCCCAACCAATTCTTAACCAGTTGTAGTCTATGTATGTCATTTCTCATCAATAAACATCATCCACATTTATATATGAGATATACAAATATGATCTTTTTAACCTTTTTGTAAATATAAGGTTCATCTTGATTTTTAATAAGTACAAACTCTTTGGATATCTCATCAAAATGTAAATTCCAACTTTTAGGTGTTTGCTTCCATCCATAACTTGACCTTTTTAGCTTGCAAAATTTCTTGGCTTCATTTGGAGTGATAAAACCTTTAGACTTGGTCATATACACATCCTATAGAAGATTGTAGTTAAGGAGATATATTTTAATGTCCATTTTCCAAATCTCATAGTCATGATAAGTAGCAAAGGCAAGTGTGGTCCTAATGGATTTTAGCATATAAACTGGTGTAAAACTTTCATCATAGTCAACATCTTGAATTTTTTTGAAACCTTTTGCAGCCAATCATTCTTTATAGGTTTGTACATTACCATTCATGTTAGTTTCTTCTTGAAGACCCATGAACACCCTATGGGCTTTATTTACCTCTTAAGGTGCATCCACCAAAGTCTATGTTTTGCTGGTATACATGGTGCACAAACCTAGATCTTAAGGGCCTCAAGCCAAATGTGGTACCTAAATGCCTCGTTGTAGGTTTTTGGCTCATCTTTTTATTATCATATTAAAAATCAATTACCTAAATACATTAGTGTGGCTTTGGATACAAATTTTAAAAGATGTCCACTTAAATAAGAAGTGTATAAATATCAGTTCCATGTTGTCAAAGTATTAGGTTCACATTGAATGGACTTTCCTAAAATATAGCATAACTTTGTGAAGTAGTTGAGAGGATATCTACCTTGTATTTTAACCCACATATGGAACATATAATAGTACCAAAATATTAAAATTTGACCATACACAATTTGTAGTTCATGTTGAACCATTGTGAACTGGAACAAGTGCATGCTTAGAGTTCAACTAAGGCTTTGGTTGGTTTAGTGTAAGTAATAAGTTATGAAAAACTTATTTTCTAGGAAATCTAGTTCAAATTTTGTAAGTTAAGTTGCATTTGCTTCCATGTGATTGGTTTATTGTAAGTGTAAATATAGAAATTTTTAAAAAATGTTATTAATTTTTATTGTGTAATATGTAATAAATAAGGATGGCCAATACATAAATAAAGAATTATATTCTTAGATAACCATAATGCTTTTAAAACCATAATGATTTTAAAACCATAATAATCTCAACAAGTGGTCATGGTGCCAATGGTGCTCCTTTAAAAATATTTTAGTTTGATATAGCTATAATTTTTTTTAGGGAAAGGCAAGAGGTGATCTTATTCATCTTGTCCTCCTCCTGCAAGTTATTCTTTCAAAAGATTACAATATAAAGTACTACTTGCAGAACTAAACTTGGCAGTACTACTGCCATTACAATCTATTTGGAGCAACTGGATAAGTTCCTCTGGAGGTCTCACATAGTGTTCCACCTATCTATTAAAATTTTGATGGTACTTAACCAACTTATCAACAACTTGGTTCTTCTCTCTATTGATATAACTATAATTGAAATCAAAATATTATGGCTAAAAGTCACATGAAAATAATTTTATTTCACTTTGTATGTATAAAGTATTGTAATGATATCTACATTTTATGTGTTCATAAATATAAGTGTTGGTTCATCATTGTTTAACATAATGTATGATATTATTTTTTAGTATATTACTAGTGCACTATTATGGTGATTTATCATTTGTTTCACATCATATTGCTTGAACATGAAGACTAAAAAATGTAAATAAATAATATTTTTTGTCATGTGGTGGGCTGAGACTAATTTTTCATTGTACTCATCTATTTTGTATTTTAAAAACTACACAAATATTGGTGATTATGATGTAAAATATTTTCATTTGAACGACTGTAGTGTATAATATTTTGTTATGTTATCATTTTAGAAATAAACCTTATCTACACTGCAAAAATCCCTAATTGTAAATATTTTATATGTGTTGTTTTTAAGAATGAAGAATATATTTGTATAGGAAATGGTGATGGTTACTTTGGAATTCATTTTCCTCCCATTTTAAGGGGGGAACTCAAGAAATGTGTTATATACATCCATTTTATTTACATCTTTAGATCATTTCTTAGAAGTATTTTGTTGATTATTCCGTAGTTTAGAGTTAATTGTCTGAGTTTAGTTTTTCTTTCTTTAATTGGAGTTTTTACTTGATTTACTTGGGCTTTTGTAGGAAAATTTCCCAATCACTCCTAAGTCTGAAAGGCCAAAGAATTAGAAGATTCAATTCCCATCTTCAGCCTCCCAGTCGGTCGACAGATTCACCCAGTCGGTCGACTCAAATGCACCATAACTTGACTTCCCAAAACTCCAATCAATCGACGGGATCCCCAGTCGATTGACTCACCAATAAAGACCCAATCAAACTCATATTTGGGAAGGCTCATTACTTCAGATGAAAAGATCAGGACAAAGAAAGTAGTAATGCCAGTCGATCGATTGGACTCTTAATCAATTGACTCACCATCAAGACTCAGTCAAACTCTAAAATGAGAAAGCCCATTATTGAAGTCAAACTTGCCTTCGAGTTAAAGCAAACATTTAAGCCAGTTGACTGACTAGATTCCCAATCGATCAATAAGTGTTACATATCAAGCTGCCCAACTGCCTCCAACAACCTTTTCTAGGGTTTTTCACCCCTCCCCCATAAAATGAGGGAGATTCTAAGAATAAAAGGATCTCATCTCATACTTTAGGACCCCAGAGCCTTATATGGGCTTGTTTCTTGTTTGGTTTCCATTATGTCTGAGTAGTTTCTCTACTGGGGCATGGGGAGTAGCATCATTGACCGTTCTTTACCTTGATTTATTTAACTCTAATACTTTAGTGATTGAATATTTTCCATATGATTATGCACTCTTTCTCTGGTTAATTATATTATGTTATTGTGGGGCAATGAGACCCCTAATCCCAACAAGAATGAACCCATAATCTTCTGACAGAACCCCTGATCAAGATTACAATCTTTTTATCTAGTTTATCTTGTCTATTACAGCTTGTGGTGATGAGACCCCTGATCCATAAGTTTGAACACCGGAATGGAAATCACTATTCTTGATGATACCCCTAAAAAGTGTTGTTGGATGGTCATACAAGGATCCTCAAACACTGAGATCTCGAGTTTGAGAGGAGTCTGACCCTTGTGAGATTTTTTCTCTGAAAGGACACAAATCCACATGGTCCTGATTTAATTATTAAAGTTAAGGAGTTGATTTGGTTAAGTAAAAATGTGGCTTGTGCTGGTGATCCAATAGACACCCAATAACTCTCATAATTAATTTAATATAAACCCATTTAAAATAGTTTTATTTTTTCACTTTTTGATCCATGCTTAGTTTTAATCAACCAGTTTCAAAGTGGAATTTACTTTTTTTTTATCACAATTGATTTGAAATTCTGATTACTAACACTATTCTTTAGTACCAATACCTTTATACACTCAAATCAATTCATTTGTTTACTAGAGGATTGATAATCTTTAAAGGTTAAATTCTAGGGAAAATTCCCCTAGTGGATTTTTTATGTTCACTATGGCACATCAAATCAGGGCACCGTTGCTGAGAACGGTGGCATTAATCTTAAACCAATTTGATTTTATTATTTTCTTGAAATTCATTCTTATCTTCTTGGAATCTACTCTTCCCTTTTCTAACGTTTCCCTCAGGTATCAAGTAATGTATGTGATGCTAGCCGGTGGGGCATAGCTCGGGCAGTGCGGCTCGCAAGGCCTCTGCGAGAGGTCACGGGTTCGACTCCTGGCTATGCCCCAGAAGTGAATTTGTGGCAGCGTCGGCCGACCAACGATGCTACTATTTGGGTACCCATTCATGCGGCTGGGTGGGCCCCCGGGTTTACCCTTCCAGGGGGGTCACAAAGTGGTGCTTTCTGGGGGGGTTCCCGATCATAAAAAAAATGTATGTGATGCTCCAGAGGCATTGCCAATACACCGTTCTCTTTTGATCTTGATATTGATAGGACCTTCCATCATCTAAACTAGTCCCATCGATACATGATGGATTTAGATGAGGAGATCAACTGATGGATAGGGTAGACCTTATCCGCATAGAGAGAGGCCATCAAGTGTGAATTAAATGAGGCTGATGCGGCCAAGTTAGAGGCCCAAGCCACCGTCCGACAAGAAGCACATGGGCAGAAATAACTCAAGGATTTTTCAGTCCCTTTTGACCACTGATGCAAAACACCTTGTTGTGCCTATAGAAATCACCACTCCTAAATATGAGATCCGCAAACAATGTATCACTAACCTCCATAGAAATCCCTTTTCTTGAAAGATGGGAGAAATCAATTAAGACAACCTCCAATGCTTTGTTGAATTGTGTGCCTTGTTCAAAATGTAGAGTGTCTTAGATGATACCCACAAGCAACAACTTTTCAAATACTCCCTGTCTATTGTAGCCAGTAGCTAGTATAACACTAAGGAAGGTGATCATATCACCACTTTGTAGGCCCTGTAAGAAAAATTTCTTGAAAAATACTTCCCCCCATCTCTCACTTATCAAATCTAGGGCAAATCACCCAATTTTCTAGGGTTCCAAGAGAAACCTTGGGCGAGGTTGTGGAAAGATTTAATGAACACTCTCACTATTGTCCACATCAGGGCATTTCCCAAGTTTAATTGATTGAGATATTCTCTCAGGGTGTTGAGAAGACACCTATACCTTCCTCGATACCTCTTGTAGAGGTAACTTCATGTTCCAAAGATATGATAATGCCCGGTAAGTTGTCAAAAGAAGCACAAAGACCTAAGCTCATTCCAATCGAGGGCAAGGAGGATTCTCCGAGTTGCTAAGTCCGAAGATAGCTCTAAGCTCAAATCTATTTCCAATAGCCTCAAGATCCCCGCCTTAAAGCAAGATCATCAAGAGTCCTCTATGAATGACTATGAAAGAAGGGGACAACTGCAATATCTATCAAAGCAAGTGAAATATGCAAATTATCTCTATGGGATCTGCCAAAGGCACGATCACTCCACCCAAGAATGCTAGCTTTTATAAAAAAATACAATGAATGGACAATAGATGGAGGACCTCAACTCTATCAACAACATACCAAGTCAAGCCTACTACCATTCAAATCAAACCAAGAGTCACCCTGGTTTCAAGTATCAAAACCTGACTGACGTAAAAATGCGGCACAATAGAGACCTTCTCAAATGAACAACCAAAATTGTGGTTCTCTAGGGTTCTAGTATAATAGGAATGAAGGCAACTATTGAGAGCAATAGTTCCACAATTTAAACCAAGGCCCTCAATACAACAACATGTTGTCCCTCCCTCTTCTGATGAGAGGTTCTCTACTATAGGAAAAAATGTTCAAATCATGATATCTAGCCACGAGGATCATCAAAAATCTATTGATTCCCAGTTAACCCAATTGGTTTTACTCCTACACCCTCCTATAGGAGTTTTTGTAGGGTACAAAAACCAAAGCATGTGGAAAAAATCAAGGTTGTTACGACTCACTCTGGCTCCATACTTCCAGAGAAGGTGAGGTTTTTGACAGTGAGTTAGGAGGATGAAAATGAGGTAGTCATCACCCAAGACCTGACAACATCTTAGCTAGAAACCCCTATACCTATCCCAGACATCCCCATCTACAAACCTCGTGTGCCATACCAAGCTAGGTTGAATCAAACTAACCTCTACACCATGTTCATTAAATTTAAAGATACACTGAGAAAACTGTATGTCAATATTCCATTACTAAAATGCCTTCGTGGACTAAGCTCTTCAAGCTCCTACTAAATTTAAAATACTTAACCGAAGTGGAAAAAAAGAATTTACTGCCATATACCCCTTTGAACAATAGATCCTATCAATAACTATTTAATGGGAAGGAGGTTTACAAGGTTTATACCTGGTCCTGGAGTAAGTTTAGTGACTATTCCTTGTTGTAGCATGATCCTTTCTTCAAGTTGCACCTAGACAACGTCAACAACGACCTCCTGGTTGGTCACCACAGACGGCAGTTGAGTTTGTCCTCCTAGCAGGTGGCTATAACCTCCTTGCCTCTATAGTAGTCCACACACACCACCGAGAACTCATGTCATCTGGATGAACAGATAAGAAGGAGTTGTCTCTCCTGGTTGACGTGCTAGCATTAAATTTCTCTCCTATAATTTTCTCTCCCTTGATGTTCCTCCCTTTGACAGGTAGAACTTGCTCGGGTTCTCACATTACCACAATTGTGAGAAGACACCAATTGTCAAAGTTTATTGTTGTATCTCTAGAAGGCTGCCAGTACCCCTCTATTTATAGGAGGTCCAAGGTTAAGGTTTCTAGTCTGAGCAGGAGTTGAAGAGATGAAATTTCATGAATTTTCAGGAACCTACAAAGGTTGAACCTACCAGTTCACTAGTGAACTGGTTAGTTCACACATGAGATGACCAATTCAACACTCGATCCAATCGTTTCACTATGTCTCCTATTCACAATTGTATTGGAAATTAATATTCAATTAATGCACAACATGACGTCAACATCAATTTTGATCCAATCGAATTGATCAAGCAAACGATCAGTTCACAACCTGAACTGATCTGTTCACAGATTTGAGCTGATCGATTCACTTACTGAACCAATCATATCATGGATTAGATTACCAATGTTGGTTCAATTGACCTGACACTTGAATCAATCGGTTCAACACTTGAATTGGTTAGTTCATAGTATAGTCAATCAACTTACATACATTGTTGTTTAAATTGAATACCTAACACTTCAATAATCAAGTTTAAACTACATTCACGAATAAAATCCTATTCCAAGTGTATCCTATGTGTGTGACCCTATAAGTTTCAAGTTATGTAGGTAGTGTATGTCCATAACTGATTTATGACATCACAAACAATGACTGGTATCTAGCAAGACACCATTGTTACCTAAGTAATTGGAAAGTCAGAGAACAACTTCAACCTACAATCTGTGATTGGTGTTACAATGATCATATAGTTCCTTTGTCTATGATATCTAGATTGAACTTGAGGCATGGAATCATCATCCTCTTCAACATTCAATCATTGTTCCTTGAATCAGAGCAAACTGTTTGAGATATATGTAAGCTCAATATTGTATATTGACTCATATGCGCATGGCCATGTATTTCTCAGTCTCGCCTATCAAGTGGCCAGAATATCATACTCCTATAGGAGGGAAAAATCCCATCTACACCACTCACAGTCATCCCCATGTGTCATAATGCACCCAAGAACCACCTTTATGGCAACCCTTATTGAAGGTCACAATGGATGATGTCAAAGTACATCAAATGACATGTGATGAGTGTAGTGATTTTAGTCTGACTACCATTCATGGTTTCCATGCATCACTTTAAAGGTGTATGTATCTGATACACTATTATCTAACAACTCTCTATGTGTTTAGTTTGATATCATATATCATGACTAATGAGGTTTTGTCAACAACCAAAACACACTCTATTCTTATGTGTAATTGATGTCTATTGGCCTTCCACAATAACATCCGACTAGGGACATATCAAGAATACATATACTTTTAACATCCATACAATCTCATTATTTAGATCCTCGACCTGAAGACATACACCATTGAGTAATATCATTATACATACATTTATTATTTTACATCATTATCTCATAATTGAATAAAATAGAATTAATTGGAAGATTGCATTTGTTATTAATCAAACTGTTTACAAGATATGTGATTACAATAATCATATGATTGGCTCTCTGGGCATACATACCACCAAACTCCCACTTTCACTTAGATCTAATCATCGATGAACTTAATCCCAAGTGATCTAATTTGACCTTCATGATTCTGCTATGAAAGTGCTTTTGTCAGGGGCCTGCCACATTCCTCTCAGTTGGTACTCTACAAATATTCATATCTCCTCATTGTATGATCTCTCGTATGATATGAACCACCTTTGTATATGCTTGGAACACTGATGTGATCTTGGTTCCTTGCTTGTCAATAGTTCCATTGTTGTCACAATATAGTTCAATTACATTTTTGATGCTTGGAACCACCCCAAGTTCTGAGATGAACTTCTTGATCCAAACAACCTCCTTTTCAGCAATGGATGCAACAATATACTTGGCCTATGTTGTAGAATCTACAACTATCTCTTGCTTGGAACTCTTCCAGCTTACAACTCTAGTGTTCAGGAAACACAAATCCATATTGCGATCTATAATCATCTTTGTCAATTTGGAAGCTTGGATTGGTGTAACGTTTTACCACCAACTCTTCCTCTCCTCCATAGACAAGGAATTGATCCTTAGTTCTTCTCAAGTAATTAAGGATGCTCTTCATGGAAGTACAATGAGCTTCACTGAGATCTGACTGATATCTGCTCGTCATTCTCAAGGCATACGAGACATCTGGACGAGTATGTAACATTGTATACATGATAGATCCAATTGCAGATGCATATGGAATCTTATTCATGTTCTCCCTTTCTTTACAAGAATCAGGACATTGGGCTCTAGAGATAGCAACTCCATGAGACATGGTCATGTTTCCTCTCTTTGAGTTATCCATGCCAAACCTATTTGACACTCTATCAATGTATGTGCTCTGAATTAGTCCAAGAAGCCTTCTAGATCCATCTCTATAGATACTATTTCCTAAGATATAGGATTCTTCGCCTAAGTCCTTTATAGAGATTGTATTTCCTAGCCAGGTCTTTACCATATGTGAAGTAGGAATGCCATTCCCCAACAATAGTATGTCATTCACATACAATATGAGGAATACCATCAGGCTCCCACTAACCTTCTTATAAACACATGGTTCATCTTCAATTTGACTAAAGCCAAACTCTTTGATTTCTTCGTCAAATCAAAGATTCCAGCTCTGAGATGATTGCTTCAATCTATATTGAACTTTGTATCTTACTTCTTTATTTACATCCTTTAGATTTATTAAACCCTCAGGTTGTGTCATGTACACATCCTCAAGAAGATTCTCATTAAAGAATGTGGTTTTAACATCCATTGGCCAAGTCTCATAGTCATGATAAGCTATAATAGCAAGCATGATGTTGATGGACTTAACCATGGCAAGAATAGATTTTGTGATAGTCAACACATTGAACTTATCTGAAACCCTTTGCAACCCGTTGAACTTTGTAAGTTTGTACTTTACCATCCATGTCAATCTTCTTCTTGAAGACCCACTTGCTCCCAATGGGTTTTACCCCTTCAGGTGCATCCACCAAGGTCCATGCCTTGTTGGTACACATGGATTCCATCTCATATATCGTGGCCTCAATCCATGTCCCAGACTCTGGTCCCAAAACAGCTTCTAGGTAGGTAGTTGGCTCATCATCAATGACTGACTCATAACATTCTTAAGTTAGTAGATAACCAAATCTATTTAGCTCAAGGCATGTCCTATTATAACTATGAGGTTCCTGTTTCACATGAGGAAATAGTTTTTGACTCTCTATGTTCCTCTTGTACCTCTATAGGTTCAATGCTTTCTAGTTGATCTCAAAGTCCTTCGAGTTCTACTTTCTTCCCACTGATTTCTTTGGAAATGAATTCCTTTTCTAGGAATACAACATCCCTGGAAACAAACACTTTGTTGTTAGATGGAGTATAAACGTAGTATCCTTTGGTTTCCCTAGGATATCCAACAAAATAGCATTTGTCCGATCTGGGTCCAAGCTTTTCAAGAAACTACTTTCTCACATAGGCTTCACAACCCCAAATCTTCATAAAAGACACATTCAGATGCTTCCCATACCATATCTCATATGGTGTAATTTTAACATATTTAGATGATACAGGGTTAAGTGTAAACATAATGTTTTCTAGAGAATAACCCTAGTAGGAAGTTGGAATATCAGCTAAACTCATCATTGATCACACCATATATAGTAATGTGTGACTCCTTCTTTCTAATACATCATTGTGTTGTGGTGTTCTAGGTGAAATCCATTGTGATACTATACCACAATGTCGTATAAGGTCCTCAAACTCTTGGCTTATGTATTCTCCACCTCAATCGAAATGAAGTACCTTAATACTTTTACCAAGTTGGTTATGTACTTCATTCATAAAATCCTTGAACTTTTTAGAGTTTGTGACTTATGTTTCATCAAGTAAACATAACGATACCTACTGAAGTCATCGGTAAATCCATTGTGATACTATACCACAATGTCGTATAAGGTCCTCAAACTCTTGGCTTATGCATTATCCACCTCAATCGAAATCAAGTGCCTTAATACTTTTACCAAGTTGGTTATGTACTTCATTCATAAAATCCTTGAACTTTTTAAGAGTTTGTGACTTATGTTTCATCAAGTAAACATAACGATGCCTACTGAAGTCATCGGTGAAGCCAATGAAGTGTTGATAACAACCTCTAGAATTTGTTGTAAAAGGGCTACATATATCAGTATGTATGAGTCCTAATAGATCACTAGCCCTCTCATTGTTTCTAGTTAAGGGAGTCTTTGTCATCTTACCCAGCAAACAAGACTCACATGCCTTTATTAATTTGAAATCAAAAGAGTCTAGATAACCATCTTTATGGAGTCTAGAGATGTGATTCTCAATGATGTTCCCTATACAAAAATTCTAGAGATAGGTTTTGTTTGAGTTATCAAGTTTTATTCTTGAGGTATAACGTTATAAACATTTGTCTTTAGATCCAACAAATAAAGACCATAATACATTGGGGCAATGCCATAAAAGATCTCATCTTTTGAAATAGAACACTGACCATTCTTTATATGAAATTCATATCCATCCTTGTCCATGCAAGATACAAAAATAATGTTTCTATTAATGGTAAGTACAAAATAGCATTTCTTTAACTCTATTACAAGACTTGTGAGCAAAGATAAATTATAGGTTCCAACTACAGTGGTAACAACTCTTGCTCCATTTGGAGCATGCAGTTCAACCTCACCCTTTTGTAAAGGCTTACTTCTTTTCAAATCCTGCATATTCGAGCATACATGAGATTCACATCTGGTATTTGGTACCCAAGATGAATAAGTAGACAAATTTATCTCAATAATGTATATACCTAAAGTGGAGATCTTTATCCCCTCATTCTTTTGTTGTTCCTCCATGTAGAGAGGGAAATTCCTCTTCCAATGTCTGGGATGGTGACAGTGGTGACAATTGCCTCCCTTGTTCACCCCTCCCTTTGCTTTGAGTGTTGAAGACTTGGGCTTCTGGCTAGCTTTAAAACTCTTCTTAGTTTTGCCTTTGCCCTTGTTCTTCCACTTTTGATTGATCATCATCATAGACTTGGGCTTGTCTTTCTTCATCTGTGCTTCAACTGTTCCCAACATGCCAAGTAACTCTGACAACGTCTTGTCAGAATCATTCATGTTGTAGTTCATGACAATATGTCTGTATGACACATCTAGTGACTGGGGAATCATATCAGTGGTCAACTCTTGACCCAAAGGAAATCCTATTCTTGCAAGGTTCTCCACATATCCAATAATCTTGAGCACATGGGGACTAACTGATCTCCTTCTGCCATGTTGCACTTGAACACTCTCTTATCTTGCCTGATCTTAGTACATATTCTTAAGATGTGTTACCATATCAATCACATCTATATTCTCATGATGTCTCCACAACTCTAGTTCATTGAGCACAACATCAAGTATTTGACATCTAAGACATCCTTAGAGTGTTTCTTATAAGCATCATTGTCACCTTAGGCACCACCGGAGCAAGTTCATCTGGATCTGGTGTCTCCATGACATAGAGCTTTCGCTCTTGTGTGGGAACAATTCTCAATGTCTTGAACTAGTCATGGAGATTATTTCAATTCAAGTTGTCCTTCTCAAGGAGTGATCGCAAGGAAAACATGTTATTGGTTACCATTTGATTCTACAAGGAAAAATTGCAATTTGTCAAAATACTTTTGATTTAATTTGATTAAAATAAAATTTGACGATGTTTAATTAGGCCCTTAATTAATTATCAATCCCACTACTTTGTGAAAACTGAGAGCCCTCACATATTAATTTAGAAGATTGCAACGTACAACCTTCTAGTGAGCCAAGACCCAAAACAATTGAGTTATTACCCGACCAATGTCAGCGTACATAATCAATCATTAAGGTAGACAACTTTTTCCGATTACATCTTATGCAATACTTGGATAGATGGTATGTGCAACTCTTTGCCATAGTCATCTACATGCTTCTAGGTACTTAATCTCATTAAGATTACCTAGTTAAGTCTAACCCAAAACCCAACACAATATTAATGCATCCTTTTTGGCAGGCCCACATGACTACCATCAGACTTACGTGATATATACAACGCACCATGCTTGGCGTGCCCGTGCATAGTCGATCAAAATTTTCATGCGTGTTTCTTATGGAAAGCATCTAAGCCATAATATTTGTTTGAGGGATTATATATATATATATATATATATATATATATATATATATATATATATATATATATATAGACACTCACACATATACATATCCAATAACCACATACTTATAGTATGTATCATATACATGCTACATCCCACAAACAAAAACATGAAATTATAAAACACAAGCGATGGTTATGGCCATACTATTGTCATTCCTTAGATCCATATGGAATTACTACCACCCAAGGTCTACATCATATGTAGCACCCTATTGTTGATGAAGATATTTGTTGGAACCAGTCCGGGGCGACTGATTCAACTCTTGAACCAATCAGTTCACCTCCTATTTGGTCAATTGGTCTGTCAGATAGACCGTCTGCTCTCCGGTCTAAGTGACTTCTGGCCCCTCCAGTCATTCGATTGGACCAACATGATATCAGTTCAGCTCCTCCTATTGTCTGGCCTCCTCAATCCTCTAGCCGGTCTATTCGTCTTCTGAAATGGACGGTTCATCTGGGGCGAGCATCTTCTTTTCCATAAAAAGAATTAAAACTATTCAAATCCTATTTAATATATTACATGATAATAGGGAAACCTCAAGTTACAATTGAGGGGAGCACATGATGGAAAAAACTGATACTTTTACATATATAAAAAGGAGAGAAAGACTTATTATGCAAATTGAGACATAAAACAAGAATGACAACAATCCAACTGAGAATAGAGGTCTAGGGGTTATTGGCCTTAACCATGCTAAACATCCACCATCAAAACAAATTTTAGGGTGACACTTGTAAATTGCATATGCATCACACACACACACACACACACACACACACACACACACATATATATATATATATATATATATATATATATTAGTTGTAATTGTATGTGGTATATAATCGAATATGTACATTAATCATTTTAAGTATTCACATCATATGCGATAGATGATAAAAACCATAATCTGATCATATCAATTAAATTCCAAAGCATAGCAAATTAACATGGCTCTAATACCTCTGTAGGAAAATGTGACATCAGATATGATAACGGAAAAAAATTGACTGCCATATTCCCCTTTGAACAATAGATTGTGTCAACAACTATATAATGGGAAGGAGGGTTAAAAGGTTTATACCTGGTCCTGGAGCAAGTCCAACGACTATCCCTTGCTACATCGTGCTCCTGTCTTCAAGTTACACCTAGACAACATCAACAACGAACTCCTGGTTGGTCACCATGGACAGCAGGCAGTTGACTTCATCCTCCTAGTGGGTGGCAACAACCTCCTCACCTCTATAGTAGTCCACACAGACCACTAAGAACTGTCATCATTCTAGATGAAAAAACAAAAAGGAGTTCTCTCTCCTAATGTTATAGCATCAACTTGTCCTCCCACAATTGTCTCTTCCTTGCTATTCCTCCATTTGACGGGTAGAACTTGCTCGGATTCTCACATTACCACAATTGTGAGAAGACAACAACTATCATAGCATATTGTTGTGTCTCTGGAAGTTCCCCAGTACCCCTGATTCATAGGAGGGTCAGGATCAAAGTTTTCAATCTGAGAGGGAGTTGAAGAGATGGAATTTGATGAATTTTCTAGAATTTGTGAACATTGAACTAGTCAATTCACACATGAGACGATCAGTTCAAAACTTGAACCGACCATTTCACTATGTTTCCTATTCACAATTGTATTGGCAATTAATATTTAATTAATGAACAACATGATGTCAACATAAAATTCTTGATTCAATCGAATTGATCAACCAAACAGTCAATTCACAACCTAAATTGATCAGTTCATAGATCTGAGCCGACCATCTCATGGATATGATTACCAATGTTGGTTCATTTGACTTAACACTTGAATTGATCAGTTCAACACTTGAACCGGTCAATTCATAGTTCAATTAGTTAACTTTCAACCATTTATTTAAATTTAATACCTAACTCTTTAGTAATAAAGTTTCTATTGGGAAATACAGAAACATAGTATAACAATGAAAACCAAAAAGTTATCTATCCATATTCCCATAACAACAAGATCACATCAACTACTGTGAAATAAGAAGGATGGTCTAATGAGTTATACCTGGTCCTGGTGCAACTCTAGCTACAACAACTCACTTCAATGTAATTGTCTACTAGTTGCTTTTGGATGGTGGCTGTGCAGCTCCTGGTCTTCACCATGGATAGTGATCCTGACAACTTTTGTAATGACTCTTGTGGTCTCACCACAAACTGCTGACTGACTCTGCTCTCCTAGCAGCAGCCAAAGGACTCCTGCCTCTAGAGTAGTCCACATGGACCAACTGGAACTCCTATCATTCAACTAGAACATATAAGAAGGAGTTGTCCCTCCCGTTGGCATACTAGTTACCAACTTACTCTCCCATAAAAATGAGTCCAAGTTGTTCTCTACCGTCGCTATCCCTCCCTTGTCAGGTAGGACTTGCTTGGGATCTCTCAGTTACCACAACCAGAGAGGACAACAATTGTCAAATCAACTAATTCTCAGTTGATGTGTTGTACTCTGGGAAGCCTCCAGTACCCCTCTATTTATAGGTGGGGTTAGGGCCAGGGTTCACTATTTGTTCGAGATCTATGCGAGAGTGGAAGGGACTAGAAGATCTTGAATTTTCACAACCTACAAACCATGAAACGATCGTCTGGTGACCTAGACAGTTGTCTGGTCACACGAGATGGTCATCTCGCACTGCTAAATGACCACTTGTTAGTTTCCCAGTCATATACAAATTTGGCAGTTTGATTCCCATTAATATTACATATTAATTTCTTGCACCACAAGCATTGTGCAATCGAACAAGTTCAGGAAATATCCAAAACCTTTGTTCGGCCCCAACCGAGCCATATGACCCATGCGAGACACCTGTCTCACTCACCCAGACAACCGTCTAGTGAGCCTGAGTCGACCCGATCAGTTTAATAGATTAAACCGGTCAGTTCACTCCTCAATTTGGGAAGAACTTGGCCAATTCAAACTCCGATCATCCTGACAACCCAAACGACCGTATCAAAACTTAAGGTGTTCGTATGGCACCCTAGACGGCTATCTCACCCAGTGAGATGGTTGCTTGGCAGTGTAGTCATCCAATATGTTGCTTGAATTGAATACCTAAACACTTTAGTAATCAATCCAATCACCATTCAAGATCAAACTCCTCTTCTAGATGAGTTCCTTTGTGTGTGACCCTATAGGTCCCATATCATATTGGCAATGAATGTTCATAACTAACTAATGAAATCACAAGCAAAGAGTGATGCCTAGTCGCACAACAATGCACCCAAGTGAATGGAAAGTTGGAGAACAACTTCAACCTACAATCTGTGTAAGGTGTTGCAGTGATTATATAATTCCTTTGTCTTTGATATCCAGGATGAACTCAAGGCATGGAATCGTCATCCTCTCAATGTTCAACCCATGTTCCTTGTACCAAGAGTAGACTATCTGAGATAATGTGACCTCAATATCATATATTGATTTACATGTGCATGCGCATGCATTTATCGGTCTTGCTTATCCAGTGGCCAGGATATCATACTCCAGTAGGAGGGACAAAACCCATATCTATCACTTACAGTCAGTTCCCATGTGTCAAAGTTACCCAATCATCACTGTTATAACAACCCATGTTTCAAGACTGCGTTTGATGATGTCAAAGCATACCCAACAACATGTGACGAGTGCAATGATTTCATGTCTAAGAATCACAATCACCACTTTCACTATGAGAGATAACTATGACCACCAATGATGGTTTCCATGTGTCACTCTCAAGGTGCGTCTGTCCAATACAATGTTATCTAACATGTATCTATGTGCTTGGTTTGATATTGCCATATCATGACTAATGAGATTTTGTCATCAACCAACCCACACTCTAGTCTTATGTGTTACTAGTGTCTATCTACCTTCCATAGTAACAACTGACTAGGGACATAATAAGAATACATATATGTACTCTTAACATCCGTATGATCTCATTTCCCCAAGACTAATACTTGAAGACACACGTCATTGAGTAATATTATCCTCTAGACATTCATAATATTTCCTCATTATCTCATAACTGAGTGAAACACATGATTGTCTCTATGGGCATACCTTACCAACATAAACTACATTAATTAATAAACTCCTATTCCCAGTGTATCCTATGTGTGTGACCCTATAGGTTCCAAGTTACATTGGTAGTATATGTCCATAACTGATTTATGACATCACAAGCAATGAGTGGTATCTAGAAAAACATCATTGCTACCCAAGTAATAAGAAAATTGGAGAAAACTTCAACCTACAATCTGTGATTGGTGTTATAGTGATTGTATAATTTGTTTGTCTCTAATATCCAAATTGAACTCGAGACATGGAATTGTCATCCTCTTCAATGTTCAATTCATGTTCCTTAAACTAGAGCAAATTGCCTGAGATATATGTAAACGCAATATCATATATTGACTCACATGTGCATGGCTATTCATTTCTCAATCTCACTTATCAAGTGGCCAGGATATCATACTCCTATAGGAGGGACAAATTCCATCTACATCACCACAATCATCCCCATGTCTCACAGTGCACCCAAGAACCACCTTTATGGCAACCCATATTCAAGGTCACAGTGGATGATGTCAAAGTACATCAAAACGACATGTGATGGGTGTAGTGATTTCAAGACTAAGAACCACAATCACCACCATCACTATAAGAGATGATTTTGACTACCATTCATGGTTTTTATGGATCACGCTCAAGGTGGGCCAGTCTGATACACTATTCTCTAACAAGTATCTATGTGTTTGGTTTGATATCATATATCATCACTAATGAGATTATGTCATCAACTGACACACACTCTAGTCTTATGTGTTATTGTTGTCTATCAACCTTCCACAATAACATCTGACCAAAGATATAACAATAATGCATTGTTTAGGTCCTCTTAACATTCATATGATCTCATTATTTAGGTCCTCAACCCCAATACATAAGCCATTAAGTAATATCAATCTTTATACATTTATTATGTTACATCATTATCTCATAAATGAATAAAACAGAATAAATTGGAAGATTGCATTTGTTAATAATCAAATCATTTATAAGATATGCAATTACAATCATCATATGATTGGCTCTCTGGGCCTAAATACCAATAATACTAAGCTAGATTGAATCAAACTAAACTCTACACCAGGTTCATTAAATTTAAAGATACGTTGAGAAAACTATATGTCAATATTCCATTACTTGATGTCATGACTAAAATGCCTTAGTGGACTAAACTCTTCAAGTTCCTACTCAACTAAAAATACTTAATTGAAGAATGTGAAACAGTTATATTGGCAAGGATGTAATTGGATGATGTTCAGAGCAAGGTACCTTGTAAGCGCAAAGACCCCATGTATTTTGGAATTTCATGCTCCATAAGTGATTTTACCCGCCAAATAAGGTTAGCCGACCTTGGAGCTAGCATTTCTATCATACCACTTAGCCTATGTAGGAAGCTCAGCCTCATCGATGCTCGACCCACCCACATGACCATCCAACTTGCTGACTCCTCCACAACTAAGACATTCGGTATCATTGAGGATGTTCTAGTAAAGATTGGGGAAATCTACATCCCTTGCGATTTCATAATGTTGGACATTAAGGAAGATCATCTCTACCCTCTCATCTTTGACAGGACATTTCTCACCACTGCCAGAGCCTTAATAGATGTCAAAGTAAGACTTCTGACTCTTTATGTAGGGAATCAAACTTTTGACTTCCAAGTGCTTGGAGGCTTCACAAAGAATACGAGAGAAGAAGCCTCTTCCTTGACTGCATCGATCAATTACTCTGCTACAACAACAATTCTTCCCTTCTGAAGCCTCATCCATTCCAAAGTTTCAGATATCTTTAGAAAATGATCACAACACAAAGGATATTGGGAGTGCACCTACCTCCTCCTTCCTAAAAGCAACACCCTCAACAATTAAAGAGACACCCTTATCCCTTGAGGTCACTCTTACATGGACCATACCGAGCATCCAAGAGCCACTCTTTCAGCAAACACCATCCCATCTACAAATTCCAATTGAACCCCAAGTGGCTTCCACTTACCTGCCCCTCCCCCATCAATCTCCAATCTATGAAAACCACCATATGCCTTATGAGTTGACAATACCATATGCCTATCAAGAAGAATCAAATGGGGACATGGGTTGTCAATTTACCACGTACCAACCTCTAGATCCAACCCCCATAAACTCCAATTACCAACATGGTGTATGACCATGGATCAAATGAGCCTTACTCCTTCTCCCCCTCAACATCATAATGTTGATTTTTCTAAGATCCCTTATTCACCGTCATACATCAAGCAATGGGAACCAACCAGGTATGACTCCAACTATTTCCCTTGGTATTATGACTTGTATCACACCATTTATGGTAGGCTGTAGGATACAAGAATAGGGGAATGACTGAAAGGAAAGCCACCATGAAAACTCAATCATCCCATAGGATCTCTCATTGCCTCTCCTCCATGGTGGATCACAGAGTTGTTGGGCATTCAACGTTAAATAGAGTTCTTGTTGGAAAGCAACCCATTGCATTAATTCCCTCCATTTTGGATTTTTTGCTCAAAATGAGAAAAAAAGTTTGGGGTGGAGGTGGGTGGCACATATCCATTCCACCTACTCTATCTTATTTTTGGCATAACTTATGTTATTTAGTTTATCTTTAAAGTTTTCCAAAATTCCCCTTTCTTACTTAGTTTTGTCCTTTATCTAGTCGTCCATCTATGCATGTTAATCTAGAACCCCCCCCCCCTGAATAAGTGAATCTTCTTGCAACATTTTTACAAAATTCCCTTACTAGAAATTATGTGGTCTCCTATGACCTCTAATAGCACTACCCCTTAGAAAAGTTGGCAAGTCATTATGGATTGATAGGAATCAAACATAATGTGTCCCTACTTAAAGTTTTAAAATTGCTTCTAAAATTTATCGATTTTGGCAAGTTATAGAGAGAATTGAACTTATATCACATTACTCCCAATGTGCTCAAATTCCAAACACAATATGCACAAGTCTAGACTTTTATACACTACTTCTACCACCTTCTTATCTCTACATTTCCCAAACAAAAAATAAATCAAAAGCCAAATAAATGTGTCAAACTCCAAGTTCAGGGTGGCACACCCCTTTCCCCCTCTATTGGTTCTTCCATACCCCTCAGAAATTTAATATGGCGTGTACCACAATGAAAAAATGCCAAAAGGCACACACATAAATGTAGTCAATGTAATCGCAACAAAAGAAATAAAAAGATCTTTAGTCAAAAGATCACCTCCTTACATACCTCCCTTCATTATGATTTTCTACATGGGGGAATCAACATAACCCCAAACCATCAAATCCATGAACCCTATTCTTTTGCTAAACTTGTGAAAATTTATGGGTGTACAAGCGGCATAAGGGATAGAAATCAATTTCTTTGCAAATCTTGAAATGGAAACGAGTCATGAGTAATTTTGAGTAGGGAATTAGAAAATTGTATTGTGCAATTCTAGGAATTAGGGTCGCTTGGCCATGCAAGGTGGTAAGGATTCAAGTAGTGCTAGGAAAGAGAGGAGGACTAGATGAGAGTATTATTTGGTACTATTTTTGATTCAATGTTGCTCAAGGATGAGCAAAGTTCAAGTTCAAGGTATTTGATAAATGCATATTTATTCATTTTACATTTTTAGGTCATTTCATAGAAGTTTTTTATTGATTATTACCTAATTTAGAATTCATTTTATTAGTTTACTTTTCATTCTTTAATTGGAGTTTTACTTTATTTACTTGGCCTTTCACAGGTTAATGTCCCAAGCACTCCAAAGCCCAAAAGGCCCAAGAATCATAGGCTTCAATTCCATCTTTAGCCTTTTAGTCAATCGACTGACTCACCTAGTGGGTTGACTCACATGCATTACATTTCGACTTCTTAGAAATCCAACTGATCATCTGTATCCCCAGTTGATCGACTCACCGGTAAAGACCCAGTCAAACTCAGATTTGGGAAGGCTCATTACTTTAGACAAAATGATTAGATCAAAGAAAGAGGTAATGCCAGTCGACCGATTGAACTCCTAGTCGATCGACTTGCCATAAAAACTAAGTGAAACTCTAAAATGAGAAGTACCATTATTGTAGTCAAATATACCTTATAGTCAAAGCAAGCATTTAGGCCAATCACCCAAATGGATTCCCAATCGATCGACCAACATCCATATTAAGCTTCCTAACCACCTCCAACAATCTTTTCTAGGGGTTTTCAGACCCTACTTTCCCCCCATAAAAGGAGGGGAGGGGTACAAGCACAAAAGGATCTCATCTCATATTCTAGGACCCCAGAACCTCCTATGGGCTTTTTTTTCATTTCCATCACGTCTGAGTAGTTTCTCTACTGGGGCATAGGGAGCAACCCGATAGCCCATTCTTTACCTTGATTACATTTAAATCTAATATTTAAGTGATTAAATGTTTTCCATATGATTATGCACTCGCTCTCTAGTTAATTAGATTATGTCTTGTGGGGTGACGAGACCCCTGATCGCAACAAAAATGAACCCATAATCTCCTGACGAGACCCCTGATCGAGATTATGATCTTTTTATCCAATTCATCTTTTCAGTTATAACTTGCGGCGACGAGACTCCTGATCCATAAGCTTGAACATGTAACATACCAGAACTAGAACCCTACCCTAGTAGTTTTACCTTTTGACTTAGCCAAACAAGGATAAACAATACATGTAATTAAGATAATAATGGAACATAAAATGTGACACCTCAAGTATATAAGGGAGTACATAATAATTTGTGCTTAATAATGACACATTTGGATGATAATAAGAAATAAAAGAACTTAATTGGATAAATAATGAACTAATGGGCCACTAATGGGATATATGACATATCTCATAAAATGAAGTTCCAAAAGTAAAATCTAAGTTTGAAATCGTGTTCCTTGGGTCCCCAATTACCTTGGGAGTCAAGTTTCACATTATTCACATAATAATAATTCATTTAATTCATATTGGAAAAGAAGATGTGTGTTTTCCTAAAAATATCAAATAAAATAATAAATAATTCCAAAAGAGGAAAATAATCTTAAATTCATAATCTACATAATAAATATAGCCTTTGGGTGAATTTTCATCCAATTTGGAGAAAGTTTCCTTAAAAGGTGAAATCAGGAGAGAGGAAGTGTGTAGAACCTTCAAAATATTAAATAAATACTCAAACAACTCCAATATGTAAAATTGATGGTAAATTTGTATCCAAAATATTAAATATGACTTTTGGGTCAAGTTTCATCAAATTTGGATAATCCTAAAGCCATTAATGAAAGAGGAAATAGAAAATGAGATTTGATTTATATAACCCATTAAAGGTTTCCATAAGGCAAAACTATATATATATTCGGAATCTACATGTTTAACTTAACTTATGTGCAAAATTTGGTTTAATCTGGATAAGTGTAGGACCCCTAAATGATGAAAAAGAAAATACATGCATTAATTGGATTTCACTTTGGTTAATTCAGTTCATTTTCCTATTTTCTCTCTTAATTCGCTATCACATGCTCATTACAAATATTTGACGATTTCTGACCGTCAGATATGCGATCTGATGACCATGGGTCATCTCCTACCTTGGGTAGTAGTATGCCTATTTTTGAATAGTGACAACACTTTTCCTTTTTCTTTGTTCTCTCTCGTCCCTCGACAGAATCCTCTGATTTCTTTCCCAAATGCTTTCTTTTTCGATTCTGGTCCCATTGATCCCTAGATTGACCACAAAACCCTATAAATAGGAAACCCCTAATTCCTTCTTCTCCAACATTTTTCGCATACATTTTCTTCATGCTCCTTCTTCCCGCGCAGCTACCCAGAAACTACCCTTGACCCTTCTCCTCTGGTCTCAATTGGATCAGTCATCACGTGGAGTAGTCGGTCCTACTCAGTCTCTTCTCTGACGATCTCAATAGAATCCCAGCTTTCCCTGCTGCTTTTGTCCCAATTGATTCACCGGTGAGCATCACTGGACCTCCCTCTGTCTTCCCTTTTCTACACTTTTGCCCACAAATTCCTCTACCTCCCAGTCGACAAGCATGGTCTGAGTTTGGTTTTTGGGCACTTCCAGTGAGGTTTCTGCTTGCTCTCTTTGTGTGTTTGACCTCTTTCTTGTTTGGATGTCTTCGGTCGAGTCTTTTATTCATTTCCATAGCTTCATAATGCCTGGATCCACTCTTACTTCTCTTGGCTTCTCTAGCCATGGCAGAGAAGCTGCTTTTCCTTCTCCGGACACCTTACGAGCCTTGACTAGGGTTAATAGCTTCGTTTTGTCCTCGCAAATTCGACAAAGTAGTCGTTTTCCTTGAAATCAGCTTCTATGCTTGAGTTTTGTTTGGAGGATCAGACATCTGGTTGTTGAACTTGGGCTTGTTCAGCGAAGAACAAAGCGTGAGGTGAATGGTCGTGGCTGCCCTCGTGTTTCCTGCTTTGCTTCATTTTTCGCCTAGGGGCAAAATTGTTTTCTGCACGATTATATCTTGTTTGCTTTACGCGGGCCCTTGCTGTGTTGTCTTAGTCACCTACTGACTTGGGCGGCTCTAAGTGGCCGGCCCAAGCCAGCATGGCCTCTCTCTCTCTCTCTTCCCTGTTTCAAATGATTTTGCTTATTTGCAATTTCCTGATTGGTCCAGGTTAAAAAATTCATAACTAATTAATTAATGATAAAAAAATGAAAAAATATTCATTGGAATCAGAAAAATAAGATATAGCTAATGGTATGTTTTGATAACTGAATCAAAAGATTAATAACATGTGTTTTTGATGGACCTAATTAATGATGAATTAACTTCTAAAATCATAACTAATTATCTACAAGTCAGAAAAATATAACAAAATATGTTTTGGAGTCCTAATAACCTAATCTATAGTGTGGCATGTTTTTATAACGAAATTCACATAATGATAAAAAGGTGTTTTTAGGGTTTGGATAATGTTCAGGAAATTGACATAAAATATGTATATATGTTTATTAGGCTCTTTAGTGACCTAGACTTGGATCTAGAAGTGCTTTGGACTTAGACTCTGATATTGAGGTATGTTGTATCCCCTATTCCTCTATGTTGAGCAATTAACCTATCCTATCATTCTTTTAACTTTAGCCTACACATATGTCTATTCTCTTGATATCATGATTCATGTGAACTATCTTGCTTGTTATGGGCTTGGACAATCTCTTGATATCTATCTTGTACCTTGGTGCATATTGGTATTATATCATGTTATGTGCCCACTTTGAAGTGGATGTTTATATGTTTGTGTTGTCCATTGTGTGATGGAAACATTATATATTTCTGACTATACTTTTTACTTGCCTCTACATTTAAATGCTATGTGATTCAGTAGCACTAGAGTAGTGTAAATTACATTGGGTTTGGGGCAGTAATCCCCTATTGATTATTAAGGAGGGTGACCATATACCATTCTCTATAACTGAGTGTGGTAGTAATCCATACTCAACTTTATATATTAGGAGATTGGCCGTATTCCTTTATCTATCAGGTTTCAAGTTTATACTTGGACGCCTTTGTGTTTATAATGTGCTAGGGTTATGTTTATCTCACATGCATGCAAGTTTTGATGATGATTGTGGGGTGTGTGCCCTACTTTTTTTTCCAGTATTGCACAATCTTTATTTTTTCGTTCATGGAAAGTATCTTCTTTTATTATGTGATGATGATTCTTATCTTTTATGCCCTCTTTTGGGGTAGTTATTACATCTTGCATGGGAATCTTGTATATTTAATGTCCTTAATACTTACATTGCTCAAAGTTTTTCTTTAGTATACACATACCGACTTTTTACTGATATTTTCTTTTCTTCTCTTCTTTTGTGGGGTATGCTTCCAGCCCCAGGTTAGATCAAGGAGAGGTGAACTTCAACATAAACCTTGTAGCTGAGCTTTTGGGAGACTTGAAGAGGTGGTTAGATGACCCTCGGCTTGATCTTTGGCTTATATGTTTGGTTTTCCTTTTTGGACACCCATGTGTGGTGAAGTGTTGTACGATATTATCAAGCTTTATAAATTGTTAGACAATGACCTTTTTTGTTGCTACTCATTGTGTTATGATACATACATGTTGAATGAATTGGTCACCATCCCTTTGGCAAAAAAATTTATGTGGTCATTGGTTCAAGGGATGTTGCCTTTTTGTTTCTAGTAGGGAGTGGTTCCCCTCTGGGATTCCACTCTATAGAACACCAGAATGGAAATCACATATTCTTTACAAGACCCCTAAAAGAATGTTGTTGGAAGGGTAGATGAGAATCCTCAAATACCAAGAGGTTGGGTTTGAGAGAAGTCCGACACTTGTCAGATTCATGCTAGAAAAAGATAGAAAGTTGCATGGTCCCAATTTAATCATTACAATTAAGGATTTAAATCAATCAAGCAAAAATGTGGCCTATGGTGGTGATTTCCCAAGCTCCCAGTGTCTCCCATCATTAATCTAATCTAAACACACTTAAATAGTTTTATTTCTGCACTTTTAGATCCCTGCTTAGTTTTAATCAACCACTCTCAAACTGGAATTTACTTTCTTTCATTGCAATTGGTTTGGAATAACACTTGATAATGTCATTCTTTGGGACCGATACCTTTCTACAATCAGATCAATTCACTTCTTTATAAGAGGATTGATAACCAATTAAAGGTTAAACTCTAGGGAAAATTTCCTTAGTGGATTTGTTGTGTTCACAATAACACATCATATATGTAAGTCTATAACTAACCAAAAGTTACAGAACTCAAATTCCATCACCTACATAAAACCAACCACAAAATACTACTCAAGGAACTCTAATTCATAAAGTTTAGACAATTTATGAAAAATCAAATAGAGCCTAGAGAAAAGTAAAGGACTTTAAAATAAAATCCTTCATTATTGTTTAATATATTATATTTTGTAGTCCTTTTTTAATAACAAGATTTGAACATATAGCTTGTTAGGAACTTATTTTTCTCATTTCTTGTCACTAAAAGTTGGCGTCACTCATTCATATTTGATTGTGATTTTCCTTGTCATGGGATTTCTTGTATTCCATATCTAAAATTTTATTAAGTATTGAGCCCTTGTATTGGCTATTAAAAATTTATAATTTTTTTTCTTTTAAAAGATTATTTATAAAATTAAGTCTTGTATGCATGTTTTAAATAAAAATATCTTTCTTTGTACATATTTAATGATATTTTCTCGAGTTTGGGTAGTTTTTCACAAGCTTCTGCCTACAAAAAATTCCAACCATGCTTCGTATTAGTAGTTATTAAAAATGATGTGATGTTTGACATCAAAGTGTAAAATAGTTCTTATTTTTGGTACTAGATTAGTCAAACCTAGAGAGTATAAATACTTTAGGAGAGGCGACAAACACTAAAAATTTAATCTTTCATTATTTTTCATTGTAGTGTGTTTCATATAAGTTTTAAACAACTAGCTTATTAGGCACTTATATTTCCCATTTCTTATCACCAAAGTGGGTATTGCTCGTTCGTATTCAATTGTGATTTTTCTTGTCATGGGAGTTCTTGTATTCCATATCTAAAATAGTATTAATAATGAGCTCATGTTTGCTATTGAAAAATTATAATTTTTAGAAGTTTAGTTATAAAATTAAGTCATTATGTATGCTGAGAAAATATATTGACTTTTTTTTTCATATGTTAAGATGTACACCATCATATTAGGTGCTTTACAAACCATATAGTTAAGGTTTTTTTATCCTAATCATCACATTTTCCATTCATATATTATAACATTTATGGCCTACTATCCAAATTTCTTATTTAGATAGTTATAAACTAAAGAATGAGAACAACTTTAACTCATTTAATCATAAGTGGAATTTCTTTAAGAAATTTATTTGACGGGAATATAAATTTTCACATTTAAATAACTTTCTCTATTTGAGTAATTTACATTGTGTAAACAAGTACATGGTTAATATTTTTGTGACCTTCATACATGTAGTTTATCTGTACCTAATTTAATTTAGTGCAATTGCAGAACTTTACAAAGTAATATTATGATGTATACACTTTTAGGTTATATGTGCATCAAAAAATCAACTCAATCTAACATTCACAGAAAAACCAAAAAGAGAAGATCTATATTTCCTAACCAATGATATGCCATTGAGATTGTAGAAATCATTGAATGGTATATATCTAAGTATCATGACATACTTGATATATGATTGTGATCTTTTGTGATGTTTGAAACACATTGAACCTTGATCATTTTGATTCAACCCATGTGGTTGGATTTAGTAAATTGGTTCTACATTATGTTTCAATCGTCGATATATGTGAGTTTCAAGCACCAACTGATACACACTTCCTCTCATAAACACACACACACACTACATTCCCAACCTTCCCCCTATGGATGATGTAAAATCTTTGATGGTTCTAGAGTTCTTTCTTTTTGTAAAAGAAAACATAGAATCATACCTATGTTTGCATAGGTGCAAAAGGCCCACTAACAACTCTTAACTATCATGTTCAGATTACACATCCACCAAAACATGTATCCTTATTATGTGTTCAACCACGGGCCCCCACTCAACCCCAACCTTATTTGGGGCACACTCATCACATGACATATGTATGTAGTACACACACACCCGCACATGTGCACACACATAAACATACACACACACATATATATCTAATTATTAAAAGAAAATAGTTACTCGTATTATGAGTAACCAAATTTTATTTAGTGCATCATTAGATATTATTATTATTATACCCTTTGTTATTTTTTGGGGCATGTAATATTATTAGCTGAGCTCTTAGAGGCATATCTCTAAATTGTTTTTATCAAAGCAAACACATGATTTTATACGTATTTGAGTACATACAAACCCAATAAAGGGATGTGCAAAACTAATCATGCCCTCTACTATATTTTTGAAGTGACCCATCAAAGTCAAATACCCCACACCAATGATCAAATCCTGGTTCTACCCTATATATGTATATATATAGTCAAGCTAGAATACACTCGAGTGTACCGGAGACCGAATACACTCCTTTTCCATCATACAATATTTATATTGAAAATCTAAACCATTGAACTTCTTAAATATCATATGAACATACTACATATAAAATTTGAGCTCCTTTGGACACTTGTAGGTCATGCATCTAAAGGAAAAAGAAAACATGTAATTCAAATTAGTTTTGTGCATCAATTTTGTTGGTCATGAAAGAGTGACTTAGAAAATTCTAAATGAGAAAAAGTCTTGCATGTGGCCTTTATTTGTTATAAAAATGAATAGTAATGGTTTGGATCTGTCAGAGAAATTGGATAGATATGTAAACACCACTTGAGTGTATGGTGTGATATGTACACTCGAGTATATATAAATATACCATAAAGGGAGGGATGCAAGTGCTATGTGGGAAAGCATGAGAAAATCTTGGTGACCAACTATATTTTTATCTCTGATACCATTATTAAAACACCCCACTTGTTAAACATTCACAACATAGAGAGAAAGCATGCATTTGCATTATCTTCAAGGGGGTGTTACAATCATGATATTCATTACATTAAAATAGAATTTATATAACCAATACAAGATAAATATAATAGTCTTCATTCTCACAATCAACATAAACTCACACTTTAAACTAAATTTGTTTCACACTTAAACTCCATATACTTACTCATAAACAAGAAAAGAAATCTAAACTAGGTATAGTTGGAACCTCACCAACCTCACCAAGTCTTTTCTTTTGAAGATCTTGAATTGGTCCTTGCACGTCTGATAGCTCGACTTCTCTATGCTTGCTCCTTAGCTACAAACATCATGCCCCCAACCATGCATCAAATAATTTGTTAGTGGAATTCAACATATTATATCTTAAAGTGAACTTGTAAACTAAAAATAAACTTAAAACATTCAACATGGAATAGATACATAGTTACTTTTATATCATTTCTGTAATCATGATTTATATAAGAATCCTTGTGTTTTTCACATAAGTGCTTCTTATCTTATACACCGAAGTGCCTCTTGGATTGCACCAAAGTGCCTCTTCTCTTATACTCTGGAGTGACTTCATTTTGATCTGAGGAGCCTCTTGGTGAGTATCTTATATAAGTTATCTTTTACCATTATCTTTCTCTTGAAAACTCTTAACTTGCTCTTATATCTTATTCTTAAGTCTTAATGTACATGAGAGATGATACAATAATTACTAACAATAAACATTACATGTGGTTCATTATAAATCCATTGAATTGAAAATGTAGATAATACATTCATGGCATTCATTGTACATACATATTTAAAATCAACCAATACTTATGTTAAAAGTGCGTGGACCACTCACCTTTCTTCAATAAAACCTGATTGCCCTTCTTAGGTTGATGAAATCCGAATCACTTCCTTGGGTTGATTGAAACCCTAATTACCTTGTTATAACAATAATAATTCATTAATAATTAATATTCAAGTTGATTTCTAGGTTTTAGGGTTCTTTAGGGGTTGATGGAAATTAACAATTAAAATAGGTTTAAAAACACTCTAATATTATTCCTTGTTTCATTATCTTTTCAACAATTTTTTATTTGTGTTTTTATGACATTAGATAAATTTGTTTTGAATGTTTGAAATTCATCCAGTTGAAAATCCAGGAAAAACCACGTGAGCAATCCATATCCCTTGAGGCGTTGGGTCCCTACTGAGGTGGACCATTTGAGCTGGCCAGGTGGCCCGCTTACAGGAAAAATGTAATTAACGCGTAAAAACCTAATTTTACCCATGATGGACGTGACCATCAAAAACTGAAATGAGGGAAAAAGTGTAAAACCAAACTAAAGACCTTCTCTTCTTCAACCTAAGAACCCCCCACTAGTATGCAAATAGAGATGACAGATCTAGAGTAAACCCTACTTGGAAGCAAAGACAAGAGAAAGGACCCCATGGGCAACTCTAGCCAGCAACACACCATTTGGCAGGACTCAAAGGAGTCCCGAACTGAATGGAGCCTCCTCTCACTCACTATGGATGCCAACAACTCACCACAACAGTTGCTCACCTGGGAGCAACTCAACCTCAGGGACATTCTAGGGAGAGATTCAAAAGCCTACACGAAGGAAATGACTTACACCTGATGAAGCATGCTCTTCCATGGCTAGCACTATGCGACAACATGAAAACAAAATGACAAGATCGTACATGTATTCATGAACTGCATAAAGAAGTAATGAGTGGACCAAAATGATGTCAAACCATGGGTCGCGGGAAAAACTGACGTTTCAAGTAGTTCCAAGTTCGAAAACCAAAGATATGACAAAGAAAATGAGGTATACAATGTCGAATTGGTGAATTAAAAATTGGGATACTGAAACTGAAGTGGAGATGCTAGATAAGGGAAGGTGAGGTCTTGACCTTAAGAAAATACATCATTGGGTTGAGGGTGATCTTAGTGAGTTTGGGTACTCGAGTAGGTTTGAAGACTAAAGGTAAATCCCTAGAAGGTGTTGTATTGGCAGATCACATAGGCGGCCAGACAGCCATAATAGTATAATAATTGCAATGTGAACCTACGTGTTTGGGGGTATCCCTTTGTTGATTTTAGGATGGAGTTTATATAAATGGACATAGGAGTTTTATCTGGAGCTGGAATCCACTAGAGAGGAGAAAGGAATCAATGCTACTAGGGAGTCTTTGAAATCCTAGACTCAAGTGGAGACAACGAGTCTTCAACTACTCCACGCATAGAATCTGACCCAGACTCTAACACAAGGGACGCATGATGCATTAAACCACAAACCTATAGGAAATATTATTGAAATAATCATTTAATTGTTTGTCTAGGGTTCAAATTTTATCCTTTCTTAAATTGATTGAGGGGTCAAACAAAGTCAGATCGGTTTAAAAAATACTACCAAAGGTGTATTATAGGATGTAGAACATTCCTGAACAATTTTTCCCCAAAATCAAGGATCAAATGATATGTCATTAATACAATGCAATTAGCATGACTTATGTACATTTAGTTACTTATGATTGCTTGTTGTTCAAAGTAACTTTTCATTTATGGTTACTTAAGGCTATCTTTGGTTTTATTGAGTCCATTGGGCAAAATTGGGCCAATTAGGGTTCATATGCATATTAATGGTGATGATACTATATTAAGGAGAGTGAAAGTTCATTATGTTGAATTTTGGTTTATTTGAATATATTTCAAGATTAAGATACATTATTAACATCATAATTGAAAGGAGAAGAGAACGGAATTATGTACTCATCTTTTGTAATATTTATAGGTAAAATAATTGACTTGGGTTATTTATCTTAAGGTTTATGATTTGAATTGTATTTGCATAAATCTTTTATTAAAAATCTAAACTTATCTTTTATTAAGATTCTAAATTGGGATGTTACAACATGATAAAGGGAAAATATGTTCCAAGGTGATGTATGATGGGAATCAATGTCATCTTTGTCAATATTTGCTCATTAGAAATACTAGTAAAGGACATATGAATCCTAGTAGTACATTCATAAAATTGATTTAATCTGAAACACATAATATATGAATAAAATAACACATATACATTTGCAATTATATATATTAAAAAGTTATATATCACACTACTACACCAAGTTATATATCACAACATTAAATCAAGTTGTTTTAAAGTTGATAATTTGGATAATTAAACCAATATGTCATCATCTTGGTAACTTCTAATGTCATTTCGTTTTTTTTTGTAGATGCACACCTATCACAATGATACTACATAACCATAGACTAACTATTTGCTAAATTTGCAAAATTCTTTTTATGCGATTAAAAAATTAATAAGCATATTTTAGAACATATTTTGGTGTTTTGGTTTACATGAAACAATTGAGAGGCTTTAGGTTACGCACATATAAATATTTATACTCTCTAGGTTTGACTAATTTACTACAAAAAATTGGAACCATTTTACAATTTGATGTCAAAAGTCACATCAATTTCTATAAGTACTAATAGGAAGCATAGTTGGGAACTTTTTTAGGTAGAAGCTAGTTCAAAATTACCTAAACTTGAGGACCTATCATTTAATATTTACAAATAAAGAGAATTTTATTAAAAACACACATAAAATTAACCAACTACTCTCTATACAAGGTTTGGACCCACGTTTCCTCTACAAAAACAAGGCACACAAACCACACGAGCTACATCCCTATTGTGAGTGTACTTTGTGTACCAAGTATTTATCACAAAACGTTAACTAAAACATGAGAAATATTAAAAATTGCACTAGGCAAGATTCAAACATGTAGATTTTACTACACAAACACAATTGTCATACCACATAGGTTATACTTATGTTGTCATTATATTCATCTTACTAACTACTTATAGCATATGTAAATTAAAAATTTATATATATTTCAATTTGTAAATTGGGGGGGGGGGGAGGTCATGGCCCTTTATGGCCCCCTTTGGTTCCTATAATGTGTGTGTGTATATATAGAGAGAGATAGAGAGAGAGAGATAGGATAGTGCATCAACAAGTTTGAATGTATATAACTTTTACTTGACATGTAAGATCCCTACAAGAAATACAAGTTTAGAGATATATCTATGTGTTAGGGATATGAGACTATCTAATTCAGATCCTTTATGTTAACTTTATCATAGCTAGTGACATGTCTTCTCTTCTTCTCAATGGTGATGGCCAAATAATTGAGTATTTTAGGGGAAATGACAAGAGCATAAAACAATTATCATGCATATGTTGTTTTTCTTTCTAGTAGATGTGGTATAGGACATGTATGCTATTTAGATATTCAACATTAACTTGATGATTTCTCACACCTTTAGATTTGTGTCTAGCCAACACAGTCTAGAGGTACTACCGTGAGAGTTGATATAGAAGACCAAAATTGGGTAATCAACTAAACTTAATACAATTGGATAGTATAGACCCTGTCAAAAGTTGAAGTCCAATATTTTATGAATTAAGTTGAGGATAAATTAAATGAAGAAGGTATGGCCTAGTTCAAACCCAAGCTTGAGTTACATAGAAGTGTTTATGCCATGTAGGTCTATCACAAACTAGGAATTTCTAAAACCTTAAGGTGGGTAGTAAACTGGAACTTTTGAGGACAAATTTTTATAAGGTGGGTAGAACTTTAGCATCCCAATTTGTGGGTAAAAATAAGCTGATACTCTTAATAAAAGATTTTTACAAATAAAATTCAAATCATAAACCTTAATATTAATAACCCAAGTAAATAGTTTTACCTTTAAAATATCTATTAATCTTGAAGTATATTCAAATAAACCAAAATTTCGATGTAATGTACTTTCTCTCTCCTTAATATTGTCTCATCCCAATTAAAATACATATGAACCCTAATTGACCTTATTTTTCCCAATGGACTTAATAAAACCAATGATAGACTTAAGTGTCTATAAATAAAAAATTACATCAATCATGGATCAATCATAAGTCATTGAATGTACATAAGTGATACTAATCACATTATCATAATAACATGTTATTTGATTGTCAACATTAGAAAATGACTATCTAAGAGTGTTATATATCCTATAATACACATATGCTGCAAATTTGAAGCTGATCCATCTTCGTTTGACCCTCAATCAATTTAGGAAAGAAAAGATATGATTTGAAAGCTAGACAATCAATTAAATGACTATTTCAATGAGATTTCCTATAATTTTGTAGTTTAGCGTGTCATGCATCCCTTGTGTTAAAGTCTGGGTCAGACCCTATGCGTAGAGCAACTCACAAGCTAGAGACTTGTTGATGCACCAAATTTTATCCATTTTTCACATGCTATTTTGCTATGTATTTCAAGAATTATTGTTCATTTTGACATTAATTATGTATTGTTTATCGTTATTAACCTATGAAAGACTAGCATCCAATAATAAGTATTTTCTCTAAATTATGTTAGTTTATCGTGTTTTGTTTGGACTTATTTTCATTATCCATATTTCAGGTAATTGGAGCACTTATATGGCAGATCGGTGCTACCGACCTCGGAGTTGGTGGTATTGAGTTAATGCAAAAATCCAACAGGTTGCATTAAGAAATATCAGTGTTACTGAGAAGTAACTTGATGTTGCCAACTCAGTGTTCAAGACCACTGAAATGGCGATTCAGCGCAACCCACTTATGGTCCAGAGAGCCAAAAAACTAAGTGTATCAACTCACTGCTACCAAGTCACGTGTCAGTGGTATCGACACTCATCAATAGGAGAATTTAAAACCTACAAAATAGCAACTCGGTGTCACCAACCAACCTATCGGTAGTACCGACACTCAGTCATGGTTTTGAGTCAACTGAAGACTCAGTGCCACCGACTTCTTGTATGTGGTATTGACTTGACACGATCAGTGCAGATCTCAGATCATGATAGATCTGATAGCTGGGACTTAATGACAGCCTGAGTCCCACTTATTACCTAGGGGAGTTCATCCAGATGGAAAAAGGATGTTCTATTCTATTACATCAGAGAACATAGCCAAGAGAGGAGGAGATGAAGGAGACAACCATGTACTGGATGAATCAGGCACCTTTAGAGAGTAGATTTGCAGTCGGAGCACTGCGAATTGAGACATTCACCAAAGGGGATCTTCTAGACCGGTTTCTCTAGATATTTACATTTGGTTTCTCATGTTTACCACATTTTCTCTTTTCTCCACTATGTATGAAATAATAGAAATCATGTGGGGCTAATCCTCTTGTTCCTTAGGACCCAGGTGTAGATCGATTATGCATTTTAATGGACTTCCATAAGTTAATATACTCATTTATTTTAATTCTAGACTTAAATCTTTGATCACCATAGGTAATTGTTTAGACTGTTAATTGCTTCTAGGAAAGGATTAAGGATTGGAAAGGTTTTAGATTTACATATCTTGTATCATGCCTTAGGAGAGGGCTTACGGCCGTGAAGGAAATAACCTAGAGGTTTTGTTAAAGCACCTAGATGCCTCCTAAATCACTATGGGAGTGGAATTTGTCTTGCATAGGTAGTGTATTACACTGCGAGAGCGGGTCATACTTGATACAAGTCTTTTAGTCCAGGTTTAAGGAAAAATGTTCATTAAATAAATGGAGTTAACTGTAATGTACACCATGGTGAAACCATAATCCTAAGGAATCCACCCAATATGTAATCACAACCAACTTAATTTAGTTTTCAATTCTTTAATTTTTTTAATCAAACAACCAATCACATTTCCCTTAGGCCTATCTGATTAGGCTATAGTTAGTACTAGTTTTTGGATTAATATTTCCTTAAGATTGACATTCGAGCCTCATAGGCCTATACAACTCGACGTGTATACTTGCATTTTGCATGTAAAGTTTAGGCGTGTCAATTTTTTCACGCCATTGCTGGAGAAATGAAAACTATAGCACTATGAGTACTATGACCAACCACTCTAGGTCGTTTCTTTTCTTTTTATTTACTTTTTGAAAATTATTTAGCATAGTTGAATTTTTTTTTCTTTTATTCAATCCACTACTATTCACATTCTCACTCACTATTATTACACCTTCAAGTACTAGTGTATGGTTCAGACTAGAACCACCACTATGAGGAATCAACTCCACATGGTATAGGCCCAGAAGAACTCCATTACATGGCAAGAGAGTAGGATACTTCATTGGAAATATTACTCCATACTCCACCACCACAGGCAGAGCAACAAATGGCAGGTAGAGAGGACCCTAATGTAGAAGAGCATGTTGGGGCCGAGATTGAGGAACAAATTGTGTGGGAGAAAATCAAGGCATCTTCAACTACATCACTGTTAGGACTGATTAAAAGGCAAGAAGTCAACGTGGGCAGTTACAAGATAGACCCCAAGCTGGTAGCACTCATTAAGTCACAATCATTCCATGGCCACAGTACAGAGGACCCAATGATGCACATTGATGGCTTTATGGAGAGCTATGATATGTTGAAGAGTGACAGGGTTCCAGCCATAGTAATTTGTTTGAAGCTGTTATCATATTCATTGTCAGATAAGGATAAAGCATGATTTCTCAGTCTCCTTCTAAATCCATATAGAGATGGGATGAGATGATAAACACTTTCTTTGAGAGGTACTTCTCACCGCAGAATACATAGGACTTGGTCAGGAAAATATATAACTTCAAACAACATGCTGAGGAAACATATTCAGAAGCCCAGGAGAGATTTCAGTTTATACTGAGAAAGGTTCTCCATAATAGGATTGACCTTTACGACCAAGCAAAGACATCTTACTATGGGCTACACAAAGGGGAGAAAATGACTCTTGAGAGCGCAAGAGCATGTTTCTTTTTCAACAACAAAGCCACAAGGTGTAATGATATTTTAAAGAATATGGCAAAGAATTAATCTTGGGGAGAAGAGCATGACTCACCAATTATTGTCAAAAGTGTTGTGGATTCAAAGGAGATCCATGTGTTAAAGGAGAAGATGGACACCCTTGTGAGGAAAATTGAGTAGAAATCCAAAACCTCATATGAAAGTGAACAAGAAGAGGGCATGTATAGGCGACAACAGAACAAAGAAGGAGCAAATGACTATGCATGGAGGAAGGATCCCAAGTTCTCATGGAAAGATCCTAACCATTTTTAGCAAGATCCATCATAGGTGCATCAACCTAAATAGAAATAGGGAAACATGTCTCAACAATACCAGTAGGATGGGCATCCTAGCAAGATAGACCAGATAGAGGATATGTTGGGCAAGTTGGTGAATAAGAATGAGGCACTCTTAGATCAAACAAAGAGAGAGAGGCAGAATCAAGGGGCACATATCCAAAAAATAGAAAATCAAATTTCTCAGCTAGCAGCCGAAGTGCATCCTTTAGGAAGCCTAACCAGAAAGGATTTCTAGGAAATATAGATGTTCCATCCGACAATCAATAGGTGAAAGCATTACTTCTTTTTAGTGGTAAAGTGTTGATGAAATATCAAAAGGTAGACCCAAAAACAAATATCACCACAACTGATACAAGAGAGGTGACAAAGACTATTCCTCTAGAGCAGTCATATTACACCACACCACATGAGGAGAGCTTAGAAAAGGAGTGAACTGAGCAGAAGGAGAATAAGAGGGAGTCTTATATTCCATCCTATCACCAAAATACTATGACTCCAGTACCATTCTGTAATAACTTGAAGGCCAAGAAGTTTGATCAATAGTTCAAGAAGTTTCTAGACACATTTTGGAAACTCCAGATCAACATACTGCTAGTAGACACGCTTGAGAAAATTCCCTCCTATGGCAATTTCTTGAAGGATATTATCAACAAGAAGAGGAGGATTGCTGATTCTTATGTTTTTTTCTTACTAGATTAGGTTAGCACATTGATACAAAGGAAATTGTCATAGAAGAGACATGACCCAGGGTTTTTCAACATGCCATGCTACATTGGCAGGGTCAAGTTTGGAGGTGCACTTTGTGATTCTGGGGCAAGCATTAATTTGATGCCAGTGACTACATTCAAGAAATTGGGACTCAAAGAATAAAATAAGTGCAACATGACCATTCAACTAGCAGAAAATTTGGTGGTGAGGCTGATTGGTATCTGTGAGGATGTGCTTGTAAAGGTGGACAAATTTATTTTTCTAGTAGATTTTGTTGTCATGGAGATGTAGGATGAATATGACAATGATCTACTTTTAGGTCAACCATTCCAAGCCACAACATATGTCATGTTAGAGATGGGAAGAGGAAGATTGACATTGGGAATCTAGGATGAACAATTTGAGATCAAGCTACCCAACTACAAACTACTAGATAAGGAAAGTGAACAATTCCACATGATGCAATAATTGGGTAATCTAGTGTCACTATTCTTGGGAAAACCATTTTTATATATGGCTCATGTCATGAAAAAGGTGGACAGAGGTACTCTTGCCATTGACATAATGTAGCATACAAAGAAGATCTCTTTGACAAAAGTTGTGAAGTACCATCATGATCCTAAGGAAGAGGAGCACCTGACGATAGTTCTAGATGTAGTGTGCTCTACAATGATACAAGCTTATCCATATCTACCTTTAGAAGATTTCCTCATGAACTTATAGATGGCTTCACACATGATCACTCATTGGAGGAGTGTATATTGTTTCTAAGGACCGTGTCATGCTTCTACATAAGACACTATGAAGACCTGGGACCACCACTGTTACACCCCGATCTCACAATTTCCACTAATCATGAGATTAGAGCATAAATTAGGATTTATATGTAATACAAAGAACACCCTTAACTTTTTTTTTCTTTTCTGTTAAAACTCTTGTTTCCTCGCATTGAACCACATAAATCATCTTAACAAGGGAATCTGAACATTTCTTTTACTAATCAGACTTTAATAGTAAAGATACATGTATAAACATTCATGATGTCTCTCACACCTTATGCACATAAGACCTACTAATTAGCATACAATTTCAAAAGAGGACTAATATTACACATCGTAATTACAACTCTCTCTCTTATCTCTTACTGAGGACCTAGAGTGACAAGGACCGACTGACTCAACTAATCTTGTACTTAACTCATGTGGCAGATCTACAGTGATGCTCTGACCATCTTCAAGTCCACGCGGTTAACCCTAAAATGTTTGAGTAGAGGGGTGAGCCTACTCGCTCAGTGAATGAGTACTTCAAAGAAACAGTCTAAGGCACTAATGTGATTACAGATATAATTTTGAGTAAACGATATGAAATTTAACAACAATAAATACTACACTGAGCAGTTCTAAAACAATATAATTGAAATAACAAAGAATGTAAATATTGCATCCAAAGAATAACTACTAGAAGACTATGCTCTAGTCTTCCTTAACTCTTTCATTTATAAGGAACTCTGTGAACCTATATGATCATATTTTAGCTTATGCCCTGATCTTATGCAGTGTACTCTGCATATGAGACTCGCAGTGCACTACGACAACACCGTACAAGACTTAGCGACACCCCGGGAAATGCTAAGTCTGACTACTCGTCCTGGTCTACTACAGGACCTCACTGCACTCTCAAAAGAGTGTAAACTGGACCCCTCCTAACCTGAGCACACAGGCGGAGTGTCGAGTCGTGCCCGTCTAGACTGTCCTCCAGGTAGGTCACACGACTACTCGACCATCTGGACTGTCCTCCAGTAGGTCACTCTCTCTCCAACCATCTGGACTGTCCTCCAGTAGGTTGCCGACCGTCTGGATTGTCCTCCAGTTAGGTCGTTTCATCCCCTTAAGATCGTAGACCGCACAAAGGGGATCTTACGGTGTTCAGGGCACCTAAGTCTAACATTAACATTATAGATACATTTAAAACAGAAATCATAACTCATTTTACATTTCTCACAAGGCTCACACGGCCTGCCATATCATATCATATAAAACATCATAGCTCATGTATTCAAACATATATCATGTCTGCCCAACAAGTATTCTCATTCTAACATTTCATACATATATGCATGATCTCAGTAACATCCCTTTCTAGGGCATGTCATATCTCATCACCTGCAATTCACGAGATATGTATTGTGAAAATAAGAAACCCTGTAGTATATATATACCAACTCAAAGAGAACAAGCATGTAAAGTTAAATGCACAAGAAACATACAATTCAACAGTTAAGCATCACCACATCTCATATGGAAACCTTTCATATCACCATAACTTGATTCATTGAACACCCTATCCTTAGGGTTTCCTTTCCTTATTCACTTATCACATGGAAACACCCTGCTCTTAGGGTTTCATTTGCCTCATTCACTTATTACATGGCTCTCATAAGGATTTCACACGATATAAACATTCATAAATTAAAGACTGCTTTCAACAATCATATACAATCAATATATGTATGAAACCATGGAAATTGAACTAAATTTAGGTTTCCATGCTATTCACTGAGATATCATGCACCAAGAATAAAATTCAAATAAGGTAACCCATGAGGTACATCCTAACCACTTATAAGATTACTAGTCCTCTTCATTTAACTTTGACCTTTAAGTATTCATTTAGGGTTTGCTTCAACACGGTCGTGGTGTCACCCCACGGCCGTGGCACAGTTACCTCACCACAGTCGTGGCTCTTCCCCACGGCCGTGCCACAGCTCGATTGAGCTTCAACTTAGTGAAATCAAAAGTCATGGACTTAATGGTGAATCCAAATGGGCTTGGATATTGAAATATGTTAGACATGCACTTTATTAGGAGCATTAACATCTAGACTTAGTTCAAGACTAAATGTCTTTTCAATAAGGTTGAAACTCTAGTGATATCTCAATTAGGTTAAACCCTAATTACATCATATGGTATAAATCTGAAAAGCATTCTTACTAGGAAGTGTTGTATACATTTCTAATTTGAATCTACCATCAAAGAGTCATTCAAACAGAGAAGGAATCCATATCATATCAATTTGCAACAACTTAAATCAAACAAACATTTCAGGGTTTAGAATCACATACTAAGCATTTAGGGATTTGGATGCTATAATCGAATTTCGTACATTATACTGTTTAAAGAAAGTACCCACTCACCCCAAGGTGTGAAAACACCTCAAAACTGTAGCTCATCCCTGAGAATTTTGAACTCATATCAAATCCCTAGCAAATTTCCCAATTCTTCTTCCATTCAACTCGGAAACCTTGAAAATGAGGGATTATGAAGAAAAAGTGAGAAAAGAGGAAGTTTTGATACCATTTTGGATCAAATCAGAGCATGGACGGAATCTTGACATGTGAGAGAAGATTCACCAGTAAAGTCTATGCAAAGAAACCAAACTTACTTGATTTCACCATTCCTCGGACCGCAAAACCCTAGGTCGGCGATTCCACCTATTTCCCCTCTCCAACCCTAACTCTCCCTCTCTCTCTAGGTTTTTCGTTTCTCTGGAGTGAATGACGAAGAATGAGAGCTACTTGTGTGTGTGGTTGATCATATAGACCATTTGAGCTGCTTGGGTCAATTGCATATTGACCCTACACTCAACTTTTATTATATTGGCTGAATATTCAGTTATACAAAAGTTACTGTAATTTGACTACTGAATATCTAACAGGAGCTCCAAAAATTCTGGAAATTTTATATGTTATGCATAATGGAGCTTTAGACCTCCATTAAAAATTTCAGATCATTTTAAGTTACCAATAAATAACTAAAAATCAAACAGTTCACTGCTATATTGCAGTCTGCAGCATATTCGGTCGAGTTGCAACTCGGCCGACCAACAGGTCAGAACATCCTTCCAAAATTATGATATTTTTCAATAGTGTTCCTATTTGATATATCCAAACCATATACAAATTTGAGCTAAATCAGAGTTACACATAAAATACTAAAAATCATTTACTGAGACACTATACTTATCAAATTTTGTGTTCATGTATCATCAAAACCCTATTTTGGGCCGATTAGGGTTTATGTTTCTCAAACCCTAATTCTCAAGGCAAACGAACACTTAAACTTCTTATCATAGTTAAAACATTCTCATTGGATTATCATCATTCATTATATTTCAAGAGTGATCAGTCCAATTAATCATGTAATCATCTTGGTAACCCTAGTTTACCAATTAAGCTCAGATGCGGTCATAACAACTCTTCCCCCCTTAAAATGTTTCATCCCCGAAACATAAACATACAAGAAAGGTACATTCAAGGTTATTTTAAGCTTCTAAAATCTTCCATGTCATTATATTCTTGTATTTCATACCTGAATGTAGTTTTCAACATTAAATCCTTTAATTCTTTACTAGCTCACAACATATTTGAAATAGTTCTCACTGATATCAAGCAACTCTTTATGCCACAGTCAAACATAGGATAAACAGATAAACAACTATTTGAATATTGCATACTCTTGAGATATTATCTCAACACTGATAATTTGATACAACCGTCTCAATTTATATGGCTCAATATGTTCTATTGTTCTGTATCACCTTTAAGTGACAAAAGAGAGTTCACCATGCTGTTTTGAATTTTAATAACGTGCTACTCAGATAGCAAAACAGTCTTGAGTTGAAAAACTAGATTCAATAACAATTGTAAAGTATTACTCTTGGCATCCCCATTGGTTCATGGAAGCATTACTATCGCATTCCATACTATCCTCAGTATGAACCCACACATAAGTCAAGGTGTAACCATCCGGTTATATCATACTAGGGTCTCAACAACAGTAACAAAGTAATCCACGATTGTATTAGTCATTCAAGCTTTGTTCATACCCAGTTACCATCACTTAGTTAGATTAAAGCTAGGTATAACAAGATATACCTCATTAGGGTTACTTATCAACACAATTTGATTAACATCCCTTCTATTAATATGAGTGAGTAGGTATAACTACCTTATTCAGGATATCCCTCCATGTCTTCCATCATCATCCAAACTGTATCACCATATCACAAATACACAATACTAGGATGCATATCTGGTATGAATTACTACAACTATCATACACCTTTAATTAACATATAGCTTGCACAAGTACACTGAAATCATACATAGAACCAACTTACATACCTTAGTATGCCTTCAACAAAGCATACTTCTAAAAATGAGTTCACATATTACACAAAGCTAGTGTTTTCCTTTATCTCTCTCCTCATTCTTTACTACTTATGTTTTGCTACCTCTCCTCCTCATTTTGATCATATACAATAAACATCCCTAACATTAAAACATTCAAGGTAAGAATAGATTATTCATCATTCTTGCTATCACACAAGAATTTATTTCTTATCGCACTTCATCGTAATGTATGTCACTATTACATTCACTAGATGACTCTACCAAGGTAGTTATGCATCATATATGATTCATTTTCTTATCATTTCATTCCCACCTTGCTATTGTTAAGGAATATATGAGAGAGAAGATGATTTTGAGACTTAGAATTATTGTATTCAAACATTCCTTTAATACCTTAAATATTCTTCATTTTTAAATCAAAGGGATCATGCATGGGTCAAACAAAGTTTCTCTTTCAATCAAGTATTCCCTCCTGAATATAGTCTACCCTTGTATGACTTATTCATTCGTTAAACTACACCTATGTTCTTCACTTAGGAACTAGTTTTTTGTTCTAGTCTTATGAATTATATGATCATATGATTCTCTTCACTTTTACTCTTTTGAAGACTCTTCACTTCTATGGACCTATTGAATTCTCAACTCTATTCTTCTACTTAGCCTTTGCTTTAGAGTTCATAAAAGCATTATACTCAATTATATGATCCATTCTTCATGATCGATTCTTGCTATCTAGAACCATACATACATTTCACATATCTTTTCTATATTTCATATGTATAGCTCATATAATATTAATCAATAAACTGATTATGAACCTTATATCATGTTCCTTTATTCCCAATTAAGGGTTTCTCATATGAGGCCCCAAACTTGAACCTCAGATACCAGTTTCAACTGATTCTTAGTTGTTCTGATCTTGCCCATCTGTTTCAACATCTTACTGTATGTACATTCTCACTCTAATGTGGGTCTAATTATCCAGAGTCTATTCTTATTATACTATTAATAGGAGTCATTAGATCCCAGTAACGCATCCTGCCAGCCGGACCAGGCCAAACCTGAAGTCCTAAAGCCAAGAACTACTGAGGATTACTCAACTTCTATTCATCTCAAAAGTGTGGAAGAAAACTTATCCACTAAGGAAAGATCATTCAAAGATGATTTCTAATCTACATGTTACAAAGAATGAAATCAATAAATGCTACAACTGCATAGTGTGCAACAAATCTTAAAGACCCATATATATTTCAAAGTACTGAATATTTCAATTCAAACATATAAGAGCATTTCTATTCATTTCCAACATAAAAAACATTATGAAATTTAAGTTCTATCTCCTTTTATTTTTTATGCTCCTAATTCTTGTTACTTTTCTCGTTTTCTAACCCTAACATTTCTAGGGTTCCTCTGTAGCCCATTCTTCCACTGTATACCTGGCCAGGGTATACGTGAAAGAATAGACAGAGTAGCTTGTACTGGTTGATCCAAGTACTCAGATATCGGGCCAGGATATCCAAATACTCAAATCCCCAAAGCTAACATCAAAACATCTCCTATCTGCCACACTTAGGACTCTAACTTACTAACTTAATGGTCCTTGACAACTCACCCTAAGCTCTAATACCAAGCTGTTACACCCCGATCTCACAATTTCCACTAATCATGAGATTAGAGCATAAATTAGGATTTATATGTAATACAAGAACACCCTTAACTTTTTTTTTCTTTTCTGTTAAAACTCTTGTTTCCTCGCATTGAACCACATAAATCATCTTAACAAGGGAATCTGAACATTTCTTTTACTAATCAGACTTTAATAGTAAAGATACATGTATAAACATTCATGATGTCTCTCACACCTTATGCACATAAGACCTACTAATTAGCATACAATTTCAAAAGAGGAATAATATTACACATCGTAATTACAACTCTCTCTCTTATCTCTTACTGAGGACCTAGAGTGACAAGGACCGACTGACTCAACTAATCTTGTACTTAAGTCTTGTGGCAGATCTACACTGATGCTCTGACCATCTTCAAGTCCACGCGGTTAACCCTAAAATGTTTGAGTAGAGGGGTGAGCCTACTCGCTCAGTGAATGAGTACTTCAAAGAAACAGTCTAAGGCACTAATGTGATTACAGATATAATTTTGAGTAAACGATATGAAATTTAACAACAATAAATACTACACTGAGCAGTTCTAAAACAATATAATTGAAATAACAAAGAATGTAAATATTGCATCCAAAGAATAACTACTAGAAGACTATGCTCTAGTCTTCCTTAACTCTTTCATTTATAAGGAACTATGTGAACCTATATGATCATATTTTAGCTTATGCCCTGATCTTATGCAGTGTACTCTGCATATGAGACTCACAGTGCACTACGACCACACCGTACAAGACTTAGCGACACCCCGGGAAATGCTAAGTCTGACTGCTCGTCCTGGTCTACTACAGGACCTCACTGCACTCTCAAAAGAGTGTAAACTGGACCCCTCCTAACCTGAGCACACATGCGGAGTGTCGAGTCGTGCCCGTCTGGACTGTCCTCCAGGTAGGTCACACGACTACTCGACCATCTGGACTGTCCTCCATTAGGTCACTCTCTCTCCAACCATCTGGACTATCCTCCAGTAGGTTGCCGACCGTCTGGACTGTCCTCCAGTTAGGTCGTTTCATCCCCTTAAGATCGTATACCGCACAAAGGGGATCCTACGGTGTTCAGGGCACCTAAGTCTAACATTAACATTATAGATACATTTAAAACAGAAATCATAACTCATTTTACATTTCTCACAAGGCTCACACGGCCTGCCATATCATATCATATAAAACATCATAGCTCATGTATTCAAACATATATCATGTCTGCCCAACAAGTATTCTCATTCTAACATTTCATACATATATGCATGATCTCAGTAACATCCCTTTATAGGGCATGTCATATCTCATCACCTGCAATTCACGAGATATGTATTGTGAAAATAAGAAACCCTGTAGTATATATATACCAACTCAAAGAGAACAAGCATGTAAAGTTAAATGCACAAGAAACATACAATTCAACAGTTAAGCATCACCACATCTCATATGGAAACCTTTCATATCACCATAACTTGATTCATTGAACACCCTATCCTTAGGGTTTCCTTTCCTTATTCACTTATCACATGGCAACACCCTACTCTTAGGGTTTCATTTGCCTCATTCACTTATTACATGGCTCTCATAAGGATTTCACACGATATAAACATTCACAAATTAAAGACTGCTTTCAACAATCATATACAATCAATATATGTATGAAACCATGGAAATTGAACTAAATTTAGGTTTCCATGCTATTCACTGAGATATCATGCACCAAGAATAAAATTCAAATAAGGTAACCCATGAGGTACATCCTAACCACTTATAAGATTACTAGTCCTCTTCATTTAACTTTGACCTTTAAGTATTCATTTAGGGTTTGCTTCAACATGGTCGTGGTGTCACCCCACGGCCGTGGTACAGTTACCTCACCACAGTCGTGGCTCTTCCCCACGGCCGTGCCACAGCTCGATTGAGCTTCAACTTAGTGAAATCAAAAGTCATAGACTTAATGGTGAATCCAAATGGGCTTGTATATTGAAATATGTTAGACATGCACTTTATTAGGAGCATTAAGATCTAGACTTAGTTCAAGAATAAATGTCTTTTCAATAAGATTGAAACTCTAGTGATATCTCAATTAGGTTAAACCCTAATTACATCATATGGTATAAATCTGAAAAGCATTCTTACTAGGATGTGTTGTATACATTTCTGATGTGAATCTACCATCAAAGATTCATTCAAACAGAGAAGGAATCCATATCATATCAATTTGCAACAACTTAAATCAAACAGACATTTCAGGGTTTAGAATCACATACTAAGCATTTAGGGATTTGGATGCTATAATCAAATTTCGTACATTATACTGTTTAAAGGAAGTACCCACTCACCCCAAGGTGTGAAAACACCTCAAAACTGCAGCTCATCCCTGAGAATTTCGAACTCATATCAAATCCCTAGCAAATTTCCCAATTCTTCTTCCATTCAACTCGGAAACCTTGAAAATGAGGGATTATGAAGAAAGAGTGAGAAAAGAGGAAGTTTTGATACCATTTTGGATCAAATCAGAGCATGGACGGAATCTTGACATGTGAGAGAAGATTCACCAGTAAAGTCTATGCAAAGAAACCAAACTTACTTGATTTCACCATTCCTCGGACCGCAAAACCCTAGGTCGGCGATTCCACCTCTTTCCCCTCTCCAACCCTAACTCTCCCTCTCTCTCTAGGTTTTTCATTTCTCTGGAGTGAATGACGAAGAATGAGAGCTACTTGTATGTGTGGTTGATCATATAGACCATTTGAGCTGCTTGGGTCAATTGCATATTGACCCTACACTCAACTTTTATTATATTGGCTGAATATTCAGTTATACAAAAGTTACTATAATTCGACTACTGAATAGCTAACAGAAGCTCCACAAATTCTAGAAATTTTATGTTATTCATAATGGAGTTTCAGACCTCCAGTAAAAATTTCAGATCATTTCAAGTTACCAATAAATAATTAAAAATCGAACAGTTCACTGCTATATTGCAGTCTGCAGCATATTCGGTCGAGTTGCAACTTGGCCGACCAACAGGTTATAACATCCTTCCAAAATTATGATATTTTTCAATAGTGTTCCTATTTGATATATCCAAACCATATACAAATTTGAGATAAATCAGAGTTACACATAAAATACTAAAAATCATTTACTGAGACACTATACTTATCAAATTTTGTGTTCATGTATCATCAAAACCCTATTTTGGGCCGATTAGGGTTTATGCTTCTCAAACTCTAATTCTCAAGGCAAACGAACACTTCAACTTCTTATCATAGTTAAAACATTCTCATTGGATTATCATCATTCATTAGATTTCAAGAGTGATCAGTCCAATTAATCATGTAATCATCTTGGTAACCCTAGTTTACCAATTAAGCTCAGATGCGGTCATAACAACCACCACCACCATTAGTCCCATCTTTGTAGTGTCCTCCTGAGCTGGAATCAAAGACACTACCACCACATTTGAAGTACATATTCTTGATAGTGGATAATAAGCTAATATTGATAATTTCAGCAGCACCGAGCATCAATGAGAAGGAACAGTTGCTCATGGTTATAAAGAATCACCTGGCCACATTTGGGTGGTCCATTGTAGACATAAAGGGGGTCTCTCCTAGTATATGTCAACACAAGATCCATATTAAAGAAGGAACAAAACATGTAGCCCAACCTCAGTGAAATCTAAATCAAATCGTGATGAAGGTGGTGAAGAAAGAGGTAGTTGAACTTCTATTGGTAGGTATAATTTATGCTATCTCTGATTTCAAATGGGTAAGTCCTACACAGGTTGTTCCTAAGAAAGGGGTAATCATGATTACTACAAATTCTACTAGTGAATTAGTTTCAAATAGGTTAGGGACCAGATGGTATGTTTGTAGTGACTATCATCGTTTGAACGCCTCTACCTTAAAAGATCATTTCCCGCTTCCATTCATAGATCAAATTCTTAAGACGCTCACATTTTTATTTTCTTGATGGGTATTCTGGGTATAATTAGATTTCTATCGAGCCACAATATCAAAATAAGTTTACTTCACTTGTCCCTATGGTACATTTGCATACCACCAAATGCATTTTGGTCTTTGTAATGCACCTTCAATGTTTCAAAGATGCATTCTTACAATCTTTTCTAATGTCGTGGAACATTTTTTTGAGATTTGTGTGGATGATTTTTTTTGGTGTATGGAGACTCTTCTGAGGACTGCTCCTTTTGTGTCAAATAGACTATGCGTATAAATGGGTGGAAGCAATTCCAACCCTGAGCAATGATGCACAAGTTGTATGTAGGTTTGTGAAGGACAATATTTTTGTAGGTTTGGGGTGCCTAGAATGATTATTAGTGATGGGGGATCTCATTTCACAAATAGGAAATTTGGTACTTTGTTGAGTAAATATGGAGTGAGGCACAAAGTAGGGACCCCATACCATCCCCAAACTGAAGGCCAAGATGAGGTGTCTAACAGAGAAATTAAGATGATCTTAGAGAAGACCATCTCTACCAATAGTACTAATTGGAGCATGCAATTAAATGATGCTCTTTGGGATTATAGGATGGCTTTCAAGACACCAATAGGCACAACCCCCTATAGGCTAGTCTACATGCGGGTCTGCCATTTACCAGTGGAACTAGAACACAAATCCAAGTGGGCTTTGAGGAAGCTAAATTTTGATCTTTCTAGTTTAGGGAAGAAGAGGAAATTGGAGCTCAATGAACTCGATGAGATTAGGCTAGATTCCTATGAGAGCTCTAGAATCTACAAGGATAGGACTAAGAAAATGCATGACAACCATATTCTTCATAGGGTGTTTCTACTGGGTCAAATAGTTTTATTATTCAATTCTAGGATGAAATTGTATCCTAAGAATTTGAGGTCCTAGTAGAATGGACCTTACGTGGTTGTCAAGGCATTTCCTCATGGAGCGGTTGAAATTAGCAATGGTGCTAAATCCTTGTTGAGAAATGGACAAATTTTATAACACTACTGTGGGGGGAGAGATAGACCATGAGGAGGAATAATTGAATCTCATTGAGCTTCCTTGAGCATTTGAGTGATAAAAGATTGTCAAGCCTAGGATGTAAAATAAGGCCGCTTATGGGAGGCAACCCATAGTTTAATTTTTTGTTGTTTATTTTGCATCTACGCTTGTTTAGGAGTAATTATCATATTTGCATCTTGAATGGATTTTTAGATGTAAAAAAGGTACCTTGATGATTCTTGTTTGATGAGCATGTAGAGAAAAACTCGATACCACCGACAGAGGCATAAAAATCAATAGGGATGTCATGAATATTTTGGTACCACCAACACCTTTATAGAAAGAGAAGAGTAATTTTCTATATAAATTCAGTACTACCAATGTCTTAGTTGATGGTACCAAGAGAAACAGAAGGTCCAGGTTTGATACATCAAGGGGATTATTTGATTGAACTGAAGAAGTACAAAAAATCAACACAACTCGATATCACTGATGACAAAGTTTGTGGCATCGATACCATATTATAGTAGCAAGCTTAAATCAACTCAGTACCACCAAATGCATGGTCAAGGGCATTGAATCAAAGTCATAGAGCATGTGGTGATTAGATCTCTAGTACCTACACACAATCAGTGGAACCAACTCAAAAATGACAAATCCATGGGACTGACATCAACGATCAAGTTTTTTTGCATCATACAATTAATTGCACCAATCTAAATTGATAAATCTAAAGTCTTTACCACTGAATCTTGTTGCTACAACCAACATGGGCCAGTCTGTGGATTGGTAAATTGACATATGCAAACCGTCGAGATCAACAGACAATGCCGACTAGCACATGGAGAGAGGGATAAGTCAGTACCACCGATGACCAGGTCGATGGCACTGATATGGCATGCCAGGGAAATTCATATCCTATATAAAGGGATGCATTGGGTGACATATTTTCACACCCAGATAATTTCATTACATTGAGAAGGCATCTAAAGTGCCCTACATCCTTGAGTCTTCCTCAAGCTCTCTTTCTAATCCCCTTTCTCTCTCTGGCATCAATGGCTCCTAGAAGACAAGCATAATCAACAGGAGCATCTGAGAAGATGGTACCGAAGCCATATAGGATGGATTTTGCAGATTAGGACCATAAGGAGCTCTTCAGCAGCCTGATGAAAAGGGAGCTCATACCCACACAATATGGAAGGTGTCCACTTTATCAATTATCAAATAAAGGGTGATCACCCACCATACTGTGCCCTTAGTAGACCTGGAAGAGTCTCTCGGTGAAGCCATACTTCTAGTTGATCTTGTAAGGTGTATGTGCAACTCCTGGTCTTCTCCATGGACAATAGAATCGAACGATGTATGTAGCAGCTCCTGGTCTCGCCACGGACTGTAGGATGACATTGTCCTCCTAGTGACACACAACAACCTCCTCGACTCTAAACAAGTCCACATGAACCAACTAAAACTCTTGTCATTCTAGTAGAATAGATAGGAAGGAGTTGTCCTTCCCATTGGTGTACTAGTCACCAACTTGCTCTCCCACAATTGTTTCTCCATTGGTATTCCTCCCTTTAGTGGGTAGGACTTGATTGGGCTTTTTATTGGTTACCACAACCAAAGAGGACAAAAATTATCAAAGGCAATTGAATTTTTTTTTCCAGGAAGCCCCCCCAGTACCCCTCTATTTATAGGAGGGGTTAGGGTCTTGGTTCCCAATCTGTGTGGGAGTGGAAGGGATTGGAAGATCATGAATTTTCACAACCTACAGATCTTGAACAGTTGGTTGGCAATCGAACCGGTCGGTTCACACGCGAGCAGATCGGTTCGTAGCCCAAACTAGTTGTTTCTCCTATTATCAAATAGCATATGAATTTGGAAAAATTGTTTCCAATTAATGCTAAACATTAATTCTTGTACCAATCAAATTGAACAACTGAAACGATCAACTTTTCTCACGAATTTGGGAAAGATACTAAAACGTTCGACTGGCACAACCAAGAGGATCAGTTCACAAGGTGAACTGATTGTCTCACCCATTCTAAGCTGATCAGTTCACCCAATGAGCCAATTGGTTGATGCCTAATTTGTGCATAAATCAGCCAATTCAATTCTAATCAACATAACACTCCAAATGGCCATCTCAAAACCTGAGTCGATCAATTGGCAGTCTGGTAAGCTAATTTGTTTCTTGAATTGAGTACCCCAAGCACATTGGTATCAACCCAATCATAATTCATGATAAAGATCCTCTTCTAGATGATTTCTTATGTGTTGATTTCCTATCCCATATCACATTAGCAATGAATGTCCATAACTAACTTATGACATCACAAGCAGAGAGTGGTGCCTAGTCACACATCAACGCTACCCAAGTGAATGGAAAGTTGGAGAACAACTTCAACCTACAATCTTTGTAAGGTGTTGCAATGATTATATAATTCATTTGTCTGTGATATTCAGAATGAACTTGAGGCATGGAATTGTCATCCTCTCAACGTTCAATCCATGTTCCTTGAACCAACAACAGACTGTCTGAGATATATGTGACCTCAATATCATATATTGATTCACACGTGCATGCACATGCATTTTCTAGGATATCAAACTCCAGTAGGAGGGACAAATCCCATCTACATCACTCACAATCAGTCCCCATGTGTCACAACTACCCAATCATCATCTTTATGGCAATCCTTATTTCATGGTTACATTTGATGATGTCAAAGTATACCAAATGACATGTGATGAGTGTAGTGACTTCAAGTCTAAGAATGACAATCACCACCTTCACTATGAGAAATGACTATGACCACCAATGATGGTTTCCATGTGTCACTCTCAAGGTGGTATTCCCAATACATAGTTCTGTAACATGTATTTGTGTGCTTGGTTTGATATACCATATCATGACTAATGTGATTCTATCATCAACCAACTCACACTCCAGTCTTGTGTGTTATGTGTGTCTATCTTCCTTCCACAATAACAACTGACTAGGGACATGATAAGAATGTACATACTCTTAGCATTCATATGATCTCATTATTCAAGTCACGTACTTGAAGACATACGCCATTGAGTATTGTCATTCTTTAGACATTCATAATGTTTCATCATTATCTCATAACTGAGTGAAATAGAACAAATTGGAAGCTTGCCTCTATGACTGTTATTAATCAAATCCTTTATGTTATATGCCATATCAATCATCATATGATTGACTCTCTAGGCATACCTTAACAACAAACCCCACTTTCACTTAGAGCCAATCACCCACAAATCCCACTCTTAGTGATCTAAACATGTCCACCATGTTTCTACTGTGCAAGTGCTAATCTATTGGGTTAGTAATACTTTGTTATTAGTCAGTATATTGCATGTTTCTTATCTCTTTGCTATGAGATGAAACTATAGTGATATGGTATATGATATTCCTTGCCTAACAAGTAGATCCATATTGTCACAATATCTCTACTAAGTCATTAATGGTTGGAACATCTATAAGTTCATCAATATGAACTTCTAGATCCATACAATATCCATCATGTGTTCATAACACAAGCATACTCGACTTCCACTGTAGAATAGAATTAATGGCATTAGTTTGGAACCCTTCCAACTAACATCACCTTTTCTTCAAATATATTTTATTACAATCATTTTTTTCATTTTGTAAGTTTGCATCGGTGTAACCCTTTACACCCAACTCTTCCTTGCTTCTATAAACTAGCAATCTATCCTTAAGTACTTCATAAGTACTAATGGGTTTCTTTACTGACATTCCAGTAACCCTTATTGGAATTTAATATCATCTTGTCATGTCCAATACATATAATATTATATGGGAAAAGTACATTTATATCATTCATGATAGATCCATTGTTACAACATATGGCATCATGTTATTTCCCTTCTTCACAAGAATTGGAATATATGGTTCATGAGAGACTAATCCATATTCTCTCTCATTGAATCCTTTATGTTGAACTCTTTCAACACCTTACTATTGTATGTACTCAAACTCACATTGTGAAACTTTCAAGAACGATATGTATAGGTCTTGGTACCTATCTCATAGGATGTTTCACCTAATCCTTCATTGCTGAAGGTGTTTTCCATGCTAGTTCTCAATACTCTCAATATTGAAATGTTATTCCCCATCACATGTGGAATATTTATATATGCTCCCACTAAATCTTTTGTAATCATAGATTTTACCTTGATTCAAGTCAAACTCTTTAACTATCTTTTCAAGTCAAAAGATCCTATCTCTGAGATGCTTGTTTCAAACCCAGATTGAAATTTGTAGCTTATAGACTTTATTTGCATTCTTGAAGTTATAAAACCTTTAGGATGTGTCATGTACACATCCTCTCACATATTCCTTTAAGGAATCTAGTTTAACCTTCATATGCCAAATCTTACAGTCTATACAAGCTTCAACATCAAGCATGACAACTGGTAAAGGAATTTTTTTCATGTTCAACAACTTAAACTGATTTGAATAACTTTTCAACCAATTTTTTCCTTTTAGGTTATCCATGTAGGTCTTTGCACCTACTGTACACTTTAGGTATTACCCTTTTAGGTAGTACTATCAAGGTCATACCTTGTTATCTTACATGGACCCCATAATGGCTTTGAGCCATTTCTCAGATTATGGTTCTCGATAGCTTCTAGTTGACTTGTTGGCTAAACATCTTATGACCAACTCATCTGATTTGTTGGATTCTCAATCCTTCAATTTAATATGTGTTCCACTAGAACTACCTTGTTAAGTGTTACATGAATAACTTGAGATTCCACAACAACCTATGATTCTCTTAGTTCTCATTTTTCCTTTTATTGATCTCAAACTCTTTGAGCTCTACTTTTACTCCCACAAATTCGTTTAGAACTCAGTTATCCTATCAACAAACTTTTTTGTTATTTGATTGGGATTAATAGTAACATTCAACACATGGTTTGTGGATAAACATTTTCAAGAAACTACTTTCTCAGTGTAGGTTTTAATCCTTTAGGCACATTGGGACATTCCCATATCACATCATATATGATGTCTTACAAACTATTCAGACGATACATCATTTAGTGACAAGTATATATTTATGAGGATATATGAAAATTAGATTAATTGACAATGACTCATCATGGTATGATTCCTTCATCTTGACACATCATCATGTTTAGATGGTTTTGGCTTGTGATACACTATTACAATTCTTTCCAGAATGTTCTCAAAATATTGATGTAAAGTATTTCAACATTTGATCTCATCAAAGTTTCTTGATACTTTTATCAAATTTATACTTCATTTATAATCTCCTTGAACACATCAAAAGATTTATGTTTCTATTTTACAGAGTACATATCATCATATTACCAGTAAATGAAATGAAGTATAAGTAACTATCTATAACATTCATTCCATAAGATCTTCATACATCATATGTGTGAGGTCTACTGGAAAGCTTATCATCCCACTACGATTGGTGAAGGATGTTATGACACTTTGTGCATAAGTAAGACTTACATATCTCCTTAGGTTCAATTACCAAAGGAGTCTAGGTTAACATCAATATGTATTCTAGATATGCATTTCTTATATATATGTCCAAGGTGACTATTTCTAATGATTGTTTTGAGTTATCAATCATAATCCTTTGGTATTAACATTATACACATTCATCTTCAGATTCTTTCATATAAAGACCACTAGATGTTTGGGCATTGCCATACAAGATCATATTTTCTAAAACAAAAACATCAACAACTCACTTTATTGATTTACCATCCTTGTCATACAAGATGCGTGAAGTAAATGTTTCTATTTATTAGAATAATGAAATAGCAGTTCAACTAAATCTATTACATGCACATTGGGCTAAGATGAATATAAATATAGACTAAAGCTTCAGCAACTCTTGCTCCACCTTATGCATCTTTTTCATTTTATGAAGGTTTTTTTTACTTCTTGTCAGATCTTGAACATCAAGTATGTCAGATCTCTATCTGGTATCACATACCAAGATGAAGAAATAATCAAATTTATCTTATACATTTAAACCTAAAGTGGAGGCCTCAACACCTTCCTCCTTTTTCTTTAGTTCCTCTAACTAGAGTGGGTAATTTGTTTTCCAATGTCCAGACTGGTGACAATGGTGACAATCACCTATTTTCTTTGCTCCTCCCTTTGCCTTGAGATCTGAAGACTTGGGCTACTAGGCAACTTTAGAACTCTTATTAGCTTTGCCTTTGCCTTTAGGGTTCCCCTTTGTCTTTCTGATCATCATGAAAGACTTGGGCTTGTCTTTCTTCATTTGTGCCTCAACTGTTCTCAACATGCCCAACAACTATGTCAATGGCTTAACAAAGTTGTTCATGTTGTAGTTCATGACAAACTGACTGTATGGCTCTGAATGGGATTACATAATCACATCAATGGCCAATTCTTGACCCAAGCAGAATCCTAATCTAGCTAGGTTCTCCACATACCAAATAAGCTTGAGTACATGAGGACCTACTAGATCTCCTTCCACCATGTTGCACTTGAACAACACCTTGGAAATATCATATCTCTCTTATCTTTCCTGATCTTGGAACATGTTCTTGAGACGTGTGACCATCTCAATCACATTCATGTTCTCATGCTGCCTCTGCAACTCATAGTTCATGGAGCATATCATCAAACACTTGACATCCACAACATCTTTAGTATGCTTCTTGTAAGCATCCATGTCAGCCTTAGGTGCATTGGGAAGGGGTTCATCTGGTTCTGGCATCTCTAGGACATAGAGCTTGTGATCCCATGTGAGAATGATTCTCAACATCCTGAACTAGTTGTGGAAGTTGTTCCCATTTAGCTTGTCCTTCTCAAGGACCGATCACAAAGAAAATTGATTGTTGTTCGTTGCCATTTTATTCTATAAAAGAATTTGCAATTTTGTCAAAAACTCAATTTTGATTTAATTTGATTAATTTTTTTGACGATATTGATGAGGTCTTTAGTTAACTATTGCTCTCATTATTTTGATCAAATTGACAAACCTCAAGTATCAATTCGGAAAATTACAACAAACAATTTTCTAATGAGCTAAGATCCAAAATGATTCAATTATTATCTGGCCAACACCATCATCCAAAATCAACCATTAAGGCAGGCAACATTTATAATTGCATCATATGCAATTCTTGGATAGAGATAATATACACAATACTTTGCCATAATTATATGCATGCCTCTAAGCTTAATCACATTAAGAATCATTAGTTAAGTCTGACCCAAAAGCCGACACAATAATAATGCACCCCGCTAGGGCAGAACCTACATTATTACCATCACACTTCTATGAGATATATGGCTCACCACACTAGGGCGTAACCTACACTTGGTCGATCAAGATTTTCATATATGTCGACAATGGAAAGCATCTTAGACTTAATATGTTAGATTGAGGGATTTTATATATATCATATATATACATATACTATATCTAATCACCACATATATAGTACATATCATATACATGTTATATCCCACAACGTAAACATGCAATATAAAACAAAAGGCGATGGTTATGGCCATGTCTACTATAATTCTTTGGAGCCACAAGGAATTACTACCACCTAGGTCAATCATCATATCACATGTGTGAACCTACTGTTGGTGTAAATCTATGCTTGCCAATCAGGGTTGATTGGTTCAACCCTTGAACCGATCATCTCACCTATTGGTCAGTCGGTTGGTCCTCTAAAATGGTCGTCTGGCCTCCTATCCAACTGATGCCTGGACTCCTCCAGATGGTCAGTTGGGTCCACCAGATGATCGGTTCACTCCTACACTCTACCCTCCTTAGTCCTCCAGTTGGTCGGCTCGTCACGTGAAATGGTCGGCTCGTCTGATGTTGATCACCATCTTCTTCATTGTAAGAAAGGAAACTATCCTATTGCTACTAAATTTATTACACTATTAAGAGAAACCTCAAGCTACATTTGAAGGGAGCAAAGATAGAAAAGAATTAACTTTATATTGGGAATAAGGAGGTAGAGGCTCGATATGCAAACTAAGATAAAATAAGAATACAACCAAACCATCCAACCATACACAAATATTTGGGTTATTGGCTGTAACCAAGCTACACATCCACATGTGTAAATTATATATATATATATATATATATATATATATATATATATATATATAAAGTTTGAGATTATGTGGTATTTGATCGGATACTGTAACATATTGAATTTTGGACTTTTTACCTTTTTGGTCCTCTTTTCCATCTTTTCCTTTCATTTCTATCCTCTTTGGCCTTTCTATTTGATTTGTGGACAATATGATGGTTTAATGAACATTTGTTCACCTTTTATTCCAATATTTGGGTTTTATGCACAAATACCTCAGTGAAAGCTTAATAATGGGTTTAATATGTAAAATGTCCACTTAAATAATAAAGATAATAAAATATTTCGTCCTAGAACTTTCTAGTGCTTTATAGAATATGAAAAAAAAGGAAATCTCGAAATATACATAAAGGAGATGATAAATGTAATAATTGGAATTAATATGGGATATAATGGATAAAAGGAGATAATGTGGAATATATTGTTCCAAAAATCCCAAATAGGAAACCAAGAGATAATTTGATATGCAATTTCGTTTTCTTGACTTAAAAGTTACTTAATGGCCAAGTATCATCTAATTTGGATAATAAATAAATATATAATGCCTTTAATACAAGATAATGGGAAATAAGCCAAGAAAGAGAGATAAAATATTTAATTCCCTCAAATTAGAAAACTAACTCCAGATTCGTAATCTATATGTCAAAATGAGTCTATGTGTGAATTTTTATTTAATTTGGTCAATGTTTAATATTTTATTTTATTCTGGAGAGAGAAAATGATTTAAAGACCAAAAAATATTAAATATATGTTGAAAAAAATCAATTAATGGCAAAATCGTGTTTCAAACGTTTAGTATTGCTTGTATACCAAGTTTTGTATTTTTAGAAAGTTTCTAGATACCTCTAATAAATTAAAAGGATAAATAAGTGGTAAAATGTAAATGAATTAAATAAAATAATAAAAGTCTTCAAATAAAATAATGCCAAATTATTATTTTACATGTTAAAATGTATCTTTGGATGAATTTTGAATCAATTTGGAAAATATTTGATGAGAAGATAAATTAAAGAGAGAGAAAGTGTACAAAACTTTCAAATCATTATTTAAAATAACAAACGACTTCAACAAATGGAAATAATAACAAATTAGTGATTAAAATACTTAATATGAGTTATGGGTGAAGTTTGTAATTTTTGGATAATCATAGAATCTTAAATAAATGAGGAAAGAGAAAATGATTTTTGAATTATTTAACATATTAAAGATTCTCAAAAGGCAAAACTAATTTCATATTTGGATTCTACGCGTCAAAATAAGTCAGAATATAAAATTTGGTAATTTTTGGATAACGTTTGGGCCTCCAAATGAGGAGAGAGAAAAGCATTAAATCACTTTAGTCAAATTTGAATAGGAATCAAATATACAACTGTAATTTGGCGCTTAATATCAGTCGTTGGATCTCAATCTGAGGGTCCGCGATCTGTCTTCTTCCTCGGTCCGTTTTGGGCAATAGGTTCCTTGTTTTCCAAGTTTCAAATCCAGTTTTCTCGAGATATACTCGATTGTATTCAATGATTTTTGGCTCTACAAGTTCCTTGCAAGATTCTGCGCCGATATATTTCAACATTTTTGCGTTTTGATGAATATTCGAGAAATGCCCAATTTATGCGCCGCCTCTATCTACCCCCACCTTGCTAAACCCTAACCTAGGCCTCCTTGCCTATAAATATCTATACCCCTAGATCCGTAGTCACCCTAGCAACTCAACGCATCTCTTAGTTTTAGGTTGCGTCGTCATTTTGACCTCCAACGAGCGGCCGAAGCTGTTGTGCTTGCGGTGCCCCTTGCTTTGACGTGTCTTCATATCTGGCTCAATTGAAGGTATCACTGAATTTGGCTCTCCTTCTTCTTTCTTTCGAATACCTGAACGTGAAGTTTCGTCGCGTTTTGTGATTTCGCCCAAATCACGCCCAAGCCAAGCTGCTTGCAGCTCTCGGCCACGGCACGAGACAACAGGAGGAAGATGACCCCGCATTTTTACCTTTTTTCCCCAACCGGATTTGATTTGTTGTGTTTTACGCGCAAGGGCACTCCGGTCTTTTGGTTTGCTTTTGTTTCAAACGCTTTTGCCTACGTGGCACTTCCCGATTGGCTGATATTACAAAATTGATATCTTTTTACTCGTTCGTCCAAAAATAAATCTAAAATATGTTTTGGAATCGAGAGAACAAGGTCTATCTAATAAAAATACTTTTGTTTTCTGATTTTGAGTTTTTCAAATATGTATTTTTCGAGTTGATTTAATTAACTAATATATATGGAAAATACTCTAAAAAGTCAGTAACTCAAAAATATACAAACATATATGTTATTTTGATCAGAAAACCCTAACTAAGATGATGGTGATATTTTCGGAGTCTAATTCGATGGTTTGCACAAAAACTTAGTATTATTAGGGTTTTCAACCTTTAATGAGCGTACTTAATTCTAATTCATAGATCTAATGATGATATTAAGGAAAGTGGGTTCTGATTTCATGTGAAGGGTTGGAAAGTGGTTTCTAGGATTCTAAAGATTAAAGGTATGTGCACTACCCTCCTTCAGTTGGGAAAGCTTTTATACAAATGCTCATATTCCCTAATGAGGCTTAATTTGACCTGATTCATGATTCTTGAAACTTAATTTGTTTATGCCTCAAAATCAGTTATAGAACTATCTTGTTTGGGTTTTTATACCCCACTGCCATGTTATTTAAATCTTTTGATTAATCTTGCCATAACTATTTTTCTAGCATGTTGATTTTATTAGACTAATTAACTAGTGTAGTGGTACTTGTATGTACAACCACCCATAGTTGGGGAATGTGTTATTTCTCCCCTGGGGAACGTGTTACTCTCCCCCATACACAAAATGTGTGTAGGTGACTGGGAATGTGTTATTCTCCCCTCACCCTTTGGTTGAAGGTCCGGTAGGTGCCTCAACCCTACTTAGTTAAGATAGTCAATATTAATCACACATGCAATCCTTGGTTATATATTGTTTATGGCAAGCATCTATTGAAAGCTTCTTTTATATATATACAGCCTCATTCTCTTGATTGTCTTCATCTTATGATGAACCCTAGCATGTTTTACATGTTTTGCTTATCTTGTTATCCTAGAATAGTTTTGTGACACATACTTGTTTTTCCTTCCCTTTTGCTGGGTGCTTTCCCAACCACCCAGATGTGGAGCAAGGTGATGGATATGGCATGAAGATCATAGCTTTGGCATGGACTTAGCTGATGGACATGTTGCTTGGAGACAAAAGTGGAGTAGTCTAGAGTTCCCTCTACTTAGATCCCCTTTTTGTATAAATCATGTACTCCCATATTGTGGAAATTTTTATGTACACTTTATTTGAAATTGAATATAGTCAAAATTTTATCTTCCGTTGCTATCCAAATTGAGTTTTGTTTACCATTGTTATTAGTAGAGAGGTTGGATTGATCTCGCCTCTTTACAGATACACATATGAGATAGTTTAAATATTTGCATCGTATGCAATCAATAAATGATAAAACCAAAAATCTAATCATATCGATTATCCCAAAACATAGTAAATTGACATGGCTCTGATACCACTGTTGGGAAATACATGCACATAGAAAGACAACAGAAATAGAAATTTTATCTATCTATATTACAACAAGATCACATCAACTACTATGACATAGGAAAGATGGTTTAACAAGTTTATACCTAGTCTTAGAGAAAGTACAACAACTACAACTTATTGTATTATAACTATCTTCTAGTTGCTCTTGGATGGTGTATGTGCAACTCCTTGTCTTCATCATGGACAACAAACTCAAACACCATCTGTGGGAGCTTATGGTCTTACCACAGACTGTAGGATGACATTGTCCTCCTAGCAGCAGACAACAACCTCCTTGCCTGTAGATAAGTCCACACAGACCAACTAGAATTATTCTTGTTCTAGTAGAACAGATAGGAAGGATTTTCCCTCCCGTTGGTGTACTATTCACCTACTTCTCTCCCACAATTGTTTCTCCCTTGGTATCCCTCCCTTTAGCAGCAGGATTTGCTCAGGCTCTCTATTGGTTACCACAACCAGAGAGGACAACAATTGTCAGAGGCAATTGAGTTTTTTCTTCTTCTGGGAAGCCCCCAATACCCCTCTATTTATAAGAGGGGTTAGGATCTGGGTTTCCAATCCGTGTGGCAGTGGAAGGGACCGAAAGATCATGAATTTTCACAACCTGTGAATCCCAAAATGGTAGGGGTTGGAAACTGAACCGGTCATCTCATACACAAGATGATCAGTTCGTAACCCAAACTAGTTGTTTTTCCTGTTTCCAAATCACATATGAATTTGGGAAAATCATTTCCAATTAATGCTAAACTTTAATTCTTGTACCAATTGAATGGAACAAGTGAAATAGTCAACTTTTCTCATGAATTTGGGAAAGCCACTAGAACCTTCAGTTGGCACAACCGAGCCAATCAGTTCACCAAGTGAACCAACCATCTCACCCATTATGAGTTGACCAGTTCACCCAGTGAGCCGATTGGTTGGTGCTTAATTCATGTAGAACTCAACCAATTCAATTCTAATCAACCTGAGACTCCAAATAACCATCAAAACACTTGAGCTGATCGGTTGTCAGTCTATTCAACTAATTTGTTGGTTGAATTGAGTACCCAAACACTTTGGTAATCAAGCCAACCATCATTCATGATAAAGCTCCTCTTCCAGATGAGTTCCTATGTGTGTTACCCTATAGGTCCCATATCACATTGGAAAAGAATGTCCATAACTAACTTATGACATCACAAGAAGAGAGTGGTGCCTAGTCACAGATGAGTTCTACCCAAGTGAATGGAAAGTTGGAGAACAACTTCAACCTACAAGCTGTGTAATATATTGTAGTGATTGTATAATTCCTTTGTCTCTGATATCCTGAATGAAGTTGAGGCATGCAATAGTCATCCTCTCAACATTCAATCCATGTTACTTGAACCAAGAGTAGACTGTCTGAGATATATGTGACCTCAATATCATATATTGATTCACATGTGCATGCAAATGCATTTCTCAGTCTTGCTTATCAAGTGGCCAGGATATCAAACTCTAGTAGGAGGGACAAATCCCATCTACATCACTCATAGTCCACATGTGTCACAACTACCCAATCATCACCTTTATGGCAATCCTTATTTCAAGGTTACGTTTGAGGATGTCAAAGTATACCGAATGACATGTGATGAGTGTAGTGACTTCAGTTCTAAGAATCAAAATCACCACCTTCAATTTGAGAGATGAATATGATCACCAATGGTGGTTTCCATGTGTCACTCTCAAGGTGGGTCTGTCTGATACATGGTTCCATAACATGTATCTGTGTGCTTGGTTTGATATACCATATCATGACTAATGAGATTCTGTCATCAACCAACTCACATTCCAGTCTTGTGTGTTATTGGTGTCTATATACCTTCCACAATAACAACTGAATAGGGACATAATAAGAATGTACATACTCTTAGCATTCCTATGATCTCATGGTTCAAGTCATGTACTTGAAGACATACGTCATTGAGTATTGCCATTCTTTAGATATTCATAATGTTTCCTCATTATCTCATAACTGAGTGAAATAGAACGAATTGGAAGCTTGCCTTTATGATTGTTATTAATCAAATCATTTATGTTATATGCCATGTCAATAATCATATGATTGGATCTCTGGGCATACCTTACCAACAGTGTGGAGCGACCACACGACACAAGGATGACTCCTTGGTGATTTTTTGATCTCCCTGAGCCATGACATGTGAATGGGTTACACACCATAACACTACTTGACTGGTGAAGTTGTTGTTTGAGAGACACACAATGCATGTAGTGGTCCACATGTTGTGTTTTGTGATGTTTATTGAATAATAGACTCCAAGATTGGGAACAACTCCAGAATGTAAATAAATCAGATTTTGGGCATTTTTTCTTCAAAATAGGTGCAATAAAGGGTCTTGCAATTCAAAACATGCCACGAGTAAGAATGACAAAAAACAAACATTCTAGCATGAAGAAGAGCATAATTATGATTAAGATGAGTGATATGTGCAACCAAAAGTGGTTCAAAATGTCATATGATTTCTACACATCAGACAACAACAACATACTTTCACCCTGGCCCAGATGCCACGAGACGTATTCAAAGTATAAGGTATATGTTAGCTTGAGAACAAACTATAATCTAAGTTTATTTTTGGGAGGGGGTTTTGGATTTTCATGCCTTAATTTATTCCTTATTTCCCCTCATTATGCAAAGTTATCTTCACTTTCCACTATTTTACACATAAATACCTTTTATGCTCCATCTTAAAGGTAACTACGACATTTTGTGCAGGTAACATCAGAATTAAAGGAGTCCACCATGGAGCAGGGCGTCCATCAGTTTGCACAATCGACGGAGACCACGAAAAAGCTACATAACAACTACCAGAGAGACCATAGAATCACAAATTGATGGTCCCGAGCCAAGGAGACAAGTTGTTGACCAACAATTCACATTTGAAGGCTGGTCCATGAGACCACTGAGTATCAAAATTTGATGGCCTCCCTGGACCCAACCTTCACATCAGTGCGACTATCAAATGTCTTCCCTGGATAACCGTGCTATCAGTTTCACCATCAATCTTCCAAGGAAATGGCCCATTAGATTACCACTGCTAGAATCGATGGGTTCTCTACCTCATCAACCGATGGTCTCTCTAACCCATTAACTGGGGCCACTATGGTTCAACAAACAATGCATTAGTAGTTTCCATCGAAGGTCTCCAAACCCACCTTTAAGACTTGATGGCCTGAATGAACAATCATTCCAAGACCATTATGCACGCACCCTAAGGCACACACCTATACTTGTGGTGCAAGAAAAGGACAAGGAGCCAAATCTAGACACATGGGTCACTATTGAGGGGACACATAGGACACCCAAAGGCTGCCGAAGTTCATCCTTGCTATTGATCGTCTGTTGGACCATCGATTTGTGGGATGAGGGTTTGACTTATTTGTCATTGATCCAGTTCACCACCCTCCTGCCTTCCTAAAGTTCTTTGTCGATGGAAGGAGGAGGAAGAGCAGGAGTTCCACCCACACTATGGTAGCGCCAGACTTGAAGCACATGACCATCGACCTTGACCATTCTCGATCATTTTTGGTGTATCTCCTCTCCTCCTTCCTATGGATCTATCTCCATATTCTCATTTCCTCCATTCCATCTCGAAAATACCTCATGTCTCTCCTTGTTTGTAAATTCATGATGTTGTTCATCAACATGAGTGGCTAAACATATTGTTTGGGTTGGGAATAGCCACTAAGGCCCTCCCAACATGTAAATACTTACATCCATTTGAATATATGTTCTTAGCAATGATTATCTTCATACTCTTGATCTTAATGCTTCACTTGTATGATTAGATATCATCTTGTTATGTTTGATTGTTAGTACCCCTAAATGGTAGTGATAACCATATCTAAGAGCTATGGAGTTGCATGAGTGCATGAGAATGTAGGAATGCTTAAGCTAATAATCATATAGTTACTTTGTGATTTTTTGTTTGCCATCTCGAGAGAGAGACAACCTTATAATCTAGATCTATCCCAAGCTCTTGCACTAGTACAAATACCACCTTTAACGTCAATTAAAATGGCTTTTTTACGTCGGTTTGTAAGCAACACCCAAGTGGGCGAAACTAAAGGTAGATTCCTACAACGTCGATTCTAAAATCGACAACATAGAGTCGTCCCCAATTGCAACTAAAAAAAGAATCAACACCAATATGATCCATAATCGTCGGTTATTTTTTAGAAAACAAACACATATCTCCATACTTGAACAAAATTTTTTTGCCCAGGTTAGAGCATACTTGTCGGTTTTCTATAAATAACCAACATCGTTGACAATAATTGATGGTTTTTTTAGATAACCGTCACCAGTAGGATCCATAGTCGTCGATTATTTTATAGAAAACTGACGCCTATCTCCATACTCGAACAAAAAAATTGGTCCGGGTTAGGGCAAACTTGTCAGTTTTCTATAAATAATCGACACCGTTGACATTAATTGATGATTTTTTTAGATAACCGACGACTAAGTATTGTGTTTTTTAATTATCAACTTGCATGCCTACTGTCCAGATGGTCAACAGGATGTGGAACATGCAGTTCCGTTCTAAAATGTAGATCTACATCATCCCATGATTTCAGCTAACAAAAGGATACAAACCCGCATTAACAAGACGATCAAGATTATATATACATCATGTGTTTCACACACATGTATAAGCACAATTAGTTCATTCATATGATTCACACACATGTAGAAACATGTAGTTCCATTCATTCCTCCATTTTCACATTCACACACATGTAGCAACCTGTAGTTCCATTCATTCATCTCTTTTCACATTCATACACATGCAGAAGCACATTCATTCATTCAACTTCACATTCACAAACATGTATATAGGTCAAATTTCAATAAGATAATTCAAAAAAAGTCATTCACACATGTATATATAAGCTTGTCTTTCAAAGTTTAGAAATGCCATCAAATACAAAAATAATTATGACATCAAAGTTTAGAAATGTCATTCTTTATCATCATTAGTATCCCAATTATAATAAAAAATTGCCTCCCTTTCAAAGGCTTTTGCCCATTGTTCTCTTATGTCATCTAATTGTTCCATCGTATAGGGAATATGTATATCTAATAACTTTTCCCCTGTAGTGAAGTCACTAGTTTATACACCTACAAAGAGAATGACGTATATATATAATTAGTAAGTTTGATATTTTCATATTATCTAATGAGACTATACTTATAAATGATGATCAAGACTAAATAATACTTGTTGTATGTTTTTGATTTCTTGTGCAGCATATTTGATAATTAGGTCCATATATCACATCACGTAGTATCCACGTGCCCAGTCATTGTTTTGTACATCATACTATGAATTTCAACATAAAAAATAGTAATAAATAAAAATAAGTATAGTTCACATAAATAATATATGCACTGGAGTCAGGAAACTACATTCACATTCTCCCAAACTATCACTTTCTTTTTCTTGCACATGTTTCCTCCAGCTTTTTTGAAATCTTTTAAATCCCTACATGTTAATGTAACACATTAAATTTCGTTACTAAATAATAATGTAATAATATATGTTAACATATATAAATATAAAAAATTTCTCATGTGAATAATGGCCTTTTCATTACGTGTCTCGAAAAAAAAAGCAGCGTAGTGAAGCGAAGCGGCACTAAAAGCTCTGGTATAATACGGAAGGATGGAGACACTGATGTGCACAAATTATATCATCTTTTGGATCATGTTTGTCTGCATATCCATGTTGTTTTGACTCAATTATCACTCTCATTCATGCTAGATTCTATATTTTTAGCTATTCTTACTTGTCTCATGGTTTGTATTGTAGGTACTACACATTGCAATGAAATTATGAGTAATATATCATATTATCTCTTATTGGATCACTCCTCAAGTATCTACATGTTTTGGGGTTCGAAATTGCACAAATATCACTTTTTACGGCATGTAAATCGGACCTTGTCACTGAAAGTTATGAGCAAAATACACAACAGCCCAGAACAGCGAGGTGCACGCCGTGCACCAAAAGTGCACGCCGTGCACCTGGGAATTTCAGGCAGATAAAAGTTTCTAGAAAGTTGCATGGCGTGCACCTGGGAGCCAAAAGTTTCTGGAAAGTTGCACGGCGTGCATTTCCAAAGTGCACGCCGTGCACCTGGGAATTTCAGGCAGATAAAAGTTTCTGGAAAGTTGCACGGCGTGCACCTGGGAGCCAAAAGTTTCTGGAAAGTTGCACGGCGTGCATTTCCAAAGTGCACGCCGTGCACCTGGCAGTTTCAGCATTTTGTAAAATACGAGTTTTTGTTTAAAACGAAGTGGGAACTTAATGGGCGGTTAGGCCCAGTCATTTATGAACGTTCTCTCATCCCAGAGTGAAGGAGGAGCGGAGGAGGATGATTTGGAGGAGAAAAAGGGTGGTTTCTTGGGAAAGGAGTCCATTTCTTCTTCTCTTCTTCTCCATTGTCTTCTCCAAGGTGCAGCCAAGCTTCCCCAACTTCGTGCAGTTTCTCAGGAGAGGAGCCAGTCCGTTTTGGATTAGCTTTGGGAGTGGAATTTCGTTCCCAAGACGGAATTCTACTTCTCTTGGGTTACACTTTCAATTCTCCTAGCTTTTCCTTCTCTAAACCCTGTTAAACTCTGAAAATTATGTAGCATTTCTGAAATACATGATCATGGACGAGTAGAATCCGAATCTTGGACATGGGAGAGTAACTCCCATGTCATAGCTTGTATGAACTTATGAATTTCGTACTAAATGTTAGTTTCTTGCATATTCCAAGAGTTGTTTCAGATCTAAAATGCTTGTTTGTGTGATTGGCCATCATACTTGCATGTTTTATACTTTCTTTCATAATCTGAGAAGATGTGTTTGAGAGTATGGAGTTACTCTTTTAGCAATTTGTCCTTGACCGCGAGGGTGGCTGGAATTATGTTGAGGAGCAAGGTTTGTGATTTGAAATGAAATACATACACGAGAGTGATGTATGGAGTTAAAATCATCATCACTTCACCGGGAGGTGAGTGATGACTACAAACCTCCTTTGCAAGTTAATTAACATGTTTAAATTCATATTTTAATATAAGCTATGATGTGATAGTGAAATCCCAAGTCTAAGATCCTTCCAAATCTGTATCTTAACCTTTCTTAAGTGATAATTTACTGTTTTGTTTAAAATCTATAATCTAGTTGTTCTAATCCAATCATCTTATGTACAATGATCTAGATTATTGAAAATCATAACTCTTGCGCCTAACTAACCAACGCTCCTTGTGTTCGACCTCGACTACAACTACTCTTGTATACTTGCGGGATATAGCTAGTTGAGTAAAAGATCATTCTTATGATTGAAACTCGTTAGTGTAAACAACCAACAAGTTTTTGGCGCCGTTGCCGGGGAGCATCGGTATTCCTGTTAGAGTAAGAGTTGTTGATAAGTAAATGAGACTAGATCACAACCTTCGTATCCACCATCATATCCATAAATCATAATTCATCATGATCATCATAATTTGTTGTATTTTCCATGTTTGTTTTTGTAGCTCACTCACCTTGTTTATTTGCAGGAGCATATGGGGTGTTCATATAAAGATCCTTGAACCATGCATATCTCTACATTTAGAAAATGAACACACTATTTGCAGCCCTCATGGAGCAAGAAGGAGTGAAACCCAAACATGTATGGAGGAATCACAACCCACACAACCATCATCCATGTCACCATCATATGCACTACCCTCATCCACACATCGTCCTTCATCCACACCACAATCAATCACACCTAATTCACCACCATCATATATACCACCAACAACCATACCACATTCTTCCACACCCTCATATACACCACCAACATCCATACAACATACACCACCACCATCTACGCCACATCTACCTAATCCTCTGGATTCACATGAAGAACTAGTCAAGGAGGATGACCTTCCTCTTAAGGACTACTTTGGTACAACTACAATGCACATGAGTGGGCCTATTAATATTTCAGAATTTGAGGTAGAGAAGTTTTCTATCAGCCCATCCATCATACAATTGCTACAGCTGAATGCATTTGGAGGGACACCAATGGAGGATCCAAACCTCCACATTGCTGAATTTCTGCAGTTGCTAAGCACCATAAAGATATATGGTGTTCCTACTTATGGGATACGCCTAATTCTTTTTCCATTCTCTCTTAAAGATAGAGCCAAGACATGGCTCTATACTTTGCCAAAGAAGTCAATCAACACTTGGGAGGAGCTTCTAAAGGTCTTTTTGGCAAGATATTTTCCACCTAGCAAAACTTTGCAGCTAAGGAGTCAACTCATCAATTATTCTCAAAGGGATGGAGAGACCTTGTATGATACATGGGAGAGGTTCAAAGATCTTCAACATCTTTGTCCACATCATGGTCTAAGCAATTGGCTTCTATTGCAATCTTTCTATAATGGTTTGTGCTACAATACAAGGATGTCTATTGATGCAGCTGCAAATGGAGCTCTAATGAATAAATCTTATAGAGAAGCCTATGCTATTATTGAAGATATGGTAGCAAATCATTTCCAATGGAGCCCGGCTACAAGCTATGACCCATCCTTTTCACATACTACTTCCGAAATGCAAGTGGAAGATCATATGGTTGATGCTATAGACTTGATTGCAGCAAGGATAGACACTTTATCACAAAGGTTTGAGAATCTAATCACAAAACTAGTTCAAACAACCAATAATATTTGTGATGCATGTGGGTTGCTTGGACACTCATCTTCTACATGTTATGCTGCTTCTATTTATTCTCCAATGGGCTACAATCCACCAGGCTTCTACAACAATGCAAACCCAGATTTCATTCAGCCACAACAACCACAAGTAACTTCTAGATTAGAGTCCATGCCTGCAACAGTTATTTCAGCTCAAATGCAGCAAAATGAGGAGTTCCATCAACAAAGACAATCAATGAAGGGTTCCATTTTCCAACTCTCTTCTAAGGTGGACGATATTACCACTCATGCACACATCTTGGAGAAACAAATTACCAATCAAGCTCTTTTTAGCAAAGAAGCATTTCCAACTTTCTTGCCTAGTCCACCGGAGATGAATCCTACATATTTTAGGCTGGTAACATTGAAGAATGGTGTTGTTATTGAGGTATATCCTTCAAAGTATGATAATGCCGATATCCATGATGATTATGAAGTTGCAACTAAAGGAGAGAAAGCTACAACACATGCTCTACATGTTGATTCTTCAAGCAAGCCACATGTCCTTCCTCCTCACATTCTACATGAGGCATTACTTTATAATGAGAACACTCTTCCCAACTCATATTTTGATGATGCTTCAAAGGGGAATGAAAAGACAAATCATATTGGTATACAAAAGACTATTCTTGCTGCAGCTCATAGGTGCTTTTGCTTGCCCCAAATCAAGGACATATTTGCAAGGAGGCATCAATCTTTAGCACAACAATTTCCAGCTGCAAATCAGAGCACCGGTCCTCCATGGACTTTGATGTTTCCACCATGATGAGGTACCCGGTTGCAACCTTTTTAGTTTGATTTATGCAGTGAGGACACTGCAGATTTCAAGCTTAGGGGGGAGCAACTAGATGGTAACCTAGATCTTCTATCTTTTCCCTTTCATGTTATTTGCTTCTTATCTTTTGCTTTTGTTTTGTGTTCACATTTCATTCATTGTTTCCAGTTCTCCTCTTCTGGTGGAAAATCTAGTATGATATGAGGTTTATCTTTTATATGTGGATAGAACTCCTATGCTTAACAGATTGTCCTCTTCTGATGAGAAATATCATTTGGGGAAATTGTAAAAGGAATGCATTAATCAAATGAAACATTTTGGCCATCAACAAGTGCTTAACCTTGGTTTATGCTTCTAGCCTGAACATTCATCTTTCACATCCTTGATTGCTTAAAACATGTAATGGTTTCAATTTTTTTGAGTAAATCAACTTTACAACATCATTTGGAATACGAGATGCCCTTGTCAAGCTCTTAGTGCATTTTCAACCACTCTTTCAATGAAAAATTTTCAAAACAAATGAATGAAATCTAGCTAATGTTGCAATTTAGTTGACTCTCCTATCTTTTGAAAAAAAAAATTCTTTTGCCTTATCTCACCTTTATACCCTTTAAAAGATGGCTAAACCGCCCACATATCATGCTAGCCTAGTGTAAGTCCGATCTGGCCACAATGGTTAGGTGGTATGTCTTAAAAGAGGGTAAAATACCCCAACTGACACTCCATGTGTGCATAAGCCTACATTAGCAGTCGAGTGTCGGAACCCATAATCCTTTATCATATCACTTTTGGGAAAGAAGGAGAGTACAACTAAAATTGTCAATTTTAACTAAGATTTCAGCATTTGTATCCTTAATAGTTGAGAGTTTGAGTTGCACATCCACTAATTGCTTGGCTTGGTCATCCAAATTCTACCTAGTGTTGTTTAATTGATTGATTCAACTAATTGATGCCACCCCTACTGAACTAAAAATCTCTTTCTTGGATGTTTGAGTTGAATTGATGGCTATGAGTATAAACATGTTGATCATGGTTGGTTTGGTCTTATACACATCTTTCATTTCATTTGATCTATGCATGAACTTGACAATTCCTTCATTTGTGTTTCTATGCTCTTTTTGATTGAGGAAAAGCAATAGTTTAAGCTTAGGGAGATTTGATGTGCACAAATTATATCATCTTTTGGATCATGTTTGGTTGCATATCCATGTTGTTTTGACTCAATTATCACTCTCATTCATGCTAGATTCTATATTTTTAGCTATTCTTACTTGTCTCATGGTTTTTATTGTAGGTACTACATATTGCAATGAAATTATGAGTAATATATCATATTATCTCTTATTGGATCACTCCTCAAGTATCTACATGTTTTGGGGTTCGAAATTGTGCAAATATCACTTTTTACGGCATGTAAATCGGACCTTGTCACTGAAAGTTATGAGCAAAATACACAACAGCCCAGAACAGCGAGGTGCACGCCGTGCACCTAGGAATTTCAGGCAGATAAAAGTTTCTGAAAAGTTGCACGGCGTGCACCTGGGAGCCAAAAGTTTCTGGAAAGTTGCACGGAGTGCATTTCCAAAGTGCACGCCGTGCACAGTGTATTCTGGAGCAAACTGAAAGTTTCTGGAAAGTGGCACGGCGTGCATTTCCAAAGTGCACGCCGTGAACCTGGCAGTTTCAGCATTTTGTAAAATACGAGTTTTTGTTTAAAACGAAGTGGGAACTTAATGGGCGGTTAGGCCCGGTCATTTATGAATGTTCCCTCATCCCAGAGCGAAGGAGGAGCGGAGGAGGACGATTTGGAGGAGAAAAAGGGTGGTTTCTTGGGAAAGGAGTCCATTTCTTCTTCTCTTCTTCTCCATTGTCTTCTCCAAGGTGCAACCAAGCTTCCCCAACTTCGTGTAGTTTCTCGGGAGAGGAGCCACTCCGTTTTGGATTAGCTTTGGGAGTGGAATTTCGTCCCCAAGACGGAATTCTACTTCTCTTGAGTTACACTTTCAATTCTCCTAGCTTTTCCTTCTCTAAACCCTATTAAACTCTGAAAATTCTGTAGCATTTCTGAAATACATGATCATGGACGAGTAGAATCCGAATCTTGGACATGGGAGAGTAACTCCCATGTCATATCTTGTATGAACTTATGAATTTTGTACTAAATGTTAGTTTCTTGCATATTCCAAGAGTTGTTTCAGATCTAAAATGCTTGTTTGTGTGATTGGCCATCATACTTGCATGTTTTATACTTTCTTTCATAATCTGAGAAGATGTGTTTGAGAGTATGGAGTTACTCTTTTGGAAATTTGTCCTTGACCGCGAGGGTGGCTGGGATTATGTTGAGGAGCAAGGTTTGTGATTTGAAATGAAATACATACACGAGAGTGATGTATGGAGTTAAAATCGTCATCACTTCACCGGGAGGTGAGTGATGACTACAAACCTCCTTTGCAAGTTAATTAACATGTTTAAATTCATATTTTAATATAAGCTATGATGTGATAGTGAAATCCCAAGTCTAAGATCCTTCCAAATCTGTATCTTAACCTTTCTTAAGTGATAATTTACTGTTTTGTTTTAAATCTATAATCTCGTTGTTCTAATCCAATCATCTTATGTACAATGATCTAGATTATTGAAAATCATAACTCTTGCGCCTAACTAACCAACGCTCCTTGTGTTCGACCTCGACTACAACTACTCTCGTATACTTGCGGGATATAGCTAGTTGAGTAAAAGATCATTCTTATGATTGAAACTTGTTAGTGTAAACAACCAACAGACACCTACCACACCCGGCGCGCTCCCACCACCTCTAGCTCCTGCTCAGTCCTGTGGCCACGACAATCATCCTCATGTAACTTCATCCGGCGTCTGATTCTCCCTATTCAGGTTCCAAACCTGATCGGCGCCTCCTACCACTCCCGGCACGCTCTCACCGCCTCTAGCTCCTGCTCGGCCCTGTGGCCGCGACGATCATCATCAGGTAACTTCATCTGGCATCTGACTCTCCCTTGTCAGGTTCCAAAAACCTTTCTCAGGTAACTCAACCGCTCGAACATCTCTGCATGTTGGCGGTGGATGTCATCAAAACTCTTTGCGACTGTTTTACACCCTCGGTGTGCCTGTTCCTTGCCCGGGCTCAGTGCTTTTCGAGCTAGCTCTAGCATTCACTGGTTTGATAAACCCTCACCCCTGCTTTTTCGGTTTCTAGCTTCTCGGCGATTCCGACTGAGGGTTTCATCCCCTTCCTCCTCATCGTTTCTGTCATCGGAACCCTGTTCCTGCTTAGGTCTCTTCACATCTGGCTGCAATAAATTCCGAGTATATCATCTTCCTTTGAAACTCTCCTTGGGTATCACAAACAGCTTCTAGATACATGCAGATGAAATCTCATTGTTTACACCTATTACACCTTTAAAGATTGCATTTTTTCCCTCTAGCTCTGCAAATCTCCCTCTTACAAAAATCTCATTTTCAAAAACCAAAAATTATTTTCTCTCTGCCAGCTACAACACTCCTTCCCAAGAACAACTTTGGCAGTCAGATCAAATCAGCACAACAGTTGGTTCAGAATCCAGCAATAAAGACCCATCAAACGACCCGATAATACCATGAGAACAGGAGGTGTGCTCACCCTCGCTTCATGCATAAAATCACCTTGCATGCATAAATTCGACAGGACAACAACCTTCCGACGTGCTCTAAAGAAGCAAAAACCCTTGGTGTCTAGCAGCATCTCAAAAACTCCATCACCCCCAGTCGACATGAACTCCCATTTCTCCTTCATAGAAATCCCCCTCGCAGACCCTTCCTATTCTACAAGCATCCCTTTACCGCGAGCTTGGATCTACCATAAGTTCGACATATCTCCTGGCACTAGCATGATCAACATCGGTCACCGATCCTTCCAGGTGAAGGTCACATGGTCAACCCCCAAAAAAACAACCTGGGACAAAAAAAACCCCTTCCTCCTCATATCAGATGGCTGGAGCGACATACGCAAAGAACTAAACCTTAAGCCTGAGTGGTCGATCTTCTTACAACCGATGGAAAATCGCACCTTCCATGCCTGGGTGCGAGAATTCATCCACGACTCTCCTCCAGAGCTTGCCTAGATGTTCAAAAAACATGATCAAGACAACTCCTCATCATCCAACTCGGCGGATCAACTCTTCGTCCGAGATGAATACCAACCCCCCATGGGAGCAAAATCCTGGCCTATCTCCATCTCTTCAGGTTCTGAGGACGACGATGAGGCAGTCACATCACCTTTGGATCAAAAACAAAGTTCCATCGCTGAAAGGTACAAGCTTTTCTCCTCCCCATCGTTTATGACAAAAAAATGTAAGACTAATCTGTCGTCATTATATAAAACCCTTCTTCCTCAATCCTCCCTGGTTGAGGATATCATCCCTAAGGACATTTTTCACCTAAAATCTACTTTCCCAGTCCTGGGCCATGCCAAATCATCCATCCTCATAAACAATATCCTAGAAAAAAAACCCCCACCGCCCATATCTGGACTCCGGTCCCCCCAAAAAGACCTTTTCGAGCTCTACACTGTTCCCTTTGCCACCGGAACAACCACTCAACTTCCAGATGTTTTTCTCGCCGCTTATGTTTTGGATGTGGTCGTATAGGGCACATAAAAAGGTTCTGCAAAGCCCGCCTCCTCCCAAACTGGGACAAAAACCATGAAGATCCCCCCTCCTCCTTCATGCACTCTCACTCGATCAAAATCTCGCCTTTTCACAAAACTTCCGTTGTCCCAAAAAAAACCTTTTCAGATCTCTGGCACAACGCACATCCCCCTCATCATCATTATCTTTCAAAAAACTCCTTTGCATGCCTCGCAAACCTCTTGTCAGAACATGCAGACGTTTCCCCTCCACGCCGTCCGAACAAAAGCCCCTGGACACCACCTATATCTAAACCCTTTCACAATCCAAAAAACCCATCTGCCACAAAGCACAAACCACAATCCAAAAGCCCTACTCCCCAAACCCCTTCACAAACTCACAATATAAACTATCTTTCTACCTCACCCAACATGAAGGTCCCTGATCACCTGGAATATGCGATCACCCTTCACCTCCCAGCCAACTCAATGTGTTTGCTCAAGGTCTTCACCCTTAGAAGCATTCTTGTTTCTGTTGAAAACAACCTGGAAAACAACCCTATAAACATCCTAGACATTACCCGCGCCTTAGCCCTTCTCCTGCCTGGTCACACCATCCTCAAACCAAAAATCTTCTCCCCCACCCAACTCATCTATACCGTCCCAGAAGGTACAAGGATAAACCACCTTTTCAACCAAGTTCTCACCATACCATGTGGATCAAGCTTCATCATGGCTAGACTATCAAAATGGTCTGCCGATTTTAGATCTTTCCCTGCCCCTGCTGGTGGCTCTGACTGGGTAGCCATTTCAAATCTCCCACCTCATCTATGGGAGATAGAGATCTTCAGAGGCATTGCACACTCTATCGGGGCTACTTTACAATATATCAGCCCTGAAACCCTACACCCATCTCAATACATCAAAGCTTACTGTCTTTTTTCTGTCAAAGCTTCCATCTCTCTACCTCCATCCATCAATATAAGAATTGGTGAGTCCATCTACCATTTAAAACTTTCAGCTGAACATCCTACCATAAACATCACTGCCTTTTCCGACCTCACTACACACCCACCATCCTGGTTTAGTACAAATAAAGATAAATTATCTACTTTGCATTCCAGGGCTTCAAATGATCGAAACCATGTTTGGATCTGGAAAACCTCAAACCACTCTGAAAACTCTTATCCCATTCAAAGCAAAAAAAGAACCAGAACTCCTGAACCTTCTCTCCATGTTAACAAATTCAAACCTCAAAGCTCCACTTTCCCATCCCCTTCCTCTACTAGGGAAAGCTGCCCATCGCCAAACAAAAATCATCAAACAACTTTGAACCAAGCCTCATCTCAGCTCAAGGATGATAATTCTCTGCAGAGTTCGGAGCAGGAGAGCCCTCAACAAAAGCTCACCTCCAGCTACCTCCAGAAGATCTTACAGCCAAACCACAAAGACCCAAAAGGTTCTATCATCATCAACAGAGTAAAGAAAGGTAGTCTTCCACTTTCCTCCTCCCGCTCTTTTAGTAATGTTTCCACTGCAACTTCTTTATCATCTAATCCAACTTATCAAGACAAAAATAAAGACTCAGATTCTATAGAGGATTTTGCTTCTTGGTCAGACATAAATAGCTTCACTTCATTTGCAAATAAGATAGGTTTTCAACTCGAAGATGATGAGGATGCTCACAATGTTCTAAACAACCTAGAAACCTTTATGGGATGGACAAAAAAAAGGGCTTGATCTTGCTAGCACCAAATCATCGACTATCTAATTAGACATTTTGCACTCAACTTTCCTTTTTTCATTATGAAAATTTCATCGTGGAATATATTTGGAGCTGCAAACCTCCATAGAAGGAAAAAAATACGCTCTCACATTTATAAAAACAATATCGATCTTATTACCATCCAAGAAACAAAAACCTTTCTTACCCCCTTTGCCCTCAAAACTATTGGAGGTAATAGAATCACAAACTGGATCTAACTACCTCCTGAGGGTTTCAAAGGTGGCACCATTGTTGGATTTAACAACCAGACTCTAGTTCCACAAAACACTTCCATCCATAACTTCTCCATAACCATTGAATTCAAAAACCTATCAGATGGATTTCTCTGGTCTTTCTCAGGTGTCTATGGGGAACCTGGTTACAATAAATCCCTCTTCCTTGAGGAACTAAACCACCTCATTACAAACCTCCACACATCTCCCTGGGTCTTGGGTGGTGACTTTAATCTGATCACCCAGATCTCAGATAGGCACAATTCAAATCCCTCCACTCAATCGATGTCAGCAGCTGATAAAAAATTCTGTCAGATGCTTACAAACCACTCCTTGATCGACATCATACCCTCAAACGCCCTTTACACCTGGTCTAGAAACCAGACTTTTGCCAGGCTTGACCATTTCATTTTTACAAACCTTTGGGAAGAAAAACACCCTCTCTCATCTGTCCACATCTCCCATAGAACCATTTCTGACCACTTTCCTCTAATCCTTGATACATCCTCCTCCTCGTGGGGCACTCGACCATTCAAATTTGAAAACAGTTGGCTCTCCATAGACAACTTTTCCAGATCCTATCAAGAAGCTTGGACTCTAGCCGACTCACAAATAGCAAACATTGGTCTTCATATTCAAAACAACACAAAAAAGATCAAAACTCACATCAAAAATTGGAAACTTCAAAACCCTATGAACTTATTCGATCTTCAAAAAAATCTTGAAGATCAGCTCCTCTTTGTGGAAAAGGATCCATATGCTGACCCTGCTCTTGTCCTTACCATCAAAACCGAACTTGACCACATTAACAATTTTATCGACACAAGATGGAGGCAAAGGGAGAAAATCACTTGGGCTAAAGAAGGAGATAAAAACACTAAATTCTTTCACAAAATTTGTAACCAAAATTTTTGAAATAATACTATAACCCATCTAACAATAAACAGCAGACTCACATCCCATAAACAATCCATCATAACACATATAAAAACCATTTTAAAAATATCTTCAATAACAACCACAATTCCATTTGTCTAAATAACTTAGCATGGAACACAATTTGTCAAAAAAACATAAAAAATTCTCATGAACTCATCAAATCCTTCTCCCTCGAAGAATTACAAACTGCCATCACTGACCTGGGTAAAAATAAATCTCTCGGACCAGATGGACTCAATGTGGAGTTCTACTTGGCTAACTGGAAGCACTATAAAAACGATTTCACAACCTTTTTGTCTGCTTTCCATGCTAGTTCAAACCCACATAATATCATCAAATTCATAAATAAAACTTTCATCACCCTGATAAAAAAAATAGTCAACCTGAAAACATCTCTCACTTCCGTCCCATCAGCCTCATAAATACCTCATAAAAAATCATCGCTAAGACTCTGGCAAACAGGATTAAGCCGCACTTGGAAGACATCATCCCTCTTAATCAATCTGCCTTCCTAAAAAACATAAGTATTCAAGATGCATTCTTGATGGTAAATGAAACGATTCACCTTTGCCACAAAAATAAATCCCCCCTTCTAGCCATCAAACTTGACTTTGAAAAAGCCTTTGACTTTGTTAATTGGAAATGCCTTTTAAAAACTCTTAAGGGTTTTGGTTTTCCTGACATTTGGGTTTCTTGGATCCATACTTGTATATCAACAAACCATTTCTCCACTATCATTAATGGTGTTCCTTTTGGTTATTTCCATAACTCAAATGGACTTAGATAAGGGGACCCTCTCTCTCCTTATCTTTTCATCATCCTGACTACTATCCTCTCCCGCATGATCCAGCTGGGCAAACAAAATGGTCTTATCTCCTCTCTTGATGTTTGTAAAGAGAATATCATTCAATTTGCAGATGATACCATTATCTTCTCCTCCCCAGATGAGTCCTCCCTTCAAAATATCTTTAGGATCATTGGCATCTTTTCATATATTTCTGGGCTAAAATGAATATTCATAAATCATCCATCTTTGGGGTAAACATAAATCAATCGACTTTGGAGCACTTTAGAAACTTCCTAAAATGCAAGACTGGAGAATTCCCTGTCAAATATCTGGGACTACCCACCACTCCTTACAACATTACAAATGCTATATGGACTCCCATCATATCAAAAATAAACACGAAACTCACAAACTAGACAAACAACTTCCTTAACCTTTTGGGTAGGCTTACCCTTTTAAACAATGTCATCACTCCAATTACAACCCACTTCTTGAGCTGCATTCCCCTGCCCTCAAAAACAAAATCCATTTTAGACAAAATCAGGAGAAATTTTCTGTGGAACAACTTCCACAAACTGGACAAATCAGGGAAACATTACCATCTCATAAATTGGAAAACCATACAAGCTCCTCTTGAACAAGGTGGTTGGGGAATCATCAACATTGAAACACACTCTCTCTGCCTTATTGCCAAAATCATTGATAGTCTGCTTCAAAACAAGCAAAAAATCTGGACCAATCTCATTAAATACAAATATTATCAAGGCTCCCCACCCTGGCACCAAACCCCTCAGAAAACAGCCTCCCCACTTTGGAAATTCATCAATAAAAGCATCCATACGATAACACAAATCATAAACTTCCACCTCATTCACACAAAAACATCTCCTTTTGGTTTGACCCATGGTTTGAAAACAACTCTATCATAAATCTCAGACCAAATTGGATTATTCCAAATAAACTCCTCAACATAAAGATTGACAAAGATCTACCGCTCATCACCAGCAATAGATCGAATTCCCTTAAAAGATGTATTCTTTCTCAGATCAGTCAAAATGAATTCAGACATCTAACTCTATCCATGGAAAATAACACCTCAAATACTATCACTTGGAAATGGGGCAGAAACTCGGTTAAACTTGCCTACACCTTCCTCTCCTACAGAGGTCTCTCCCCATCTTCATCAAAGATATGGAAATAGAAATGGCCTCAAAAATACAAAACATTCCTTTGGCTTCTGCTACACAACAAGCTCCTCTCAGGAGAAAACATCACCAAAAAGGGTTTCATTGGCCCATTTAGATGTGCATTTTGTGAAAAAAATAGTGACTCGGTTGACCACATCTTCTTTAAGTGCATTTTTTCCAAAAATATATTCTCACATTTTATAAGAAACTGTCTTCCTGACCTCAAGGAAGCCACTTTTCCCTTACAAACAACACCAAATAGACTTTACAAGAATTCCAAAAGCAATGATCTATTCACCACAATCAGTTGGAATCTATGGAAAGAAAGAAACAACAAAATTTTCAACAACAAGAAAAACTTGGCCAAAAATATTATATCTCAAATAGATGTCGATCTTTACATCCTAACAAAATGCAGGTAACCAAGCAGATGGAGGTCAGGATGACTCCAAGGAAGGAGAATCTGAAGATGCTTTTCTATGTGACCTCAAAGCCATGGTTGATGATGAAACTGGTATCAGTTTGGTTCAGCAACAACTATGATTCCTCTTTCAGGCGAATGTCTTTATTATCAAACTTGGGTTCATCATATTCATAACACCTAGAGGCTTGTTATGGGGTGCCTCCCCCTTATTATCAGAACATTGCTTCATCTGCTAGCTTTTTTCAGTTTTTAACTATGTTGCTTATCCAAACATTCTGTAAGTTTTTCACATAAGCAGGTTTTGCTTGCTTGATGTGCTATCAATATATGACTTTACCTTTCCTCAAAAAAAAATTATGTGTCTCGAATTGTCTAATTCCTTCCCCTCAGGATCTAGATAATAAATAGTTAACATCTCAGGGACAACAACCAATAACTCCCAATGCTTACCACTAGAGATAAGAAAGTTAAAAATATAAAACTCAAAATCCACAATAAAATGTAATTTTCTTAAGTCCAAATTATAAGCAAAGTAAACTTACTCAACATTGAAAGGGGCTATTATCACACTCTTCTTTGCTTTACCAAAATATTTAAAAGTGATAAAGCAATTAAGGCAACTGATGAAGGTTCTTTATGTACATGAATGATCAAGGATGGAATTAGAAATCCCACATGGGTAAGTGAAAATTCTGTACAGACCCTATGTAAGTGTCTGCAAACATATATTACGTCTGCATTAATATATAAGAAAATAGATCACCATATACATATATAAATAAGATCTCACCATATCCATAGTTCTATCATAGGTGTATTCATCCAATCATAACTAAACAACTCTAAAATATCTTGTATGAATATATTATTATCGTATGATTGGCCTACAACATCCTTCTTAATAGAAACAACCAATGGACAATTTTTGGGATGTTTGCCTATCCATATTTCCATACCCCTGCATTGAGGACCTATCGAGTCGTATAGGTCCTTTGCAAGCCAACTAGGTACTTTAGGGGGAGGTGGAGGAGGACGAGGATGAGCTATAGTGGGTTTCTTCCCTTTGTCATGTATATATAATTTCATATCAATTGTCATGTATATAGATATATACAAATTAACATAATGTAAATTTACCATACATGATCAATATAGATGACATCCATTTTGGGCCACAAGACCACTCCGCCTTCTGCTTCACCAAGCATGTCAGCATCTGGGTGGGCATATGGCAATGGATGCTGCCTCCAAGAAGTGAACACAAGCCTCAGGCTCAGACGAACTACACCATCGGGTACTGGAGTGTCATGAATTGTGTGCCCTGGAAGGCGTGGGTAAGCCTCGCCCTCTACAACGACGAATTCTTTCAATTTTAGACAGTATATCTTTAACCCCTACAAATTTACATAGAGTATGTTATATACATAAATAAACATATCATCTTTCAAAGACTAGCTACTATGTCACTAAAATACTTACAGTGGACATGCTATGTGGTGGGTCTATAGGATTACTCCCAACCACCTCTATAAGATCACTCCCAACCACCACTATCGTAGGGGAAGAGCGGCACACCACATGTACTGTCGAAGTGGCAGACTGAGATGCCTGGCACTTGCTCAATGCTTCATGGACTCTCTTATCAATGAACTCATCTACTCTTTTAACAACTAACTCATCTACCTATACATGGCTAAAAGAAATGCTTTTTGATTCCTGAATTCCCTTTACAATAACATTCTAAAAAAAGAATATGTTACCTCAGCTTTTCAAAGTCCCCCTTTTGGACATGTTTGTGATGTGATGGCCTAAAGAATGCTCTTAGGCCCACTCCATCCCCTACAGCCCTAACACATCTAGGATGCTCTGGGTTATCGAGAGCAACAGTCAATTCATCCCGGGTGCCCTCAGGGATGAACGGGCCTTGCTTCCTCTTCTTGTGAAGCTCCCGCTAATCATCATCAATAGAAATTGGTAAGTAAACATAACAATCATCAATACTAATTGCTCTGAGAGTTGAATTTTACCATTTTTGTAGCCGCCTCAGCAATTGCGGGGTTGGTTATATCTCCTTTTTCATTTTGCCTCCCAACTATCCACACATCATGGCGATGCAGAGGTGCGGGAGTAGTAGTAGAGGATTCAACATTCTCATATTAGGATCAGTAGGCTGCTGAATGGAAGACGTATGTAGTTTTTGGTGAAGGGCTGCATAGCCACCTGGACCCATCATGTGGTCATGCACATTCAGTGCACGCCTTGCACTTTAAGCATCACTCATGGCCTTGTTAGTAATCACATTGAATTGGTTAGTAACAATCAAGGTCAACCGTGAATAGGTGAATTCAGAAGTATGTATATTAATTAAATTGGGAGTGATGCTTAATACATTGAATTCATCAGTATTTCTCTTGGCAACAAATGCCTTCCACTCAGTCAAGTCCAGGTAGTTCCATTGCTCAAGGGCTGACTTCTTCCTCTTATCAACTTCTCATATGGATAGTTGATTGAGAGGTGTCATATAGTTCCTTAGGACCCTCCCACAACGTTGCATCACCTTTTTATGATGTAGGCTTTCATCCAGTTCAAATATACCCTACAAAATTCCATATATTTAATAGAGTATTCTAAAAAATAGAATTGTAAATAATTTTAAAAATAGGATTGCAAATGATAATATCTCACACATAATTATTTCCATACTAAGTCTCTCTTCCCTTTAGGAACAATATGCCAAGATTCTGCATTTACACTACAATGGCTACGAGTAAGAACCCCAAGATATGAAATAAACTAGCTGCGGTTCTTTCCAACTGGATTTCCTGCAAGATCAAAATCCACAATCAATTTTGGTCCATTGCCCCTTTGTTGTAGTAACTTGTTCATCATAGCGATGCCCCAGATTTTTTCAATTTTTTTGCTGCTCATCAAGTGACACAAGGTTTTCAGGGGGTACATCCTCAACCTAAAAATTGACAAAAAAACATATAGGATATAAATTATAAATGGACATAAATATAGCTAGATATAAGATATATTGTAAAACTTACATTGTGAGGCAGCACCTCACCTTCATGGTAATCATCATCACGATCATCATACTCATGGTTAGCCATCTGAAAGTGTCATATAAAAAACAATCAAATATTTAACATAACTAGAAATTAATATAACATTGTAAAGTTCACATCAATCTAACATTCAAAAAAATAAAACATTAAAAAAATAAAAACATGCCTCTAATATTGAGATCTTTTATCAATTAGCATTCCTTTGGCGTGATCTCCGTGCACATATAAGTCATCGTTAGCTTTAATATTTGGTGTTGGAAACCCAACTGAGAATGGACTCAAGGCATCATATTTTTCATAGTAGTCTTCTTCATCGATAGGATCTTCAATGAACTATCTTTTACCATGAAGAACAACCAGCCATTTTTGATTTCAAGGATCATCGATATAAAATACTTGTTTCACCTATGATGCCAATATGAATGGTTCACCCTTCTCGCCAATCTTTTCAAAATTCACTAATGTGAAATCCAATTCATCAACTATAACTCGTTTGGTGTTATCAACCCAATTATACTTAAAGAGTGAAATTATGAAATCTACGTAGTCAAACTCCCATATGTCTTCAATGACATTGTGATATGACATTTTAGCTTCACGTGGACTCTTATCTTTCACACTAGAAAAAAACAATGAAGATGCTTGAAGGGTGACCCCATTATTTTGGATGACACTCTTATCATCTTGACGCTTTGTGTAATATGATAACCCATTTATGTCAAACCCTTCATAAGACATAACATTCATTTTTTGTTTAAAGGCGGGGCATTTGATATTTTCAGCAATATTATTTGGTGTTTGAGATAGTTGATGTAAGACTTTATCTTCAAACCACTTAATAAATGTCTTGTTACTCTAGCAAGCCACATTGAATTGGCTTGAGGATATTGTTTCTTGATGAAATTGGTATGTTCCATGGTGATTGCAAACTTTACATGCTTCGACAGTATAGATCGAATTACCACAGGCAATATTTGTTGCATTAGAGTGTGACAATCATGAGATTTAAGACCTATCAGGTTTAGATCTTTCATTGATACCAATCTACGGATGTTGGAAGAGTAACCTTGTGGTACCTTAACATTAACCAAGAACTAACAAAAAGCTTTCTACTCCTTTATAGACATCATATAACAAGCAGGAGGTAAATATGTTCTCCGGTCAGTACCAACTACTTTTGGTAATTTTGTCCTTATTCTCATTTCACGTAGGTCCATTCTAGATTTGATCCCATGTTTAGTCTTACCTGGTATATTCAACAGAGTACCAATGACGCTATCACAGACATTTTTCTCAACATGCATGACATTGATACAATGTCTAACTGCCAAAGAACTCTAATAAGGAAGAACCCAAAATATTGACTTCTTCTTGAATAAAGATTTGTCACTTTGTGTGGGCATGGTACATTGTGATCTCTTACCAAATTCATTGACAAAGTCTTTTACCCTTTTATAAACAACCTCCCATGGTATATGTTTAGACGCACTCTGTTGCTCATTCCATCCATTAAACACTTTGCACAACCTTTAGTACGGATATAATTTTGGAAGAAACCTTCGATGACCAAGATATACAGTCTTGCCATCATGTTTTATTCATATTGAATCAGTGTTATCTTCACATATAGGACATTCTTTGGATCCTTTTACACTGTATCCAGACAAATTCCACATGTTGGAAAGTCATTAATAGTGCAAAACAACTTAGCATGCAAACAAAATGTCTCTCTACGTGAAGCATCATAGGTCATCACACCTTCACCCCAGAGTTTCTTTAAGTCATCAATCAAAGGTTCAAGATAAATTTAATATCATTTCTAGATTTTCTAGGGCTTGATATCAACAACGACAACATAACATACTTATTTTTCATACACAACCAGGGAGGAAGATTGTATATAACAAGCATAACAGGCCAAGTGTTATGTTGGCTTCTCAATGTCCCGTATGGATTCATCCCATCGGTACAAAGCCCAAGTCTTTGATTCCTGACTTCTTCAACAAATTTAGGGTACAATAAATCAATCTTATTCCACTATAGGGAATTAGACGCATGTCGTAAGATCCCATCATTATTTTTCTTAACCTCTGCATGACACCTCAAATTCTTCGCATCTATCAGATTGACAAACAAGCGTTGAAACCGTGGTATTATAGGTAGATACCACATCACCTTCGCAGGAGAACCAATTTTTGACTTCCCAGAAATCCTCATTTTATACCTTGACACCCCACATTTTGGACAATCTTTCAAATCCACATGATCCTTTTGAAATAATACACAATCATTCGAGCATGCATGTATCTTCTTAGCCTCCATTATCATTGGGCATAATAATTTCTTTAACTCATATGTTGATATTGCAAGCTCGTTTCCTTCAAGAAGAATTTCTTTCAACAAAGACAACAATGATGTGAAGCTTTTGTCGCTCCATCTATTGTTAGCCTTCAAATTATACAATCTCAACACAACACTAAGCTTTGTAAACTTAGTACAACTTGTGTATAACTATCTCTCAACATCATGCACAATGTTCCTAAATATGGAAGGTGGATCGGTCTGCTCTACCCCACAACTATCTAGCATCTCATCAATGATGTCCATTGGAACCGGTTCATTCACATCTACATCATCGGCCGCAATTTCTTCTTCCACACAAGCCCTGCTATCGACATCTACTGATTTCGGGTTTGAAATCTATCCATGCCAGTACCATTCTATATAGCCTTGTACAATCTCATTGCACATGATTTCATCACCAATGCTGACTTTCAAGTTGTTACCGTAATGCCTACATGGACTATAGAACCTATCTCTAGGTTGTTTCCTATGTTTCTCCACAAATCTAATAAACTGATCAAGACCAGTAATAAACTCTGGGGTGCAACGATTTTGAATGGACATTCATGATCTATCCATTCTATGATCAAAGAGAAAACAAGTATATAGAGGGTTTAGGGATTACATATTAAGTTAAGGATTTACAGATAGATTAGGATTTATTGTTTTAGATTTAGGGATAAATATTTAAAGATTAGGGTTTAGTGTTAAAAGATTAGGGTTTAGGGTTAAAAGATTAGGGTTTAGGGTCTTATAATTAATGTGTGTACCACCTATCCCATTATTGAACACCTAATATCACTAGTAAGTGTATAATGTATATTCGGGTTTCAAGAAAATTTCAGTAGCATTTCCCCTCAGTGTTCCAAGTACATCTATGTACATGGGAAAATGCACACCAACATATGTACTTAGAGAACAAATGGGGAAGTGTTCACGAAACATCATGAAAACTGAAAATACATTATATACTTACATCCTAAGTGAGATTAAGTGTTCAAGAACAGTCCCAAACTGGGGGCTATCCAAGATTTACTCCTAATGAGTAAATCTCGGATGCATTTCTAGGCCAAAGAAATACATGTATGTTGTCATTCCTATACCTAAGATCCTAGTTTCATCGTTCATATCCTAGGTTTTATGTAACATCATTTAATTCAATTCATTCTTCTATTTGGATTAGTTATTCAAGAGAGAAAGCAAAAAAAAAATTTGGATAAGTTAATATATTACTAATCAAAGAAAAGTATCAGTGAGCCTATACTGTACAGAGGGAGGTTAACTACAAAACCCCAATGTAGTCAAACAACAAGGTCAAGACCAGGGGACATTAACTACAAAAAACCCCACTATAATCTGACAACTTGGTCAAGACCCTTATAAATATGGGGTCTGACCTTACAAACCATGGCTATCCTCTCATTGAGATTGTCAAAACAAGCCACTCTATCAACCTCCTCACCCCCATGAAGTCTTCTATTCCTTTCCTACCAGATGAGATAGATGATGGCGGCCATCCCCGTTCCCCCAAATGCCAACATGTTCTTGTTCCTGGTAGTTAGGGACATGATCCAAGAAACCCCTTCGGCCAACAAAAGAGGAAGCAACCCTCCCCACCCGCATTTCAAGGACCAATGAGTCCAAACATATCTGGAGAAAGAACAAGAGAAGAAAAGATGACCATGTGATTCCTCCTCGGACTTGCAGAGAAGGCAGAGGGGGTTCACCTCCATCCCCCAAAATCACTCTATACAAGCAACAACTCCACTTAGGCGAATGGAGCCTGTTCCAGAGCAGCTTTGCCCACGGTACCTCAGGTCCAAGATACTTGAGAATCCAAGGTTTCTCTGCTATTCTCATACACACAACATTTTCATCAAATAGGTACTTGCTCCTCACTTTTGGCCATCCCTATTTCATTCTCCGCTAGGTAAGAGAGCACCCATATTCTCCTTCAACACTCTCCAGGTTGCCGTACCACCGCTTCATCCACCTGGACCAAATGGATTCAGTATCCATCAAAAGCCTATCAATTCTTTTAAGTGTAGAGCCTTGATATGAGTTGAATTACATCAACAACATCTGCTAATCCGAATCATACCCTAGTCAAGGTACCATATTCGATAACATTGATTTCAACATCTCCAATGTACATGCATGTTTAGGGGTGAGCAGAATTTGGTTAATAACCAATTAACCGAATAGTTAATTCTGAATGGTTAATTTTATTGGGTCAATTTGGTTAATTCGGTTAATTAATTTTGGTTAATCGGTTAAATGGTTAATTTGACGGTTAAAGATATTTTTGGTTTGGTTAACCGAATAGTCAGAATTTATTCATAAATAATATCCTACGCATGCATATATACATATATAGTTGTACTTTTATTTGAAAATACTTCCCCATATATATAGTAATCAAGTTTTTACGAGCCATACAAAATTAAATTTACAAAAATACTACATAATATAACAATTATCTCAAATTCTATGAGTATTTCAAATAATATTATTACACGAGTGTTATTTGGTTAACCAAATTAACCGACCGAATTAACCATTAACCGATTGGAAAATAACCAAATTAACTGACTCAATTTGGTTAGGTTAATGGTTAAAATTTCAAACCACAAATTAACTGTTTAACCGAACCGAATTAACTGTAACCGACTGAATTAACCGAATGCTCACCCCTATGCATGTTCATCATCATGGAATAAATTATTCATGACCTTGGGAGGGAGAGATGACCTAAGGTAAACTAGAAGTTACAGTTAACAAACTAGAAGGTAAATTACACTAACTAAGATATAGAAATCCTATTTATATAATATTAATCAATGCAACAGAAATAAATAACTAACCATAAAAAAGTGATTCACTTTCAGTAAGGTAACTACAATATTAGCCTGCTGTATCAGGGATATGCAACCTTAACCGTGTTTAAGGGCCATATTCATGAACATACATCTAACAATTAAGCTATGAAATAAAACAACAAGGAGTAATGTAGATTATGAATCACATCCTATTAGTTGGTCGTGACATGGTGTAAGAAAGTCTCTTACCTAGTAGTAGGGGAAGCAGTATGTGCCTAATCTCACTAGTAGAAGCTCCAACCCAAGCTCACTAGGTCCGACATCCTCAAGGTCCAAGGTCAGCCGATAGTAGGGGAAGCAGACACGGTAGAAGTAGGGAAGTAGGCGACAGATAGCTCAGGAACCCAAGATCCAGCATCCTCCCAGAGCGAGCGGCAGCGGCGACGCAACTCCAGTTGGCAGAGAGTAGCTCTTCAGTAGCAGTGACGACGAGGAAGCCCAACAGCAGCAGTGACAATGAGTAGCTCCTCAGCTCCACCGTCTAGGAAGAGTGGAGGTCCCAACGACAGCGACAAGGCGAGTGGAAGAAGACCAACGATAGTGGCGGCGGCGACAAGATGGGAGGAAAACCAACGGAATCGCCAGAATTGCCAAATACATAGTGGAACTATGATAAAACAGAGAATGGGAAAGAGTCTGTTTCACGCAAGTGCTATTAAGGTTTCCATAGTCATTGTTTGTTTTAAAAAACCGACAACTAAGTGTGTTTTAGTCGTCAGTTCCTAGTGATAACAATCGACGTCCATTTACATATTTGAAATAAAAAAATTGGTCTGGTGTTAGGACCATAGTTTTCAGTTATGGAACAAAAGTCGATGATGAAGGATCAAATAGGGAGGAAATATTTTCGCGGGGAACAAGGAGCGAAAACAACTAGTCGTAGATTGTTAGTAAAAAACCAATGCCATAGGCCCATCCACATAAAAAAATTGTCTCGCGAAGGGTGATTAGTCATCAGTTATATTACAGAGCTGACGACTAATGAGCAGATAATTTTTTCTGTGGGGACATGGCGTGAAACTTTTTTCGTCAATTTTAGCAAAAACCGATGTCGTTCTAAAAATTTTAGAGGCAATTATTTTCCCCTAGAATATTTTATTTCATAGGTAACTTTAGACATCAGTTTCCATGACAGTAAACTGACGTTAAGTAAAAACAATACCCGTGTCTTTTTCTTAATCAACATGACTTCACATATGGTGACAGTTGTTGTATAGAACCGATGTCATTGTGGCTTAACATCGGTGTATTTTGTGTAACCGATGCCATAAAATATGATGTTATAGGTCATTTCTGTACTAGTTTGGAGAGGATGAAATAGGCATATATGATGATTGCTTGTAATCTTGCTAAGAGTATACTCTGGGTGTGAGTATTGCATATTGACGAGAGACCTTAGATGGTGAAACCTAGTCCAAGTTCTCATTCATACTTGATATACCACTCTTTGCTTTTACTTGTCTTATTTTACTTCTTATTTTATTTTTACTCATTTTACTTCACTTGTTTGATTGGAGCAACATCGTTCTCTAAGGAACACATAAATCTTATCTCACTTTTTGGTTGGTGTAACTAAATTAAGATTCTATGCTCTTAACACATACCACTCCTTGTCCCTATGGATACTTTGATTTACTACATTAGACCCAGTATAATGATTGCGGGCGTCTGAGTATCGGGTTGTAAATGTAAGAGTTTGACTACTCTAGATCCACTCCTTTTTGGACATGTGATTTAGGCCGGTCAGTGCCCCTTGAAGATAATGCAAATGTATCCTTCTGCTCTATGTTGTGAATGCTTTACAAGTAAGGATTTTCACATCTCTTTATCGATGCTTGGAACTATATCATACACTAAAAAAATGAGGTTGTCTTGTACTAAAACATGTGGTTGTCGTACAGCCGCGTCTTAGAATTAGTGATGTTTTGGAAAACAAATGGGTCATGGAGTGCAAGAGCCCAAATGCAACTTATTTTGCATGAAGGGATTATTGAGGTTGTATAAGGATTTGAGATTCATCAAGAGGGCTGAGACCAACCCATCTGGTATCCCAAAGAGGATGTCTTGTTTACCTTTAAGAATGCATAAAAGTATTGAGACATAGTATTTTTTTGGTCAATGCCTCCCATGGATCCATTGAGTTTTTCTATTCATACACCCAATTAGAGTTTCCACCTTTTCCTGGAAACTCACAATGATAGACATCTTGAGAGATGACAAAATAAGATGTTATAAAATTTATCTCATGTCAAAATGTAAATGTTGACATTTGGGTGATATTAAGTCTAGATATCATCTCGTCTTCAAGGAAGAGGTTGCAAGGGGGCATGTGATGAATAATGGGAGATACTAAACATGGATGTCTTCGTGCCTAGCAATTTGGGTGATGTCTGATAGACATACTTGGATATGTTTTACTAGAGATACCATCCCCTTGATTGCCCTTGGGTTATCTTGGTCAAGAGATGTGCTTGTGGATACACGGACGATTGTGGAATTTGGCATAAAGAGGAACACATCTTTCGAGTGATAGTGAGGGCCTTGTGGTGGGTGGCTTATCATGGTTTGAGAGTGATTTGGAAGGCTTGAATCCTCTCCACTGGAAATATAAGGGACATTTTATTGTGTGATTTCAAAACATTTTTTGTATAAAGTTGAGAATGACCTTATAGTTTGTGCATATGAAGGCCAACATAATGGCTTACAGATTAGCGTAGAATGAGGCAGGCCTCTTTAAAGATGTATTACTTCTCACTACTAGAGTTTACTATTTATAGAGCCGGGACCTATCTTATCTCAGGAAAATCAGTCACACATGATACATAGAGATATACTTATAGAGCAAAACAAGGAGTATTGGAAGTGTATACAGTCCGGAGTACAAGTCCATCTGTGAGTCGTCCGATTTTTAAGAGTCCAGAACTGCAGCTCCGTTATTGTGCGCTATTTTATGGCCCAATGATAAGAAATGAATAGAATCCCCCGAAATTATCACCGTCTATCATAACAACAACTGTAGAGAGCTCAGGCCCAAGAGCTGAACCGTCAAAATGTCAAATCTTTCACCCAAACCCGATCCAGTAACCGACACGAACTTGCGCGTACTCGTATGAGCTCAGCAAAGGGGTCAAGGTCAGGAATCCGCCACACCGCACCCCTCAGAAGGCCCACAACCAAGCGACGTGGCCCTTCCCTCATCCAGCCATTCCCTCCCCTTCACGAGAGAACAAATAACCGCGCCAAAAGCCCAACGGCCGCCAAAACCCCTGCACCACCTCCCTTCCTCTACCCGATGGCCCCCGCCGTGCTTCCGGGAGCGGTTGCCGCTCCCGCCGTCCACCAGGGCCGAATACGCGTGCTTCAGGAAGGCACGCCGTCCGTTTCCCCCGCCACTGGCCCCGTCGTATATTGGATGTTCCGCGACCAGCGCGCACGCGACAACTGGGCGCTGATCCACGCTGCGGACATCGCGGCCCGCCGCGGCGCTCCCCTGGCCGTCGCGTTCAATCTCTTCCCTCGATTCCTCGGCGCTCACGCGCGACAGCTCGGGTTCATGCTTCGAGGGCTCCGGCGGCTCGAGTCGACGCTTCTCGCGCTAGGCATCCCCTTCTTCCTATTCCGTGTAAGCCCTCTATCCCCACCCAAATTCCCTTCCTCTATGTGGTTTCTCCCAACGACTGGTGGGAACATTACAGGGCGAGGCCGTGGAGACAGTGCCGCGGTTCGTGCGGGAATGCGGAGCGGCGGTGCTGGTGACGGACTTCTCGCCGCTACGAGAACCCAGGGGGTGGAAGCAGGAGATCTGCGCGGCCCTGAAGGAGTCAGCCGTTGATGTGCACGAGGTCGACGCCCATAACGTCGTTCCCCTCTGGGAAGCTTCCCCGAAACTCGAGTATGGCGCCAGGACCCTCCGCAGCAAGATCAACCGCCTCTTGCCTGATTACCTCGTCGAGTTCCCACAACTCACGGCGCCCACCGCCGCCTGGACCGGACCCACGCCACTTGCAATCGACTGGGATGGTCTCATTGAGGAGGTCCTTAGGTTTGTTTGCTGTACATTTCATACAGACAGCATTTGCCCGTGGATGTTATATTGCTCGTGATACAAGGTGTTTTTTTTCTCTCTCTCTGGTTCATTGGCTGGCAGGGATGCAGCGGGCGTCCCGGAGGTTGAGTGGTGCGAGCCAGGAGAGGTGGCGGCGATGGAGATGCTGATGGGAGAGAAAGACGGATTCCTCACCAAGAGAATCAAGAGCTATGCCACTGACAGGAATAACCCCATTAAGCACAAGGCGTTGTCTTGCCTTTCGCCTTATCTGCACTTTGGGCACATTTCCGCACAGCGCTGCGCTCTGGAGGCCCGAGCCTTTAAGAAGTCTCACCCACAGGTATGTGTTCAGCCATCTTGGAAAAAATGTTCTCTGGCTTCTCTTCCCCTGTTTTCTGCTTTTGCCAGTGATAACAGGTTTTGACACCAAGTTTGTGTAGGCAGTGGATGCGTTCTTGGAAGAGCTGGTCGTGAGGAGGGAGCTGGCTGATAACTTCTGCTACTACCAGCCTCACTACGACTCTGTGCAAGGCGCTTGGGATTGGGCTCGCAAGACTTTGATGGACCATGTATCTGACAAGAGAGAGCATGTATACTCGTGAGAAACAAACCAATTTTTCCATTTTGGCTCGCAAAATTTTCAGTTTTGAGTTTCTTACATTGGTGATCTGAATTATAATCTGTTTTCTTTTTCTTTTTCTAGGAAGGAAGAGCTCGAGATTGCCAAGACAGCGGACCCGGTATGCTAGTGCTTTTTATAATATATATTTTCCTTCTTTTCCATGAATCAAGCATCTTGACTATGCTTAACTTCAAGTTTTAGTTCTACCTTCTGTCGTTCTGTCTAACTACTTTATTCATCATAATTCAGCTGTGGAATGCAGCTCAACTGGAGATGGTTCATCATGGTAAAATGCATGGGTTCATGAGGTGGGTAGATTGCTATTGCTCTTTAAGTTTCAACAGCACTCTTCTACTTCCATGTGGCCACTTTTTCTTTGCAACGAAAATTAACCAACTGAGAGTTGAAATTGCAAAAGTGGGACCACTGGTCTCAGAGAATCCGTTACTTACCTGAGCTAGGCGAAATTTGCTTAATCGGAAGTGCATTTGAAATTTCTACCTTCCCACTTATCTGAAATGTCACAATAAATCCGATTACAAAACACTGATAAATTATATATGTTCGTTCTGTAAATTGGTGTTATTTAGTCATTGGAAGTAACTCGATGATTATACTCTTGTATGATGCAGTTTTCTCATACAATGCTAATATATTCTGCAGAATGTACTGGGCCAAAAAAATTCTTGAATGGACCAGCGGACCTATAGAAGCACTTGCAATAGCAATATATTTAAATGATAAGGTACTGCAGTTTTTCAATGGTGAAGTAGCTAATGATTTGGATCATTGCTAACTTATATCATAATCAAATGATATATATGACTGTCCTGCTGCAGTATGAACTGGATGGCAGGGATCCAAGTGGTTATGTAGGCTGTATGTGGTCCATATGTGGTGTACATGATCAGGTTAGTATAATCAGTTGCAATTGCAGTAATTATTTTCAAATCAAATGAATGTCTTATTATTTAATTGATTGCTCATCAAATTGGATAGTAGTTAAAACTCGATGATAATCTTATTTAATGTCTGTTTCCTTGCAGGGGTGGCAGGAGCGGCCAGTATTTGGGAAGATACGTTATATGAACTATGCGGGCTGCAAAAGGAAATTTGATGTCGATGGCTACATAAGCTATGTGAAGAAACTGGTTGGTGAAACCAAGAAAAGAAAGATGGAGAGCTTGTTGGACGAATCAAGGAAACCTAAATTGCAACAATTGGCATCTACAACGAGATAAACATAGATTTAAATCGTAGGTTAGGATAGCTTAGGATGCATGATTTGTGCATTCATTCACCTTAAGAATTAACCTTATGGATTTTAGTGGACACCTGGTATATCCTGTTTAACGGATAGCTAGATGCCATGCACAAGACTGCATGATATGAAGAGTTGGTTTTCATATGTTGTTGTTTCTGAACCAGTAAAAGCTCCAGAAATTGCAAAAGATAACTGCCTTGGGAGAAAAAGAAAAGTATAACGGTTGATTTTCGTTTTGAGGACCTTCTTTCTGCCTTTTGGATGATTAACCCATTTCTTATATTGATCACCATACTACAGTTTATGTCAACTTTTCTTATTTATGTTTGTTCTCCAACATAGTTAACATTGACCATATGTAGTTGTCCCTCTTAAATGTAAGGAAGGAGCCAACGAAAAGGTTGTACTAGCACTAGGTATATCTAACAAATTTCACACCATATCCCTTCTTAAGCTTCATAGTCACGCTTCATACTTGGCTTGTATTATATCAATTTCTAGTCCAACGCCTAACCAAAATATAGCTTCCCATATTGAGGCAAGCTTTTTTATTCAACAATTAACTTCGACTAATTTGATAATTAGTAACATGATGATCATCACGGGGAAAGGAAATATATCATTACTAATATGTATATATAAAAGAGATTTCACAATATTGCACTTCATGTGCAATGATGATAAAAATATGAAAAGACGAAAATCCAACTAAATTGACTCCTCAAATCCCAGCTGAAAATTAAGCTATAAATATGCTACTTGATTGCAATTTTGATAGATGTCTTGCATGTCAATATGCCTGACAAAAAAGTTATTTACTTTTGAGATAAAGAGTTCATCATTTGTCTGCATACTTGTATATCATAATATTTTTTTTTCTTTTATCTTCCTTGAGGCTACCATTGGTAGAGGAAATGAGAGCTAGGAGGAAAGCTCACCAGGTTTGGATAAACAAAATTATGGAAAAGAAAGGGGGTGAAGGGAAAGGAAGGGTACATATCCATGTAAATTCATCCCTACTTCTTTCCCTCATTTAATTAAGGAGGGGAGGAGGGGGTGGGAATGATAGCATATTTTGTATTCATTGCTTTGCTTTTTATATCATTTTCTTCCTTCCCTTTCTTATCCTAAATGAGTACATTGTCAATAATATGTTCTCCTTTGTACAATGTTTGTTTTCATGCGTGTTAAGTATAATGTTAGAATGTTAGCAATGATCCTAAATATCAACTTCCAATAATGTTTCTGAATACATTGGTTCCATGTGTGTGTATACTCCACATTTGTGCCATGAATAAGGAGTGACTACAATTTTTTTAGTTGATGCCTTTGATTACTCACAATCTCAATAATAATGGACTCCCCATGCCATAGATATACCTTTTGGATGATATGGGGAATTGTTGACGTTAAGTTTGTATCAACTTGGAGAGTGTGAAAGCATAGTTGAATGATTTCTCAAGCACTTGTAATAGCGACAAATTTCCTTGCTTAGGTGATTACAAAGTATTGGTTTGGTTCAGAATAAAAATGTCTTCTTCTATAGTTAGAGTATTATTGTAATTAGAAGACACAAGACCTTCAAAACTAGCATAGGTTGTATTGTTTATTTGAATAAAACCTATATGTAGTATTTTGAGTAAGTTGGCCACAAATTATGTTGATCATTATTAATGACTCATACTAACCACTACAAATCAGTGTAACAACCATCATGGTCATAATGTTTGTTAACTTGACTTATACAACTAGGTGGCACATACAACTAGGTTGATTTAATGTGCTCGAGTTGAAAAGATGAATATGATTGTGATGTAAGAATTGTGGAATCCAATAAAAATAAACATTCCCTCAATATCAAATTAAAGGGAGTGTTTAATCGAAAGATAAAAGAGATGCAATGACACATTAGTATTTCATATTTGAATTGTATAACCAAAGTTGATTTGAAATAAGTTTTCCTAAAGAAGATTGCTTAATCAATATATTTGAGTGATTATTTGGATTTTACAATAAAGAACTTTCTCATAAATGCATGTTTTTGTTCCTATTATGAGCTACTCACAAGATTTGTGGGTCGTAACACTTAGTCTAATGGATCCCATGTAGACTAGATTTTGAAGTTGCTTCTTCAGCTAGGCTAGCCTAACATGTGCCCTTTGGTGTGGAGAATTGGAGATGGATGGTATTACTAGTTACATCGAATTTGACTTCTATATCAGGAGGAAAAAGAAGTTGTAGACTATGTCTATTCTATCTTCTAGGGTTCTGGATCGACTAATACAACTACGAGGATAGTCCAACGTTCTATAATAATTGAGTTATTTAGCTTTCATGGCATCGATGAATACTTTGTTACACTTCATCTAAACAATGGCATTGATATGTTCTCTAGCATGGTGGGTGATGTGAGCCTTCTTTGCACTAAAACTGCTTGGTGTAAAGAGAAATTCTTATTGTGTTTTGAGAAACATACAAAGAGTCATGTATATAGACTCGTCTTAAGGTACGATGTATCAGAGACACAACATAATATAAAACAAATCAATTCTAATGGGACTAAGTAGAGTCTGCCCATTGAGCTATTTTAAAGATAATAACTCACATAAAACTACCACCAACACCACCCCTCAAGCTAGAGAGTACACATCATTTATTCCCAGCTTGCTACACATATAGGAGAAGAATGAAGATGAAAGTTGGTTGGTGAAGATATCAACAATCTATGCTCCAGTCTTTACATATGGTTTAATGATATTTTTAGCATGAATTCAATCTCTCTTGAAGTGTTAGTCATCCTTAGTGTTCTTGGTATGTTTATTAAAAACTAGATTATTAGCTATATGAATATCTGCATGATTGTCATATTTGAGAGTTGTTGGGAATGAAAGAGGGATACCTAGTTCTTGAAGAATGGATGTTACCCATTGAAGTTCACAAGAAGCATGTGTTATGGTATGATCTTCTGCCTCAGTTCTAGAACGAGCCACAACAAACAGCTTCTTACTTTGCCAACTGATGGGATGGTCCCTCAATAGAACACAAAAGCCTAATATGGATCTCTTATCATTCACATATATGTCCCAAACGATATCAACATAGCAAGTTGAAGAGATATTTGAAGGTGGTTTCTTGTAAAGAAGACCTCGGTCATGTACATTTTTCATATACCCTAGAATGCATTGTACCCAACTGTAGTGGCATATGAGGGGTTTGATCATGTTTTAAATAAAAACATTAACAACAAATGATATGTCTAGTCGGTAATCGCTAGATAAATAATTTTTCCGGACGTGCATCTACATGGCTTTGAGATGAAAATGACTCCCCCTCAAATAGAATTTTGTTGTGATAGTCCATAGGAAAAGAAACATGTCTATAATAAAGCATATTAAAATATCTAAAGAGGTCGAGGGAATACTTTTGCTGAGATAAATAAGTGCCATGATGAGCATAGCATTTTCAATTCCTAAGAAGTAGTGAAGTTGTCCCAAATCCTTTGTATGAAAGTGTAGTTGGAGTGCCTACTTCAATGCTAAAATCGAAGGGGCATCGCTACCAGTGATAATGATATCACCAACATAGACGGAAAGGATAATAGTTTAAGCTTGTGATACAGAAAAGAAGAGGTTGTGATCAGTGAAAGATATGGTAAAACCCATGTTAACAAAAATTCTACTAAGTCTTGTAAACTAGGTCCTCAGTGATTTCTTGAGGCCATACAAAGAGTGTTTGAAATGACATGCTCTTCGTGAAAACTGTTGGTATGGTATGCCCAGAGTGCCAATCATGTGATGATTGTGATGGAATATTAGATAAAGGATTTGATTAATAATAAAGGAAATCTTTCATTCATTATGTTTCACTCAGTTATGAGATAATGAGGAAACATGATGAATTTCTAAAGAATGACAATACTCAATGACATATGTCTTCAAGTACACGACTTGAACAATTGAGGTCATAGAAATGCTAAGAGTATGTACATTCTTGTTATGTCCCAGGTCAGTTGCTCTGTGGAAGGCAGATAGATATCAGTAACACTCAAGACTAGAGTGTGGGTTGGTAGATGATAGAATCTCATTAGTCATGATCTATGATATCAAACCAAGCACACAAACAATTGTTAGGAAACAATGTATCGGCCAAACCCACCTTGAGAGTGACACATGGAAACCATGATTAGGTGGTCATACTTATCTCTCATAGTGAAGGTGGTGATTGTGATTCTTAGACCTGAAGTCACTACACTCATCACATGTCATTTGGTATACTTTGACATCATCCAACGTAACCCTGAATAAGGATTGCCACAAAGGTGATGATTGGGTAGCTGTGACACATGGGGACTGACTGTGAGTGATGTAGATGGGATTTGTCTCTCCTACTGGAGTTTGATATCCTGGACACTTGATAAGCAAGATCAAGAAATGCATACGCATGCACGTGTGAATCAATATATGATATTGAGGTCACATATATCTTAGGCAGTCTGCTCTAGTTCAAGGAACACGAATTGAACATTGAGAGGATGCCATTTCCATACCTCGAGTTCATTACGGATATCAAAGACAAAGGAATTATACAATCATTATAACGCCGTACACATACTGTAGGTTGAAGTTGTTCTCCAACTTTCCATTCACTTGGATATCACTAATGTGCAACTAGGCACCACTCTTTGCTTGTGATGTCATAAACTAGTTATGGACATTCACTGCCAACGGGATATGGGACCTATAGGTCACACACATAGGAACTCATCTAGAAGAGGAGTTTATTCATGAATGATGATTAGATTGATTACTTAAGTGTTTAGGCATTCAATTCAAGCAACAAATCAACTGACTTGACTGCCAATCGATCAGTTTAAGAGTTGAGACAGCCATTTGGAGTGTCAGGTTAATTATAATTGAATTGGCTAAGTTTTTCATGAATCAGGGCACTAACTGATCAGCTCAGGTAGGATGAGATGACCGGTTCACCTAGTGAACTGATTGGATCTGGAATGCCAACTGAAGGTTCTAGTGACTTTCCCGAATTTGTGAGAAAAGTTGATCGTTTCACTTGCTCAATTCAATTGGTGTAAGGAATTAATGTTGAACATTAATTGGAAATGAATTACCAATTCATATGCGATTGGAAAACATGGCAAAATAACCAATTTATGCTATGAACCGACCGGATCCCATGTGAATCAACCGGTTCAGTTGCCAACTGACCGGTTCAGTGATTGTAGTTTGTGACAATTCATGATCTTATGATTCTTTGCACTCCCTCACAGATTGGGAACCTAAACCCTAACCCATCCTATAATAGAGGGCTGCTAGGGGCTCCCCAAGATACAACTTAATTGCCTCTGACAATTGTTTTCCTCTCTGGTTGTAGTAACTAATAGAGAGCACGAGCAAGTCCTACATGTTGACCTAAGTGTTACACATTGTCCATATTTTGATAATGACTTAATCACTCCATTAATAAGTATCTAATATGTTTGTTTAAGATTAATTTCAAGCACTAGGTACATGAAAAGGATCAAATCGCTCAAGCCCTAGCTTGGTTTATTTCAAGTCAAAAGCAATGCAAATGCGTGTTTTGGGAAAACACTCCAAATCACCTTAGATTAATTTTGTAATCATTTGTATTGATGGTATGACTTGTCACTAAGATGAGAACAAATCAGGGACACTTAATTCAAATGTTTGATCACTTAAATATCATTTTGGAAAATTCATTACAGACACTTCATAGGTCGAGTTACAAACTCAATTGATCCTTAATGGATTTTGAGAATGATATCGATCCGTCGAGTTGTCTGTCCACAGAACTTGACTAACGACCTCTCTGCCCAAAATTGATTTAAGCAGATCGGTCTAGTTACCACTATGACAAACTCGACCGATGGTTTAAATTGGTCTTTTCACATTGTGTGATCGGTCAAGTTATCTTTATTGAAACTCGACCGAATGCATTGTAAGGAAAATGCAAAAAAGGTGAATCTAACCATTGGGATGTTACAAAACTCAAAAAATATCCGCTGCAACCCTCAAAATGGCTAGAAAACGTTCACAGGTGTCCCTCACTCTAGTGGACACCCGAAGTTATACATAGGATCTTTTGGAGTTCATTCCAAGGTTGCCCATTCATGTTATTCAAGGTCCTTGCCATAGTTAAGTGCTTTTAGTCCACTTGAGCCCCTTTCTCTCTCTTGATTATACTTCAATTCATCAATATGAGTGAGACAGGTCCTATGTGAGAGAGATACCTCTTTGTATGCTTATAAAGCTCTCAAGCTTCTTCTTTCCCAACCCCTTTCTTCAAAGTTCTTGATTGGTGAAAGCTTCTCTAAGAGAAGAAGAAGAAGCAAGCTTCTTTAGCTGTAGAAGAAGGTGCTCAAGGCTTGTCTGAGTGAAGGAGGAGATCAAGCTGGAAGATCCAAGGAGCTGAGTCTGTAAAGCCTTCAAGGCCAAAGACTTGTTCCAAGAATGGGAGGTCCTTGGTGAAGGCATCCAGCTAATTGCAAGAGTGGATAAGACCTTGGTGAGGTAGAAGACTAGTTCTTGGATAGGTAAGACCTTGATTGTAAGGTTGTTGGCTCCCTTGGCCTTAAAGGAAAGTTGGGTATCCTTGTCCCATAAAAGGAAGGTCATTTGTTGTAACTCATATAGTGAATACAAGGAGTAGACACGCTTAAGAAATCCTAGAGTTTGACCTCTCTAGGTAGTGGACTGACTCTCTCCTAGTTTGGAGAGTGGAACCACTCTAAAATAACTTGTTCAATTGGTTGCTTCAATTTCTCTCATCCTTGCCATGCATGTTTAGATTGCCATCAAATTGACTATCTACAATTATGCCTAGTTGAAGTAAATTGAAGGTCTAACTTTTTTAGGGCAAGTTTTGAAGATTTATTCACGCCCTCTAGAGCCCTCTGATCCAACAAGTGGTATCAAATCCATGGTCTTCTCCGACACATCTCCCACAAGACGAGAAGATGGCGACTTACTTGGGTTTCTTAACCTAGATGGAAGCTTCTCCATGAGATCTCTGGTCTTTGACGACACCAGTTTCCTCTATTGGAAATGGTGGATATAGTTTTTTCTTCAAGGAACCAACTATGACATGTGGAAGGTGGTGATTCTTCCATACAAGGACCCAACCAGTGGTGTATTGACCGGCCTAAATCGCGCGTCCTAAAGTTGGAGGTGGATTTGAGGTAGTCGAGCTTTTACATTTATAACCTAAATCCTTCTATGCCCCCGCAACTTTGTTTACGGGGTCGAAGTAGATATACGGGGTCGAACACAGGGACAAGGGTGGTAGTGTTGAGAACTCAGAATCGACACGCTACACTCCGGCAAGGATAAAAAATGATAAAATCCCCAAAATGGAACGACTAAACAAGATCGATAAAGCAATAGAAAACCCTATCTCCAAATGGAGCTACAAGAAAGATTTAAGGTTTTAGTCACTTAGCAGTTTTTAGGGGGTTTTATACAACAGAAACAGAAAGATAAAACTAGAGCTAGAGCAAGGTACGAAGGATAAGACTTTAGTAAAACAAGCGGTAGTAGTAACATCCTGCACCATTTCTCTCAGAGCGGGTACCTCTAACCAAGCATCAACACCCCTCTCGAGGTTGCTGGACTTAAGTTAGAGTGGAATGTTACTGAAACAATTCCGTTCCAGGCACTCTTGTACTCCAGAATCGGACCAAACACTAGAACCACAACACGACTCTCGAAGTTGTTGGGACGGGAAAACACGATTCGATAGCTAAGCGAAACGCGATCCAAACATGCAAGCTAGAGTTCAGATATCAAACATAGCAGTCATCCAACATTTTGCACCAATCATAGAGCAGCAAGTAATTAAGCTTTTCCATTCCCATAAACATTAAGGGTCTTAATACATTGCATAAGTAAGGAATTAAATAACAGAATTAAAGATAGATGTCACCTTCTTGATGTAGAAGGACGACAGGCTACTGCGGCTCTCCAGCCCGATACCGGTCAGGGGCCTAGCCCGATACAGTAGTGTCGGGCAGCACGCTATTACGGCCGTCTGTATCACCCAAGGACCCTGGCCGATACGCTCATGTCGGGCGGCGCACCCTCTCGAGCGGCACGCATGACGGGCGAAGCGTATCGGGTTTGATATCGTTTCGGGCATGGAGCGACGTGTTCTACTGTCGGGCACTTGTGTCGCTCGTCTATGTTGGCCGATGTCGGCCCGCAGTGTCGCCCGGGACGGTCCTAAGTGAACCATCCCCTCCCTCTCGGGATGAGGAAGGGCTCGCCTAGAGTTGCCCGGCACGAGCACTGGGGCGCGACACTCTTGCTCTCGCAGTTTCCTCCGAAGATCACTCAAAGTTCCCAATTGTGCGAACTATCTTTTCGACTTCCTGTAGCTGCTATTTATAGGCAGCGGTTGGGGGAAGTTATGGTGCTTGAAGCGCCACGTGTCCTCCTTATTCGTGGGTCGGTGGGCGGCCGATACTGGTATCGCTCGGCACAGGGGTGTCGGCTGTCGATCACGTGACGGGCGGCGCCTGCCGGTGGGTGGTTGTGTCGCGCGACAAGCTTGGGTTGTCGTGGCGAATTTGGCTCCCTGTCGGGTAGAAGACGTGTCGTCCGTCAGCTTTCTTCTTCCGCGACATCCTTGTCGTGCGTCGTTGTGTCGCTCCGCCTTGTCGGGCAGAGGTTGTATCGGGCGTTAGGAAGGCCGATGCAGTTTGGAGTTATTTGTGGGCCAGGACGGCCTTATTGATGATAAAACAGACCAAAATGAGGAAAAACACTGCAAAAGATGGAAGTATTGGATTAAGATCGTGATTTTGCCAATTATCACAAAAGTGCTTATAAAAGAGAGGAAATAGCAGAAAAGGACGGTTTTGATAACAGAATAAAGGACAAAAATGTCACAAAAATTGGTGTTATCATGTATCTACTTGGGATGAAGCTAAAGTCAAGAAGGTGCATCTCGATGCCAAGGCGATTAACATCATCTATGCTACCCACACTCCCTTCAAGTTTAATGGGATCTAATCTTGGGACACAACCCATGATATTTGGAACAAGTTTTGCATCACTATTGAAGGCACGCAACAAGTCAAGGAATTAAAGATCTACATGCTCATTGGACTGCTTGAAAACTTCAAGGGAAATAAGGAAAGAGTGGCTGATGTGTACTCAAAAATTAACACCATCATCAATGGACTTATAGCCTTGGGACACCCTGTAAAGGAATGAAATCACCCCTTTACTAATACATGGACGGAGGGTATTATAGACTCTATTCACACAACTAATGATTGTTTACTTGTCTACCAAATATTGAACATCTTAATGTCAAGGTCATTATTCCAAACAATAGTTATGTTGCATAAAGTTAACACACTACTCGTCTAGTTATTTGCGGCAACTAAGTTCATCACAACTGTGTACCAAACACAACCTTAGACAAGGTTAACATAACAGTTAATTTCCCATGGCATCTAAACTGATCAGATCTGTACGCTAATAGTTATTTTGTTGTTTACTCATTTGTTGTTTTTTTGTTTTCTTTCCTCTTTAGTTTTATTGTATTTTTATTTTATACCATCTTCTTATCATATTTTTTGTTTATTTGTTACATATTTTGTAGGAGTACTTTGATTTTCTTTGAAGACGTCTTTCTCCTCTAAAGGGTAAGTTATATTTTACTTAATTGTTTTAGGATAATATTTTTGTAAGAATTATTGTGATTATTTGGTGCTTTGCAATTATTGTGATTATTTGGTGCTTTGATACACATGTGATGAGGATTGTAATTAATGTGGACTCTTTATTTTGGACTGCAATTAATTTGGACTCTATATTTTGGATTGTAATTAATTTGGATTGTACTTACTTTGGGGACTGTACTTAATTTGGACTGTACTTAATTTGGACTGTATTTTATTGGAATTGCACATATTTGTTTGCTTTTTTTATTTGCTTTTTATCTATATCTTATGTGTGTGATGACTGTTTTTAGTCTTCAATGGTGGTTGTGTAGTTTAAACTGTGATTTTATTATCGTGAATGGATATTTTTGAAAATTAGAAGTCCAAACAACTGGAGGACATGCAACCTATTGCATAGTAGGAATATGAATAGCAGTGTAACACGACATATAACTCCCTTTCAAAAGTAGAGATGGTCGTTTTTAGTCTTAAATGGCGGTTGTGTAGCTTAAACTGTGACTTTATTATCTTGAATGGATATTTTTGAAAATTGGAAATTTTATCTGATTTTTTAGTCCTGATTGGATATTTTTGAAAAATGTGAAGTCCAAACAACTAGAGGGCCTGTAAACTGTTGCATTGTAGGAGTAGGAATAGCAGTGTAACACAACATATAACTCCCTTTCAAAACTAGACATGATCGCGTAATCATATTGGTTATTCTACTATTTAACAAATTGGTAGAATTTGGATGTGATAGGAATAGTAGTGCAATAGTACCATTCAGTCAGTTGGAACCAAATTCAATGCACTGTGTCAAGTTATTTTTGTAAAAGTTCAAAATAAACTATATTTCAAAATAAACTATATTTCAAAACAAACTATTCAGGAAAATAAACTATAATTCAAAATAAACTATATTTCAAAATAAATTATAGGAATTTGTTCCGTACGAACACATGGCTCAATGGGGGTACAAGATGTGATAGAACACATCTTGTTTATCTTATTTATCCAAATGCCAAAATTACTTGCCATCTAGACAAAACTGTAATAGACATCTTTTTCAAAACTTCATAACATTATAATAATATCTTTTTCAAAACTCCATAACATATTTCAATTCATAATTAACTTGTTTTCAAATAATTGTGTCATTATATGTAACATTCACTATTGAAAATATTCAGGAAAATGGCCAATGTCTCAACCAACTTTGTCATCCGTTATGGTGCCAACTTATTGGCTGATGGGTCGTATTGTAATGAGGTATGCATGCCTATTAAAATAGCCACAACAACCACTTTTTCTGAAATGATGGCATACACACATCATATTCTTGATATACACTCAATGATGTACGACCTTCGTCTAAGCTATAACTTTCCCAAAGATATACATCCTAGTTATGACTTATTTCCTATTGATGTAGTTGATGAGGATAGTTGGAAAACCCTTCTTAGTATATCAAAAGGGAGGAATATTGACCGTTATGTTGAGAGATATAATATACCAAATGAGAGAATGAGTCAATTCCAAAATGATCATGATGTTGCTATTGATGATGATAATGATGGTGATATTAATGATGATAATGATGGTGACGTTGATAATGATGATAGTGACGGTGAAAGTGATGATGATGAGCATGAGGATATTGATATGAATGATGACACTAGATTGCTGCAACTGCGTATTGATGATAGTAACCATGAAGTTTTTATTGATCCTGAAACATGGAAGGATGATTGGTTAGATGACAAACAGACAAATAATTATGAATACTTCAGAGAAGATGGTTGGGTTGACGAATATGAAGTCCCTATAGACATGGAAGAGGCTGAAGTGGTGGTGGGGCATGGCTTTAGTATAGGTGAAATATTTGAGACAAAGGCAAATCTCGTTCATAGGTTGCAGTCATGGACAATCATCAATAATGTCTAATACCAAACAAAGCGATCCAATAAGACTTACCTCACTTTAATATGCTTACACAATGAGCAGTGCTCATGGAGGCTTCATGCATGTGCTTCTAAGAGGGTTGGTGGTTTGTGGAAAATCACAAGTTATAGTGATGAACACACATGCCATAGTGCAATCCTATATAAGGATCATTACAATGCAAGTCCTCATATATTGCAAGGATGATAATGCCAATGTTGAGAGAAAAACTTGACATGAGTGCTCGAGAAGTGATGGAAAAGGTTAATGCAGAGTTGAATGTTACTATCTCCTATAAAAAAGCATGGCATGCACGAAGAAAGACAATTTCTGCAATCTTTGGAGATTGGGAGGAGTCATTTGGCTCGGTGTTGAGATTTCTCTGATGTTTATGCCAAGTGATTCCGGGAACGGTATACAATTTTCAAAACATTACAACAAATGATGGAATGTCATATCGATTTAAACATGTGTTTTGGAGTTTTGGGCCATGTATTGCGGGTTGGGCTCACTGTCGACCCGTACTAAGTGTTAATGGTACCTTCTTATATGGTAAGTATGGAGGGACACTACTTATAGCAACTGGGATTGATGCGAACAATGGATTGTGTCCTTTTGCCTTTGCAGTTGTTGAGAAGGAGAACAAATCTTCTTGGACATGGTTCTTGAGATGCATGGAGCAACAAATTCTAATAGTCAGTTGTAGGAATAATCTTTGTTTCATTTTTGATAGGATGTGTGGTCTTGTGGATGCTATGCAACAAGTTTTTCCTCTCAGCACACAATGATTTTTTTTTAGGCACTATAGGGACAACTTCCATAAGAAATTTAAGTCCACTGAGTTGTACAACTTAATGTGGAAGGTTGGTAAGGTGACTGAAATGGTTGAGTTTGATAAGCTCTTAGCAACTATAAAATCCATTGACCCATATTCTTTCAATTGTCTCCTGAAAGAACGCCAAAGAATGTAGGCTCTCTCCTATGATGGCGGCCTGAGATATGGTATAAAAACTAACAATTATTCAGAGACAATAAATGGAGTTTTGAAGCATGCTCGCAACCTTCCCATTCAAGCCCTTATTTGCAGCACATATTATCATTTGGTAGCAATGTTCTTTCAAAGAAGAAACTAAGGTGCAAAGTTAACTAGTTTATTCACACCAAAAATATCTGCTAAATTGGTTAAATTGGAGACCAAGGCAAGGAAACTATCGGTTAGTTGTAGGATAAATGAGTTTGATTTTACAGTTGAAGATACATCTGAAAACAACTATCAAGTACATCTCTTCCAAAATCTCATTGGTTGTCTATGTACTTGTGGTGCACCTCGAGTTTATCACTTGCCATGCTCACATGTACTTGCAACCACTGAATCGATACATTACAGACATCATCAGTTAGTCAGTACTTGGTATACTATAACCAAATATTGAATGACATATGCTCCCCAATTTAGAGGCATTCTTGATAAGAGGTATTGGCCTGATTTTGAGCCATCCATTGGGGTTGTTCCTCTACTATCGCCAATTTTCAGTCCACGTGCTGGGTGGCCTAAGATGAAGAGGAGGAAGACTAATATGGATGTTGATCCCAATAAAGCTACATACAAATGTGGAAAATGTGGGGGTCGTGGCCACAATGAAAGAACTTGTAAAAAAATGATGCTTATGAATCTTAGTAGTAGGATAGGATATTCTGTAAACCTCATGAATGTAATCCTACTTAGTAGTAGGATGGGATATTATGTAAAACTCATAAATGTAATCCTACTTAGTAGTAGGATAGGATATTATGTAAAACTCATGAATGTAATCCTACTTAGTAGTAGGATAGGATATTATGTAAAACCCATGAATGTAATTCTACTTTTATTTCTCGCATGAGGAGGGCGGGATGAATAAAATTGCCTCCTGACTTCCCCTAATAGAGGGTGATGTATGAAATTTAACTTTGTTAATAATATTTATTTGAAATTTATGCTCACTAAAGGTCTCCTTTATTTGACTATTTTCTAGGAATGGTGAAGGACGATGAGACTTTGTGGATTACATGTCATTCCATTGAGGTTGGCAGGTGGGAGTTGACGGATGTAGATGTTTTGGGTTATGTACGCACAGCTGGATTTGCATCTATCAGGAAATTGTCTAGAGTCATTTTTTATTCTGCCTTGGTCACAACACTTGTTCATATATGGCATTCAAACACAAACTCATTCCATTTTACTCTAGGAGAGTTAACCATCACTCTATAAGATGTCGCAGTGTTGTTAGGGTTAAAGGTTAATGGTGATGTTGTTGTAGCGCACTATCCTATAGGGCCAAATGATAACCAATATAGTTCTTAGACGACCCTTTGTGATGATATTCTAGGGTCACATCCAGATGGACTTGATCAAGGTTTTGTTCATCTGAGTTGGTTGTGTTCCACATTTTCAAATATGAATTTGGAAAATGTAGATGACATGGTCAAGCGTCGGTACACCAGTGCATACTTGTTATATCTAATTGGTTGCTTCCTCTTGCCAGACGGTACTAGAAATGAAGTCCATATTCGCTACCTTCCACTTCTAGTTAATTTTGAGCAATGCGGCATGTACTCATGGGGGAGTGCAGTTTTATCTAGTCTATACCGTCAGTTGCATAGATGTCATCATGGTTCTAAGCAGAAGCGTATCTCAGGGTGTGTCCACCTATTACAGTTGTGGTCTTGGGAAAGATTGTATATTGGTAGACCAGGTAGAGTGATCATGGATCAAGATCATGAGTGGCCACAAGATGCTCCATTAGGATACAGGTTTGTTGCTACCATCTATATGTTGAATATATTCTATTAAAAGTTTTCATCTCCTAATCATCTTCTCAAACATGATAATAGATGGAACTATCTCATGGAGAATGTACGTGTTCCAAAAGGGATTGTAAGATTCTACCTTAATGAATTTGATACACAGGAGTCTAGTCAAGTGAGAATTTATATTATATCTAAAAGTTAACTTTTAGCATTTAATGAAACTTGTGTGGTAACGATAACTTATAATGCAGTTAATGTGGACACCATATAGTGAAGAATTGTTGGCAACTTTGCTAGACATATGTCGTGAAGGCAGAGAAATTTGGATGGCTCATGTTCCTATGATATCATTCACAGTAATGGAATGGCATTTCCTGATAGAGTACTAAAACAGTTTGGTGCTCGTATCCAACCTCAACTCCAACCTTTTCCAGAATACCAAAGAATTGATGGTAGAGGTCAAAGCACGACTGATTGGTTGAACCAATACAGTACAGAGCTGAACATATGAAATGATAGGCAAACTCATGTAGTTCATCTTCCTGACCCCTCAGCTATGCCACAAGTAACTAATTGGTACAATCTTGAGTATCACATACAACGACCAGCTGAGCCACAAAATGTTTACTATCCTCGAGGTTATGTGGAGTGAGAATATGTAAGTAATGAGTATCCATTAAGATAAATAACTATACATCTTTGTATATGAAATATGATAAAGTAAACTATGTTATTTGCAGGTCCAGTGTTAAATGGATATCAGGGGATCATTGCAAACATTAACAGACCAGACACCTGTTGAGGATTGGATGAGAGCGTGTGACAAAATATACAATATTCAGAGTGCATGGTTTCAACAAATGCTGAGTCACTTGCAGCCCAATTTGAGTTTCTCATATCATGTGACAACTTCAATTAGTGCTTCTCCTATTCCATCTTCCACGGAAGCACAACACTCCACACCAGTAGGACACTCCACGCCAATGGGTCACTCAGCCTCACCGGGACAATCCACACCAGCAGGACACTCCACATCACTAGGACAATCCACAATAGCAGGACACTCTAGGGAATTTTCACCTTCCTCAGTCCCTGGAATGTTTTATTCTTATCCTTCATCATCATCTGATCATTTTGGGGTTCCTTCCAGCTTATCTTGGACCCACCCAACTTTTAGCCAATACCAACATGCATCTTTTTCTTCATTTTCGGGATCAACTAGTTCTTCATTTTTAGGATCGCCTCCAATGTTTATAACTATGCCATCCATTCGTCCACTAACACCACCACTCCCTCCAAGTACGTCTACATGTGCAAGTCAACAGTCACATTTGAGTCCAATTGAGGCTTCTCCAGACCCAGGGCATTCTTCGGGTCCACGAACTCGAGGTAGAGGAACTCGTCCACTAACACCACCACTCCCTCCAAGTAGGTCTACACGTGCAGGTCAACAGTCACAGTTGAGTCCAATTGAGGCTTCTCCAAACCGAGGGAGTTCTTCGGGTCCACAAACCCGAGGTAGAGGAAGTAAGAGACGTTAGGTATGCATAATTTTTCCTAGTACTTTACTTATAGAAGAACTATATGTAGTTAAATAATTATTTTTATTTTGATGCCAGGGTTGATGTTATCAGATGCCAGGATTGATGTTATCAGATGCCAGGGTTGATGTTATCAGATGCCAGGATTGATGTTATCATATGCCAGGGTTGATGTTATCAGATGCCAGGATTGATGTTATCATATGCCAGGGTTTATGTTATCAGATGCCAGATGCTAACTTCTTTATTTCTATTTTTGTTGAACCGTTGAATGTTTGACAATGTAGAAGAATTTGTTCTTCTTTTTATTAGCGGACTGATTTTGTTAAATGCACACTCCAACTTCTTCTTTATATATTGTGCCAAACTTAAAGTTGTGGATCTAAAACACCATTGTTTAGGCGCTTTCCATCTTAGGTCACCAGGCTTTCAGCTGAAAACGCCAACTTGCTGGCACTTTCAGCTGAAAACGCCAACTTAATGGCGCTTTCAGCTGAAAATGCCAACTTGCTGGCGCTTTCAGCTGAAAATACCGACTTCCTGGCGCTTTCAACTACCAGAACAAGTAAAACACCAATTTCTTGGCGCTTTCACAAGAAACTGGGCTATTTCGGGAAATAAGAAGGCTTTGGTGCTATTTCAATACATATTTTTATTAAAGTGTGCTATTTTGGTTTTTTACCCAACAATTAATCTCAATCTAAATTATACATGTTCTATCAACCAGACTAACCCAATCCAAATCTTAAACCCGATCCATTGTGAAATGAAGGCTTTCTGGTCATCCTTTATGAGTGTGTATGGGTACATGAGTATAGAAAGTGGATTTGTCTAGCATCCGAGTTGGTTAGAAGTATGGTAGTTGGTTAGAAGTATGGTATGTGACAGAGAGATGTGCAGTTGGATTCTTACCTTTGAATGAGATGAATTTGTTCTGTTTTGGGGGAAAATTATTCTAAAGAGAGAAAACTAAAAGCCATATGCGTCCTAGATTTGGTACTATTAGGATAAGAATTTTGCTCTACAATCCTGGACTTACACACCGTTCCCATACCACCTCTCTTGGTTTAACGTGGTAAACTTTCCTATCTGTTACAAAATCGAAACATTTTCCTCCATATTCTAAAGACGGTGATGTTTATCTCATTGCTGTGACCCAAGATTTGACAAAGCCAACCGAACACTAGTAAACCAATACTTTATTGAGAACGGTGTAACCTTGAGAGAGGTGAGAGAAATGATGAAAGTTTTGCCAATCCGTGAACATGGACCAGAATAGATGCAAAATTGGAGAAATTACAGAATATAGTATATCTTCTAGTCCCATGACTCCCATTTAGTCGGTCGCACCATATGAGCACACTAAAATCAGTTAGAGTATGTAGTACGCAAACGGTCTATAATTGAAAGCTCTTTCTTCATTTCCCCCCTCGTCAAATGCTTAGATAGAGTAAAAAAAAAGAGGTAGCGATGATCCAATCTCATGGTTAGACTGCATAGGCGACAACTACAATAAAGCCTTCATCCCAATTCCCAACTCAGTATGATTTGTTGAATGGTTAGAGTAGACTAGATTGCATAATGTGAGGTGTAGGCTACATGATGAACCATCATTGCAACAGAAATGTGTTGAAGGAAAAATAGAAGCTATAGCGAGTGATGTAAGTAGCTTCTGCCAAAAAAAATCCTTAGAACAGCAGCCTACACAAATCAGCATTCCCTAGTCATATTTCTGGGCAGGTTTCGTTACTGATTCGTCTTGTTGAGATAACCTCCGCTGTTCCTTGAGCTGTACAAGCAAATGATGCAATGATCAGAAATCAAGCAGGTAGCTGTGAACATCATTAAAAGACGTGTTGATCTTCAGGTAAACTTTGGCATTTCAGGATTTAGCCGCAAATTTTACCTTAGATAGCTGGGTCTTGTGATACCTGTACCCCTGTTTATATTGCAAGAGTGAAAGCCCATCAATACTGTACACTGACTGCTAACTAACACACACAAAAAAAACTATTGAGATTATGCAATACCTTGTCTGTTCCATAAATAACGTCGCAGTAGGTGAACACGGAAGCAAAGTTACTCTGGCTTTGCCCTCCAACGTAGTGATGGTAATCATGATGCTCCGCACCACCATAGAAAGGGATTAGTTTTGTAGGGTTGAGAGGGAAATCATATCTGTCAAAGGCCTACACTGGTTAAAAATTAGAATACTACTGTCCGGCTCTAGTCTACAAACCAAATTTGAAGGGGGAAGTAATTAGAGAAGCAATGGAATGATAATATAAATACGAAATGAAATAGAGAGTAGTGAGTGCTAATGATTGGCGTAAGCTAACAACAAAAACTAATACAAAGACAATGGAAATAATCTGTTGCGGCCAGATATCAATAAAGCTCGGATAATTGTAACTTTCTGTGAAGGCAGAAGACATAGTGCTATTGCTACTAATTGTTTTCCCTTCTCTGCTTTGAGTTGTTTGATCGGACAAGCTAAGTGGGTCTCGACATCCTTTCATGAAGGCCTCTATGGCGGTGGGTGTGGATAGGCTAGACGAAAGCAAGATCATCATCAACGCATTGGGGGTGGCTAACCTGAATGGGGATTTCAGCTATAAAGGCGTCTAGAGATAATGTGACCATTGGATCAGTGGATATGTAAGTAGACACTCGATATCACTATTCACTATAGTATAGCCATGTGTGACTACTGACTAGCACAAAAGTTGGCCTTATGTGAATGATGCATGAGATTTGCCATAGCAGTTTAACGTAGATTATGGTAGATTGACCCAGATCCGTTCGGATATCATATAGGGGTTGCTGCTACAGTTAAGCTACTTCCTAATCTAACCATTCAGAAAATCATTTTATTAGGAACTCATTTTGCACGGATGTTCACAATTAGGAAGCAGAGACCATCAGTAAAATGAAAATAGTTCACTTCATATGAGCATGCCATGCTCATCTGCTGTTCCCTGTTCCACAGGAAAGAATGCACAAAACACAGAAACGTCAAAACAAGTAGCATGTTACACAACATATTAATGAAAAGATTATATTTGAGAGAGATAGACAGTGATAGCTCACCAACATACACTTAAATATAGATTATACTAAAGAAAGATTATATTTAAGAGAGAGATAGTGATAGCTCACCAACCTATAGTGCAAACAGTGGAATTATATTTTCCTATGTGGTGCCATTTTGTAATTTTGTAACTAAATCCGATCGTAAACTTTATATTGCAAATTTTTTTAACAAGCTTATTTCACTTGTTTTTTTCAAATATTGTTAAAAAATATATATAGTTCGAGATTTTTGTCATAAAAAACCTTCACGAATCCTCAAGAGTTTCTGAGGAACTTATATAGTTCGAGATTTACATTACTCTGGGATTGGTGCCCAGTGTTCTTGTTTTGGAACATAAAGAATCAGACAACAGTCTTGGCTGGGTGCTGCCACCAAAACCCAAACTGGATGTGTTATTCGGCAGACTGAATTTGGTTCTGGTGACAACTGCCCAACTTGACATTAACTTTTTCTTTAAATAAAATAAATGGTTGGTGGGTTTGATTTTTGTCTCTTTTCTTTTTTTTGTAAGAAAAGGATGTTGGGGATGTTGTACCGATACGGTCCTGGATGTGACGAAAATTTATTGCGGAAGCGTTACTGACAAACGTATAAACCCAAAGAAGAAACACCAGATTTAACGTGGAAAACTCTCCCCAAGACAAGGAAAGAAAAACCACGGGGCAATACGGACCAACAAGTATTATGTAATTAAGATTACAACTCACACTGTCTGAATTTAATTACCCCCTAAATCCAGGTAGCTCTCCCCACACGAGAACAAAGATGAGGAAGAAGAGAATCACACTCAGTGTGTACAAAACCTCCCTCTTTACTTGATCTCCTCACGACCGTTGTCGTTGATGGGAACTACTTGATGCCGCTGTGACCGCTGACTAGGTTGGACCGTTGCCACTATGGCAACACTGCGTCTGTAACTGCCAACCGCTACTTTGCTTCAAGACAAAATCGCTGACCCTCTCTTATAAACCAAGAGAGCTGTTCTGTCAGTGCACCCAATGTGTCACCAACTGTCAGCTGCTACTTTGCTTCAAGGCAAAGTCGTTGACCCTCTCTTATTTATAAAGAGAGCTCCTCCAGTTGTTCTTGTTCTCTGGCACCCTCTACCACAGAAGGCACCAACAAGCAACTGGAGGGATCACACCTCATTCGGTGGGATGCTCTCAATGGCCTCCCCCATGGCCTATATTTATAGGCCTCCATGCATGTGGTTGCAAGTAGGAATCCTTGTTCAAGTCCTAGTCTAAGTCCTACTCCAACTCCATGTTGTACATAGGGAGCCATCTTCTTTCCCTTTTAGATTTGACTCCTATTGGGATTGGTAGCACAAACCAACTCCTACTCAAATCCAAATCCAACTACGCATGGGCCGGAATCCTATTTCTTTTCCTAACAATCTCCCCCTTCGACCCATGAGGGAGACATTGTCTTCAACAATCATCTGAAGTAGCTTGTGGACCTCATCACCACTTGTGATGGATCCACTCTCCTCGAACATGTCAGCATCCTGTCATTTTCATCCATCTTCTTGAAGTCCAATCTTGACTTCACTCTGTTTCCAAACAACTGAGAATAAGTATCCTGACAGTGTCTCTTCTCTCTCCATGCCCACGCTTGGAACTTTGCTGGCTCCCCCTGACTGGTATGCCAAGACATCCTGGATGAAAACTTTATTTCTGACCTTCTGTACCAAGGTTCAGAAATCCTCTGATGATGCTGCCCATCTCCATGTAGCTTCTCATTGAAAGCTTGATTCTTGTTGTTGTCATCTCTCTTCATCATGTAGACCCACTTGTACTTGAGTGCTTTCCGGCCCTTGGGAAGTGCCACAAGCTCATAGGTATCATTTTCTGCAAAGAAGACATCTCCTCCTGCATCGCCTGATGCCACTGTGTTTTATATCTATGAGTTTGTGCCTCATGATAAGTTTCTGGCTCCCCCTAATCAGTAAGGAGAATATACTGAGATGTCGATTATCTAAATGAAGGATGACGAACTCCGTCAGACCTCCTCAACTGCTGCTCTGAGGACTCTGCCTGGTGATGATCTTGCTCCCCCTGCCCAGAAGTCTATAACTGTGAGTCTGAATCACTCATCTCTGCATCTGGAACAGTAGCACTTGATGTGCTATCACTCGACTGCTCAAGGTGATCTTACTGCTCTTCTTCATCATCTGAAGACTACACATGTTAAGAAGCGGAAGCATCCTCATATTCATAATCAGAAGAACTATCACCTGATTCCATACCCTCTGCATCATCACTCTCAGGCTCCGTAATTGTCTGACTCTCACAGAAAGTCACATCTTTGTGTCTGATCATGGTCTTTTTCACAGGATCCCATAACCTGTAGCCAAACTGTTGATCTCCATAGCCAAGAAAGATACATGACACCGCTTTATCATCCAACTTTTGTCTCTTTTCCTTTGGAACATGTGCATAAGCCTGGCACCCAAATACTCACAGATGAGCATAAGAGGCATCCTTGCCTGTCCATACCTTCTCAGGCATATCAAACCAAAGAACGAGGTATCTGATTTCGATGCCGTTTCGACGACATGGAAACCGAAATTTATTGAAATTTTGACAAAAATTTCGAAAGATGCAACTGTGCCCGTTTCGACGCCAAAATGAACAAATTAACTTATGAAATTTTACAAGCGTGATCTCTACACCTATATGCATCGTTTTATGCAATAAAATTTTATGTGGGGGTAGGTTGGGGGGTGGTCCTTCATGTGGGAGGTAAGGCAACTGTCCTGTTTCTTTAGGATTTCGATGAAGGGTTTAGATGAGAAAATGTGGGAATTAAGTTATGCAATTTTGCAAGAATGATCTATATACATGCATGTACTTATTTGTGTTATAATATCAAATATTGGATATGTAGGGCATCCCCACACATTTTACTTGGGTTGATAGTTTGTTGTTGATATTGACTCAATAGTCACTCATTTCATTGGTTCCAAGAACACTAGTGCAATGTTTCCAAGCTAAATCATTATTTGTTGGTGTGGTTGGCTTCCTAGCACCTTCATTGTCTAATAAACCACCACTAGGATACATGTCGTCCACATTGTAGAAACTATAAAAACATGCATCACATAAGTATTTAATAATTTGAATAGCAAACATTAGGGAAATGCAATACAATTATGATATACTATAAGTATATACTATGTATAAGTACTAAATGGTGAAATAACTCCAATCCCCCTTTGCTCCTCTTCAAAAAATAACAATGATTGCAATTATCGAAATTTTCATCGAAATTTGCCGAAATTCATTGAAATTTGACGAAATTCATCGAAATCGTCGAAATTTGGCGAAACTCATCGAAATCATCGAAATTGACACAATCGCACGTTTTGGTACCAAATCCCATCGAAATTGAAATTTTTGGGCGAAATTTTGTCAATTTCGCCGAAACCTCATTCCTTGTATCAAACCCCAAAGGAACTGATGGAGATCGATTAATCGGATAGCAGGTAGTACGCACTGCCTCACCCTAGAATCTTTGGCAACTTTGCAGTCTTCAACATGCATCTAACTTTCTCCACTATGGTATGATTCATCCTTTCAGCTGTATCATTGTGTTGTAGTGTGTCGGGTTCTATCCTTTCATGCTGTATCTCATGTCGGGTGCAGTAATCCTGGAACTTCCTGGAGGTGTACTCTCCTCCATTGTCTGTGTGGAGACACTAGCTTTTTCTCTGTCTCCCGTTCCACCATGGTATGAAATTTCTGAAAACACTGAAAAACATGATCCTCGGTCTTCAACAAGTAAGCACACACCTTCCTAGATGCATCATCAATGAATGTGACAAAATATTTATTGCCACCCAGTGAAGCTACCTCAAACGGACCGCAGACATCCGAATGAACCAACTGTAGAAGTTGTGACTTCACCTTTGATCTTGTCTTGAAAAAAACACGTCGATGCTTTCTTGTCTGACATGCATCACATGAACCGAGACTAGTGTCCTTGTTACTAGGAATTAGTCTATGCTTGGATAGAATCTTCAATCCCTTCTCACTCATGCGGCTTAGTCGTCTGTGCCATAGATCTGTCTGGTTATCCTCAACTGCATGTATACTGCCGCCTTTGAGTACCTTTAAGTTGGATCTTGTACAATGTACAACACAATTTTCCCTGTAAAATGACTAAAGCCTCCTTGGTGATCTTGCATTTGCCACCACCAAAATCAAGATGACAACCTTCTCTATCAAAGAATGAACCAGATATCAAATTCAGCCACAAATCTGGAACATGACGAACATCTTTCAGCGTGAGCGTGCAATCGACACTTGTCTGAACGCAAATGTCTCAAATCCTGATAATTCTAGAGAAGCTAGAATTTTTCATATTCATCCTCCTAAAGTCTTCCCTTCTGTATGAAGTGAAGAACTCCTTACTGGGTGAAGCATGATAAGAAGCTGCAATATCCACCACCGACTCAGAATCATCCTCATCAGCATGCAAACACTGCTCCTGGACTGTCAAGACCACATCATCATCATCTCCCCTGTCATCTGAGATTGTCGCTGCATTATTCTTGTCATCATCTTACTTGTCTTTGGCTTCAGACTCGTGTTTCTTTTTCCAAACCTTGCAATCCCTTTTGAAATGACATAGCTTGCCACAATGGAAGCACTATCTACTACTCTTCGACTTAGATCTACCACGAGACTTCTCGTGGTCCTGGGACTCACCGCGACTCTTAGATTTGCCACGGTCTCTCATTCTATCAACACCCCTGCTCTCTGTGAAGTGCACCTCTGATCCGCTGTTGCCCGAGGTTCGTCGTCGAGTCTCTTCACTCAGTAGACTGCTCTTCACCTGGTCAAGTGTCAACTTGCCTTCCTGTGCAGAATTCCTGACTGTCACTACGAGCGTCTCCCAACTATTAGGTAATGATTCCAGAAGAAGTAGAGCCTGAAGTTCATCATCAAGAACTATCTTCATGGACCCCAGTAGATTTACAAGGCTTTGGAATTCATTCATATGCTCGGCAATGCTTGTACTGTCCTGATACTTGAGGTTCACCAACTTTCTGATCAAGAAGGCTTTATTTGTTGCAGTTTTCCGCTCATATAATTTCTTGAGCTTCTCCCACAGATCTTTGGCATTGGTCTCTTCTGAGACGTGATGGAACACGGAAATGTCAAGCCACTTTCACACTGTTTCGACGGTCTTCCTATTTAGTTTCTTCCAATCTGCATCAGACGTACTCTTTGACTTTTTTCCCTCTATTGGATCGTATAGATCTTTGCAATAGAGAATATCCTCCTTCTTGGGTTTCCAAATTTGCCAATTTGTGCTTGTCAACTTCATCATCGTCCCATCTTCATCCTTCCCCATCTGGACCAGTATCTGCAGTCTGCGCTCTGATACCACTTGTTGGAGGTGTTGTACCGATATGGTCCCGGATGTGACGAAAACTTATTGCGGAAGCGTTACGGACAAGCGTATAAACCCAAAGAAGAAACATCAGATTTCACGTGGAAAACTCTCCCCAAGACAATGAGAGAAAAACCACGGGGTAATACCGGCCAACAAGCACTATGTAATTAAGATTACAACTCACACTGCCTAGATTTAATTACCCCCTAAATCCAGGTAGCCTTCCCCACACGAGAACAAAGATGAGGAAGAAGAGAATCACACCCAGTGTGTACAAAACCGCACTCTTTACTTGATCTCCTCACGAGGCCGTTGTCGTTGCCGGTGACGGCTTGATGCCGCTGTGACCGCTGACTGGGTCCCGGACCGTTGCCACTATGGCAACACTGCGTCTATAACCGTCAACCGCTACTTTATTTTAAAGCAAAGTCGTTGACCCTCTCTTATCAACCAAAAAAGTTGCTCTGTCAGTGCATCTAATGTGTCACCAACTGTCAGCCGCTACTTTGCTTCAAGGCAAAGTCACTGACATCTCTTATTTATCAAGAGAGCTTCTCCAGTTGTTCTTGTTCTCTGACACCCTCTACTACAAAAGGCACCAACAAGCAACTGGAGGGATCACACCTCAACCGGTGGGATGCTCGCAATGGCCTCCTCCATGACCTCTATTTATATGCCTCCATTCCTTGTCCAAGTCCTAATCTAAGTCCTACTCCAATTCCATGTTGCACATAGGGAGCCATCTTCCTTCCCATTTAGAATTGACTCCTATTGGGATTGGTAACACAAATCAACTCCTACCCAAGTCCAAATCCAACTACGCATGGGCCGGAATCCTATTCCTTTTCCCAACAAAGGAAACAAGTTTGCCGATGTTCCACGATTATTTAGTATTTTGATAATCTAAATTCTATGTAATAAAGTTGTAGCAGATTTCAGTGGGATATTGAGGCAAAAGTCAAGAAAAACAGCTTCTTTTCGTTTATATGGGCAGATTTCGGTAGGTTGATCCAGATCTTTTCAGTTATGATTTAAGGGTTGGCTAAGCTACTTCCTCATCAAAACAAAAACAAACCCTTCACAGAACACCTTGTTACTGGGGAGTGTAAAACTAGGAAGCAGAAATTACTTGCATGAAATTGCCATGCTCATCGCCTGTTGCCTGTACCACAGGTAAGAAACTATGCATTGTTCTAGAATGTTCAGAACGGTTGATTTGGGTCTAGATTCTTAGGTCAGTGCAGTTTTGGTTTTATGGTGCTTCCATTCAGGAAAGGGTAGACCAGAGTTACACGGTTATGGTTTAAAATTAGGCCTTGGATTTTATGGTAGCACACTCTTTCAGAGATCCTCTGAATTCTGACATCACCTCTGTTGGAGCCTATATGGTTGAGGTTAAAATTATTCTGGGATTAGCAGCTAGCGTTTTTGACTTGGAACGTTTATTTTTTGACTTGGAACTTAGTAAATAGAAGATTGAATTTGAGGTTCAGGAGACAGCAACCTCGAAAGTTGCCATCTGTCAATTTTTCAAAATAAAAAAAATGGTTGGTTGGGGTGATTTTGTCTTTTTATTGGAGGGGAGAAAACATGTTTAATCTGCATTCAGTTAGATTTCTGTCATGGTTGGTTTCATGTATGTGTGATGATAGATTTCTGACAATATTTTGGGCAAAAGAAGTCAAGGGAAACCTAGATTTACTGGCATAGAAAATAGAACCATAAGTGGTCTTGCTTGCGCTGGAAGAATGCAGCAGATGACCTTTCAAAAAAACTTGGACAAACCCAATGCATATATATATATATATCTTTTTTTTTTAGAGAGAGCTATATATATATATGATGCGTACATTTTAGAGGGAGGGGCCAGAAGAGTAGACTTTTTATCGAGAAACAGTCGAAAACGTACCCGGTGTGCGTCTCGATGGCCTCTAACTGCCTGAGTACGATCCAAGCCCAGAAAGTGAGCATGTGACAAGGGACCATCGCGGGGCCGGCGAACGACGGGATGCCAAGGACAAGCACCTCGGCCCAGTGGGCGTAGGTGGCGGCGAAGCCGAAAGGGGCGGTGTACTCGTGATGAACGCGGTGGATGTTGTCGTACCCCCACCGGCAGTGCATCCATCGGTGGATCCAGTAATTGCCGAAGTCCTCCACTAGGAAATACACCACCAGCTGCGCCACCACCTCATGCCAAGACGGCAAGGGAAGCCCCGTCCGAACACCTATCCACTGAAACGAAGACACGATAAAGCACACAAAGTGAGTGAGATTTTATCAGAAACCCAAACCCGGGGAACCCCGCACGTTGTATATCAAAAGACGCGACCTTGACGGCAGGGTATGATGCCAGCTGCAGCGGCCCGACGACGAGGAAGAAGACCTTGGCTACATCGGTGTAGCACCTGAGGAACGACGCCGGCATAGGGACGGGTGACTTGGGCTGCAGCTTGTACCGCGCGAGGAGGCGCGGGAAGTAGAGCTCGAGGAGGGTGAGCGGGAGAGGGGCGAGTGTGAAGGCGAGGAACAAAAACAGGATGCTATGGCAATAGAGGACGTAGTCAGGGATTCCAGCGGAGTAGCGCAGCCACAGCGACTCTAGCGCCGTCAGCGATCGCCCCAGCACCTCTTCCGCCTCGGGAAGGGTCGCGTACGGCAGCATGGTCGACGTTAGTTCCCACGACGACGGCGGTGCGGTGCTGGGCAGGAGAAGGAGCCAAAAGGAAGAGAGTGGCAACAAAGAGGGTGAGGGTGATTAATTGCTGTCTAATATAAATGAGGAGTCGTTGCAATGTACAGATGGAGGAGAGAGACGTGGTAAGGTAGTGACAGCAACAGGGGACCGCGAGGCGCGAGCTGTGTGATCCGTGGATCCGTGACGGAGAACATGGGTAGTGGGCCACCTGCCACACGAGGTCCCGTTGTCTCTTGCTGTGTAAGTGCTTGCGAGTGGCGAGGTAGTATGGCGGCGGGATTCCGCGGCGGAGAACGGGAGAGATGGTGAAGGACACCCGACCTGGGATGTCGTGGACCCAGGCGACACTGCAAAAAACATGAATCCTGTCGAAGTTTTTGGTACTACCGAGATCCAGCTTTAATTCGAGACTAGTCAGCTCCGCTTCCTTTGCTTCTTTTCATGAGTAATTCACGACGTCGATGAGACAACACAAGGATAAATCGTGGAGGGTTAAAATCCTTGAATTCATTTTTTCTTTTTTTGTTGTTCATATAAAAACCCTCTTGTTAAGGTTAAGAACCCCTAAAAGAGATGTGAACGCCACTTGTTCTAAATACAATCTCGGGCTCATCGATATCCAATAATCATACAAGCCAAAGATTTTGAATTTAAAAGACTATCTCATTGTGGTGACATCAACACATATAAAACATTAAACACGAACATGATCTTGTTACATGTACACTACTCTTGCGTGCGTCACTTGAAGCTACTTTCTTTAATACGCGCTGCACTATACTTTTCACTTCCCTAGACGTGCTAGAGTTCTATACCCATGAAGCGGTCGTTTTGCTTTTTTTCTTTTCCCTGCCAGCTGCTAGTATGGGCTGGTGGTTGAGAACTGAAATCGGTTTTTGTTCTGCATTGTAGCTAGGTCGGTTTGCACACTGTAGCTCCGTCCAGCTGCTTTTTAACAGACTCAATTAATGTTTTGCAGTGACTTTACAAGGAACAAAATAGGGGGAAATAGGGTGGAAGTGGAGGGAAAATTGGGCCATTCGGTGGAGAACATATTGGGGAGGGGAATTTGTGCTTGCTTCCCAATTTTTTTTTGAAAAATACATTAGATTGTCCATATAGATCGTGGGTGTGTGTTTGTAGCAACACATTCTCTTCAAGTTTTGATCCAACTACATCATTAACTACTTGGATGTATTCCAACTAGTTCATTTATTTGATATGGAGTTCCAAGACGGTACGTTTCAAACCCCATTTTCCATCATATTCATTAGATGTTGATGTTGATGTTGATTTCAGAAGTGGCTACGAGTTAACATACTCTGATGAAGAGAAAGAAGAGGTCGGAGTTGATGCAGAAGAAGTTGAACATGGAAGTCATTGTGAAGAAACTAATGAAGATGTAGATAACCATGGTAGTGAGCAACATGCTAATCCATTTGATCTAAATATTCTAATATATCAGGATGTGGAAGAACTACCCCTAATGATGAAGGTAAGAGATTTAAATGTTTTGTATATACCTATTACCAACTATCTAAATGATCAAGCTAATGAATAGTTGCGTTGTATTTTGCATTAGTTCAAAAATACCCATTTTTCACAATTGTATGTGCATTCGTTATAGCAAGAGGTGCTTTTCCATTAAACTATGCGCATTTGGTATTCATTTATTTCATGTATTAATAACTTATAATGAAGACACATTTGAGGTAGTAGTAGGAGCATTTATATACAAGTAGACGCATTTGTCATAAAAATAGGCCTATTTTTATATAAGTATGCTAATTTCCTGACAAGTAACAAATAGGCGCAGTTGTTTGTAACTAGGCACATTCGTATACAAGTGTGCCCATTTATATAAAACTACGCACATTTTTATACAATTTGGCACATTTCCCGAATAACTAGGCACAATTATATACAAGTAGGCACATTTTTATATAAGTCAGCGCATGTTATACAAATAGGATTATTTATATACAACCAGGCGCATTGGTATACAAGTGTGCACATTTATTTACAAGTAGGCTCATTTTACATACTAGTAGGTGCATTGGTATATAAGTATGTACATTTATATACAAGTAAGCTCATTTTACATACTAGTAGGCGCATTGGTATACAAGTATGTATATTTATATACAAGTAGATGTATTTGTTATATAAGTTGGTGCATGTTATACTAATAGGCGCATTTATATATATTAGGCTCATTGGTATATAAGTATGCGCATTTGGCATACATATAGGCGCATTTATATACAAGTATGCTCAGTTTCATTTCCTGACAAATATGCGCATTTACATACAAGTATGTGTATTTATATACAAGTAGGCACATTTCTCAGACAAGTAGGTGCATTTTTATACAATTAGGCACATTTTGTTATATAAGTTGAGGAATGTTAGACAAATAGGTGCATTATATATAAGTAGGCACATTGGTATATACATATACACATTTGTTATACAAATATGCACATTTTTATACAACTAGGCACATTTATATACAACTACGCGCATTTCTCTAAAAAAGTAGGCATATTTATATTTAAGTAGGCGCATTTCTCCAGACAAATAGGCGCATTTATATATAAGTATGTACATTTATATATAAGTAAATACATTTCACAATTATCACATAATTTTTTTGTTTATTATATTGTCAAACAACTAAAATTTATTTTATTTCTTATAGATGCAAGTATCTCTTGCATTGGAATGATATTTGATTCAATTGATGAAGTCAAAGTTTTTTTATAAAAGGTTTGGCATATCCTAAGGTTTTGGTGTTAGAGTATTGCCTTATGGAAAGAATAGTCATGGTAAAATATCTAGGATGAAGATGGTTTGTGTTAAACAAGGAGTGAGTAATAGGGCCAAGGATAACTTGTCATACTCCCATAGGTGTAGTGCTAGAGAGAATTATCCTTCTCATTTAGTTATTCATTTAAAGAATGACAAATACATTATTGACAATTATTGTAATAATCATAACCATGTTATGCTTGGTGAGGGCTATATAATATTCTTACCTTCCATGAGGAATATATCCGCCATGCAGCAGAAAAGGCTTCTTATTAATGACCAGGCTGGTATATCGACATCACAATTAATGGTTGCATTTGTTGTTGAAGCCGGAGGCATTTCCAACCTAAGTTTACAGAGATCAATGCACGCAATTTTCTAAGCCGAGCTAGGAGACTAAACCTAGAGAAAGGAGATGCCCAAGCAATGCAAGAGTATTTCACAAGAATGCAGAATGTGCACTCAATTTTTTTTTTATGTCATGGATGTAAATGACAGGGGTGTATTAAGGAACATTTTTTTGGGCTGATCCAAGAGCACAATCTTTGTACAAGTACTTTGGCGATGTTGTATCTTTTGAAAGTACATGTCTTACTAACAAATACAAGATGCCATTTGTACCTTTCTTTGGTGTCAACTAGCATGGGAAAACCATCTTGCTTGGTTGTGGGCTTTTATGTGAAGAGACAACTCAAAATTTTATATGGCTATTCAAAATCTGGTTGTTATGTATGGAAGGTGTGCATCCAAAAGGCATAATTACAAACCAAGCACAACCCATTATTAATGTTGTAGATGAAGTATTTCCCAACAGTAAACATAGATTGTGTTTGTGGCATATAATGAAGAAGTTATCCCAGAAGTTTGAGAATTTTGAAGGAGCCCAGAAAGAAATTAAAGGAGCTGTGTATGACTCTGCATGCCTATTGATTTTGAAGTCGGGTGGGCTGAATTTATAAGAGTACACAATTTACAGCAAAATAGATGGGTTCAACAGATGTACCCTATTTGTGAGATGTGGGTACCATGTTATGTCAAAATATCATTTTGGGCTGGAATGTCTACAACGCAAAGGAGTGAATTAATAAATGTATTTTTCAAAGGATATTTTAAAGAGAGAACCTCACTGAAGGAATTTGTTAAACAATTTGAACTTGTTGTAAGTGCCAAGTTCAAGAAGGAAGTTGAACCAGACTATGAATGTATTCACAAAAATCCAGTTATGCAGACTTCATTTGAAATGGAGGGACAAAATGCTAAATGGTATACTCTGGAAATCTTGAAGAAATTTCAAAGAGAGCTACAAGGATTTATGTACTGCAATACAACTAAAACATACTCATCTGGGCCATATACTTACTTTGAAGTTTTGGAAAGGAAAAGGATACTTGTTGATAGAAACATTTTTTTGCCACAGACTAAGTGTTGTCTTTAACGCTTTACTCCAGGGAGCTATTTGTCATTGTTTGATGTTTGAATCATCAAGCATTATATGTAAAAACATGTTTGCAGTCTATATTTTCATAGGAATTGACAAATTGAATGAGGAGTACCACTTGATTGAAAGATGGAGGAAAGACGTGAAGCGAATTGTAACCAAACCTGATACCATCAAATATGTTGACTATTCTAACATTGTCAATAGTTATAATGTTGTTCTACAAAATGTTGAGCTGTTAACCGAATCAGCTGCCATGTCTGAAGAAAAGTTTGATGAAATTATGAGAGGTTTGGAAAAAATAAAAAGGGACACTGGTCTAGCAGAGACTGTAAGTAATGCTAAGTGAATATAGATTTTATTGTAGTTGATATACAAGTATCATTTTTGCATTATAAAACTTATAATGCTGGTTGATAAACAAGTATCATTTTTGCATTGTAGGTTGATGAACCACAAATTGATAGGTGCATCCAAAATCCAAATATGGCTGGTCAATTTGGTCGTCCACGAAAGAGAAGGCTCAAGCCTTTTGAAGAAAGAATGCACAAAACACAGAAACGTCAAAACAAGTAGCATGTTACACAACATATTAATGAAAAGATTATATTTGAGAGAGATAGACAATGATAGCTCACCAACATACACTTAAATATAGATTATACTAAAGAAATATTATATTTAAGAGAGAGACAGTGATAGCTCACCAACCTATAGTGCAAACAGTGGAATCATATTTTCCTATGTGGTGCCATTTTGTAATTTTGTAACTAAATCCGATCGTAAACTTTATATTGCAAAAAAAAAATTAGTCAGCAAAAACTCATGCTGCTTTTTTTGTATTTTTCCTGTAGTGTTTGTACAAAACCTCCACCTTCAAATAAAGGCAGAGAAAACTAAACAAACTAAAGGATAGCCACAAGAATCTAAAGGAAACAAAGAACTCCCACAGAAACATATGTATAGAAAATTCAGAAGCCTTCCACTAACAAAAGGATAGCCAGAAACTCAACTCAAGAAAGTAGATCCAGCAAACCCACTAACTGAAGAAACTAGCATGCAAAATAAAGCCTCAAAAGATCTCCAGGAAACCACTCATATCTCCAAGAAGGGTCCAAAGTGAGGAAGCCATCATATCTGTAATAAGCACTGCCAGTAGAAACATGAAAGGGGAGAGGGGAGCCTCAACTCTCACAAGAAGAGGATACTCAACCTTCACCACCAGACCGAGTAAAGCCCAGAGTCAACCTTCGCCACCAGGGAGCCTTAAATCTCAAACTGATCAATAGCCAAAAGACCAAGATAACATGCAATATAAAGCCTCAAAAGAACTCTAGGAAACCACTCATCTAGAACAAACAAAGGGAACCATCCAAGCCACCCTTCATCACCAGACCGATCAAGCCTTAAGAAAATAGATCCAATTAACACGTAGACTGAGGAAAACAAGCAGGCAAAATAAGCCTAAAGGAAAACCAGGCATCCACTCATCCAGAAAAAAGAAAAGCCATCCAAGCTTAAGAAGGAAAGCCACCAAGGCTCAACGCTAACCCAGAAGCCAAAAGACCAGAGTAGCCAAAGAAAATCCTTCACCACTAGGGAGCCATACACGCATACAGAATAGAAATCATGTTGACTAAAAGAGCAGGCTAAAAAAACAACCATACAGGTGCTCCAAGCAACACACATCCACAACCCAGGCCTTCCTGGTTGCCACACATCCGGAAACTAAAGAAGAGCCACATAGCTAGAGAAAGATGCCAAACAGTCCCAACAAGGCCATCATCCACCAAACCTCAAGCAGCCTACCACAACCAAAAAGGATAGTCAAGCCTCAAGACTGTAGATCCAGCTGCACGTTGACTGAGGAAACCAAAAGATAGAAGACCAAGATATCCAAGGAAAAACATAACGTGAGAGGGCCATCATAAAGGATATAAACATTGACTAGTAGGAACAAGATAAGGGAGAGGCGAGCATCAACTCTCAGAAGAAGGAGGATGCTCAACCTTCACCACCAGGATCCATAACTCTCAAACTGATCAACAAACCTGGTCACTTGTATGAGCAAAAAACAACCAATAAGGTGCTCCAAGCAACCCTCAACCAAAACAAGCTAACCCAACAACCAAAGACCAAGATAGATAACAAATGAAAGCAGAAAAAAAGCAGGAGAGCAGCCATCTGCTGACAAATAAGCAGCCATACAAGCATATAGAAAGACCTCCCATCCGACCAAAGACAAACAACATAAAGGATCCAAGACCTTCACACATCCGGAGACAGGGCACACAGCTCCCAAACCTCAACAGAAGCCAAGAAAAAAGGAAGAAACTAACATCCAGAAGCTAATCTCTAGCCAATAAGATATAAGATATCCCTTATAGTTTTAGATAAAACATTCTCAGGGACTTCCCTCCCTTCATGGACTCTTTTGTTCCTTTCCATCCGGAGGTAGAACATAATGCAGAGGGCCACTATTTTCCCCGAAGAAGTATTGATATCCATTAAATTTTCAAAGTTGGTAGGAGGAGCACTAATAGGAATCTTGTCAGCACAAGCTAACCAAACAGCCTTGGCGTAGCAACAGGAGAACATAACATGATTTGTATCCTCGTAGCCTTGCATACATAGAAAGCAAATAGAAACTACTGTAATACCTCTTCTTCTGCTATAATCAGAAGTGGGGAGCTTGTTTAAGCATAATTTCCAAGCATGTAGAATAAAGTTTTTTGGCGCTTTGCTAGACCAAATCCAGGTATAAGTATTACTAAACGTCCCTTTAGCTCTAACAACATTCCAAACTTCTTTGAGATAACTGTGATCAGCCCCTAAAATAGTCATACAATTTTCACTTTTGATTTTAATATTGTTATCTTCCATGCATTTAAGAAACACATGAGATACTCTAGATTTAGGGAGGTTCCATTCCATATCTTTCGTAATAGAACCAAGATTGACATTAGCTTCCAGGACAGAATTGATGGGGTTCAAATCTGATATATCAGAAAGAAATTTAGAGTTGCACCAGGGGTCTTTCCAAATTTTAAAATGAGAATTAGGTCCAATATGAAAATCAACCAGAGCAAGAAGAAATTTTTTAACATATAGAATCTTGTTAAACATCCAAGAGAAATTTGCAGACTCTTTAATTTGCCAAAAGTTCTCTTTTTCAGATATTTTGAGGATATCCACTTGACCCAAAGAGAATCTTTTTTTCCTGCAGATGTCCCAAGCATTCATGATGAGACAGGCACGAGAAACGTCTTTGCTTCTTCTAATACCCAAACCACCTTCATTTGTAGGAAGGGTGAGTTTCTCCCAAGGAACCAAATGCAGGTGAGATTTGCCTTCAGACTTACCCCAAAGAAAGTCCCTAGAAATTTTATCAATAACATCCAGAATAGAAGATGGCAAAGGGAAAGCATACATCCAATGCAGGTGGAGAGTAGAAAGGGCAGACTTGATCAATTCAACACGACCAGCAAGGCTAAGAGTGTTGGCCTTCCAGGCATCTAGCTTTTTACTAAATTTATCAATCAATCTATAACAGTTCTTTTTAGACAACTTGCCATAGAAGAGAGGAATGCCCAAGTAATTAAGATCATCAATATTACCTTCAGGCATATCTAGGATATTCAGAATCAGAGCTTTATTAACGTTCTTACTAAAGATAATAGAACTCTTCTTCAAATTTAAATTTAGTCTAGAGTGAGAGCCAAAATCATCAAGGAGATTCCTGATATAAGAAGCATTCTCAGGAGAAGCTTTTAAGAAAAACATCAAATCATCAGCAAAAATCAGATGAGACACAACAAGAGAAGAAGATCTTTTAATAGAAGTGACTTCTTTATTAATAAGCCCATGATTCAAACTATTGGACAACCCCTGCATTACAAGAACAAATAAGTAAGGGGCAATGGGATCACCCTGCTTAATGCCATTGGAGGGAGAAATAGGGTCAGTAGGCTCTCCATTGACCAGAATATGATAAGAAGTCAAAGAAAAGAGAGATTCAATCCATTTTATCCAAGTAATAGGAAACCCCATTCTATACATAATGGAGAAAAGATACTTCCAAGACACAGAGTCGTAAGCCTTAGAGATGTCCGCTTGAATGCACATGTTGTTTGATTCCTTCTGAAAGTCACTTAGAAGTTCATTAGAGAGAAGAACATCATCTTTTAAACTTATGCCTTTCACAAAAGCACATTGATTGAAATCAACAATAGAGGGAAGCACCTTTTCCAGCATGTTAGCAAGAACTTTAGAGATGATTTTATAAAAGGTGTTACAGAGAGCTATAGGCCTCCAATTTGAAATAATAGATGAATCCTTGCCTTTCGGGATAAGAGTCAAGAAAGTTTTGTTTGCTTCTTTTAACATAGCTCCATTCTAAAAAAACTCTTTGATAGCACTAAAGACATCATCACCAATAATACCCCAAGTTTACTTAAAGAAACACCGATTAAAACCATCAGGACTTGGTGCTTTCTCTTCATTGATATGATCAATAATATCATCAACCTCCTTCTTAGAAATAGGAGCAGTAAGGAAAGACCTATCATCAGGACTGATAATCTTACCATTCCATTCACCTTTCCCAACCTTACCTTCAAAGCCAGGGTTATTGAAAAGCTTACCATAAAAATCCATAACTGTTGATTTAATCTCATCAGGATAATGGGAAATCACCTCATCAATGAGTAAGCCTTTTAGCATATTGTTGTGTCTCCTGGTTTTAAGGGAGGCATAAAAGAAGTTAGAGTTCGAATTACCTTCTTTGAGCCATTGGACACGTGATTTTTGCTTGAGAAGAGATTCCTCAACCAATTCAGCTTCCTTCGCTTCCTTTCTACATTTATTAGCATAATCTCTCTTGCATTCATCAGTAGGATTCAGGTCAGATTCAGAAAGAGCTTTGTCTGCTAAGAATCTAAGATGTTTTGCATTATCATGAAGATTACCAACAGACTCCTTGTTCCACTTGAGAAGAACCTTCCTCACATTACTAAACTTTTTGTAAAGACAAAAAGCTTCATAACCTTGCACGTTTATAGACCATGTAGATTTCACCACATCCAAGAAGTCTTGTCTGTAAGACCAAGGATTTAAAATCTGAAAGGAGCACTGATTTTCCTGACATTACCAATCTTCAGGGATATACGTCTATGATCACTAATGGAATTAGAGACAATCTCACCATTAAACTCCTCTATATCAGCAAGAAAAAGATCATTATGAAACACACGATCAATTTTTGAAGAAATAAACTTTTCACCACTCTGCTTGTTGTCCCACGAGAAGAAGGGACCTCCAAGGCGCATCTCAAAAAGACCTGTATTGAGAATGCAGCTATTAAACTCCTCCATAGATTTGTTGGTAGGCGGTAGGATATTGATTCTCTCTTCTTCAGTTCGAATAGCATTAAAGTCGCCAAGAAGAACCCAAGGGATATCAACGGAAGAACTAAGTCTTTCAATAACTCTCCAAAGCTCAGAGCGTTCAACATCACCATTATGACCATATATAGCCGTAACAAGCATAGAAAAACTATCAACTGACACTTTGAAGTGAACAAGCTGGTCAGTTTCAAAGAGTTTATCAACAAAACAATTTCTGTACAGGACAAGAATACGACCCAATCTATGAGAAGAGAGGTTAGTGATAAAGTTGTACTCAGAAAAGTATTTGTTCATAAGCTTGTTAACAATTCTTTCCCTAACTTTGGTTTCAGTAATGATAACTAAATCACATTGAATCCTCCTCAACTCTTCTTGGACAGGACTAATCTTGTTGCCAAGTCCTCTAACATTTCAAGAAGAGATATTAATGGGTGGGGTCATTTTGACACCTTGGCTGTTGAACTGACAGCCTCATTATTTTTAGAAAGCAAATCCAGTTCCCTGGGAGTAATATTAGAAACAAGGTCGTCCAATCTAACAGATGTATTCAACTTCCCCAGACATTTCGGAGGTCCCCTATGAATAACACTCCTTGGCAAGTAATTCACAGAGCTGGAGGAAGCAAGGGAACTTCCCTCACTGACTGGAGATATATTCGGAATATTTATACCAAGTCGAGGGGTGAGAAGCCCAGGATTCACTGCCATCACTGCAAGAGAAGTTTTAGATACCTCATTCAATCCCTTATCTTTAGGAAGACTTTTATCGTCTAGAGCACATTGAGCAGACTTTGAGGTAGTTACCTCATTATCACCAGAAGGATCTGAAAGGCTTGATCTCTCATTAATGTCAAACCCTTCGTTAACCTTTTAAGAGAGATATACATCCTCTACTGTTAAATCTTCGGGATATTGACATGTTATCCTCAATCTAATATCATCTTCATCTATCACTTCCTCGATAACAGGTTCTCCTCCTTCTTCCAGACTCATATGAGGGACCATAACAGTACTCTTCGGAATTTGAGGCTTCTTGACTTCCCAGATAATCCTCTATTTCTGAGCTTTTGGTTTATAACCAGCAAATACAGGAACATTCAGACACTCATCATGGCCAAAATAACCACATTGTTTACACTTATATGGGATCCATTCATATTCTATGAAAACAAAGTGCTCGACTCCTTCGTCACTTTTAAGTATAATTTTTCTTGGGAAACTAGCATCCTTGTTCAGCAAAACTTGAATCCTTGCTATATCCATCCGTCTAAGGTACAGGGTATCTTCATCCAACGTCAACAGTTCGCCCAGATAAGAACCAATTCTACTGAAGGTACGATGATCCCACAGTTCCATAGGGATGTTTTTCAGGCGGACCCAGACCGGAACTTCAGATAGAGTAAGCTTCGATTGTTTCTCACCAAGACTCCATTGCTTCAGAATGACAGGTCCACCGCAAATGTACTAGTCGCCTTTAAGAGCATTTTCCAGATCTATTAACTCTTCAAAAACGAATCAGAAAAAAACCATTTCCCCTATCAAAAATTTTGAAGCCACCGTGAACCTTCCAAACATTCATGAAGTGATCTACCAGAATCGGGATGATATGTTGGAAATCTACGACATATCCCAGAAGGCAACGACTCCACCTATCTGCATTCTCCACAGCCTCAATATTAGGACATATCCCAGAAGGCAATGCCTTTGTCACTTTTAAGTATATTGCAAAAAAATTTAACAAGCTTATTTCACTTGTTCAAATATTTCACTTGTTTTTTTCAAATATTGTTAAAACATATATTTGTATCACGCATTTTAAATATGAGTATGTGCATTTGGATCACAAGAAGGCATTATTTCTCACCCCAAGTATGCACGTGTCACACAAGTATGCACATTGAGCACTCAAGTAGGCGCGTCTGTATTACAAGTAGGCACATTCAACACTCAGGAAGGTGCATCCACATTGCAAGTAGGAACATTCAACACTCAAGTAGGCACGTTCACATTGAAAGTAGGCTCATTTAGCACTCAAGTAGGTGCATGTGTCACTCAAGTATGTATCACTAAAGTATGCACATTTATCACTCAAGTATGCGCATTGAGCACTCAAGTAGGCGCATTCACATTACAATTAGGTGCATTCAACACTCAAGTAGGCTACCACATTGCAACTAGGCGCATGCATCACTCGAGTAGTGTTATAACCCACATCGAGGTTAGTCAATAAGTACCTCGATTAGCGTGAAGTATCTCGATTAGTGCTAAGTACCTTGTTAAACATCATGGTTAATCAAGATAAACTAATATGTGAATCAATAGTCAAGATTGATTCATCTGAGGTAATTAATGTTAACTACAATGTTAATTGTTAAGTTAATTACCTAAGATAATTAACCTAGATAAGATTGTCTAGTTTCTGTGTTTTTATGCCTTGAGGTTGTAGTGGATTCCGTGCTTGAAATTTTGCAAAAGAAATCATTCAGATCGGATCTTCGAGGAAAATGTTACGACATTTTCAATTTCTTGGATTGAATATGCAATTTTCCCATTTAATTGGCTATTAATTTCCCATTTCCTTTATTTTCCCCCTTTCACCTGATCGAGCACCGCTTGAAGCGGTGCATACCTATGCTCGATCACGCAGCATGGGAAGAGGAGAGGCAGGGTGATTTTTGAGCCCTAGCTTCGTTTCCAGCTTCCACCTTCCTCCTACCTCCTTTTCCCCTCTTTCCTTGCCCTAATCCATGGCCACGACCAGCCGCTAGGGCGGCTAACCAGCAGAGCCGCAACCAAGCTGTAGCTACAGCTGCGCTGGCTAGGAGCCCTCTTGGGCACATGAAAATCTAAGGAAAAGCTACCTTTGAGTTCGGCCAATAGTCTGGAGCACAAATCTGCAGCCAATAACCACGATTAGGCACCCAACCGAGCCTCCCCTTCACCTGTGTGTGAAGCAGGTTGAATCTAGGGCAAGCTAGAGGTAGAAGACGACCTGTGTATACCCGGAATCAGACTCTGGACATGTTTTAAGTTGTTTTCAGACATCTCGAATTGCTGTGAGTAGAATCTCACTCAGGAAGCACGATTTAACTCCAATAAATGAATGATTTCGGTTCGATCTGTGTTATTCGTGGGTAACAACACTTACCCAGGTGCCAGGCAGTGTTGGCGTTGCCTGATTTCTAGTTTCACATTTTTCGTATTCACGCTTGCACGACCATAATTATTTGACTAATTTGTATGATTCGGGTTACTAAAACTACATGATTGATTAAATCCTAAATTGCTCAGTTTAAAAGTGGAATACAGTAGCACAGGAATCTAGGGTTTACAGTAGTTGTACAGTTTGGGAATAAATCTAGTTTGTACAATTCTAGTAGTTTACTAGATGCATGATTTCAAAGAAATGACGATGACATGAAAATGTCAATGGAAACCTAGTTGCACGCTCCCTATTATATTTTAATGTGTGTGGTCTAGTCTTAATACGAATTGACACGTTCCTCAAAGATATCATTTGAAATTCCCAATTATTATTAATAATTCATGCCATGACAAGTAATTGACTTTTAATTGAATTATGTGATGCATAACTTAGAATTTGGGTTGATGTGCTCGATTTTTGAGGAATTATAGATAATTTACAAGTGCTACTGATGATTTCTAATATATCAAGTAATTAATTATTGTTAGTGTGTTATGATGATCAATTGTATAATTCTAGCATATATGAGCCAAGTTGATATGAGTTTAGTTTATTTAAGAAATTTCAATCTGTCTGCATGCATGGTATATGGATTACTCAGTAAATTACAATGTTTTTGAATGTACTGCTCTGCCAAGTTTAGAAGGATATACATGATTGTATTATAAGTTTCAGATGAATAGACTCGGTACCATAGAGATACCAGAGTCAAGAATAAGTAATAGAGAGATACAATATAGTAAGAGCTTTCCAAGAATAATAAAATAATAGGCATAGGTGACTTGAACACCGTAGATTCCCTACGGATGTCTGCACTGTAGGGAGGAAACGATCCACCCTGGCAGCGATCAATATACGGGGATCGAATCGCACCCACAGAGTGTGCGGGGAGACGAAGCCCTTGAGGAAGTCTCCTAAGGGAAGATAGGTTACCCAACATGAATCAGAGATCCCGGTGATAACCCAGAGGTACCCACAGAGTGTACCAAGGTGAGGCCCACAGAGCATCTCAGACCCTCCGCCTGTGTACTCAGCCTAGAGGAGAAGTCCAATTAAAGGCCAGCTGTTTAGCCGCCTTAGTCAGACGTGACGGTTCGAGTCAAGCAGACCTAGATTCAGTTCTAGGCTTAGCTTCCTGGGTTTTAAGCTAAGTCTTGTACGGTGAGATCATAGTTCGTTGTGAGTCTTCATATGTAGAGTACACTGCATATGATCAGGGCATAAGATAAAATATGTTCATATAGGTTCACAGAGTTTCTTATAAGTTTAAGAGTTAAGAAATATTTGAGTTAGTTTCAGAGCAGTTGTCCTTTAAATGAAATTTTAGTATTCTCTGTTATTTAATCGTATCCACAGCTTTGCAACAATTGTTATCTTAATGAAATGTTGACATCTCTTGTCATTTAAAGTATATTGTTTAGATCTGCTCATTATAGTATTATCTTGTATTTTATTCCAATTAATAAATATAAAATGAGTTATCTGTGATGGTTGGGTGAAATTATATTCACTGAGCCAATAGCTCACCAACCTACTGAAACATTTTTTTTCAGGTCAGCATCAGCATGAGGAAGCTGAAGGATCATATCACCCAAGTTCTTAGAAGGTCGTTCATAGTTAGATAGAGGTCTCTTAGTCCTTTCCCCTCGGTCCTTGGGCATGTGGTGTGATAGAGAGAGAATGTAATGAAACATGTAAAGTAGTTTTAAGTTATCTGTTGTGCTTTATATTCTGCATGGAAATTGTAATATGTCGTATAACTCTATTTTATCTTCCTAGTAAGGTAAATGGTAAGTTGCTTCCGCAGTTTTATTACGAACCGATGTTATTCAAGCTATTCAATTTTTCCTTTAAGTTAATTTTAAATCACTAAGTAAAGAAAAGGTTAAGGGTGGTTTACCGAGGGTGACTCCCCGGTCTCTGGGGTCATTAGAGATGGCATGGGGGTCAGGGCATCACAAGATTTTGGTATCAGAGCAAAGGTTTGAGTACGTAGTTACTCTAAGTCAAGGTCAAGGCACGATAAGAGACCAATAGGATTAGGACTTAAGTGTTTTCCTTCTAACTACAATTTTCTAATAGGAAGTGTTATGTTATACTATTGCAGATGGCAAGAAGAGGAAGTGGCCATGAGGACCAAGCTGAGAGCCACATTGGACATGATCCTCAGGAAATGGGTCTAGGTGGTGGAGATGATGAGGATGAGGCATCAAGGATGTACATGATGTTTCTTGAGACCAAGGAAAAGTATAAGATGGAGAGGCGAGCTTCTACCTCGAGTAGTAAGAATCTGATGAGATCCTATGAGTTGGTTAAGAAGCTTGGAGGTACCAAGTTCGTTGGAACTACAGACCCTGCAGTGGCAAATGAATGGTTGAGATAGTTAGAGAAAGTGTTCTGTCTGATGGAGCTGTCTGAGGAAAGACAAATCAATCACACAGTTTATTTGCTTAAGGGTGATGCAGAGCTCTGGTCGCGTGGAGTGGAAGATAAAAGGAGGAACACGGTATTGACTTGGAAGGATTTTGTTGATGACTTCCATCTTAAGTACTACCCACCTACCTTTCTGAGTGAGAAGATAAGACAGCTATAAAATATCAGACAAGGAAGTATGACAATTGGTGAATACGAGGCACATTTCACAAGGTTGGTAAATTTCTGCCTGCAACTTGTTCCTAATGATGTAGAAAAGTGCAGAAGATTTCAAGAAGGATTAAGATCAGAAATTAGACACATTGTTTCAGCCATTGGTCGAAGAGATAGAGAAAACTTTGGGGAATTTGTGTAAGTAGAAAGACGTGTAGAAGAGTCATTTAATGATGATAAGCAGTCTGAAAGTAAGAAAAGATCTAGAGACTTTATTAGAAGGGGACAAAGCAGTGGTGGATACAAAGGAGGCGGTGGTTTCTTTTCAAAGATAGGACGAGGACTTGGTTGTTTTAGTAGACAAGGATCTAGTTTTTCATCAAGTGGAGGAAGGCCCAATTCCGGAAGATGGAGTACACAGTCTACATGGACACCTCCAACTAGGTCTTCTGGATCATCAGTTTTAGTGACAGGTCCACCGAGGCGAGAGACACGAGCATGTGATATCTGTGGAAGACCACACTCATGATAGTGTTGGAGAATAGAGTTTCAAGGATGTCATCAGTGTGGACATATGGGACATTTCAAGAGGAATTGCCCCCAGTTACAGTAATCACCATCACAGGGTTCCCAGTCATAGTACCAGAATGTCCCGAGACAGGCTCCAACTGGAGGACCCAGTTCCTCTGTAGCTTCAGGTTCCCGAGGTGGTGCAGCACCCAGTGGAAGGGAAGGACAACGAGGACATCGTGGGAGAGGAAGAGCTTCAGGATGCTTCTTCTCTTTGACACCACAAGAAAGTATTATTTCTTACCGAGTGATTACAGGAGAAATTTTTTATTTAACAACATTTTAGTTATAGTTTTGATAGATCTGGGTGCTACTCACTCGTTTATACAGAGTTCTTTAGCTTGTGAGCTTAACATGTTAACTCAGGAGTTACTGGTTGAGTTATTGTTGAGGTTTCCGTTAGGTGAACCGATAGTGTTGATAGAGTTTTGTCCCAGATGTTTGTTGACCTTTGGTGGTTACACCATTGTGGTTAATCTTATACCCCTAGATGTTATCTCTTTTCAAGTTATCTTGGGTATGGATTGCCTAGAGACGTATCAAGTTCAACTCGACTGTTGGAAGAAGGAGGCTGTCTTTCAACAGGGTGGATTTTCTTATGTCTTTTATGGAGACAGGAAAGTTTTATCTACGTGTATCATATCAGCCGTTGTAGCCGATAAGATGTTGCAGAAAGGTTGTGAGGCATTCTTGGCACATGTAGTAGATACTAGAGCTGAGAAGAACACAGTCAGTCTATGGGATGTGCCATTGGTCTGTGAGTTCCCAAATGTTTTCCTAGATGAGTTGCCAGATCTACCTCCTAAAAGTGAGATAGACTTTGAGATCCAGGTGTTGCCAGGTAGTCAACCTATAGCCTGCCATCCTAAAGAATGGCACCTGTAGAGTTGAAGGAACTCAAGATTCAGTTACAGGAGTTACTGGATAAGGATTTCATTCGACCTAGTTCTTCACCATGGGGAGCTCCAGTCTTGTTTGTAAAAAAGAAAGATGGTACTATGAGGCTATGTATAGACTACAGACAACTGAAAAAGATCACCATCAAGAATAAGTATCTATTGCCAAGGATCGATGACCTGTTTGATTAGTTGTGTGGAACGACAATCTTTTCTAAGATAGATTTGAGATTTGTATATCATCAGTTGAGGATAAAGGCTTCAGATATTCCTAAGTCGGCTTTCAGAACAATATACGGGCATTATGAGTTTTTGGTCATGTCGTTTGGACTGACTAATGCCCCAGAAGCTTTCATGGATATGATGAATCGGATTTTCAATCCGTTCTTGGATCAGTTCATAGTGGTTTTCATAGATGACAGTCTGATCTATTCTAGAAATGATGAACAACATGAGCAACATCTGAGGACATCGTTACAGTTGTTTAGACAACACTAGTTATATGCTAAGTTCAGTAAGTGTGAGTTCTGGTTAGCTGAGGTGTCTTTTCTTGGACATGTCATCTCAGGAGATGGAGTAAGTGTTGACCCTAAGAAAGTCAAATCTATTCTACAGTGGGAGCAGCCTAAGACTCCTACTAAGATCAAAAGCTTCTTAGGATTGGTAGGTTACTACAGGAGGTTCATACAAAACTTTAGTGTGGTATCGTCACCTCTGACACGCTTAATGAGAAAGAATGCACCATTTGTCTGGTCAGACAATTGTGAGAAGAGTTTTTAGATCTTGAAGAAGAGGTTAACTACAACACCAGTATTGATCCTGCTCGAGGCAGATAAAGGCTACATAGTGTTTTGTGATGCTTCAAGGAGAGGTTTATGTTGTGTGTTGATGCAGGAAGGCAAAGTAGTAGCTTATGCATCTAGACAGTTTAAGAAGAATGAGGAGAATTACCCGACACACGATTTGGAGTTAGATATTGTAGTTCATTCTCTTAAGACATGGCGTCACTATCTTTATGGTGAAGCATGTCAGGTGTTTACAGATCATAAGAGCTTGAAATATATTTTCACCCAGAAGGATCTGAATCTTAGACAACGAAGATGGTTAGAATTGATCAAGGATTATGAAGTGACAATAGATTACCATCCTGGTAAGGTGAATGTGGTAGAAGATGCCCTGAGTAGAAAGTCAAGTTCAACAGTAGATGTATTCTCTATGGAATATTTCAAAAGAGACCTACTAGTGGATATGCAGAAGTTGAACTTAGACTTAGGGGTGACAGAGCAGAGTGGTTTGATTGCACAGATGCAAGTCAAGCCTACTTTTTATGATCAGATCAAGGAACTTCAGCAGAGTGACAGTGAGTTACAACAGATCATGCAGGATATGACAGAGGGAAAGAGACCAGAGTTCAGGTTTTCAAATGATGGTTTGTTGTATCAGCATCACATGTTGTGTGTACTTGGAGACAATGATTTGAAAGAAAGGATTCTTAAGGAAGTGCATGCATCGATGTACGCTATGCATCCAGGTAACACTAAGATGTACATAAATCTTAAGGAGTTGTACTGGCGGTCAGGTATAAAGAAGGATGTAGCTGAGTACGTGGCTAGATGTAGTGTGTGCCAGTAGGTTAAGGCTGAGCATCAGAAACCTATAGGTACCTTGCAATCTCTTCCTATACCAGAGTGGAAGTGGGAACATATTACAATGGATTTTGTGGTAGGGTTGCCCAGGACACCTAGAGGTTGTGACTCGATATGGGTGATTGTGGATAGACTGACTAAGTCTGCTCACTTTCTTCCTGTTAAGTCAACCTTTGATGTTCCAAAGTTGGCTAAGATATACGTGGATGAGATAGTCTGACTGCATGGTATCCCAGTTTCTATTATTTCATATATAGATCCTAAGTTTACCTCCATGTTTTAGAATCAGTTGCATCATGCTTTGGGCACAAAGTTGAGGTTCAATACAACTTTTCACCCACAGACGGATGGTCAGTCAGAGAGGACCATTCAGACTCTTGAGGACATGCTGAGAGCATGTGTCTTGCATTTCAGTGGAAGTTGGGAAGAACACTTGAGCCTTATAGAGTTTGCATACAACAATAGTCACCATTCTAGTCTTGGTGTGGCCCCGTATGAAGCTCTATATGGTAGAAAGTGTAGATCACCCGTATGTTGGTACGAGGTGTGTGAAAAAGATATTCTTGGACTAGAGATAGTAGATTTGACCACAAAAAAGATTACAGTGATCAAAGAATAGTTGGAAGCTGCACAGGTTAGGTAGAAGAGTTATGCTGAGAAGCGACACATACCTCTTGAGTTTGAGGTTGGTGATGAAGTGTATTTGAAAGTTTCACCATGGAAAGGAGTGTTGAGGTTTGACAAGAGAGGCAAACTGACTCCTAGATTTATGGGCCCATATCCTGTCATTGAGAGGATTGGACCTGTAGCCTATAGGTTGGATTTTCCATCTGAGTTGGCTAATCTACATGATGTATTTCATGTATCGATGATGAAGAAGTGTTACCTTGGTACAGAGAAGATAGTGGACCCAGAACCTGCATAGCTCAGATTAGATGTGTCCTATGTTGAAGGACTTATTTAGATAGTTGATCGGAGGATCAAGAAGCTTAAGAGTAATGAGTTACTGTTAGTTAAAGTCTTGTAGAGGAACCACAACCTAGAGAAAGCTACGTGGAAGCTTGAGTCAGAAATGCGTAACAAGTTTCCTTTTCTCTTTTAGGAATTTCGGGATGAAATTCTTATAAGGGAGGGAGATTGTTATAACCCACATTGAAGTTAGTCAGTAAGTACCTCGATTAGCATGAAGTAACTTGATTAATGCTAAGTACCTTGTTAAACATCATGGTTAATCAAGATAAACTAAGATGTGAATCAATAGTCAAGATTGATTCATCTGAGGTAATTAATGTTAACTGTAGTGTTAATTATTAAGTTAATTACCTAAGATAATTAACCTATCTAAGATGGTCTATTTGTTGTGTTTTTATACCTTGAGGTTGTAGTGGATTTCTTGCTTGAAATTTTGCAAAAGAAATCATTCGAATCGGACCTTCGAGGTAAAAGTTACGATGTTTTCAATTTCTTGGATTGAATCTGAAATTTTTCCCATTTAATTGGCTATTAATTTCCCTTTTCCTTTATTTTCCCCCTTTCACCCGATCGAGCACCGCTTGAAGCGGCGTATACCTGCACTCGATCGAGCATCAGGGGAAGAGGAGAGGCAGGGCAATTTTCGAGCCCTAGCTTCATTTCTAACTTCCACCTTCCTCCTACCTCCTTTTCCCCTCTTTCCTTGCCCTAATCTGCGGCCACGACTAGCCACTAGGGCGGCCGACCAGCAGAGCCGCAGACAAGATGCAGCTGTAACGGCACTGGCTAGGAGCCCTCTTGGGCACACGAAACTCCAAGGAAAACTAGCTTTGAGTTTGGCCGACAGTCCGGAGCACAAATCCGCAGCCAATAGCCACGATTAGGCACCCAACTAAGCGTCCCCTTCACCTGTGCGTGAAGCAGGTTGAATCCAGGGCAAGCTAGAGGTAGAAGATGACATGTGTATACCCAAAATCAGACTCTGGATGTGTTTCAAGTTGTTTTCAGACATCTTGAATCGCTGGAGTAGAATCTCACTCAGCAAGCATGATTTAACTCCATTAAATGAATGATTTCGGTTTGATCTGTGTTATTCGTGGGTAACAACGCTTACCCAGGTGCCAGGCAGTGTTGGTGTCGCCTAATTTCTAGTTTCACATTTTTCTTATTCGCGCTTGCACGACCATAATTATTTGACTAATTTGTATGATTTGGGTTACTGAAACTATATGGTTGATTAAACCCTAAATTGCTTAGTTTAAAAGTGGAATTCAGTAGCACACAAATATAGGGTTTATAGTAGCTGTACAATTTGGGAATATATCTAGTTTTTATGATTCTAGTAGTTTACTAGATGCATGATTTCAAAGAAATGACAATGACATGAAAATGTCAATGGAAACCTAGTTGCACACTCCCTATAATATTTTAATGTGTGTGGTCTAGTCTTAATACGAATTGACACGTTCCTCAAAGATATCATTTGAAATTCCCAATTATTATTAATAATTTGTGCCATGACAAGTAATTGACTTTTAATTGAGTTATGTGATGCATAACTTAGAATTTGGGTTGATGTGCTCGATTTTTGAGGAATTACAGATAATTTACAAGTGCTACTGACGATTTCTAATATATCAAGTAATTAATTCTTGTTAGTGTGTTATGATGATCAATTGTATAATTCTAGCATATATGAGCCAAGTTGATATGAGTTTAGTTTATTTAAGAAATTTCAATTTGTCTGCATGCATGGCATATGGATTACTCAATAAATTACAATGTTTTTAAATGTACTGCTCTGCCAAGTTTAGAAGGATATACATGATTGTATTATAAGCTTCAGATGAATAGACTCAGTACCATAGAGATACCAGAGTCAAGAATAAGTAATAGAGAGATACAATATAGTAAGAGCTTTTCAAGAATAATAAAATAATAGACATAGGTTCCCTAAACACCGTAGATTCCCTACGGATGTCTGCACTGTAGGGAGAAAACGATCCACCCTGGCAGCGACCAGTATACGGGGATCAGATCGCACCCACAGAGCGTGTGGGGAGACGAAGCCCTTGAGGAAGTCTCCTAAGAGAAGATAGGTTACCCAACATGAACTGTAGATCCTAGTGGTAACCCAGAGGTACCCACAGAGCATACCAAGATGAGGCCCACAGAGCATCTTATACCCTCCGCCTATGTACTCAGCCTAGAGGAGAGGTCCAGTTAAAGGCCAGCTATTTAGCTGCCTTAGTCAGACATGATGGTTCAAGTCAAGAAGACCCGGATTGTAAGGACCCTGACCTCCGTTTAGGGTTTACCCTATTTGATTTGCTTAACCCCGATGCTTAGTTGCTTGCTAATCACCTTTAGTGGTGATTAGGGTTTGGTTGTGCTTTGTTGAGAGTTGGAGGTGCTACTTGCAATTTACCCAAGTTTAGGGTTTGTGGGCAAGTTGCCACCTTGTGAGGTGTTCTTCTCTCCCCTTGCTTCCTCTAAGTGTTGAGGGGGAGGTTTGGGCCCGTTGCTTGAGTTCCTTTGGGCTTGGTTGAGCTTGTTGGGCCTTGTGGTGCCTTGCCTTTGTTTAGTTGGACCTTGTGTCAGGCAAGAGCAGGTTGTGTCGCCCAGGGTTGTGTCGCCCAGGGGTTGTGTCACCCACGGGCTGTGTCGCCCAAGGGTTGTGTCGCCCATGGACCTTTGACCATCTTTGACCTCGTTTGTGTCACCACTAGTGGACACTTGGTGCTTGATGCTAGCATGTGGCAATGGCCTTGGACATGTGTTTAAGACATGCTAGAGTGGTGGTTTTTGCACATGTACAAGTGTCCCTAGGTGGGCGACACCTTGCTTTGCTTTGCTTTAGTTTCTCCTCCATCCCCTTCTATATATGTGTTTCCTTTCCCTTGCTAAGGATCCCTTTAGTTCCTTAGTCTCCTTCTCCCTTGGTGCATGACACACTCTCTTCTCTTGCAAGCTTGGTGGCCGATCCTTCTTGGAGTCTCCTTCTTCCTTGGTGGTGCTTGGAGCTTGGAACTTGCTTAAGGCGGGTTACATAACTCCTAACCCTAACTACATTACCATCTTCTATGTTCTTGTTCTTGTTGTTTATGATCGACTATGTTGTTGTAGTTTGGTTTCCTTGCTTAGTTGCACCTTGTTGGCCGAACCTATGATCTAGGGTTTCTTGGTGAGCAATACTCCTTTCTCTCCTTGGTCTAGAGGAGTGAGCTTGAGTTCTAGTAGCATGGGCAATACCCCTCTCTCATTTAAGTTGAGAGGTGAGCTTGTGTTCTAGTAGCTTGAGCAACACCCTCCTCTCACCATGGACTTGAAGGGTGAGCTTGGTGGTGGTTGTGAACCTTGCTAGGGTTGTTCCTTGTGTTTCCCGTTTGGTGTTAGGAGATGTGCAAGACCCCTCTCTCATTTAAGTTGAGAGGTGAGCCATCTTCTTAATACTTTAGGGTTTGGTGCCCTTGTACTTGAGGTTGATGATGATCTTGTGGAGTTACATCTTGCCGTTATGATCTTGGGGGAGGTGCTGCCCAACAGCCCTCTTGACCTAAAACCTTGGACGACACATGTTGAGATGGTGACGGGCGTTATCCCTTGGTCCCTTCTTGGTGTGTGTGTTGGGCATCACACCCTGATGCACAACCTACCCGATACACTTAGCCTTGAGTTGGTTTGATGTCGTTATGCTTTGCTGGGGCAGAGCGTTGCCAGCTAGTCTGTAGTGGGCGTTATCCCCTTCTTAGCCTTAGCTCTGTGGGTGTGTCGGGAGACATCACAACACCTGATGCGTCGTTGCATGATACGTCGTTGCTGAGCTGCACGCCCTAAGTGCTCGTTACCAGTGGTGCCCGACACTACGTTGCGCCTGACGCCCCTTGTTACCTGACGTTGTGTTGCACGACACAGAAGTGCACGACACAGGTTGCACGTTACACCTGAAGTGCACGGATGGGTTGGTTTCTCTGTTGCCCGATATCACTTATAGTAAGGGTCTTGTTCCTTCCGCAAAACATCTACGCTAAACCTTGTGCATGTACCACATTTAGTCATGATGGTGGCCTTTGATATACTTAATGGTAATCGTTATGGTATAACTCATTTATGTAATATACATGAATGTACCTATGTATGTGATCATCTTGATATTATGAATAATGTTGAGCAAATGATAAGCATGTAGAATGCCTTGCTTAACGATGTAACCTATGCTCATGATCACGAGTTGAGGCATGATTGATAAAGCATATGATCACTAATGTCACCTTATATTGATGGCATGGTCTTTCTATTAAGCCTATGATTATTGTGTATACTAACCATGCAGGTGATTCATAGCCAAGAAAAAGGCTATGAGGTATATATATGATGTGTTTTGGTCTGAGGGAGTTTGTCTAGAGTGCCTGAGTTGATGAGAATGCCTTGAGAGGCAGTGGCAACATATGATGAGGGATTGAGATCCCATGGCAATGTGATTATCCTTGAGATGGATCTAGATGATTGGCAAGAGGCCAAGTGATAACATGTAATGTTGGATCCTTGTGATGGATCCAGATGATGTTATTACAATAAAAGCATAACATTGAGTTTTATGTTGTTTATTCTTGTTATAGTTGCATGTTATACAACTTGGTTGAATCTTGCAATCCATATAAAAGATACTAATTAATCACAGTGGAATATATCATGTAGTTTCCCTGGCCATAGATCCATCATCGTCAGGAGCTGGTGATGGTGAAACGGGTTCTCCTGCGGGTTAACCCGGAGCGCATATTATTGAATATGTGAGGTTTCTCCTAGCCTAAAATAGAGAGGGAATTGAGTGCAGCTGCGGTTGCAGACTCGGAATATGTGATGAGCATGGTGAACAAGCCCATGGCTCAAGATGTGTGATATGGGAGCATGAATGTGTTCATGGCTCAGAGTATGGTGAACAGGACCGTGGCTCAGATATACTAGCGCCGTGACCTGCACCAAGGCGGGCTAGAGGAAGGGTAGCCTATGGAGCTGACCCTGTGGCTGAGGCCACTTAAGCACGAGACTACGGCCCTGCTTTGGTTCTCGTGTACTGACCACGAGGGGGAGGTCGTGGAGTCCGGCTCTTCCATTGACCTTGTATGGCACCAGCTTTGGGTTTCACAACTGAAGGTTGGATTTGAGCGGTACGGCTCACTTCCTCAGGGCATAAGAATATGTAATCCATCCGTATAGTATTTACTGCTTAAGACAAAACACGGAACATTGGTTAAGGCCTTGTTTGTGTAGTTAATCTTGTTATACCTTGCAGTTACGTATATGTTCCTCATGTTATGTGGTAAGCCCTTATAATTCTTATCTTGTTAATCATGTTCCATAAATAAATAGTTGGACATATGCCTTCCGTACATCTGGTAAGCTTGACGGTATGAATAGCCTTACTTTATAACTGCTCTGGTTATACTTCTCATCAGTTATCTGTTTTTGCTTTATATTTCTGGGGTTCTGTAGTTTCGGCGGGGAGTTATGTTTCTCGCTGGGACTTTGTGTCTCACCCCACTGGTTTATACCCTTTTTAGGTGGTCGAGATAGGCGTGGTGGTGGTCACGGAGTGGCGGTCGAGCACCAAGACGAGCAGTAGAAGGCAAGCTATGGACATGCTGCTATTTTGGATGTTTAGTAGTAGAGTCTTAGAGTCATCCATGTACTCTCAGGTCCTTGGAGGTGTTTTAACATTGTTTCATGATGTATAGTTGTTGATGCTTTGTATATCCTGCTGCTGGTCGGATGTGGGCCTTTATGTACATATAAATAGGCGATGAACTCATGTGATGACAGGACAGCTGATCCTTTAAGTTGTGGACACGTATCAAGATTTGTATATGTTATATAACATGTTTCTTTGCAGGATGGGGTCCTAAATGTAATAGTTTCTCAGTTTATCCACTTTCCGCAATCGGTTTTAATTAACCTGTGTTTTGATAATATGTGGTTATGGTGATTTCCGCACGTTTTCGCGTAACACCTCGCTGTCTGTGTGATAGTGTGATGTGTTGCCACAATTTTTTTGGTATCAGAGCCCTAGGTTCGCTGAGTCTATAGGGATTTAGGACTAGGTCGTGTCTGCTCTTGTGAGTTTTCCCAGATTTTCTTACAATCATCTTCTGCCCTCAGTGGAAGAAAAGCCAAGATGTCTAGAAACCATGAAGAACATGCTCCTGAGAATAGTGATGATGCATCAGTTGATGGAGCTATAGGTCAGGCACATGAAGATCGGGTGCCTGAGGTCCCCCAACCTGACCCAGCCATTCTTGAACATCCTGGCTACCAACAGCTTATGGGGTAGATGATGGCTATGATGAATCTCATGGTTGAGCGATTTCCAGTGCCTCCGCCGAGAGCACAGGCTCCCCATGGTGAAACATCAAGTATTGGGAAGACCTTTGAGTAGCTTCGCCGAGTCGGAGCTTCAGATTATGCTGGAACGACTGATCCAGCAGATGCAGATCTGTGGCTGACAAGTCTTGAGAAGGCTTTCCGGATCCTCGACATCCTCGAAGCAGACAAAGTAAAGAACGCTGTCTACCTTCTGAAGGGTAGTGCTGGTCACTGGTGGACCATCGAGGAAGAGAAGTGACCTGATGAGGTGATCGGTTGGGAGGTTTTCCGGCGTGAGTTCGTCAGCAGATACTTTCCAAAGACGTATCTAGATGAGAAGATCAGTCAGTTTGAGAGCCTGTGACAAGGAACGATGAACATCACTGAGTATGAAGCCAAGTTCATGGACTTGCTGAGGTTTTGTCCTCATATGGCAGTGACAGATGAAGAGCAGATCAGATGCTTTGAGAAAGGTCTGAGTGTTGAGCTGACAACACCTATTTTTGCGTCGGAGAATAGAGTGTGGTTTGCTACATTTGTGGAATCTGTCCAGAGGATTGAAAGGTCAGTAAGGGAGAAAAGAGAATCCATGTCTCACAAAAGGCCTGCTCAGTTCCAAGAACAGAGGTTTGGTGGCTTCAAGAAGCCCATGTTTTCATCACCTTCAGTTATGAGAGGTTCCAGTGCACCGTCGTAGTGGTCTCCGAGTAAGGGAAGAGGATATGTTTCTTCGCTGTCTAAGGCACATAGTACAACATCAGTGGAAATGACAGGGCCATCTAGGCCACGGTTTGAAGTTAGGACATGCTATACCTGTGGTCAGATAGGGCATGTCAAGTCAAATTGCCCAAACAGAGATGTTGAAGTGACACAATAGCCGAGGAAGAATCAACAAGGGTCAGATAGACAGCAGCCCAGTAGTAGAAGAGGGTGAGGGAGCAGTCAAGCATCACAAGCTAGATCGTCTGCTCAAGGAAGCAGAGGATGCGGACAGCAAGTAACGGCTCGATTCTATGCTATGAGTAAGCCGGAAGCGATAGTCAACCCGCGAGTAGTGACAGGTCAGATGAAGTTATTTCATTCTGATATGTCTTCTTCTTGCTTTATATCTGTTCTGGTTGACCCGGGTGCTACACACTCTTTTATCGCCTATAGTATGCTTGAAAACTGTCATTTACCTGTTAGTCGTAAGAATGATATTTTGTTGCTAGAAACCCCTCTTGATGGTTCCTCGATGCTTCGAGAAGAGTGTCCATCTTGTGTCTTGTCTTTTTCGAGACACCGCATTCAAGTGGATCTTATCCCACTTGATATGCATGGTTTCGATGTTATCCTTGGGATGGATACCTTAGAGAAGTATAAGGTTGTTTTGGATTGTAGTTCCAAGCATGCTGTGTTTGCTGATAATGGAGAGAAATGGATCTTCCAGGGAGATAGGAAGATTCTTCCGACGTGTCTGGTATCATCTATGGTGGCAGAGAAGTTGCTACGACAAGGATGTGAGGTGTTCTTAGCTCACGCTGTGGATACCGTTGTGGCTACCAAGGTGAAAGGTCCTAGTCTTGAAGAGGTGTCAGTTGTCCGAGAGTTTGCCGATGTGTTTCCTGAGGAGTTCCCTGGTGTTCCTCCACCCCGAGAGATTGATTTTGAGATCAATCTGGTCCCAGGAACACAACCAGTTGCACATATGACGTATATGATGGCTCCAGTAGAGATGGCAGATCTTAAGAAGTAGTTGCAAGAGTTGTTGGAGAAAGGTTTCATCTGACCGAGTACGTCTCCTTGTGGTGCTCCAGTGTTATTCGTCAAGAAGAAGGATGGGTCGATGCGGTTATGTATAGATTACCGACAGTTGAACAAGGTCACGATCAAGAACAAGTACCCGTTGCCGAGGATAGATGACCTGTTCGATCAGTTGCGTGGTGCTACAATGTTTTCAAAGATCGATCTATGGTCCGGATATCATCAATTGAGGATTAAGGAGGATGATATACCAAAGTCAGCTTTCAGGATGAGGTACGGTCATTTCGAGTTTGTGGCTATGCCGTTCGGGCTAACCAATGCACCTGCTGCTTTCATGGATTTGATGAACAGAGTGTTCCGTCCGTTCTTAGATCAGTTTGTCGTAGTCTTCATAGATGACATTTTGATCTATAGTCGGGATAGGCAAGAGCATGCACATCATCTTTGACTAGCGTTGACTCTTCTTCGCCAACATCAGTTGTATGCCAAATTCAGTAAGTGTGAATTCTGGTTAGAAGAAGTGACTTTCTTGGGTCATGTGATATCTGATGAAGGAGTCAAAGTGGACCCAAAGAAGGTGGAGTCCATTGTAGACTGGGAGCAACCGAAGACGCCGACAGAAGTTTGTAGTTTCCTGGGTTTAGCAGGATACTACAGAAGGTTTATCAAGGACTTCAGTGCGATTGCGTTACCAATGACGAAGTTGACAAGAAAGGATGTACCTTTTGTCTGGGATGACCGTTGTCATTATGCTTTCCAAAGTTTGAAGGAGAAGCTGACCAGTGCTCCAGTGTTGATCCTGCCAGAGCCTGGAAAAGGCTATGTTGTTTTCTGCGATGCTTCCAAGAGAGGTTTAGGTTGTGTACTGATGTAGGAAGATCATGTGGTTTCTTTTGCTTTGCGACATCTTAAGAAACACGAGGAGAACTATCTGACTCATGACTTGGAGTTGGCAGCAATGGTTCATGCATTAAAGATTTGGAGACACTATCTATATGGGGAGGTGTGTCAAATCTTTACGGATCATAAGAATCTAAAGTACATCTTTTCGCAGCATGAGTTAAACATGCGACAACGTCGATGGATGGAGTTGATCAATGATTATGACTGCACCATCGAGTATCATCCTGGTAAGGCTAATGTGGTAGCTGATGCGCTTAGCCAAAAGTCTTCTTCTCTCTCTTCAAAGAAGGCACAGTTGAGTTCCCTGATATGCCATAGATGGGATATGTTTGTTTCCTTGCGGCAGATGAATGTACAGATGGAAGTTTCCTTGCTAGATGGACTTTTAGCACAAATGCAAGTCAAGCCTATGATGAGACAGCAGATCAAAGATGCACAACAAACAGATGATGTGGTACAGTTGATCAGATCAGAGTTCAGCAGCAAAAAGTGTGATGGGTTCCATGAGTCTGAGGATGGGCTAGTTTGCTATCGTGTTAGGATGGTGGTTCCCGATGCTGATGATCTGAGGAAGTTAGTGCTCGAGGAAGCACACACGTCGATGTATGCTATGCATCCAGGTGTCACCAAGATGTATCATAATCTAAAGGACTTGTATTGGTGGCCCGACTTGAAGAGAGATGTAGCTGAGTTCATGGCTAGGTGTGTAGTTTGTCAGCAAGTCAAGGCTGAGCATTAGAAGCCGGTAGGTACATTGCAACCCCTGTCGATACCTCAGTGGAAATGGGATCATATAACCATGGATTTCGTAGTTGGTCTACCCAAGACAACTAGGAATCATGATTCCATTTGGGTTATAGTGGACAAATTGACGAAGTCTGCCCACTTTATACCAGTGAAGACAGCGTATACAGCCGAGAAGCTCGCTCGAGTATACATGGATGAGATAGTACACTTGCATGGTGTGCCAGTGACAATAGTTTCTGACGGAGGCCCTCAGTTCACGAGTCGTTTCTGGGAACAGTTGCACAAAGCGTTGGGAATGCAGTTGAGGTTCAGTACCGCCTTCCACCTGCAGACCAATGGACAGTCTGAGAGGACTATTCAGACTTTAGAAGATCTCCTTTGATCTTGTGTCTTGCAGTTCCTAGGCAGTTGGGATGTACATCTCAATTTGATAGAGTTTGGCTACAACAATAGTTATCAGCGGAGCATTGACATGGCTCCTTATGAGGCCTTGTATGGCAGGAAGTGCAGATCTCCTTTATGTTGGTACGAGTCTGGTGAATATCGGCTTTTGGGTCCTGAGTTAGTGCAACAGACAACAAAAAAGATCAAAGTGATACAACAACAGTTGAAAGCGGCACATGACAGTCAGAAATCTTATGCAGACAATCGCCGATGACCTTTGGAGTTCCAGGTAGGAGACAAAGTGTATCTTAAAGTCTCACCGTGGAAAGGTGTGCTAAGGTTTGGCCGGAAGGGTAAGATAGCACCAAGATATATGGGGCCTTACCCAGTCATAGCACGTATGGGCAAGGTAGCTTACGAGTTAGAGCTGCCTCCAGAGTTGCACATGTTACATCCAGTGTTCCACGTCAGTATGTTGAAGAAAAGTCATCCAGATTCAGGAACCGTGATACAGCCAGTTGAGGTTGAGCTTGATGAAGATGTGACCTACGAGGAAGGTCCTGTGGCGATCCTTGACAGAAGGGTTAAGAAGCTGAAAAGGAAGGAATTGGTTCTTGTGAAGGTTCTTTAGCATCATCGTGGCGTTGAGGAAGCCACGTGGGAGCTTGAGGAAGAGATGAGGAGGAAGTATCCCTCGCTTTTCTCTTCCAATTTTGGGGTCGAAATCCCTTTGTAGGGGGTTAGCTTGTAAGGACCCTGACCTCCATTTAGGGTTTACCCTATTTTCTTTGCTTAACCCTGATGCTTAGTTGCTTTCTAATCACCTTTAGTGGTGATTAGGGTTTGGTTGTGCTTTGTTGAGAGTTGGAGGTGCTACTTGCAATTTACCCAAGTTTAGGGTTTGTGGGCAAGTTGCCACCTTGTGAGGTGTTCTTCTCTCCCCTTGCTTCCTCTAAGTGTTGAGGGGGAGGTTTGGGCCCGTTGCTTGAGTTCCTTTGAGTTTGGTTGAGCTTGTTGGGCCTTGTGGTGCCTTACCTTTCTTTAGTTGGACCTTGTATCGGGTAAGAGGAGGCTGTGTCGCCCAGGGGCTGTGTCACCCAGGGGTTGTGTCACCCATGGACCTTTGACCATCTTTGACCTCGTTTGTGTCACCACTAGTGGACACTTGGTGCTTGATGCTTGCATGTGGCAATGGCCTTGGACATGTGTTTAAGACATGCTAGAGTGGTGGTTTTTGCACATGGACAAGTGTCCCTAGGTGGGCGACACCTTGCTTTGCTTTGCTTTGGTTTCTCCTCCATCCCCATCTATATATGTGTTTCCTTTCCCTTGCTAAGGATCCCTTTAGTTCCTTAGTCTCCTTCTCCCTTGATGCACGACACACTCTCTTCTCTTGCAAGCTTGGTGGCCGGTCCTCCTTGGAGTCTCCTTATTCCTTGGTGGTGCTTGGAGCTTGGAGCTTGCTTAAGGCGGGTTACATAACTCCTAACCCTAACTATATTACCATCTTCTATGTTCTTGTTCTTGTTTTTTATGATCAACTATGTTGTTGTAGTTTGGTTTCCTTACTTAGTTGCACCTTGTTGGCCGAACCTATGATCTAGGGTTTCTTAGTGAGAAATACTCCTTTCTCTCCTTGGTCTAGAGGAGTGAGCTTGAGTTCTAGTAGCATGGGCAATACCCCTCTCTCGTTTAAGTTGAGAGGTGAGCTTGTGTTCTAGTAGCTTGAGCAACACCCTCCTCTCACCATGGACTTGAAGGGTGAGCTTGGTGGTGAATTTGAACCTTTCTAGGGCTGTTCCTTATGTTGCTTGTTTGGTGTTAGGAGATGTGCAAGACCCCTCTCTCGTTTAAGTTGAGAGGTGATCCAACTTCTTAATCCTTTAGGGTTTGGTTCCCTTGTACTTGAGGTTGATGATGATCTTGTGGAGTTACATCTTGCCGTTATGATCTTGGGGGAGGTGCTGCCCGACAGCCCTCTTGACCTAAAACCTTGGATGACACATGTTGAGATGGTGACGGGCGTTATCCCTTGGTCCCTGCTTGGTGTGTGTGTGTCGGGCATCACACCCTAATGCACAACCTGCCCGATACACTTAGCCTTGAGTTGGTTTGATGTCGTTATGCTTTGCTAGGGTAGAGCGTTGCCAACTAGTCTGTAGTGGGCGTTATCCCCTTCTTAGCCTTAGCTCTGTGGGTGTGTCAGGCGACAGCACAACACCTGACGCACCGTTGTACGAAATTTCATTGCTGAGCTGGACGCCCTAAGTGCTCATTACCAGTGGTGCCCAACACTGCGTTGCGCCTTTCGCCCCTTGTTACCTGACGATGTGTTGCATGACATAGAAGTGCACGACATAGGTTGAACGTTACACCTGAAGTGCACGGATGGGTTGGTTTCTCTGTTGCCCGATATCACTTATAGTAAGGGTCTTGTTCCTTCTGCAAAACATCTACACTAAACCTTGTGCATGTACCACGTTTAGTCATGATGGTGGCCTTTATTATACTTAATGGTAATCATTATGGTATAACTCATTTATGTAATATACATGACTGTACCTATGTATGTGACCATCTTGATATTATGAATAATGTTGAGCAAATGATAAGCATGTAGAATGCCTTGCTTAATGATGTAACCTATGCTCATGATCACGAGTTGAGGCATGATTGATAAAGCATATAATCACTAATGTCACCTTATAATGATAGCATGGTCTTTCTGTTAAGCCTATGATTATTGTGTATACTAACCATGCAGGTGATGCATAGCCAAGCAAAAGGCTATGAGGTATATATATGATGTGTTTTGGTCTGAAGACCTAAGTTTGGCTAGAGTGCCTGAGTTGATGAGAATGCCTTGAGAGGCAGTGGCAACATATGATGAGGGATTGAGATCCCATGGCAATGTGATGATCCTTGAGATGGATCTAGATGATTGGCAAGAGGCCAAGTGATAACATGTAATGTTGGATCCTTGTGATGGATCCGGATGATGTGATTACAATAAAAGCATAACATTGAGTTTTATTTTGTTTATTCTTGTTATAGTTGCATGTTATACAACTTGGTTGAATCTTGCAATCCATATAAAAGATACTAATTAATCACAGTGGAATATATCATGTAGTTTCCCTGGTCATAGATCCATCATCGTCAGGAGCTGGTGATGGTGAAACGGGTTCTCCTGCGGGTTAACCCGGAGCGCATATTATTGAATATGTAGGGTTTCTCCTAGCCTAAAATAGAGAGGGAATCGAGTGCAACTGCGGTTGTAGACTCGGAATATGTGATGAGCATGGTGAACAGGCCCATGGCTCAGGATGTGTGATATGGGAGCATGAATGCGTTCATGGCTCAGAGCACGGTGAACAGGCCCGTGGCTCAGATATACTAGCGTTGTGACCTGTACCAAGGCGGGCTAGAGGAAGGGTAGCCTATGGAGCTGACCCTGTGGCTGAGGCCACTTAAGCACGAGACTGCAGTCCTGCTTTGGTTCTCGTGCACTGACCACGAGGGGGAGGTCGTGGAGTCCGACTCTTCTGTTGACCTTATATGGCACCGACTTTGGGTTTCGCAACCGAAGGTTGGATTTGAGTGGTACGGCTCACTTCCTCAGGGCATAAGAATACGTAATCCAGTCGTATAGTATTTACTGCTTAAGACAAAACACGGAACATCGGTTGAGGCCGTGTTTATGTAGTTAATCTTGTTATACCCTGCAGCTACGTATATGTTCCTTATGTTATGTGGTAATCCCTTATAATTCTTATCTTGTTAATCATGTTCAATAAAGAAATAGTTGGATATATGCCTTCCGTACATCTGGTAAGCTTGACGGTATGAATAGCCTTACTTTATAACTGCTCTGGTTATACTTCTCATCAGTTGTCTATTTTTGCTTTATCTTTCTGGGGTTCTGTAGTTTTGGCGGGAAGTTATGTTTCTCGCTGGGACTGTGTGTCTCACCCCGCTGGTTTACATCCTTTTTAGGTGGTCGAGCTAGGCGTGGTGGTAGTCGCGGAGTGGCGGCTGAGCAGCAAGACGAGCAGTAGAAGGCAAGCTATGGACATGCTGCTGTTTTGGATGTTTTATAGTAGAGTCTTAGAGTCATCCCTGTACTCTCAGGTCCTTGGAGGTGTTTTAACGTTGTTTCATGATGTATAGCTATTGATGCTTTGTATATCCTGCTGCTGGCCGGATGTGGGCCTTTATGTACATATAAACAGGCGACGAACTCATGTGATGATAGGACAACTGATCCTTTAAGTTGTGGACACGTATCAAGATTTGTATATGTTATATAACCTGTTTCCTTGTAGGATGAGGACCTAAATGTAATAGTTTCTCAGTTTATCCGCTTTCTGAAATCGATTTTAATTAACCCGTGTTTTGATAATCTATGGTTATGGTGATTTCTGCACATTTTTGCATAACACCTTGTTGTCTGTGTGATAGTGGGATGTGTTGCCACACAGATTCAATTCTAGGCTTAGCTTCTCAGGTTTTAAGCTAAGTGTTGTATGGTGAGATCATAGTTCGCTATGAGTCTTCATATGTAGAGTACACTGCATATGATCAGGGCATAAGATAAAATATATTCATATAGGTTCACAGAGTTTCTTATAAGTTTAAGAGTTAAGAAAGATTTGAGTTAGTTTCACAGCAGTTGTCCTTTAAATGTAATTTTAGTATTCTCTGTTATTTAATCGTATTTACAGCTTTGCAACAGTTGTTATATTAATGAAATGTTGACATCTCCTATCGTTTAAATTATATTGTTTAGATATGCTCAGTATAGTATTATGTTGTATTTTATTCCAATTAATAAACATAAAATGAGTTACCTGTGATGGTTGGGTGAAATTCTATTCACTGAGCCAGTAGCTCACCAACCTACTGAAACATTTTTTTCAGGTCATGCCAGCACGAGGAAGCTGAAGGATCGTACCACCCAAGTTCTTAGAAGGTAGTCCGTAGTTAGATAGAGGTCTCTTAGTCCTTTCCCCTTGGTCCTTGGCCATGTGGTGTGATAGAGAGAGAATGTAATGAAACAAGTAAACTAGTTTTAAGTTATCTGTTGTGATTTATATTCTATATGGGAAAATGTAATATGTCGTATAACTCTGTTTTATCTTCCTAGTAAGGTAAATGGTAAGTTGCTTCCGCAATTTTATTACAAATTGATGTTATTCAAGCTATTAGGTTTTTCCTTTAAGTTAATTCTAAGTCACTAAGTAAAGAAAAGGTTAAGGGTGGTTTACCGAGGGTGACTCCCCAGTCTCTAGGGTCATTAGAGATGGTGTGGGGGTCGGGGCGTCACAAGTAGGCACATCCACATTGCAAGTAGGCACATTCAACACTAAAGTAGGCACATTCACATTAAAAGTAGGTGCATTTAGCACTCAAGTAGGCACATGTGTTGTCGACAAGGAGTGGTTCAAGTGGTCAAGCACGATGTCCCCTAACAAAGGGACCCGGGTTCAAATCCCAGCTGCCGCCTTGATTTACCACCCTCTCGGGCGTTCGGCCTCTGCCACAGGCGTGGGAGAGGGGGGAGTCTTTCTCTCTTAATCCCAAGTAGGCACATGTGTTACTCAAGTATGTATCACTAAAGTATGCACATTTATCACTCAAGTATGCACATTGAGCACTCAAGTAGATGCATTCGCATTACAAGTAGGCACATTCAACATCAAGTAGGCGCATCCACATTGCAAGTAGGCACATGTATCACTCAAGTAGGCACATTCACATCTCAATGAGGCGCATTCACATCTCAAGTAGGCGCATGAGCCTACTTTTAAATACAAGTATGCACGTTTGAATTAAAAGTAGGTGCATTCAGAAGTCAAGTTGGTACATGTGTCACTCAAGTATGTATCACTCAAGTATGCACATTTATCACTCAAGCATGCACATTGAGAACTCAAGTAGGTGTGTTCGCATTACAAGTAGGCACATTCAACACTCAGGTAGGCACATCCACAATGCAAGTAGGTGCATGTATCACTCAAGTATGTATCACTAAATTAGGTGCATGTATCACTCAAGTAGGGACATTCTCATCTCAAGTAGGCACATTCACATCTCAATGAGGCACATTTTAAATACAAGTATGCACATTTGAATTAGGAACATTGCCAAAGTTAGGCTTACAAATTGATATTAGGCTCATTGCCAAAGTCAGGCTTACAAATTGATATGTAGGAGCATTTCCAACAACATAAGGCCATAAAGTTAGGCTTACAAAATATGTTACATGAATGTTTATAACAAACTTCTCATTCATCATTCATGTTGAGTAGACTACATTTGTCTTTTAGTATCTGTACTGCAAACATCCCTCTCAACCTGTGTATAGTGTTCACTGTAGTTTGTTCACCAACAATGTCCTCACCATCCAATATTCTTTTTATCCAATGGATCGTGAAAGTACTGCAGTCATTGCTATGAGCTAGTTGTTGTGGATAGTTCCTACAGTACTGCACTTTCCAATCTTTGACATTGTGCTCCAAACTGGTTCTAAAAACATCTTTCAACCACTTTGCCTTCAAATAAATAATTCAAGTGTCAGCTTACACCAAGCAATAAGCGCATTACAATAAGAAGCAAAGTACAATGTACTTCATTTGTGAATGTGACTAGTTTAGTGTTGAATAATATTTAGGCACATTTACATCAAGATTTAGGCGCATTTATAGCAAGATTTAGGTGCATTACAACAAGATTTAGGCGCATTGCCATAAAACTTAGGTGCATCCTAGCAATATGCAGGCACATTACAACAAGATTTAGGTGCATTTCAGCATGATTTAGGCGCATTCCAGCAATATGTAGGTGCATTACCATAATATGTAGGCACATTAGTACTTACTATTTGACATGCAACTTCTCATGCACTTTCTTTGGTAGATGTGGCATTGCCCTTTTCTTTGCAACATGTGATAACGATGCGCTGTTGTAAAGAAGTATAAGCTTTTCCTTCATGTGAATCTCTATCAAATGCTAATGCCAGTTGGAGTGAAGTACCATAGTTAGTGTTTATTTGCATTTTATATCATCCATTCTTTTCTTGAAGTACATGTTAATGTAATCTTCATGAACACTAACTATTGTACGACACATCTTAACAAGAAATATTAGAGGCATTGGACGATCTTCACTTGGCACATATTTTTTTTCTTTCAAAAATATGAATGATGGACTGTATATACTACGTACACCAAAAAATGAATGAATTGTTAGTAATGGTTATTTCAGATACGACTTACAACAATATATTGTTTTCAACATAGTAAAGTTCTTACCGTTTCAAATACCAACCCCTGGTATTGTAGTGTTGGAAACTGTTGGATCAAGGGCTCTAGAGGGGGGGGGGTTAATAGAGCTTCACAAATCTCACAAAAAAAAATTAGACCACCAAATTATATCAAGTGCAGAATCTTAAACATTCATTCAATTTGAGATCCTAACTAGCATGCACAACAAGGATAAGAGACAAGGAAGAGCAAGCACTTGGACAAGGTGGTTTAGAGTGGTTCCATATCCTATCTAGGTGTAATGTCAGTCCACTACCTAGAGGTGGTTAATCTCTAGGATTTGCAATCTTGGTACTCTTATATTCCGTCATAAGATTACAAGACAAAACCACAACATCCAAGGGCTAAGTCCTCAAGCAAGGATCTTCAACCTATAGAAGGAGCTTACCCACTTGAACCATGGAGTCTTCAGCCATCAACATGGACTTACCCACTCCTTCTTCAAGTGTTTGGCCTTCAAGGGATTACCTATCCTTCTTGAGCACTTGCCTTGCCTATCTCCTTCACTTGGAGATCTGGAACACCTTACCTTCTTCAACCTTGAAGAACAACAACTCCTTCTCCTTCACTCAAATAAGATCTTCATCCTTTTCTTCAGTAATGAAAGGGGGTAGGAAGATGATGGAGGAGAGTTTTACATCATTACAAGGAGTATCTCTCTTACAAAGGAACCCATCTCACTCATACTCACGAATTTGACTTGAAGGTAGAGAGAGAAAGGGGCTCAAAGGGTTAGAACACTCTCAACTAGGCTAGGACCAAGCATGTAGTGAATGAGCAACCTTGGAATGAACTCCAAGAGGTCCTATTTATAGCTGAGGGTGCCCCTTTAAGTTGTGGGACACTTAGATATGAAATATAGCCATTTTTTCTCAAAGAAACGACTCTATTTTTGCTCAAAACACACACCAACGGTCACGATCACTTTTTCTACACATTCCGTACAGTGTTATCGGTCAAGTTTCAATAAAGGTAACTCGAATGATAGAGTAAAAGACAAAGTCGATATTCAAACTATCGGTCGAGTTTATCTTGGGAAAACTCGACCAATCATTGAAGATCGATTTGGTCAGGTACTCGATCGGTCGAGTTCTGTGAAAACACAACTCGACCGATGCTATCTTCAGAAAATTGATCCAAAAGGATCAGTCGAGTTTACAACTCGACCGATTGGTTGTCTGTGATCACTTTTCTAAAGTGCATCTAAAGTGATTAAAACTTGGTGTTTAGTGTCCCAATCAATTTTTTCATCTTAGTTACAAGTCAATTCATCATTACAAGTGATTACAAAAATGTTCTAAGGTCATTTACATAGATTTCCAAAAATGCACACTTGTAGCTCTTTTGACTTGAACTTGATCAAAATTAGGGTTTTTGATTTTTGATCCTTTTCATGTACCTAACACCTGAAATAAATCTTGAATACACATATTAGATACATATGAATGGAATGGTTAAGTCATTATCAAAATATGGACAATGTATAACCTCTAAGTCAACATTCTCCCCCTTTTTGACTATGACAAACCATTCCTCAAACATATTGAAAAGGATATAAAAGTTATACCTTTGCCTTGTGAATTAAGTGGATTCAAGATGTGAACAATGTGAATTGCTCCCCCTCAATCTATGCTTCTTCTAACCTGCATGGTTAGTCTATCTACACACAACAATTATAGCATATATGTGCTATGTGGTCCTTTGCAAGTCACATGATAAAACAGTAAATGAACAAGAAAATGATCTCATAAGAAATAAGCAATAGTATAACAACAAATAACAATATGATTGAGTTTCAAACCATTGAAATATCTCTCCCCCTTTTGAGATTATCAGAAAGTAGGGGGGTAGAAGAGCATATATCCAGGTCTTCTCCAAAACACAAACTACCAAATATTCATACAAGCAATCTCATATTATATGCCAAACGGATACTAAAGAAACATACAATCTCAGTCATAATCAAAATATGGTGAACGATGGCACCAAAGCATAAGATATAGTAGAGTAAATAGCAAGAGTGCTCATCACATATATTAAAACTCAGATGCATGTCCTCAGAAAACAACTACAAGCAAGAAGCGATGAAAAATAGAAGATAGAAATAGTACAACTCAGATAATGTGCTCAGATATTTTTTTATACAAAATAGGCTAGAAAGATGTATATGATCAGCATGCTAGACTAAAAGCTAAGAAACAAGCTAAACATCTAAACTATCTATATCAACGTCATCATCATCAACTCCTGGCTCGTAGTCCTCGTCTCCATCAGAGGGTGAAACAATAGTGCCTTCATCACCAGATCCAACACCATCACCATCACCATCACCATCATTAGAAGTGTCCTCGCCATCACCGTCATCATCATCACCAGCCTCAGCATCGTCAGACTGGTCAGGCATCTCCTCATCAGTAGGCGGACCGAAAGCACGACCGGGCCAACAAGCATTTTGCTCAGCCCAAGACATACCAAGAGCGTGAAGCTCATTGGCCTATGGAAAGGAAGGAGTAGAGTCTCCAAGGCTGGCAAGCAAGGTGGCCAGGGGTCCAGTAGGCAATGGGAGGTAGGCGGGAGCAGAACTACCAGTAGCGAAGGGTGGAGGAGGAGCAGTAGCGGAAGGCTCATGTGCAGGACAGTAATAATTATATGCATAGGAAGCATAATCACTACCAGGGTAGGGCTGGTAGGTGGGGTAGGGTGAAGCACAATATAGGTTTATGGTCAACATAATAGAACACAAATCCTGATGTAGGTGGTCCTGAACCTATTGTTTGTATGCTTGTTGGTGCATCATGTAGCCCATAAGGGTTTCATTAGATACACGGAATGAAGCACGACTAGGTCTAGGAGGAGGCTGAGGAGGTGGAGCTCAGGATGAGGAGGTAGGGGCTGTAGAGGCTGAAGCAGAGGGAGAAGCACAAGGGGTGGAAGAGGCAAACACATGCACAAACTTCTGAATCATGGTTTCACTGATACATACACCTTTTCTGGATACTTTGTAATGAAAGTCAGAAAAGAGTGATTTCTCAGTAGCGAACTGAAACAAACCACAAATCAGGGTAGGGTAGGGGGGGGTGGGTGCCTTTGGTGTTCTTACCAGTGTCAAAGTAGGTCATATGGTGTAGAATGTATCTGGCCCATTTGACACTGATGTTCTCTAACAGGCAATATATAATGACATCAGCGTTCTCTATAATATCCATTTGATTTTTCTTTGGATGGATGTTGCAGTTGATCACTAAAGATAGAATCTGCTTCCTAAGGTCAAGGGAGGAGGAAGGAAGGGTGCTCTTCTTCTTATAGGGAATGTTAGGTTTCTTCAAGTAATGATGAATATCAGAGAGAGTCAATTCGTTTTGCTTATAGAAACCTTATGGATCCAAAATATCGAAATACTCGCCATAATCCTTGTGCCATGTATCATTTTCCTCATCTCTGGAAAAGAAGACATTTAATATATCCTCAGATATTTGGAAACGCTTACCTGCGATCATCGAGGTAAGGATTACTTGAGCATTCGGCGGGGGTACGAGGGAGTCGTAGTTTCAATGCAAATTAGCATAAAACTCGTGAACTGCTTTAGTGTTAGACATGGAATTATGAAAGCAATCACGTTCGACGCCCAAGGTGGAAAGGCAATGAACAAAAAGCAACCTAGAAACTTGATCTATAATCACTTGACACCTAGGACTAGGCTCAAACAAGGTGTGAAAAGGGAAAGGACTCCTAGGAAGAAGGTCCTTATACCGATTAAGAGCCTCAATCGAGATAAAAGGTATTTTCGACAGGAATCAAGCGATTAGATGAAGAGGACAAAGGTGCATTGCCTGGAGTAGGTCGTTTTCTCCTTTGGGAGGTCATGGAGGTGAAAAAGGAGAAAGGAAATGAACAAACACGCAAATAAAACCTCAAAAGTCATCCAAACACCACCAGGGAGCAACAGGGGAGGTTTAGGTCAAGCTATCTAGGTCAAGAAAAGGCTAGGACAGGGAGGTTTAGGGCTAGGGTTGAGAGCTTAGGGATAGAAGGAGATGATTTGGTCATCTATTCTCTAGTTGAGAGGGAGAATAGTCGGTCGAACCTAACTTAAATTTGCTTCAGCCCGTAGATCGATTGAGTTCTAAGAGTGAAAAAATCGACCGATTGGTCCTCTGGAGAATAGCTCTCAACTGCTGATCGGTCGAGTTTGTCCTGGGGGAAACTCGACTGATGGTCAACCTGGCCTAAAACCATCAATCTTAATTTCTAGCCATATACATGCCAATTAAATTTATTTTTCGAGTCTATTATGTATATTGAACATACTTAGGCACATATCACTTATCATTGGGTACTCTTTTATGATAAAACCAAAAAATTAAAGAAACGCCCAAAACAAGTGAAACTAAGCATGTCAACAAGAAAAATAAGAACATTTTAGACAAAATTTAGGCAAGCAAGATGAGGAAAGCATGAACAAGACATATAGGATGAAAACAACTAGCTAGACAACATGTCAATATCATCCAAAGCAACAATGAGCAATTTAGATCTAATAAAGTTAAATTTCTCTCTAGCTAGAGGTTTAGTGAAAATGTCCGCCAACTGATTTTCTATGTCCACATGTGTCATATAGATATCCTTCTTGGCAATGTGATCATGAAGAAAATGATGGAAAACCTCTATATGTTTAGCTCTACTATGCAATATAGGATTATAAGAGAGATTGATTGCACTAGTATTATCACAATAGATAGGAGAAACATCAAAATATATGTTAATGTCTTGGAGCATTTGCTTCATCCATAGGAACTGGGCAGAACAACTCCCGGCTGCAATGTATTCAGCCTCAGTAGTTGATAATGCCATGGTGCTCTATTTCTTGGAAAACCAAGACACCAAACATGGTCCTAGAAGAAAGCAAGTGCTACTTATGCACTTTCTATCAACCAAACAACCCGCGTAATCCGCATCACTATATGCTACAAGAGTAAAGTCCCTTGACTTAGGATACCACAGTCCAAAGTTTTGAGTTTTGGCTAAGTACCTCAAAATCCTCTTAACAACAATAAGATGCAATTTCCTAGGGCTTGATTGAAAGTGAGCACACAAGCCAACACTAAACATAATATCAGGTCTAGAGGCAGTTAAATAAAGTAAACTTCCAATCATACCTCTATAGAGCTTCTCATCTACCTTCTCACCTTCTTTGTCTCTATCAAGTTTAGTGGTGTTGGACATGAGTGTAACCATCGACTTCATGTTCTCCATCCCAAAGCATTTGAGTAGTTCACTGGTGTACTTGCCTTGGTTGATGAAGTTTCCATCTTTGGTTTTCTTGATTTGGAAGCTGAGGAAGAAAGTCAACTCACCCATCATGCTCATCTCGATCTCACTCTGCATAAGAGAACTAAACTCCTTGCAAAGATCAAGATTAGTTCTGCCAAAAATGTTATCATCAACATAAATTTGGATGATAAGAAAATTGCTAGAAGTGTGTTTTAGAAATAAAGTAGAACTGACTTTTCCCATGACATAGCCATTGTCTAACAAAAAGCTCTTTAGTTTCTCATACCAAGCTCGAGGTGCTTGCTTGAGTCCATAGAGAGCTTTTTGCAACAAATAAACATGATTAGGTAGCTTGTCATTTTCAAAGCCCAGAGGTTGAGCAACAAATACTTCCTCCTCGATTGTACCATTCAAAAATGCACTTTTAACATCCATTTGATATAGCAAGAAATTTTTATAACTAGAAAAGGAAAGTAGCATTCTAATAGATTCAAGTCTAGCAATAGGAGCATAAGTTTCATCAAAGTCAATACCTTCCTATTGATTGTAACCTTGTGCCACTAACCTTGCTTTGTTCCTTACCACTTTGCCTTGTTCATCAAGCTTGTGGCGGTAGACCCACTTGGTGCGAATGATTTTTCTATCACTTGGTCTTGGCACTAGAGTCCACACACAATTCTTCTTGAATTGCTCTAGTTCCTCTTGCATGGCTAGGATCCACTCGTCATCACCAAGAGCTTCTTTGATGTTCTTTGGCTCCATCTATGAGATGAATGCACTGTCTGCTTGTTCTTTGTTATAGGCAGCTCGTGTCTTCACTCTCTCAAATGGGTTGCCAATGATTAGCTCTTTGGGATGATTCTTTGCAAAGCGAGGAGTGGGATCCTTCTTTTCTTCATCTTATGCTTCTATCACCTGCTTACCTTTTGTCAATGTTGAGGTCTTTCAAGATAGGAATTAAGTCATCTGCAACATCATTATCAACAACATTATTGCCAACAATAGGGTTCGTTTCAATAAACTTAACATTAATAGATTCTTCAATTTTAGACAATTTAATATTGAATACTCTATAAGCCATGCTTGTAGTGCTATAGCCTAGGAAGAAAGCCTTGTAGGATTTCAGATCAAACTTATTGAGAGAATCCTTCATGTTCAAAAAAACAAGGACATCCAAAAACATGAAAGAAATCGATGGATGACTTTCTACCACGCCATAGCTCATAGGGGGTTTTCTTCAAAGAGGGATGTGTAAAAACTCGGTTCTGCATAAAGCAAGCGATGCTAATGACTTCAGCCCAAAACTTCTTAGGAATGTCATATTCAAGAAGCATTGTCCTTGCCATCTCTTGAAGCAACCTATTCTTTCTCTCTACTACCCCATTTTGTTGAGGTGTATGAGGAGAAGAGAAATTGTGCGAGTAACCAGATTTTTCACAAAAATGCTCAAAAAGATCATTTTCACACTCTCCCCCATGGTCACTGTGGATAGAAACAATCTGGCAAGAATCTTCATTTTCAACCCATTTATAAAAACTCAAGAAAACATCAAGAGTATCACTTTTTGAAATGAGAAAGAAAGTCCAAGTATAACTAGAGAAATCATTGACAATAACAAGACAATAGTTGGAACCACGAAGCGTTTGAGTTCTCATAGGTCTGAATAGATCAGTATGAAGAAGCCCAAGTGCTCTTTTGGTACTAAGGACTCCTTGGGATTTGAAGGAGGACTTGGTTTGCTTGCCTTGTGTACAAGGTTGGCATTTCTCATCCTTTTTAAAATCCAATTTGGGAAGTCCTCGAACCAATTCCTTTTTGCTCAATTTCTTCATTTGATACATATTCACATGACCCAACTGACGATGCCAAAGAGAAATATCATTTTTATCCACAACCAAGTATCTATCAAGTGTGGGCTTTAGAACATCAAGCAAAATAACATAAAGATTACCATTTCTAATTCCCTTATATATGACATTGTAAGTGAGGAAATCTAGATGCAAACATTCTAAAGATGTAAACAAAACAAGATATCCATTATCAAAAAGTTGGCTTACACTTATCAAGTTGTGATGTAGGCCATCAACAAGCAAAACATTCTTGATACATATCTCATTTCCTACATCACCCTCATCTATAACCTTACCTTTCTTGTTGTCCCTGAAGGTTACCGATCCTCCTTTCTTTTTCATGAATTTGTTGAAATGGCTGATTTCACATGTCATATGTTTTGAGCAGCCACTATCAATAATCCACCTCTTTTTGACTTGCATGAAAGAAGGATGTTGGTACCCAACTCAAACTTTGCGATCCGGGATTAGCTTGGGGACCCATTTCATCTTTGGGTTGGTCCCCTTTGACTTGTAAGGACAATAAGTAGAGTAATGATCATCACATTTACAATGATCACATACCATAGGGTTTTTAGAGCCAGAAGTATCTCCATGGAAGATAGGAGGTTCCACACTCTTCTTCTTACCCTTACCTTTGTTCTTGTTCTTACCCTTGGGAGCAGTCACATCATATCCTAAACCACTAGTACCAATTTGTTTGGTAGAGTGTTCTAGGACAGCATTAAGGGATTTCTTTTCCGCAAGAAACTTTTGCAAAGAATCTCTTAACTTAGCATTATCATCACTAAGGTTAATGACAGTAGAAGATAAACTAGCAAGATCATCTCTAGCATGCAATAGGTCGACCTCTAAACAGAGGGCTTTAGTATGAAAAGAATCACGTTCTAAAGCAGTGCTAGCTACCTCATTACTTTGCAAAATAGGTATAGATGATAGATCATTAACTTGAGCAAGCAACTTAGCATTTTTAGATTTAAGCAACATACTTTCCTTTTGATAGACATGAATTTCTTACTTTCTAGCTTCATCAATGAGATTTCGTTCTACATTTTCAGTTTTAAGAACATTTATCTCATCTTGGCATCTTTGGTTATCTTCCTTAAGATCTGCAATAGTCTTAAGATAGACACCATTCTCAACCTCTACTCCATTGTGTTGAAGCTCAAGGTCAAGAAATTTCCCTTGTAAATAATCTATGCTATCAAGGAGCAATTTTTCATTTTTATCAAGAATCTCAATTTTAGCATAAAGATCATCTACTATCTTGCCTAGTCTTTTTCTTTTAGATTTGCATTTAGTAAAATATGACCGACAATCATTAAGCATATCAATAAGAGTTTCCTTAGATAACTCATGCAAATTGACTTCACTTACCTCACTTACCTCACCTACATCTTCACTTGTAGAGGCCATGAGAGTAAGGTGGCATTCTCCATCTTCAGAGTTTTAAGATCTTGAGGAAGACTCCTCCTAAGCTACATGAGCTGCATCTTTTCTTCTTCTTTCTTTCTTCTCCTTTCTCTTATATTTTCCTTCACTCTTGTACTCCTTGTCTTTCTTGTGGCTATTTTTGTGATGGCTCTTCTTAGCCTTGGGGCAGTCACTCTTATAATGGCCCTTTTGTCCACATTCATATCATCTAGAAATTGATGAAGAGGGCTTCCCTTTGAAGTGTTTTCCCTTTGAGTAGTTTTCTTCATGATCATTCGGGCCTTCATCTTCACTTGAGGAGGGAGTAGGGGACTTGAGAGCAAGTTGTTGCTACCGAACCATCTCTTCAATTCGAGCTTTGAAGGTTGTGTCCTTGATCTTTCAGGACTCCTTCCCTTCTCTCTTTTCTTCTTCTTCTTGCTTGTCAAGCCTTGGTTCATGGGCTTGAAGGTTGCCAACCGGCTCCTCGGTTGACAATTCACTAAGCTTGTACACTTCTTCAATGGATGTAACCTTGGGCTCCCATATCTTTGGAAGAGATCTTAGGATCTTGGAGTTGATAGTGCCTTTTTCCATCACACTATCAAGGGCCGCCACTCCATTGATGATGACATTGAGCCTAGTGTACATATCAACCACTCTTTCATTTTTACCCATCTTGAATTTCTCAAGAAGACCACCAAGCATGTAGATCTTGGCTTCCTTCACTTTCTCGGTTCCTTCATAGGTGACACAAAGCTTGCTCCAAATCTCATGTGTAGTGTCCCAAGAGGAGATCCAGTTGAACTCGAATGGGGTGAGGGTTGCATAGATGATGCTCACAGCTTTGGCATTTAGTTGAGCCTGCTTCATTTGGGCTTCCGTCCATGTGGAGATTTCCCCCTTTGGATCTTCATACTTGAGGTGCACCACCTTCCACATCTCATAGCTCACACCTTGGAGGTAGAACCACATTCTTCTCTTCCAATAAATGAAGTTGGTGCCATCGAAGACCGGAGGTCGCATGGAGAATCTTCCTTCCAAGTTGAGGGATCCAAGTGCTAAATCGCCCATCTTATCCTACTTGTGGAAGCAGCTTGGAGAAGACCTGCTCTGATACCACTTGTTGGATCAAGGGCTCTAGAGGGGGGTGAATAGAGATTCACAAATCTCACAAAACAAATTAGCCACCAAATTATATCGAGTGCATAATCTTAAACATTCATTCAATTTGAGATCCTAACTGTCATGGACAACAAGGATAAGAGATAAGAAAGAGCAAGCACTTGGACAAGGTGGTTTAGAGTGGTTCCATGTCCTAACTAGGAGCAATGTCAGTCCACTACCTAGAGGTGGTTAATCTCTAGGATTTGTAATCTTGGTACTCTTATATTCCATCATAAGATTATAAGACAAAACCACAACATCCAAGGGCTTAGTACCTCAAGCAAGGATCTTCAACCTATAGAAGGAGCTTACCCACTTGAACCATGGAGTCTTCAGCCATCAACATGGACTTACCCACTCCTTCTTCAAGTCTTTGGCCTTCAAGGGATTACCTATCCTTCTTGAGCACTTGCCTTGCCTATCTCCTTCACTTGGAGATCTGGAACACCTTACCTTCTTCAACCTTGAAGAACAACAACTCCTTCTCCTTCACTCAAAGAAGATCTTCATCCTTTTCTTCAGTAATGAAAGGGGGTAGGAAGATGATGGAGGAGAGTTTTACATCATTACAAGGAGTATCTCTCTTACAAAGGAACCCATCTCACTCATACTCACGAATTTGACTTGAAGGTAGAGAGAGAAAGGGGCTCAAAGGGTTATAACACTCTCAACTAGGCTAGGACCAAGCATGTAGTGAATGAGCAACCTTGGAATGAACTCGAAGAGGTCCTATTTATAGATGAGGGTGCCTTTTTAAGTTGTGGGGCACTTAGATATGAAATATAGCCATTTTTGCTCAAAGCAACGACTCTATTTTCACTCAAAACACACATCAACGGTCACAATCACTTTTTCTGCACATTCTGTATAGTGCTATCGGTCGAGTTTCAATAAAGGTAACTCGACCGGTAGAGTGAAATACAAAGTCAATATTCAAACTATCGGTCGAGTTTATCCTGGGAAAACTCGACTAATCATTGAAGATCGATTTGGTTAGGTACTCGACCGATGCTATCTTTAGAAAACTGATCCAGAAGGATCGGTCGAGTTTACAACTCGACCGATTGGCTTTCTGTGATCACTATTCTAAAGTGCATCTAAAGTGATTAAAACTTGGTGTTTAGTGTCCCAATAAATTTTCTCATCTTAGTTACAAGTCAATTCATCATTACAAGTGATTACAAAAATGTTCTAAGGTCATTTACATAGATTTCCAAAAATGCACACTTGTAGCTCTTTTGACTTGAACTTGAGCAAAATTAGGGCTTTTGATTTTTGATCCTTTTCATGTGCCTAACACCTGAAATCAATCTTGAATACACATATTAGATACATATGAATGGAATGGTTAAGTCATTATCAAAATATAGACAATGTATAACCTCTAGGTCAACAGAAACAAGTCCTCTGACATCACTCCAACATCTCCATACGCCCATAGAGGTTTACCGATAGTATAATTTGATAATATCCCTTGTAGAAACTATTGATCTTCATCATTAAGGTGTTCTATTGTTGTTTTATCTATCTTGATTTGAAGATGAATTTGTGATTTTCCCTTCACATTTGGTGATTCATCTGATATTTGAATAGGTATGCCCGCTATTATATCTTGGCTTCCTGAGTTGTATTGAGATAGTCCATCCAACAAAGTGATATCCATGGCGCTTGGACTGGGCTTATGGGATGACTTGCCGCATACTGTTTCATGAAAATGCCATTAAAATTTAATATAACTATGCACATAATAAGTACAAAAAGGCGCACATACTAAGTGCAAATTGGTGCACATCAAGTGAAATATGAGCACATCAAGGATAATTATACACATTTTAAATTTAACTAGGTGCACACCTGCAGTTTTAGTAAACAATTCTTCATGTTTTTGAGATTCTGGTGATGGATGGGGAGTTTCTCCTTGATGATTTTACTACTGCTTTGCAGACTCTTCATTTCCTTGATCTAAAAGAGCTATATCCATTCCTAATGGTGTCGGCTTATGGGGTGACTTCCCGCATTCTGTTTCATAACATTAGCATTTAATTTTACAATATATCATTGGCACATACTATGTACAGAAAGGTGGAGATACTAAGTGCAATTAGGCACACATCAAGTACAATATTGCGCATATCAAATATAACTAGGCGCACATAAATACCTGATGTTTCAATAAAATTTTCTTCATTTTTAGGATTTTGGTGATGGTTTGGGACTTTCTCGTTGATGCTTTTGCTTCTGCTTTGAATACTCTTCATTCCCTTGATCTAATAGAGCGATATCCATTATTCTATTTCATAACATTGGCATTCAAATCTAAAATTGGCACATACTAAGTACAAAAAGGTGCACATACTAAGTGCAAATAGGCGCACATCAAGTACAATTGGCGCATACTATGTACAAAAAGGTGCATAGATATACCTTCTTGTGATGTCTGCAGAGGAGACTCTTCATTCCATATGTATATCGTCCACTTTTTTTTCTCTACATGGTTGGTAATGTCCTCTACAAATGGCTGGCAGTAGTCAATCTCTGAGAGTCTATGCTCCGGCACTGTTTTGGCAGTGTGCAGCTGATCACAATAGTCATGAAGAATGTCAAGAACAATTTGCATCTTCAAAAACATTTTGTTGTACTATTTTCTTTGTGCTCTGTGATACATTTTTTCAATCAATAGTTCATTCTTTAGCAATGCAATTTTATCCAGTAGACTTTGGACTTTGCTATTAGGCTCTGATGCATCTTTGCAGACCTATTCAGAACCTTCTAAAGTTGGCTGCCCGAAGTGTTGTTCAACTTTCAGAATTGTAGACTTTTGAAAAAATTTACTCATCATTGTAGCTAGTTGTATATTCTTTTTTCATAGTATGGCTGAAATCTTGGTCTTGTATGACCATTTTTTGATGATCAGATCTTCATCAGGGTAATCGCTCAGAATGAACTTGATCATCTCCAAAAGCCAATGCTATGAAAACATGTTACACATCACATTCACAAGAGTTTAAAATATCAAACACATTCACAAGAGTTAAAATTGAACATTATTTTGAATTATTATTATCTCCTTACTATGAGGATGAGTGTGTATCCTTTCATATATCCTCCTCCATCCTTTCTCTCTTTTTAAAACTCAAAGCCTTGACAAAGAAGTTCTTGCACATCAACAACCCAATCATAACTGTCTATGTTATCTAAATCTTCTGTATAAGGATATAGACAATTCATGATATGACTCGATCCACTAGGGAATAGAAAGTGATCAAACAATGCCACTAACGACAACTTCACTCTGTCCCTTCACAATTCTTCATTATTTGCTCGAGAAAGGGTGTTGAACTTCTCTACAATCACGGGTAGTCTTGGATCCTCACTACCAAAAAACTTTTGGCGTAGGTATGAAGTTTGTCCTTTAGTCAAGTACCTTTTAAAAAGGATCCTCCATGTTGGAAATATTAGGTGCATTGAAGTAAGTTAGCAAACTATTTAGGTATAAATTTTAGGTACATGCGCCTAGTTGTAATGTGAATGCACCTACTGGAGTGATAAATGTGCCTACTCGAGATGTGGATGCACCTACTCGATATGTGGATGTGCCTACTTGTAATGTGGATGCACCTACTTGAGATGTGAATGCGCCTACTTGTAAAGTAAATGCACCTTCTGGTATTGTGTGTGCCTGTTGAGTGATACATGTGCCTACTTGTAATGTGAATGTGCCTACTTGTCATGTGACTGTGCCTTCTTGTAATATGTATGTGCTTGTTGAGTGATACATGCACCTACTTGTAATGTGGATGCGCCTACTTGTAATATGAACACACCTACTTGTAATGTGAATGCACCTACTTGTTATGTGGATGTGCCGACTTGTAATATGAACACACCTACTTGAAATGTGAATTTTCCTACTTGTTATGTGGATGCACCTACTTGTAATGTGAATACTCCTACTAGAGTGATAAATGCGCCTACTTGAGTGTGGATGCGCCTACTCAAGATGTGGATGCGCCTACTTGAGATGTGAATGTGCCTACTTGTAATGTGGATGCACCTACTTGTAAAGTGGATGTGCCTACTTGAGATGTGAATGCACCTAAATGCAGACGAGACTACTTATAAAGTGAATTAGCCTTCTTGTAATGTGATAGCGTGATTAGAGTAATGTGGATGTGCCTACTTCTAATGTTGATGCTCCCACTTGAAATGTGGATGCGCTACTTGAATGATACATGTGCCTACCTGAGTGATATATGCACCTACTTGAGTGACATATGTGCCTACTTGAGTGATATATGTGCCTACTTGTAATGTGGATGCGACCGACTTGTAATGTGGATGCACCTACTTGAGTGATACATGCGCCTATTGCCTAGTTGAATGATATATGCGCCTACTTGTTGAATGATATATGTGCCTACTTGTAATGTGGATGCGACTATTACTGTGAATGCACCTACTTGAGACGTCAATGCACCTACTTGAGATGAGAATGCGCCTACTTGAGTGATATATGCGCCTACTTTTTTGTTTGAAGACACCTACTTGAGTGTGTATTCGCCTACTTGAGATATGGATGCGCCTGCTTGTAATGTGGATGCGCCTACTTGAGATGTGAATGCGCCTACTTCAGTGATACGCCTACTTGAGATGTGCCTACTTGTAATGTGGATGCACCTACTTCAGTACTAAATGCACCTATGTTCGATTGAATGTGCCTAGTTGAGATGTGGATGTGCCTACTTGAGATGTGCCTACTAGTAATGTGGATGTGCCTACTTCAGTACTAAATGTGTCTATGCTCGATTGAATGCACCTAGTTGAGATGTGGATGCACCTACTTGAGATGTGCCTACTTGTAATGTGGATGCGCCTACTTCGCTACTAAATACGCCTATGTTTGATTGAGTGTGCTTAGTTGAGATGTGGATGCGCGGGCACCTACTTGAGATGTGGATTCTGAGTGCTCCTACTTGAGTTCAATGGAACATGCCTACTTGAGTGCGAAATGTTCCTAATTTAATTAGAAATACATCTACTTGCCTTTCAAGGTGCTTAACTATATTTCAATTTCTCAGTGCGATAAAAATACCTACCTGGAATGATAGTTTGTGCTTTTTAAGGGATTTTGGGTGCTCTACAATTTAAATTAGGTGCTACTGCATCAATCTAAAAGGTAGTCCAACAAGAAATATGAGCATTAACAATAGGTGTATTTCCAATAAAATAAGTGTTTTAAGTACGGAGCGTGATGTGGTGCCCCCAAGTACACAGCTGGTTTCAGGGTTTATCCTTGGATGGGTGGGGTCCAATAGTAGCCAATCCCGGGAGGGGTTCCTCATTATAAAAAAAGTATATGAATAGGTGCATTCTAGCAAGAAATAGGCGCATTCCCATTACATCAACATATACTCTATAGCAACATAAAAAAGTTCTCTATCTCAAATCTGCCCACTTGTAATATGAATGTGCTTACTTGATTGATAAATGTGACTAATTTTTTTAGAAGTGGGCCTACTTGGGTGTTATAGTATATAAATTAGGCGCATTTCAGCAGATGTAGGTGCATTACAGCAATAGTAGGTGCTATATAGCACAAAAATCAGACAAACATTTCATCGAGCAACTGTTGTGCATTAATACTTGAAATAAGCACATTACCTTTGATTGGAAGTGGTAGGAGTTCCCTTATTTGGTTTGCATTGAAGTCCACATTCCTTCCACCAAAAATGAACGCTCCCTCATCTTTGTTATAACACAAAGCGAGATCATGTATCAGAACTGCGTCGTTGAGAGGTATTCTTTTGATTTGCAATAGTTATTGGAATGGGGTCCTTGTGAAAATGAGTTTTTCCTCATCACTAAGTGTCATGTAAATATTGTAGAAGATCTTCCACGAACACCTTGACTTTATAAACTTTTTCTTATCCTCTGCTTCATCGTCTTCATCATTGTCTTCGTCTACAATTTCCTTTTGAATTTTCAAGTTCTTTTTATCTTTTGTGGTTGTCAGTTCAGCAGTTGACGACCCTCTTTTTGCAGCACCCCTCTTTTGACTGATTTTTCTTCAGTTTGCGCCCTAATTTGTGCTCCAATTGCATCGTTCTTCATGGCACCCTTATTGCTTGAGATCTTATGAACAACTATAGTAGAAGAGCTTGCCCCCTCTCTAGATGTGGACTTTATTTTTACCCTTAGCTTCAATGCCCTCCTTGTGCTCGCAAGCGTCGTCATTTCTGGAAAGTCATCATCAGAGCTCTCCATGGTGGCATCGGAGATAGGCTCCATGACTAGGTGCAGAAAAGGGGATCAAGAAGGTGCGCAGATAGAGGAGGAGCCAGTGCTTACTGCTCTGGGTGAAGATTAGGTATGAGGACAAGAAAATGAGCATGGTGTTTGATGCTCTGGGCGCAACAACTGAAGTGGGCGTGGGGTGGAGCTTCTGGCGGTTTGAGTAAAAGAGGGTAGTTTTTTTTTGGGGGGGGGGCTATTTTGGGGGAAATTTTTGGAGGAGTATTTGGGTGCCCAGCTGTGAGGGTAGTTTGGAGAAAGCAGTCGCCCTACTATCAGTTCACGTGGGCTAATTCAAGTGACAGAGAAAAGGGAGAGAAAAGGAAGTGTAGGCGCAGTGGGTTAGGTGGCCAGTTGGGGGCCGGTATAGCGATTTCCCACCGCATTCTGGGCACGTCAAACCGCTAGGGGGTTTCTAAAATCTAACCCATAGGAAAATTCTACTTGTAGTAGAAATCATATCAGAAATCAAATCTTGTTTGTCCACTTATATTCAGACTCACAACCTCGCTACTAATGATTTGCTGAAGATAAGACAAATCACTTGTGGTGGTACAAAACAACTTCTACTTGATGAGAAAGTGTGGGAAAGTGTCTGGAAGGAGAGAGGGAGTGGGAAAGGAATGGAGAGATAGGGGGTGAGGCTTGGAAGGAGAGGAAAAAAGAGAAGAGATATTTAGTTTGCTAATAACTTTCAATTTGTATTAAATCTTTTTGACGATATAATAATTGTTAGATTTCTTACTAAAAATGTGTTCAAAGGAGACTAATGTTGACATACTTTTGAAAAATATTATAAGCAATCCAAATAGGAGGAAAGTAGTAACAATAATTTATTTTCTTTTGTAATCAAGTCATAATCTCTAATTTAATGTGTGGTTATTTTTGGTTTGATATTTTTATTTTCTCTCTCCTCATTTCATGTATCGCAAAGAGAGAGAGAAATAAGAGGGAAGTAGTGCTATTATTTGTTTTTCTTATATAGATGTGTTATCTCTATTGTTGTGTTATCATTAGTATAATATTTTGATTTTTGTGTTACTCCCCATTACTTTTTGGATGAGAGATAATAAAAAATGGGAACAGAGATAACAAAATAGACTGAAGATATAATGAACTGGACCATAGATAACAATTAATTAGAAAAATTAATGACACTACTTCTCTCATGATCTTTTTATTTTTTTCTCTTACAAAAACAACAAATTGTACCAAAGATAATAAAAAACTAGACTAAGGATGATAAAAAATTTGATGAGAGATAACAACTAATTTAAAAATAATAATTGCAGTACTTACCTCCTATTCTTTATATATTCTCTCTCTTAAAAAACAATAAACTAGATCAGAAATAAAAATAAATTGGATCGGAGATAACAACGAATTGGACCAGAGATAACAATTAAATTTAGAACTATTAACTACACTACTTCCCTCCTAGTTTTTGTATTTTATTTCTTTATAAAAGTAATAAATTGTACCAGTGATAACAAACTAACTAGACTGGAGATAACAACAAATTGAACTAGAGATAGAACTAATTAAAAAAATAATTGCATTACTTCTATCATATTCCTTGTATTTTCTCTCTCTTAAAAATAATAAATTAGACCAGAGATAACAACAAATTGGATCGAAGATAATAACAAATTGGCCCAGAGGTAAGGACTAAATTTAGAAAAACTAAAGGCACTACTTCCCTCCTATTAATTGTATTTTTCTTTCTCTTACAAAGAGAACAAATTCTACGTCAGATAATAGAATATTGGATCAGAGATAACAACAAATTAGACTAGAGATAACAACTAATTAAAAAAAACTAATTCCATTACTTTTCTACTATTCCTCATATTTTCTCTCTATTAAAAAATAATAAATTGAACCAGAGATTACAACAAATTGGTCCGAGGATAACAAAATATAGCGGAGATAATGACAAATCAGACTAGAGATAACAACTAAATTTAGAAAAAATAATGGCACTGCTTCCCCCCCTATTCCTTATATTTTCTTTCTCTTACAAAATAACAAATTGTACCAAAGATAATAATAAATTAGACCAAAGATAATAATAAATTGGACCAGAGATAACAACTAATTAAAAAACTAATTGCATTACTTTTCTCCTATTCCTCATATTTTCTCTCTCTTAAAGTCAATAAACTGGAGCAGATATAATAAAAAATTAGACTGGAGATAACAAAGAATTGGATGAGAGAAAATTTGACCAGTGGTAACAGTTAAATTAAAAATGGCACTACTTTTTTCCTATTCCTTAAATTTTCTCTCTTTTACAAAAACAACAAACAATATCAAAGATAACAACAAACTAAACCAGATATAACAACAAACCATATATAATATCTAAATTAAAAAAATTGCACTACTTTTCTCCTCGTTATTGTATTTTCTCTCTCTTAAAAAATAACAAATTGGATCAGAGTTAACAATAAATTGGTCCAAAGATAACAATGAATTGGATCAACGACAATAATAAATTGGACCAGAGATAACAACCAAATTAAAAAAAATTAATGACACTAATTTCCTTATATTTTTTCTCTCTTACAAAAATAACAAATTGTACTAGAGATAACTACAAACTAGATCAGAGATAATAACAAATTTAACTAAAGATAAAAACAAATTCAAACAAATTAATTGTAGTACTTCCCTCCTATTCTTCATATTTTTCTCTCTTCCAGAAACAACAAATAGATCAGAGATAATAAAAAATTGGACTGAAGATAACAATAAATTACACCAAAGATAACAACTAATTGGACAAGAGATAATGACTAAATTTGTAAAGATTGATGACACTACTTCTCTCCTATTTCTTGTATATTTTCTCTCTCTTATAAAAATAAAAAATTATGTCAGAGATAACAACAAACTAGACCAACGATAATAACAAACTGGATAAGAGATAATAACTAATTTAAAAAACTAAGTACACTACTTCCCTCCTATTCCTCATATTTTCTCTCTCTTATAAAAACTACAAATTACACTAGAGATAACAACAAATTAGACCAAAGATAACAAAAAATTGGAATCAATAAAAATAACAAATTGGACCAGAGATAACAATTATATTTAAAAAATAATGGCATCACTTCCCTCCTATTCCTTATATTTTTTCTCTCTTAAAAAAATAACAAATTGTAACAGAGATAACAACAAACTAGACCAGAGATAACAATAAATTGGACCAGAGTTAGCAACTAATTTAAATTAAATTAGTATTACTACTTCTCTCTTTTTCCTCACCTTTTCTCTTTCTTACAAAAATAACAATCTAACAAGAGAAAACAACAAATTGTACCGGAGATAACAAAGAATTTGACTAGAGACAACAATTTTTAGACCAGACATAACAACAAATTTTAACAAAAATCAATGACACTGCTTCTCTCATTTTTTTGTAGTTTCTCTCTCTTACAAAAATAACAAATTGTATCACTGATAACAACAAACTAGACTAGAGATAACAACAAAATTAAAAGAAAAATAATAGCACTACTTCCTTCTTATTCATAGTATTTTCTCTCTCTCTTACAAAACCAGAAACTGGACCAGAGTTAACAACAAACTAGATCAGAAATAACAACAAACCATACTAAGATAATAAGAGATCTCTTTGTCATGAGTGAAATGAGGAGGAGAGAGAAAAATATAACATTGGACCAAATATTATTTTTCATGTATTTAATTTATTATTATTTTTCCAATATTTTGTTATTGTTGGTGTAATGTTTTATTTTTCTCTCCCCCCCCATTTAACTCACCACTTCTGACCTCTTGGCTTTTTGATTTTCCAAAAAATAAATTATTGTGCCAACGATTACAACACAATGTACTAGAGACAGCAAATTAAAACAAACCAATAATAACACTACTTCCCTCCTCCCTAATATTTTCTCTCTTTGTGAGCATAAAATGAGGAGGAGAGAGAAAAATCATCAGACTAGATAACAACACACTGGGTAAGAGATAACAACTCAATTATAAATGAAAATAAATTAATGAAACTACTTCTATCCTCCATCCTATTTTAGGTTATGTATTATATGTAATCAGAAGTATGTTGACATTGGTCTTATAGGAACATATTTTCTATAAGGAAGTGACCCTTTTTATTTCATCGAAGTTTTATTACAATTTGAAAGTTATTAGCAAATAAATATCCCACTTTTATTTTTTCTCTCTCCTTCCAACCACTCTCTTTCTCTTTCCAACCACACACCAATCTCTCTCTCCCTCTCTCATGTTTCCCTTCACCTTGGGCAGAGCACCGAGCTGCATGTGTGAGTGTGAAAGCACCAACCAAAAAGGGTCTAGTTTCTGGTCTCATATATGGTTTGTATAGCATATATGTAAAACCCCTGACTTGTCTTTGTGGTTAAACATACTGGCTAACTTAATTGGGTGCTTAATTCCTTAATCAAACACTAATTTATGTTTGGAGATCAAGTGATAAAACTATGTTTCAATTTTGGTCAAGTTTGGACTTTGTTTGCTTAAGTTTTGCAATTTATGTGCTTATGTGAACCTTTATGCAATTTTACTTTTCTAGGGTTCTATCTGTAATTTTCACACATACATGTTGTGCTTCATGGTACTCTTCATTATGTTTGACATGGTTGCACCTTTGGATGGTTTGATGTACCATTGGATGTTAGCTTCTTTCTCTTGAAGGTTGACAACCAATGGATTTTCAACTAAGTGGTAAAATAGATGGTTCACCATATATGTTGACGATTCGATGGTTTCTCCTTGTGAGAGAATGATTTTAGTGGTTCTCCCTTGAGGTCCTAGAATCGATGGGTATCCTAGTTGAAGTACACAATCCCATGAAAGATCAGGGTTTGCAAAATGGTTAAGTATGGTGGACAATTCATGGGTATTCTTGTGATACAACTGGATGATTTCACTAAGGCATAAACCAATAGAGTAACCATGTTAAAATATCTGATAGAAGTTCTGACATGATGGAAAAGATATATTTCAGGTTTTGACACATGGCAAGCTAGTTTTTCAACCTTTTGACCACCCATCTCTCTCTTCTTGGATATATATACCCTTCACCGCTCTCACAAATGGACCTTTTCCTTCTCCCTCTTATCCTTTTTTCTAGAGAGAGTTAACCCCATTATTTTGTGGAAGTAAGAGCTCCTTGTGGACAAAGCTTAGGTGGATCTTGGATGCATGTTGTTCTAGGGTTTGGATCAAATATCTTTAGGTTTTTTGGATCTTCCTAACGTAGTTTCTTTCCCTAATGAAGTAAGATCTTCTTCTCTAACATAGTTTCCTTGTTGTTCTCTTCCTTTCTCTTCATACATGGGCATCACCCTAAAGTTCTTGGTGGAAACTCATGCATGTGGTTGAATAAACACTTTTCTTCTCTCTTTTTCCCTAGATCTACTATGTTCTTGAAGAAAGGAGCTATCTAGAATCTTGGGAGTGCAATGTTATGGTTTCCATCTTCTCTCCGTGAGACAACTTGTTGTTTGGACTTTCACCTTCATCTTGACGCAAATTATATAACCTTCAACCTATTTCTTGCTTGCTTTTAACTTTCTATATATTGATATTACCCTAGAACTTAGTATTATGGAAAGAGATGATCTTATGTGCACTACTTTGTATACATGCATGATAGTTGTGTGTTGTTAAACTATCCTTAGATCGTATAAGAGTTCCTTCTAATATGGACATGAAATACCTTGGTTTTAAAGGTATGGAAGGATGCCTTTTATTTAGTGTGAATAACTGATTTTTTTTCCTTAGTGTAGAAATCGGTGGTATTACTTGGTATGAAATTGATGGTCATACTTAGTCTCTAAATCGATGGTTCTACTTGTCCTTTGAATAATGGTTTTGTTAAGTAGGAGATGATTGTGTTACCTAAAATGAGAAATATTGACACTACTTGGTAAATGAACCAATGGTTATGTAAGTCAATAATCCAATTGCTATGTTAAGTAAATGAATTGATGGTTTTGTTAACCATGATCTAATGGTTTCAATTTTGGTTAAGTACCTTAATATTCTGATGGACTTGCTTTTGGTTAAGTACACTCATGATCCAATGGATTTGATTTTGGTGAAGTACTCTAGTGATCAGATGGTTTTGCTTCTAGATAAGTACACTAATGATCTGATGGTTTTGTTTTTTATTGTGAACATCAATGAACTGATATGTTTACTTGGTGAATAAAAGGATGTTTTATCTAGCACATAATTTGATGGTTTTTCTATCCTTGAACCAATGGTTTCCTTTTTGCTAAGTATATAAATGAATCAATGGTTTATTTGACTACAAGAATGAACTGATGAGTATGCTAGGTATGTGAATTGGTGTTTTTGGCTAAGTCTATAAATGAACTGATGGCTTTGCTTCATGGTTAAGCCCATTAATGAAATGATGGTTTGTTTACCTTTGTGTTTACCTAATTGTGCTAATGAAATAGTGGTTCACCTATGTGCTTCCTAAGTGTTTATCTAAGTGTGCTAATCGATCGATGGTTTATCTATATATGTTGATTTGTGATACAAATACGATCCACATAGTTGAAACTTTCTTGAATGGTTAATTGATGATAGTTTAATACTTCTATCTTCTTCTAAAGTTGTAATGATGATTGGATATAATCATAATGCTAAGTGTAACTTTGTTGTGTTACTCTCGGAGATATCATAACTCATATGATTGATGAACCATTATGTTGGGTATGAAGGTAATAAGTTTTTTGGTGATATGTGGAACCCTCTGTAGGGAAATGAATGATAATGATGTTCCTTTAGGAAGTAATGTTGTATGGCCTGAATGGAATTTAGGGGGTGTTTCAAACCCTAATGGAAATTGGTACTTTCAAGGATGACAATGGACTTATATACTATGATTCTTTGATGAATATCTTCCGAAGATGTTATGTACTAGTGATTTTGTATAAACAATATAGTTATTTATATGTATCTTGATTGATGCAGTCTGGATTTCTCCAAATTACTTAACTAATCAAGTGAAATCCTAATCATGTAGTTCCATATGCCGCATAACTATTTTAGTTTTAGGACTTGATGGATATTGAAATGATTATTCCAGAAGGAAAACTCTGAGTCATATACTATTGAGTATATGCTGGTGCAGGGAGGGTATATCCTTAGCATCCTGATTCCAAGATTTTAGAGAATGATCGAGGTTGTGTCTCAGATGAATATGTATATATGATGTGATTGAGGAAGGCTATGGTCGTACCTCACATTTTAGTGTTGAATACCCTGGTTTCTAGTGTCATGGCCTTTGTACCCAGGGTGTACTAGGCTAATTGTAGTTTGACGGATATTTCACTGTGACAGACTCGTATTGACCGAAGGGAAAAGATCTTAGATTTCTAACTCGGCTAGATCTTGTATGGAGTTGATTGCAACTTTGTAGTGGTCAGCTGGAAGTTTGAGTGGTATGCCTCAAACTCCACATGGCCTAATAATGATATATAATTTAGTCTTGTAGCATATCTATTAGGGTTATTCAGTGACTCACATTGGATGATAACCATTGTTGTGTCTCTTTTAATATGTATATGTTATATAATTTGGTATAAGAAATCAACAGTACATATGGTGTTAGCTCTATTTGTTCCTTTAAATATTATGTTAATCTTTCAATTTTTCAATATTATCTACTTTGTCTGTTTAATTACACATCCTTCTATAAGCAATAAACGTTGTTGAGAGTTATCTCTCTCGTTGGGCCATGGGTCTCACCTCGTGGGTCACCACATCTTTTTAAGTGATCGTAAGCAGCTCTGTTAGACCCATAGTAGGGAGGAGGAGTTGTTTGATAAACTATTGAGGAGGAATGTTGGCTAGTTGTTTAGTTAGTCCTAGAGTCGTCCTTATACTCTCAGGTCTAGGTGAGAAAGTTTTGTAGATGATGTTTCACTGACTTGAGGTTTTGGTAGCATATTGACATTTGTACTTGATGTAAATATGTGGATAATACCTTTTGTGTACAGGTTGTGTTCAAGGACACTGAACAATGTAAAGCAACCTGGTAGGGTATATGCTTTTGTGCAAATTTATGAACCTCTATGTAAATATTTTTGGTCATGTTTAAGAAGATTTATTTGGTTTTAATTATATCCCTTTTCTGTGATGTGATTAACTAGTGATCGATCATGTTTTGATTTTGAGTAATCTCATTTAGCATGGCGGGTTGCCACATTTAGTGGTATCATAGTTTAGGGTTTTTTAGTTTACAGGGGCAATAGAAATTAGGTCTAGTATGGTATTTAATTGATTAACATGACACAAACATAATTCATACTTCCCTAGTCAGATATTCAATTATTGAGGGAAGAGTAAGTGTGGAACTGTTTGATTATTATCCTTTTGATTACTCTAACTAAGTAGCAAGTTGGAAACAATCCAAAGAGCATAATAAATAAGAAATTAGGATGAAAATGTACTAATATTACCACTTAAGAAAGATCAAAATCATATCTTAAACCCATCAAAACCTAAGTGTTTGGTGATTAAAGAAAAAGATATGACACCATGAAGCTTAATCAGAATATAAATAATGTAAAAATGAGTTCTTGAAACTATGATCTAGAAGATAATGAGGTAAAAGAGAGATGAATCTGTGTTATTAAGATGATTTAAGGTGTAAAATTCACATAAGAGGAGGAGAACTTCAATGATAAGTGTGGTATGAGATAATAAATAAGAATAGTGATAAATGAATAGAGTGAAATCTGATTTAATCTCAAACCAATCCATATGTGTAAGAAAGTGTTAAGGTAACATTATCATGATATGTAAAAGAGATTAAATGGAGTTGATCTTTATGGAATGAAATAACGTGAAATATGACGAGCTATCCCTTGGTAGGTGAATAAGAAACATGATAACACAAGATGACACACACAAGAATAATTAACAGATAACAAGACATCGTAATGAAGTATAATAATTATACCAATTCTTAATCAAATGACAAGGAATATAAATAAGAAAATGTTTTGATGTGTTGCGGGAGGTGTGTCCATCTTGCGTTCTTTCTTTATCAGGATGCAACATTCAAGTGGATTTAATGTCACTTGACATGTATGGATTCAATGTGATCCTAGGGATGGATACCTGGGGGAAGTACAAGGTTGTTTGGACTATGGTTCCAAGATTGTGATATTCCATGATGGGAATCTCTCCTGGACTTTCCAAGGAGATAGAAAGATTCTTCCTATTTATCTAGTCTGGATTGTGATAATAGAGAAGTTCATGGGATAGGTATGTGAGGCTTTCTTGGCCCACGTTGTGGATACCAATGTGAGGGTCCTAGTATCCAAGATGTAGCAATAGTACGTGAGTTTGAGGATGTTTTTTTTCTGGATGAGTTTTCTCATGTTCCACTCCCTAAAGAATAATTTGGAGATCAATCTAGTTCCTAGAACACAACCCAAGCTTATGAACCCTATAGGATGGCACTAGTAGATATGAAAAGAGATGAAGAAATAGTTACAAGAGTTGTTGGAGAAAGGTTTTATATGACTGAGCACTTCCCCTTGGGGTGTTCTGGCTATTTGTAAAGAAGAAGGATGGTTCTTTGAGGCTTTTCATAGATTATCGACAGTTGAACCAGGTCATCGTGAAGCACAAATATCCATTTCTGAGGATAGATGGTTTATTTGATTGGTTTAGAGGTGCTATAGTGTTTTCTAAGATAAATCTAATTTTAGGATATTACTAGTTAAGTGTAAAGAGTGAGTCCCGATATGGGGTTGACTCTTCACTGAATTGAAGAATAAGTCCATCCAATCCCAAACATACCAAAAAGGTAAGAAGGAAAGGAGGAATTTCATTCATTTCTCAAATGGTACGTACAACAGATCATGATAATGAATAAGCAACAGAAACAAAACTATTACACAGTTACAACATTTTCTTTTTACAACTATTTCTCACCATATAAGGTGGAATGAAAAAAAAATAATAAAAAAATAAAAGGCATACACCTATGAACACATAAGGCTGGTTGCAGAGGGCAAACCAACTATCCCAAGATATCCTCAATGTCCAAGTCCATGTAATCAATCTTTTAGCATCTTTGTCTTCTAATGCACCTAAACCTGGGTGGAAGGGAACATCACCCAGAACATAGGAAATAAGTATAGAGGTCAACAAAGAGCTGAGTATGTACATATAATAAACTACTTTGGGCATTATATTGGTTTATAAGTACAAAAAGAGATGTTCCCACAAGAAGGGGGCTATTTGCAATTAGGTAAGTTTTAAAAGGAATATAACAAAAGAAATGAGGCATATTAAAATTCAGAATACAAGCATGATAATAAAGAGTGTCTTGCCATAACAATCATCCACAAATTTATATTAAAACAACAAATGTTTGCATTCATAACAATGTAGACTAAATATACCTAAAATAGGGCCATGACACCATAGGATCATGGCCTAAAAAGAAATAAGGGTGGAAACGCACACCCCAGGCGGAAACACATGCCCTATATAAGTATGGTTGTACATAAGTACCACTATTCTAGATATTATAGTCAAACATGTAGCATGCATAAAATAGAGAGGCAAGACTAGTATTTCAGTCAATTTTCATAAAAAGGCATTCATAGCAAGTGGGGTATAAGTACCCTTATAAACAAGGTAGTCCAAAAACCAGAATGGTATAATGAGTCAACATCAAGAAATGTAAATGTTCAAAAATTTAGATTTCATAAGGAATAACAGTTAAAAAGATGCCTCATTAAAAGAAAGTAGGTTTTAGTCAAATAATGCCCAAAATAAAATAGAGGATGTACATACATGATATTCAAGACTAGTGGCTAACTCGATAGATGTACTTGGTCCACGAAGTCAAGATTTCACCTTAAGAACACATTAGGTGTGTTAGTTAAACTAAAGAGGACATGTATATACATTCCTAGCATAGCTATACACATTGTTCTTACCCCTCTTTTAGACAACTGAAGACATTCTAGGGACTTTAATCCTATTAAGTGAACACATGATCAATAAGATATATATTTGGGTTCCGAGATTCATCTTTAGGCAAATAGTCAAAGCACAATTAGGTTAATTATATATGTGTAATAAATGAATTCTTTTGATTTCAGTTTCATAATGTCATTCTATCCCTTTGTATCGTATAGTTCAATTTTCTCGACTGGGTCAAGGTTATGCATCACATGAGATACTATTGGAACATGATACCCTTATTAGGAAGTATGGGGTTTAGTTAATATATGACAAAATTTGTGATGATGTATAGTCTAGGTTAGTTTATTTTCATGCCCACATGGATGTCTAACATGTTCTCTTTATTATATAATCTATTTTTTTTCAACATATGTGTGTTGTTCATAGTATTTAGTAATATTAACGTTCTATTCTATATACTAATATAGTTAGTTTTAGGCTAATCATTTTAATGGCCTAGTTACATTAATCACTTGGTATTATCATCCTAAACACCTAGGTTATTATTGAAGTTCTAATTATCACATTGATATCATCTCAGACCCATTACATTCTAGTTTATAATTTTAGCATGCAGTTCTAAGGACATGCACACTATCCATATTAAGATGATTGGTATAGTCGATGACTTGTGCTAGATAATGATATGATTAGGTGAATATACATCCTTAGGATATAGATACATCAATACTATTATTAATCCTATTAGCCTTGTTATCTATGAGATTAAAAACCTCAAAGAAATCTAACATGTAGTTTTCCAGACCCATCGATCCATATGTAGGTTTGAAGTCTGCGAGCATGACGCCATAGATGGCAGTAGGTATGCTTCTTCTTTCTGTAGGTATGTCTTGTGCATAGCTAAGGGTTGAAGGGATCATGGATTGGAAATTGGTGGTGTCTTGAAGGATTGGAGCAACCAACATGACATCAATAATGACCGATAATAGCTTCCTGGGTTGAAGGCCATAGGGTGGCAGATGAATGAGATTTTGGTGGAGGAAGCATCGTTGCCACTGGATCTAGCGGTGGTCACAGTTGGGGGCGAGATGATGAGTCTACAGTCTCTGTTGGCCGCAGTAGTGTGGATGGCAGCGTGTACATTGATGACGGAGTAGGGGAGATGATCCCAGGACTCTTGGAAGATATGGAGTTCGATGTAGGTTTAAGGGAAGGAGGAAGGAAGCCAGTGCTTAGGGCTTGGAATCAGTGTCGTCGACCGTTGTTCCTGGCTATGGTGGCGACCGAGTGAAGAGGGTGTGGAGGAGACCTGGGCGGAGGTGAGGCCGACATTGCTAGCGTGAGGGGGAGGTTGCAGCACTGCAAGGTCTGAAGGAGGCGGCAATTTCGGAGCTGGTTGGTGGACAAAGGTTTCTGACAGCTTCTAGCAGTGCTGGCAGACATGGAAGCATTGTCACACAATTCACTGAATTTTTCAATAATTCATGTATAATTCACGATTTTTTCACTGCACGAATTCTACAGCCGAATTATGCAGGATTCCCGAATAGTTACTGAATAATTCATCATGCATGAATAAAACACGAATCTGACGTCAAAAGCCAAATAATTGGCGCTAGTTTGGGAAAAATTCTTGCCTAAGCAATTACATGTGACCCACTTACGACCTTCCCTTTCACACCCAACCCTCTCTCCCAACCCCAACCCTAATTACACATGGTCGCCTTCCGTTCCCGATACCTCGGCGATGCCAACTATAGCACGAGCGACGGCGTCAACCACTAGAAAAGGTTACAGATCACCCCTCAGTGGCTACCTCTCTGCAAGTGGCACCCACCAATCAGCAACATGCACTCCCGTACTAGGAGTGGTGGCCACCCCTCTATGTAGAGATATTATACTCTCTTCTCTCCTCTCTTCTTTTCTCATTTATTTAATGGTGCCTTTCTGCACCCCCTAATGATACAAATGACTAGAATAGTGACTTTGTACTTTAAATATGTTAATGACGTCTAGTCCCTCTATTATCTTGTGGTCAGTCCTTTATTATCTTATGGGTTCATATTGTTGTTATACATTCATCTACTATTTTTTGTTCCTTTTTGAGAAACATGGTATTTGAGACATTGCCGCATTGGTATTAAATCAATATGTATATCATGCGTTTTATGATATACATATTATATATCTTCTCCGATATTTTTCTGACTTTTTCCCGAATTGTTGACCGTACTTTTACCGAATTTTTGCCGATTTTTAGCCGAATTTTCCGCATAATTCCCGAATACCGAATTTTTCATCCTTGCCGAATGATTACCGAAATACTGAATTTGTGACTATGCATGGAAGTAGGCAGTCTGCCCCCTGTCACGGCCGCCAGATCAAGGGAAGAGAGGAATTAGGAAGGAAGGATCTGCTGGGTTAGAGGATCCGTGATCGACTGACTAGTTCTTAGACCGCGAAGCAGATGGGAGGAGGAATCAGGTGGTGAGCGAGAATGGTGGAGCCAGAAAGAGCGAAGTGGGGAGCGACCAGGTTAGCAACGAGGGAGATGACACGTAGTCATATGCGTGACAAATAAAATAGAACGTGACTATAGTAATTAAGGTGTGACATAAATTTGATTGATTTTCTAATTACACCCTATGTTTTTCCTATTTTAATCAATTTAGGGTGCATTGTATCTCCAATTTACCTCAAATTTTCTAGGCTACCTAAGTAGGATATGGGGAAATTGATTTTAACCTCTACTTGATATTTTGAAACCATTTGATATTGTTTTTCATTACTTGGATGTCTAAGAATTTTCTTAAGACATTTAGTACTCTCAATTAATGAAGCATGACATAATCTTTTACAAATATACAATTTCTTTCATCTTTTACCTACTAGACGATTTTAGAGAGTCAAACTAGATTTATAAACTATTCAGTGTTATTTGCACATTGAATTTTGTGCTTGAATCTGCTTGGTTATTTCATCCTAAAACCCATGTATAAAGGATATATATATATAGGTTCATTATGTTATTTGAATCTGATTAGTCCTGGAAAAGTTTGAATTAGTCGAGGTTGAACTAGATACTAACTTGATGGAAAGGGACCCCAAAAAATGAGGGGTTAGCATATATGTATCTAAATTTGAGTATGTTACATTAAGGATTAAGGCAAATGACATACCTAAGACTACTTTTAGGACTAGATATGGTCATTATGAGTTTGTTGTTATGATGTTTGGGCTAATCAATGCACTGACAAAGTTCATGGACTTGAACAACAGAGTGTTCAGACCATATCTTAATCAGGCAGTGGTGGTGTTCATAGATGACATCTTGATATACTCCAGAGACAATCAACAACATGAGAAACATCTTCATCAAGCTCTAGAGTTGTTGAGGAAGCATTAGCTATATGCTAAGTTCAACAAGTGTGAGTTTTAGCTAACTAAGGCGTCCTTTCTTGGTCATGTCATATCTGCTAAAGAAGTTTGTGTAAACCCTAAGAAGGTAGAATCGGTTCTAGAGTGGGAGCAGCCCAACACACCGATTTAGGTTCAAAGTTTCCTAGGTCTGGTAGGTTATTACATGAGGTTCATTAAAAATTTTAGTGTTGTAGCATTACCTTTGACCAAATTGACTAGGAAGGGTGTTCCTTTTGTTTGGGATGACAAGTCTCAGCGTTCTTTTTAGTTGTTAAAGGAGAAGCTGACAAGTGCTCCAGTGTTAGTATTGTCAACACAAGGAAAATGTTATATTATCTTCTATGATGCTTCAAAGAGTGGCTAGGGATGTGTGCCGATGCAGGACAAGAATGTGATTTCTTTTTCTTCATGACAACTTAAGAACCACGAGGAGAACTATCTAACCCATGACCTGGAGTTATCCATTGTAGTTATAGCCCTAAAAATTTGGAGACACTATTAGTATGGGGAAAAGTGTCAAATCTTTGTAGATCATAAGAACCTTCAGTATATATTCTCAAAGCAGGAGTTGAACATGAGATAGAGAAGGTGGATGGAGTTGATCAAGGACTATGATTGAACGATATACTGTCACCTTGGGAAGGAGAATGTAGTGGCTAATGCAATGAATAGAAAGTTATCTTTATCAACACTTGCAGATAAAACATAATTGCACTCCATGACGTGTCACCCGTAGGATATGCTAGTGTCGCTTCAGAAGAGGAATGTACAGTTGGAAGTACCATAGTTGGTAGGATTGTTAGCACAACTACAATCCAAACAAATAGTGATATTATAGATCAGAGATGTACAGAAGGATGATACCATGATACAAAACATCATATTAGAGTTTGGTAGTGGTAAGCATGATGAATTTCATGAGTTAAATGGTGGGACAGTGTCTTTCCACAACAGAACAATGGTTCCTGACATTGGCAGCCTAAGGAATATGGTGTTTGAGGAGGCTCATTCCTCAATATGTGTAATGCATCCTGGCAGTACAAAGATGTATCATAATATGAGGTATTTGTACTGGTGGCCTGGGTTGAAACATGATGTAGCAGAGTTTGTGGCCAAGTGTCCAGTTGTAAGGAAGTCGAGGCGGAACATCAAAAACTTGTAGGGACACATTTGAAGTTCAATACAACCTTTCACCCATAGACAGATGGTCAGTTAGAAAGGACCATTCAGACATTGGAGAATCTTTGAGAGCATGAGTCCTATAGTTCTTGGCAGTTTGGATGTCCACTTGATTCTGACTGATTTGCATACAACAACAACTAATAGAAAAGCATAGACATGTAACTTCACAAGCCTTACATCATAGACGATGTAGGTCACCCCTTTGTTGGTGTGAAGAAGGTGAGTATTAGTTTCTAGATCCTGAGTTGGTGCAGAAAACTACTAGAAGATCAAAGTGATCCAACAATACTTGAAGGCAGCTCAAGGCAGACATAATTCATATGCTGATAACGGTGGTAGGCTACTAGAGTTCCAAGTTGGATACCATGCGTATCTCAAGGTTTCCCCTTGGAAGGGTGTGTTGAGGTTTGGTAAGAAGGGTGTAAGGAGGTGAGATCACCCCTTACTAAAATTGAACAGAAAATACACAACATCCATCTATTTTGAACGAATTGAGATAATGAAGGATGCATACATAATAATTCCATTTAAATAAGCATGATTCAGATAGAAAAATGTCAACAGTAGCAGAGGAAAGAAAAGACTAAGTTGTTACATTGCTTTAAACTCAATTCACTACATGAGTTTCATGAAACGTAATCTAGAAAGGAAACTACATGATCTAGCAGTAGCGACCTAGACATTTCAGCAAAGTCTCTTGAATATACTCCTGGGATGGTTCTCCTTGGTCTTATTCCAATCATTATCCTAGGCATGAGTGGTTGGGATCACCCATCAAGAGGAGAAAACAAGTTATGTGCCAAATAAGGAACACGAACAAGATAATATCAACAAAGGATAATAAAGGGTAAAGGATAACTAAGAATTAAGGAGGGTCAAAAGTATGAGGCACATATCAAATAAGAATCTTGCCATAAAAGATAATAATAAAGCAACATGCATGATTAATAGTATGACTACATTAACTAATTAGGGCTGAGGCACCTACCAAACCTCAACCAGTAGGTGAGGGGAAAATAAACACATTTGTTTTTTTGGAATAGGTAAAATTATATTGCCAAAAACTTTGCTACACTTTACAAGGTTGTCTAAGCAGCACAACGTCATATGAACAAGCTAAACTAAAAAACCTGTTGTATGCGATAGAGCAGCTCTAAAACTCTAAATAGAAAATAGTGGGTTAACAACTACAAAAAACCCCAAAATTTTCTAGCATTACAGCTCAAGCGCAAGCTGATTTATTTTTTCCTTGCACACACGGATCTGAAATATCTACTGATATCATCCATCAACTGCATGTGATTTTTGGGAATAACACCATGCTTCCTGCCATTTCTTTCCTTCCAAACCGTATACAGAATGCAACCTAGGATAGTACCACAAAGTGATAAGAACCACAGGTCCTTAGACACATTATGACACCATTGAATGATTTCCATCAGGTCGCAAGGCAGGTCAGCACCCCAGCCATTTCTAATACAAGTGATTCTCCATAACGGAAGAGTGTAGCTACATCTGAAAAAGAGGTGCTCGGCAGATTCTTCACCATTCTGACATAACTCACATTCCCTATCAACCATCAACCCCCACTGTAAAACCCTATCATTGGTAGGAATGTGGTTCTTGATAACTCTGAACATCATAATGCTCCATTTAGGATAGTAGAATTTGTCCCATACCACTTTCCACCAGCTGACCTCTGATCATTGTATCCATTTGATCCGATTTGTTGGGTCTAGCAAGACGCCAACACCTTGATTATCAACTTGAAATCTATTGGCAATGCTTTCGTAGGACTTGCACATCCCCCTCCAAACACGCGAAGGATTAGTATTATCTTCCATACTGATGTGGTTGTTGTACCTAGCACGCATCCATATAACCCATGTGGAGTTTGGCTCAGTTATGAATTTTTGTATTCTTTTCCATCTTCTTTCTTCCATGATCTCCTCAGGGTCAGCTAGCTGTAGCCTGCCTTCTTTAAACGGCTTGGCGATTTCAGTCCAGGCAATACTGTGTGATTCCCCCCCCCACAGAAAGGAAGCAGTGATAGATCTCATTTTATCCAGGCTTGGTCTAGGGATTTCACTAAGACATGCCCAAAACATGATAGTACTCTGTAGAACAGATCTGATAAGAACAAGGCACCCAACAAGGGAGATGTGTAGCCCACTCCAGCTGTCAATCTTCTCCCTAAGCTTGTCAATGCACATTCCAAAATCTTTACTGTAGCCTTTTCCACTAGCCAAGGGAACCCCCAAGTATCTGGTTGGAATTCTACAGATCTTGACTCCAAAGGCTGCTTTTAGTCTTCCTCTTCTGTGGTCACATGATTTAGAATTATAGATTCTCGATTTGATTTCACTAATATAGAGTCCAGTGAGTTTGCCAAAATGGTTGAGAACCTTCTTGTATTCTTGAAGTCTCTTAGCATGGCCGGTGGAGAAAATCAAAACATCATCGGCAAAGATTAGATGAGTCATGACATCTGTATTCTTGACCTTGAAAGTTTTAATCTTCTTCTCAATTTTAGCCTTTTGAATGGCGAAGGACAGCCCCTCCATCACCACCGCAAAAATCAGGGGAGATAGGGGATCACCTTGACGGATACCATTTGTAGCTTTGAACAACCCAACTGGGGCACCATTGATCAGAATGGAGAAAGAGGTGGTTTGCACACATTGTTGGATTCGGTTGATCCACCTATCATCAAATCCCAAGCTATGCATGATCTTCCATATAGCTTCCCATCTGACGAAGTCATAAGCTTTAGTTATATCTAGTTTGATGCAAGTCTTAGCAGTGGCTTTGTTGATCCCGAAATCATTGAGAAACTCAAAGGCAAGCAGAGCACAGTCTGCAATATTTCTACCTTGGATAAAAGCATTTTGTTCTTTTGAGACTATATCAGGTAGGATGAGCTTGAGTCTACCAGCTATAATCTTAGAGATAATCTTGTAGAGTACAGAACAACAAGCGATTGGTCTATATTCTTTCGTTGTGCTTGGATTTTTAACCTTAGGGATCAACTTGATGAAAGAATGGTTCACCTCGCTCACCATATTACCTCCTTTCAGGAACCACATAACTTCCTTGCAAAGGTCCTTCTTTATAAGCTCCCATTTACACTGGTAGAATTAGTTGTTGAAACCATCAAGCCCCGGGGCCTTGGAAATGTGGATGGAGAAAATGGCTTTCTTTATCTCTTCTTCGTTTGTGTCTTTAAGCAGTAGTTGATTCATTTGGTCAGTGACCCTTCTTTTAGGAAGAATGTGATCCCACCTGCAATCAGAAACCAAAGGTTGATTGTAGAGTCCGTTGAAAAACTCTACAATCGTGTCAGAAATATCCTTCCTCCCTCTTTTGGTAACACCATTGTTGTCAGAGATTTCATGAATAGTCTCCTTCATTTCTTTCCTTTTAATAGCCGATTGATAGGTTTTAGTATTCCTATCTCCTTCATTAATCCACTTCAGACTACTGATCTGCCAGACATGAACTTCTCGTGCTTTCTCCAGGTGCATCAATTTTTCCTCAGCCTTAGCTTCCTCCTTGATGAGATCGTTATTTAAAGGATCCTCCCTCAAATTAAGAGCAACCTTGGAATAGGTATCATTCACCTCTCTCAGCAGGTTCAGTAGATTGATGGCCTCTCTCGCCCATTTCTTCAAATCCATCTTGGTATTCTTTAATTTCTTCTGGAATACATAGAGCGGATTACCATCAACTTCAATGTTCCATCCCTTCTTGACTACTTCACTGAACCCATGCCAATCACACCAGTAGTTTAAGAATCTAAATGGTCTTTTTGTGATTTCGGCCTCCTTCAAGTCGACTCTCATGCTAGCATGATCACTGAAAGGATGGCTGTCCAACTTGACCACCTGTTGGGGAAAAAATTCTAGCCATTTGTCATTGACTAGAACCCTGTCAAGTTGGGCAGCAATTCTGTTTTGCTTCTGTTTATTAGTCCATGTGACTTTTCCTCCTATCATCTTCACCTCGTGGATGGCTGCACTATCCACTGTATCATTGAATTTCTGAAGTATTCTTTCAGGTACTCTTCTGCCTCCCCTTTTTTCTGATTGTCTTCTAACGCAGTTAAGATCACCAAGGATGAGCCACGACACTTCATTTTGTGTTGTTTCCGTAATGGTATCCCACATGGAATTCCTTTCTACTTCTATGTTTTCACCATAAACACCAGTGGCTATACAGCTGAAACCATCTCTGCCAAAGTAGCTCACAGTCATAGTTTGATCGGTGACATTAATAACCTCCACCTTCCACACGAAAGGGTCCCAGCCCAACACAATCCGACCGCCATTAATAGCATCCAGATTATTGAGGGATAGACACCCCGTAGGGAACATGTTATTAATGTTGTCTCTTCTTTCTCTCCTAACTTTGGTTTCAAAGCAGAAACACAAGTCGATTTTGGATTGTGTCAGTATACTTTTTAGCTTCCTTTGTGAGTAGGGTCGAGCAACACCTCTCACATTCCATCCTAGGATGGACATTAATGTTTGGTTTTTCCCCTCCCCCTCCACTGGGTTCGGGTACTCTCTTCTTCTCTGCCCTCTTGGTTTGCTTGGTGCTTCTAGTCTATCTGGGACTCCTACTATGGTGTCCCCTTCCTCCTTAATTTCTTTGTCTCCCATCTGATTCAGGATATCAAATGGATTCTCTATATCATTCCTCTTCTCACTTCTTTCAGCCAATACCACATTAACCTATGTCGTAGGACCGGATGTGGTGATCACGATCTCTTGCTGATGATCTTCGACTCCACTCCTGCCGCCCAGAAATTCACCTTCTTTAGTTGTTGCTAGATCGACAACCACCACCTCAGCATGCTTCGGGGTCTTATCTTCTTTGCTGGAGTTGGAATTCCTTTTCTTGCTTCGTTTGGGGAGCATGGTGGGGGGCACGATTGGAGGGAAGAGCCTGATGGTCGGATCACGATCACCAGGACATTGTCCCTCATAGTGCCCAAACACCTTGCAAAGATAGCACCGATCAGGTAAAGCCTCATATTTGACATTCACCTCCCATTCTTGTCCATCCGGAAGCTCCACCATCACCACGGGTGGAGGTTCTTCATCCGCCGACAGGTCGACACAGGCTCTCGCACAGCCAAGCAGAGAACCGTCAGCCCGTCTGTCAATGGCTCTAGGTTCACCGAACCCGACCCCAGCCTCTACACCGACCACCAATAACCCTTCTCCCACACCAACCTCCTCCAACTCCATTCCAGTTCCAGTTCCAGATGCCGCCGTCCCCTGCTCCGATGCTGCTGGGAGCAAGGCGCCCCCTTCCCGGTGGCTTGCCCCTGGAGCGGATGTCACCCTAGCTAGAGAGTGGGTTTCGACCAGAGACAGACCACCACCGTGTATCTGCGGTAGTGTGGGCTCCGACCCAAAGAAAGGTTTCTTAAAGGAGGGCAACACGAGGCCTTGGACTCAGTTCGGAAAGCCTGTGATTGAAGAAATGGACGACTACCATAAGTTCTCGGCGATCGTTCAGGTTCTGGGGCAGGACATCAACATTAACCAACTAAAAGGTTGGATGGTCCGGTCCTGGAGACCCAAGGGCGAACTTGAAGCTGACACTCTGGTCAATGGATTGGTGCTTGCTAGATTCACCAATGCTAAAGATCTGAATGTGGCGCTGCTAGGAGGCCCTTGGTTTTTTTATGATCACCTGGTTCTGGTTAGACGCTGGACCCCAGATGCAGACATCAGGCGCACAGCTCTGAAGATGGCACTGTTATGGGTCTCCCTACCAGATGTTGGCAAACACTGGTCAACACAGGCTATCTCGATCATAGCCAATGTCATCGGGAAAATAAACACATTCCCAATCACCTATAAAATATATATAAAGTTGGGGAGAATAAACACATTCCCTTGGGTGAAGTAACACATGCCCAAACTCCGAGTGATTGTACATAGGTACACTACATTAGCTAACAAGTCAACCAAATCACCATGGTAAAAGAAATAATATAGCATGGTAATATTTAAGATCAAATAATAGAGATTTGGCATGTGGGTCAAAACCCAAGCAAATAATGATATATTTGCAGCAAAAAGAGAAATAATAGGAATCAAGGGTCTAGTCCATGTCGCATTGGGAAATTATGATTTGGTTATCAAAATATGTCCAACTTTAAAGAATAAGATGTACATACCTTGACTTGAGTATACAAATCAGAGATCAAATTTTACCCTTCCAAGTGTAAAGTCACTCAAACCTAAATATAATGTTTTGTTCGTTAGTTAATGTTCAATGTATGTTATATAGGTGGAAAATCCTAGAAATCCAAACCTTTAGATAAGTCATAAACTAACTCTTGATCTTGACATGATCTTAGGTTTAGAGTTTATTTCTAATATCTGGACTCAAAATCCCAATTTTATAAATTATTATGTTGCCTATAATTATGGTTAAGATCATAAATAAAATCAAAATACTAAAAATCTAGACTTTAAAACTTGGAAATCAGGCGACAAAACTAATGCCAAAAGATAGAGAAAGTTCTAACGATTCCAAAAGATATATATTTTTTGTAATTTTTAAAGATTCCAGTAAAAAGTTATGGATTTTACAGTTCTATATATTTTTATTGATTTTAGTATGTAAATGATGTTTTAAAGAACATACTGGTCTCATATTATCATTCTGCATTATGTACCATGATATGATATTTCATGATATTACCATATCATCATTCAAATGATAAAATAAAATATGGAGAATGTAAGACGATGGAAATATTCATGTGGCAAAAACACAAAAAATAAGGTCATGAGGGGCAAATCAGAGAACATGCATATGAACCTTCTTCCAGCTTTGTTCACGCTATGCAGACGATGTAGAGCAGGTCTGGGTGGTTGAAAATTTAGGGAAAAATCGTTTGGGTGAAATCAAGCGGCATCAATAACTTAGAAACAAAGAAGAGGGTATGGATAACTTACCCAAAGATCTATTGAACTATCGTGGAGAGAACTGTTGTCAGTGAGAGAGTTTACGACAGAGAGAAAACCAACTAGGCGGCGACATATGACGACGGCTTGGGTTCAATTGGCATAAGAGAAAGATTACAAAGGGGATAGTGGAGGTTTGAGTATAGATATATATAGATGGGGTTTTGTTTTGGTGCTTCGGGGGGTAGAAACTTCTAAGGTCTTAGAGAACAAGTTTGGGTGTTTCTCCAATATGCGGTTTTAGGCTTCGAATAGGCTATGGATGGATGCAAAATTCAATTTGGAATCTAACATAACTTGTTTTGTGAAATTTCATTGAGAAATAAGGGAGATATACCCAAAATATCAGACCCTTTTGTTCCACTATTTACGCAGTGAATGTATAATGAAAGTCATTTAATACAACCTTCTAACTTTGTTCTTTTGATGCATTAAATTTACAAAAATTTCTATAATTATTTGAGGGTGTAAACGAAGTCCAAATAAACCCAAATTTGATAGGTTAGATAATATCAGGGTGAGGAATGATTTTAGTATTAGTTTTTATTTTTGAAGACTTTTAGTATTTTATTAAATAAATCTTATCACTTATTTTATTGCTTTAATGAATTAAAGGCATCTAGAAACTCTATAAAAATATGAAACTTGGCCTATAAGAAATACTAAATGTGATTAACATGATTTTTCCATTAATTTTTTTTCAACATGTTACTTAATATATTTGTTCTTTAAATTATACTCTCTCTCCTAAATTAACTAAAATATTTAGATTGTCCAAATTAGATGAAAATTTACATGTAGGCTAATTTTGGCATGTAGATTTCGAATTTGAGATTTATTTTCTCTTTTGGAGTCATTTAATAATTTATTTAATATATTTGACTCTTATTCTTATTTTCTTTCCCAGTTTAAATAAAATAATTATTATTACGCAAATAATGTGAAACTTCACCCTCAAGAAAAATAAAACATATAGAACACAAATTTGCTAGTACTATTATCCCTTGAAGTTATTTATCATATTATTTATCATTTTGGGCTTTTACATACTTTCCCTCTCCTGGTCTACACATGAACATTAAAGATGATCGAAATTGCATGTAAATTTACCCAAATGCTAATTTTAATGTATAGATTACGAATCTAAGATTAGTTGCCACTTTTGGAGTCATGTAATGACTTATTTCATATTTTGGAGAAAACTCACCTTTTCTTTTCTAAATAAATGGATTAGTTATTATTATCCTAAAATTGTGAAACTTGGCCTCTAAGCCATAGTAGATCCAAAGAATTCGAATCTGAAGTTATTTTTATCCAATGAGACTTCCTTTTATGAGTTTTTATCCCCTTTACACATTATTATCACTATTTGTCATATTAAATTATCTAATGCCACATTAACATATTTAAAGCGTTTCTATTTATTCCTTTTTCTCTTCCTTGCTCCATAAGATTAAGGGAAGTTCTAGAATGAAATTATTTTATCAATATATAAGTGAAAATTTTGCATCATAAACCCTGATTGAAACATTAACTGAGGTATTTGTGCATAAACCCATACATTGACATGAATAGTTACCAAATTCACTCCAAACCACTAATAATTCCACACATTCAACATCAAGGACAAAAAGGATAGAAAATATAGAAAACGTTTAGGAAAAAAGACTAGATTAAGAATATACCTAGATTTTAGTTCATTACAAAGGGTAAGTTGGCTCCTAGATTTATGGAACCTTACCCTATCTTGACATAAGTTGGAAAGGTGGCATAGAAACTAGATAAAACGTTTGAGTTGCACATGTTACACAATGTATTTCATGTTTCCATGTTGAATAAGTGTCACCCTGATACAGATCAGACAATACAACCACTGGAGTTTGAGTTGGAGGATGATGTTTCTTACGTTGAGGGTCCAGTTTTGATCCTAGATAGGCGTGTGCAGAAGTTGAGGAGAAGTACATATCCTTAGTGAAGGTGTTTAGGCATCACCATGGTGTGGAGGAAGCCATGTGGGAATTAGGGGGTGAGATGTCTAGGAAGTACCCATTCTTGTTTGTTTAGGATTTATGGGGTGAAATCCTAGTTAGGGGTTTATGGTTGTAGGACCCTTAACATGGCTTTATGGTTAAACATACTTGGTTAACTTAATTGGGTGTTCAATTCCTTAATCAAACCCTAATTTATGTTTTTATATCAAGTGATAAAACTATGTTTCAAATTTGGTTCAGTTTGGCATTGTTTGCTTAAGTTTTACAATTTATGTTCTAATGTGGACCTTTATGAAAATGTTCCATTTCTAGGGTTTTATCTATAATTTTCACACATGCATGCTTTCTTCATATAACTCTTTGTAATTTTTGACATGGTTGCAACTTTGGATGGTTTGATGTACCATCAAATGTTAGCTTCTTTCTCTTGGAGGTTGAAAATCAATTGATTTTCAACTAAGTGTTAGAATAGATGGTTCACCATATATGTTGATGATTTGATGGTTCTCCTTGTGAGAGAATGATTCGATGGTTTCGCCTTGTTATAGAGGATCTGATGGTTCTCCCTTGAGGTCCTAGAATCGATGGTATCCTAGTTGAAGTACACACTCCGATGGAAGATCAAGGTTTGCAAAATGGTTAAGTATGGTGTACAATCTATGGGTTTTCTGATGATACAATTGGATGATTTCACTAAGGCATGGGCCAATGTATAAGCATGTTAAAAGATCCTATGGAAGTTTTGACATTGACAGAAAAGATATATGTCAAGTTTTGACACATGGTAAGTTAGTTTTTCAACCTTTTGACTTCCTTTCTCTCTCATCTTGGATATATATACCCTTCACCACTCTCACAAATGAACCTTTTCCTTCTCCCTCTTGTCCTTGTTTGTAGAGAGACCTAACCTCATTGGTTTGTGAGTGTAATATCTCCTTGTAGATGAAGCTTGGGAGGATCTTGGATGCATGTTTCTATAGGGTTTGAATCAAGCATCTTTAGGATTGCTTAGAGCTTCTTAACCTAGTTTCTTGCCCTAATCAAGTAAGATCTTCTTATCTAACCTAGTTTTCTTTTTGTTTTCTTCCTTCACTCTCCATCCATGGGCGGAACCCTAAAGTTCTTGGTGGAAACTCGTGCATGTGGTTGAGAAAACCCTTTTCTTCTTTCTTTTGCCCTAGATCTACCATGTTCTTGAAGAAAGGATCCACCTTGAAGATTGTGAGTGAAAAGTTAGGGTTTCCATTTTCTATCCTTGAGACAACTTGTTGTTTGGACGTTTATCTTCATCTTGAGGTGAGTTATGTAACCTTCAATCCATTTCTTGCTTGCTTTTATCTTGTTCTATATAGATCTTACCCTAGAACTTGGTATTAGGGAAAGAGATGATCTTATGTGTACTACTTTGTATATATGCATGATAGTTGTGTGTTGTTAATCTATACTTAGATCGTATAAAAGTTCCTTCTAGTATGTACATGAACTACCTTGATTTTGAAGGCATGGAAGGGTGGCTTTTAATTAGTGTGAAAAACTATTTTTTTTCCTTAGTATAGAAATTGATGGTATTAGTTAATACTAACATTGACGACCATAGTTAGTTTCTAAATTGATGGTTCTACTTGTCCTTGGAACAATGGTTTTGTTAAAGAGTAGGATATTATGGTGTTACCTAGAATGAGAAATATTGACACTACTTGGTAAATGAACCAATCGATATGTAAGTCAATAGTCCAATGGCTATGTTAAGTAAATGAATTGATGGCTTTAGTGACCATTACATGATGGTTTTCATTTTGGTCAAGTACCTTAACAATTCGATGGACTTGCTTTTGGTTAAGTATACTCATGATCCGATGGATTTTATTTTGGGTAAGTACTCTAATGATCTGATGGTCTTGCTTTTGGCTAAGTACACTAATGATCCGATGATTTTGTTTTTGGTCATGAACATCAATGAATCGATGGTTTTACTTGATGAATAGAATGATGTTTTATCTAGTACATAATCTGATGGTTTTTCTATCCTTGAACCAATGGATTTCTTTTTGATAATTACATAAATGAATTGATGGTTTATCTGATTACAAGAATGAACATATGAGTATGATAGGTATGATAATTGGTGTTTCGGCTAAGTCTATAAAAGAACTGATGGCTTTGTTTCATGGTTATTCTTATTAATGAAATGATTGTTTACCTATGTTCTTACCTAAATGTGTAATGAAATGATGGTTTACCTATGTGTTTATCTAAGTATTCTATAAAACAACGGTTTGCCTAAGTGTTTATCCAAGCGTGCTAATGAACCCATAGTTTATCTATATATGTTGATTTGTGATACAAATTTGATCTACATCTTTAAGCCTTTCTTACAATGGTTAACTATTGATAGTTTAGTACTTCTATCCTCTTACAATGTTGGAATCATGATTGGATATACTCATAATGCTAAATGTAACTTTGTTATGTTACTCTTGGAAATATCATAACTCATAAAATTGATGAACCCTTATGCTGGTTTTGAAGGTAATGAGTTTTTTTGGTGATATGTGGAACCCTCTATAGGGTAATGAATGATAATGATGTTCCTTCATGCAATAATGTTATATGGCATGAATGGCATTTAGGGGGTGTTTCAAACCCTGATGGAAGTTGGCCCTTTCCAAGGATAACAATGGACTTGTAAACTATGATGTTGTGGTGAGGAATATGTTTCATAAATTTTATATCTTCTGGAGATGTTATGTATCCATGATTTTGTAGAAACAATATAGTTCTTTATATGTAACTTGATTCTTGCATCTTGAGTTCACCGAATTGGCTTAATTTATCAAATGAAACCCTAATCATGTAGTGTCCTATTCTGTGGAACTATTCTAGTGTCAGGACTTGTTGGATAGTGAAACAAGTATTCCAGAAGGAAAACTCAGAGTCGTATACTATTGAGTATATGCGGGTGCAAGGAGGGTATCTCCTTCTCATCCTGATCCCAAGTTTTTGGAGAATGATCGATCTCATGTTTGAAATGAATATGTATATATGATGTGATCGAGGATGTTACTCTCGTACCTCAGGTTTTAGGGTTGAATACCCTAGTTTCTAGTGTCATGTCCTGTGTACCCATGGTGGACTAGGCTGATTGCAGTTTGACTGATATTTCACTGTGGTGGAGTCATACTTACTAAGGGGAAGAGATCTTTGGATTCCATCTCTCCTAGATCTTGTATGAAGTTGATTGCAACTTCACAGTGGTCAGATGAAAGTTTGAGTGGTACGCCCCAAACTCCCAAGGGCTTAATAAAATATGTAATTCAGCCATGTAGCATATCTGTTAGGGTTATTCAATGGCTCACATTAGATGATAACCCTTGCTTTGTCTCTTTTAATATGTATATGTTATATAGTGTAGTAATAGAATCAACTATGCATATGGTGTTGGCTCTATCTATTCCTTTAAATATTATGTTAATATATCAATTTTGTAATATTATCTACTTTATGTATTTAGTTACATAACATGTCGAAAGCAATACACATTTTTGAGAGTTATATCTCTTGCTGGGACATGGGTTTCACCTCATGGGTCACCACATCTTTTTAGGTGATCATCAACAACATCGTCAGACTCGTGCCAGCGAAAAGTAGATGTTCAGTGAACCATAGAGGAAAAAGCTTGGCTAGTTTTTTAGTGAGTCCTAGAGTCATCCATGTACCCTTAGGTCCGGGTGGGAAAGTTTTATAGATGGATGACATTTCATCGACTCGAGTTTTTGGTAGCATACTAACATTTGTACTTGATGTAAATATGTGGATAATACCTTTTTATATAGGTTGTGGCCAAGGCCACATAACAGTGTAAAGATACCTAGTAGGGTATATGTTTTTGTGTAGATTTATGAACCTCTATGTAAATGTTCTTGGTCATGTTTCATAAGACTTACTAGTTTTAATTATGCCCCATTTTAGTAATGTGATTAACTAGTGATTGATCATGTTTTGGTTTTGACTAATCTTGTTTAGTGTGGTAGGTTGCCACAATATCTCTAAATAATATACCACATACATACGTATAACAAAATTCATTGGCTAGGAATGATGCAAGTGGTGACAATCTAGGCTTCTCAATGAAGAGAACCATATTTATATCCTTTAACAAGCAACTCCTAGATTTACTTTCATGAAGCATGTCTAACCTACAAGGATCAACCCCTTATACTAGTACCATACATATCTCAAGATTCCATGCCCTTCCTTAGGGTTTGTCTGGCGATCCGTGGGAAGGGAATCAGGTTTGAATCCCTTGACAAGCATCATTGATTTACTCCTTGTTGCATGTCCAAGCTCCATGTAGTTGTGGGGGGAAGCAAGGGCCACCCCTTTTGGTAGTCCCATATATATACCATGACGACCCATAGGGACCGACAACAGACTATCGGAAGCCATGGTAGTGGTCGGCTCCTCCACCTCTTCCTCCTCTACTAATACCACTCCTATACACCCATGCATGCCACTACAAATTCAAAATTATTCCTCAACTTCAACCATGAATCAAGGAGATCTAATTAAAGAAGTGGTGTGCCTAGGTGACCTATAGTTTGATTCCTCAAGGAACCTAATGGAAGAAATCTTTGATCTATTTTGGTATTGCGAATGGCGACTGGAAGCAGAGATTTTTGATCCCGTCAGCCCCTTGGGGCATGTTGATTCTCTCTAGAGAACCCAACCCTTGATGGGTGTTCTGCCACCTTGTCTCTCTTCCAGTTGATCAGAATGAAAAAACTGCCTCTAAGCTCCCCCCTACAACTTTGGGAACAATGTCGAGACCCATAAACACGGAAATAAGGAGCATAGTCTTTGATAGAAGGAAAAATTAAAGAGAAGGGGTCCTCGAGTTCACTGTTCAGAGTATCCTCACTTTTTTTTAGTACAACCAAGCTATTAAGGAGACATCCAAGGATGCATCCATAGTTCTAAATTCTCTATGGGATAATGAAAATACAAAAGGCAGGGAAGACAGAAGATTTCACTACTATGACCAGTAGAAGGAACATGACAAAGAAGAAGGATGGTTATTTACCAAGAAAGAAGACTTTTTATGATATTCCTACCAATAGGTGCTTCATGTGTTTGAAACAAGGCCACCGATGGGCTCTTTATGATATTCCTACCAAGAAAGAAGACTTTTTATGATATTCCTACCAATGTGTGATTAATGCTTAAAAGTTTTCTTTTGCCAACATAGTTTCAAAGTTGCATTTATATTGTTTATTAATTTACTAACATGTCATATGCCAATTGTGGTTGACTAGATAGGATTTTGGTAGAAAAAATCCTAGATATGCTAAAATTATGGTTTATAACTTGGATTTGCCCTTAAATAGGTTAAAATGATGGAGTTATGGCAAAAAAATTCTATAAATTAATTTTAACTGATTATAATGATATTGGGTTCATATTGTACTCTAGAATGAAAATGAAATCTATAACATTTTATAGATATTGATTTAGATGTTAAATGCTCAATATATGCCAAATTATTATTCTGAAAGACCAAATTTGAGGGAAAACTTCATGTATGGACCTCTTTGCAATATAGCCAAGCACCTCAAATGGCCTTATCATCCAAATCAGATCTAGAACACCTCGAACCCCACCTTTCTTCTCTGAAATTTCTTGTTTGAAGGTAGATAGGTGATTTTGAAGGAATTTGGGTGAACGTTGACCTAGAATTTGATCTAGCTCAAGTTCTTTCCCAAATTCAAGTTGAATCTAGCAACTTCTTTGCTTCTTCTCTTCATTCTTCCTACTTTACTTAGTTCTATTAATGTGGCCTAAATCTTTCTGAAAGTGGATCAAGAAATCATAATCTATCTATTTTCTCTCTCTTTTCTCATGTTATCATCTTGGAAGGATCCCAAGCTAGATATTTTGTAGTGATTTTCAACTTCATAGAAGAATGGTGGAACTTTTTGTAGAATTGTGAAATACACCTTCTTAGAATAGGGGAAGATGTATTTGACCTTCTTAATATAGCAAGAGTGAGTGGATTTACACTCATTTATATATTTAAGTATGTAATAAACTCAAGTTAAGCTATTTGATGCTAATTTTGTCCTATTCGAAAGAATTTGATTGAATGTGTGGTACAATAGGAATTTTATTGTGAAATTCAAGATTCATGTTTTTAGAGAGATATATTGATATGAAATCTTCTTTAACATAATTTTTGTGTTAAAGAATCATCTTTGATGAAATCTCATGTTTTCATCAGCTTTTGCCCTTATTTGGTTGGTTTTGGCCATTTAGGGTGAAAATGGCTCAAAATTTTGTATTTTAAGATGAAATTTGATATACTAGTCTAAAATAACTATTGTTGGTTTCCTAAATTAAGATGTATACATTTGAAGTCACTTTCTTTGTTAAGAATCAATTGTTTTATGTTGTTTTTGCAAAGATTTTGGTGGAATGAACTCAAAAAGAGAGGAAGTTATCCTTTATCTATAGTTTTCACATATATAATCTAAAATATGAAGAATATGGTTGTATATTATTATATATTATATATCATTTTGTCTTACTGAGCCTCAATTCGAAATTTCAAGTCATGTATGATCTAAATAGCTGGAAAAGTTGATGGAAGTTGAATGGTTTCAATTCTATAATGCATGTACATGATTTGTATGAGTTTTAGACAAAATATATAATAGATGCACTAATATATTTGGGTTTTCTCTAATCCATCAGTAGCTATAATGTTCTATTAGATAGTTTGATTCTAATCTTATCTACTTGATGATCAGTTTAACTAGTTCAAGCTACTCATAGTTTTATATAGTAGTAGTTCAATGCAACTCAGTTAGTTCAGTTAAAAAATGTTCAATATGAAAGTGAAGTAGTATCATTATATCATAGATGAATTTAGTGTATTCATATATGTTTATATTTACAAGTGAGATACAATATTGAGAATCTATATTTTAGTTGTATTCTTTTTGGAGTACCAGAACTACATAGAATTGTTCAGTGTTTCTTTTAGTAGTAAAATATAGTGCTGAATACAAAAATATTAAGAAATAATTTAGTTACACACTAAAGATATGAAAATCTTAGTAGATTATTGTTTAGTGAAAATGAAGAAACCAATTAGAAATCTAGATGCCATGAACAATGTAGATCCTTGTGGAGGTCTATGCCACAATGGAGGAGAGTTGGATACTGATTGGTAGTGTCTGAGATGAGTTAGCTAGATCATACTAGAGGGGTACACAATTCTATGCCCAGTGAGGAAGGACTCCTTAAAATATTGGGGTATCCAACATCAGCTGGAGATTTTGGTGATACCTAGTGGCACCAACATTAACCAAAGATCTTAGCCGTACACACAATAATTACTATTCAGTGAGCCAGCCCCTATGAACCATCGATGTAGAAAACATTATCCAGAGTTTTTTGAATCTTTACATGAGTATCCAGGTTTAGAGGAGGAATCTAATTTTTTCAGGTGTCGAGGTTAGAAGTGGCAAGGCTCGTTGCAGACCAGGTAGCTAGTTAAGAGACTTAGAGTCCTAGGTTTATTCCAAGTCTTACATAGTGAGATCATAGCTTGAAATGATGCTTCCACATGTTGTTGTACACCTCATGTAGGTCTAGGGAATTATGTATCGATTAAATGATTAAGAAGTCACATGTAAGAATTTGGTATTTTGTATAAAACTTCAAATATCTATTGTTCAATTATTATTAGTGTTTAGTATATTAATGAAGTTTACATTACTGCTCATTCAGTTTAGTATTTAATAGCTTGCTTATGTCTGCTTAAGTTTCTATGTATTTTGTAAATAATATACATGTTATTTGGTTTATTTGGGTGAAATTCCATTGAATGAGCTAGTAGCTCACACTCTACTGAACAAACTTTTTAGGTAACACTACTGGTATGGAGATAGCAACATTTTGCAGAAGAGTCCAGCCACAAAGGACGTTAGTATTTAAAGGTAGAAGTAGTCAGTCTCGATCCCTATCTACTATAGGCCTTTGTATAGAAAGAGATGTAAATGATATTGCAGTATATTATGTCTTTACTTCTAAAACAATATTTATAATTATAAAGACTGGTGTAATTATAAATAATAAGAATTAGTATGAATGTTTAAATTTGTAACTTTAAGATTGAATTTAGTTTAAAGGAAATCAGGTTGTATACCTATGCTAAGTCAGTTCATGTGATCGAATGTGTCATATATGAGAATTTTTGAATTGAGAATAAATAAATAAATTATGAGAGATTCTTGGCTTTTGTTTAGTCACTTTTTATGCCCTAATATCATGATCAATAGTTAATGTGAGATGTGGGTGTAACATTCTTACCTGTTGAAAAAAGGAAAACTAGGGCTCTAATCACTAAATGACTTCATTGAATATCATATGATGGTTACTTGCTAGGAAATTACCCTTGGAAAATCTCTATGTGGGAGATATGGTTACTAATATACACCAAAAACCAAAGAATAGATGGAGAGTACTCAACAATGTGGAGGAAGATGACATATGTTTATCCAAGATGGTACAATGCCAATGTTGATGAGAAATTAGGGGAGAATTGTAGACAAAAGGAAAATGATGATAAATTTGATGAAAATGTGTGGATGAAGTTCCATATTCTAAGGTGGAGCCTAACATCTTTTTGAGCCTACAAAGACTACATTCCAACCTTGGCAAAATTAATAGATGGAAACCAAATGTTGGAAAATAATGCTATTGTTTGGTGATTGCAAGATGTGGAAGTAGCTATAGGGAAGATCTAGATTGAAGTTGGGTATTCATGAAGTCTTTGAGCTAAAACAATCTATAACTAAACTTGATCACTTAAAGTTATTCTATAGGATTGTATTACATCATCTGTTCACATGTTGAGGCATGAAATGAGCCTGAGGGGATTGGGAGTATAAAAGTGTAGTGAAAATATTCTATTTACAAACTTGAAAAGGTGATTCAAATTTTATAATCGGTGCCATTTTTGTAGATTCTTTCATTTAAATGGGGAGGAATCTCAAAAAAATCATTTATTTATGATTCACAATACTTGAATCTCTCAAACCACGTACTAAAGAAAAATGTGTTGACTCAAGGTCAATTAGGTCAATGTTGACTCACGTCTAAATTTACTAAACCCATGTTTTGATGATGACTAACCATTCCACATATTGGTGTCTAATGTCTCTACTTGAGTGATTTCAGATTAGGTATAGACACACTCCAAATGCCCTAACTTGCGCATATCAAATTGGAGAAAAGACAAGTCAAAGTCAATACAAGTGGATGTTTTTGTAATATGATGTATATCCATTAGAATCATGTTGTAAATCACTTGTAATGATTGTATGACTTGTAATTAAGCTTAGAAAAATATCAGGAGCACTTAGATCGAATATTAGAGCACTTTAGATGCCTCTTTGAAAATCAATTACAGGCACTTGGTCGATCGAGTTTCCCCAGCCTGAAACTCGACCGATCCACCTTGGTCGATTTTTCGAAGATTGCATCGGTCGAGTTGTGCACTCACAGAACTCGACCAATTGGGTAGTAGGCCATTTCCAGTTGAAATGGTCGGTCGAGTTTCCTCAGGACAAACTCGATCGATCCTTTGAACATCGGTTTGCCTCCTACTTGATCGTTCGAGTTACACCCATCAGAACTCGACCGATTGCACTGTACGGAAAAGTGCATAAACGTGTTTCTAGCCGTTGTGGAGTTGCAACAAGTGAAAATAGATCCGTTGCAAGCCACAAAATGGCTAGTTTTTGTTCACAAGTGTTCCCAAAGGCTAAGAGGCATCCCCATCTATAAATAGGACCCCTTGGGCTTCATTCCAAGGTTGAGCATTCATTGCAAACTCTTTGTGAGGTTCCTATTCTATAGTTGAGTGCTTCCTACAGCCTCCTCTCTCTCTCTCTAAGCTTAATCACTTGCTACATCCATTAGAGTGAGTAGGAAATCTATAAGAGAGCTAGTCCTACATGTATATCTTGTGAGGCTCTCACTTCCACCACCTCCACTTCTCTCATTTGCAATCATGAAGATGAAGGTTCTCTCTCTTGTCCAAGAGAGGTGAAGAAGAACAAGGGGAGGCGTCCCTTGGTGAAGATCAAGGCTAAAGACTTGGAGCTAGAGTGGGTAAGCCCTTGGAGAAGGCAGAAGACTCAAGCTCAAGTGGGTAAGACCTTGGTGGAAGCTTCTCCGAGTGAAGGTGAAGTCAAAGGCGGAAGATCCAAGAAGAGTGGGTAAGTCCTTAGAGAAGGCCAAAGACTCTTGCAAAAGTGGGTAAGTCCTTGGTAAGGTTGAAGACTCTTTGTATTGGATAGGTAAGTCCTTTGTTGGTCATGTATTATAAGTCTTATAAGTGAATATAAGAGTGCAATTGTTGGAAGTCCTAGAGGTTGACCTCTCTAGGCAAGTGGACTGACACACTTCTAGTTTGAAGTGTGGAACCACTCTAAATAGCTTGTCTAATTGGTGCATGTTCAATCTCTCTTATCACTGCTATGCATGATTTAGTTGCACTCAAATTGCCTATTTAGCAACCTTATCTTGTCATATATTTTGAAGGTTTAATGAGTTTTGTTTAAGTGCTTTCAGCTCTATTCACCCCCCCCTCTAGAGCATCTAATCACCCATCTAGGATCCAAAAAGTGGTATCAGAGCGGGTCTTCTCCAAGCATACTTCAACAAGTAGGAGAAGATGGGTGACTACCAAGGAGGGAGAATCAGCCTACCAATCTTTGATGGGAGCAATTTCCTCTATTGGAGAAGAAGGCTTCAATTCTACATCCAAGGATCAAGTCTTGAGATATGGCAAATGGTGAACAACCCATACATGCTACCAAAGACAAAGATTGAAGAATGGGATGAAGCCACCTTGATGAAAGCAACCTTGAATGCTAGAGCAATGCACATCTTATATGCCTCCATGAGCCCCACCAAGTTCAACCGGATTTCTTCTTGTGAGATGACTTATGAGGTATGGAGAAATCTTTGCATCACTTATGAAGGGACAGATCAAGTGAAGGAAAGCAAAGTCTACATGCTCAAAGGGCTTCTTGAGAACTTCAAGATGGGAAAGGAGGAGAGCATAGCCAACATGTACTCAAGGCTCAACACCATCTTGAATGGTCTTGCTGTTCTAGGACATCCTATGTCTAGTGGAGAGATCAACTCAAAGATCCTTAGAACTCTCCCCAAGAGGTGGGAATCCAAGGCGACTTCTATTGAAGAAGCAAGGTCTCTTAGGGATATTCCTATTGAAGAGCTCATTGGAAATCTACAAGCACATGAAGCTACACTTGACAAGAGGGAGGAAGTAGAAAGATAAGAGAAGAAAGAGCTAAAGAGAATGAAGAAGGTTGAAATGAAGGCTCAAATTGAGGCTATCATGGAACAAGTCTCTCCATCCTCTCAAGCTAAAGAAGATGCCATGTACTCCAAGGGTAAACCCTTCAAAGGAAAGTCCTCCTCCATCCGGTGCTTCACATGTGGAAAGAAGGGTCACTACAAGGAAGATTGCCCACAAGGAAAAAAGACCCTTATTCACAAGAAGAAATGGCAATCAAGCTCAAGTGGCTCCTCCAACTCAAGGTCAAGTGAAGATTCAAGTGAAGAATCAAGCTCAAGCTCTAGTGATGAAGGAGAATGCCATTTTGCTCTTATAGCATCAACAAGTGAAGACTCAAGTGAGGTAAATCTAAAATCTTTAGATAAAGAATCTTTAATTGCTATAATTCATGATATTTGTGCCTCTTTTAAGTCTTCTAAAAGGAAAAAGAAAAAGCTTGCTAGAATTGTTGATAATTTGCATATAGAACTAGATGATCTTGAATATGCTAATTCTTGCTTGCTTGATGATAAAAATGATTGTCTTAGCCAAGTAGACTCTCTTAAACTTGAAAATGCTAGTTTGCTTGATAAGATTAGATTTCTAGAATCTCAAACTCTCATGCCTAGTTCTAATGAAGAGCATACTTTAATTGTTGATTCTCTCATGCATGATATTGATGTTCTTAAATATGAAAACAAGGACAAAGATTTTGTTTTGCATGAATTAGAAATAGAAAATGCCTCCTTGCTTGCTAAAATCAATGGGCATGAATCTTGTTCTAGTTCTACTTATAGAGATAATGGTGTTGTAGCTCTTCATATTGATATAGATTCTTATTTAACTAAAACTCTTTGCTTAGAAAATGATCTTCTGCATGCTAGAAATAATATAGATCATTTGTCTTCTACTATTGCTTCTCTTAAGCATGATAATGATAGTTTGAGATCCTCTTTGCAAAGATTCTTAGTTGGTAAAAAGAGTCTTAATGATATCCTACACCATACTACTAAACAAATTGGTAGACATGGTTTAGGGTATGATAGTAGTCAAGGGAACAACAAAGATAAAGGACCTCCAATATTCTATGGAGAATCCTCTAGTTCCAAGACTATGGGCACATGCAACTATTGTAATGAATTTGGTCATTATTCTAATTGTTGTCCTTTTAGGAAAGCACCCAAGAGAAATAGAACTTGGGTTGCTAAACTAACCCCTCCGGACCCAAAAACATGATTGGGGACCATTTCATCTTTCTTCTTGTAGGTACTTGCAAATGGATTGACTTGAGATATTGAATTGCAAATTGACTTCTCAATCCACATGAAAGAAGAAAAGTGAGATGTGTAGAGGGTGACAACAAGTGGAAAAAGCAATGGTAAGCACAAAGGTAAAGGTTTCATTGTGTATGACCATTTCTAACTTGTTTTTGTCAAGTTAATGTGCACTATACATATGGTGAGTCAAAAGTGGTATTTTGTGATTCTCTTCACACTCTTGCTCAAAAACTGTTTCTAATGCTTCTATAGTGCATTACTAACTTACTTAGACATGTTTGGATATGGTTTGTATTTTTAACATGCCTTTAAATATGCTTTTATGAAATATATGTGCCTTTTGACAGCTGCTCTATCGGTCGAGTTTGCCCTATTGAAACTCGACCGATAGGAACCAATGGGTGTTGCCAACAGATGTCATCGGTCGAGTTGACAATGCACATAACTTGACCGATAACACTGTGCACAGAATATAAATTGGCTTATTGAGTGAGAATTTCCCTCTCAACTAGATTTTTCTCAACCAACAACCTTATTATTTGGCACTCTCATTTGGTACCTTTATATATGCATATTGCCATGTTCTAAATTGCCTATCTTGCCTACAACTCTATCTCTCAAATTGCTCTAAATTGGTATATCTATATCGTGTAATTACTTGCTTTGAGTTGTGTTGCAGGTTTTGATGATGAACTCTTTGGATCTCTTGGTTGTGTCTTAAATTGCTTCCATTGTGCTCTAACTTGCTACATCTATATAGGTGTATATCTTATGTTTGATACAACTTTGAGGTTCTTAGGGGTAATCATCTTATGGTAAGGATGCATATCTAGTGAGTTATATCCTTTCATGCGTCTAAAACTGCATATCCCTTTGTTTGGATATATCTCTACATCTACTCATAGCTTACTTTATCTTGTGTATCTTTTGGTATCTCTTGCTATGATCTAGATCCTACTAGTAGTCCTAACTTGTGATATCATCTACTAGTAGTTCACATACATGTAGGTCTAACCTTGTTTATGATTGACATCTTTGCTCATATATATTCTATGCTTGCATCTTGTCTCATACATGCTCAAGCATGTTCCGTAAATTGCATATCTACTATCTTGAGTTGCTTGCATAACATTGTGATGTAGGGTACATAGATCTATATTATATGTAGAAATTGGAGTATTTTTTGGATTTTATGCAGGTTTTGCTCCAGTTTCAGTTTTTGGTGCAAGACTAGTGTTTTTCATGCAGAAACAGCCTTCTAAGCAAGACTCATCGTTTTGCCATGAGCTCTGATGGTTTTTGGTCAAAATCCATCATCTTGAGGGTCAAAATTGCAATTTATTATTTTCCTGCAGCACTTTATCTTGCATTTTGGGTTGTTCAAGTATATGATTTAACTTGCTTTTCTTTCTATGCTTGGACAAGACCCTATCTGTGCTCTTCTACTCTCCTTATATATATTTGTGTTATCTCCTTTCTCTTTAACAAGTGACGTTTCTTATTTCTTCATAAGCCCACTTTTTGAAATGACAAAGGGGGAGAAAGGTATGTCTTCTTTTAAAAAAGGAAGAAGGCATGTCTTACATGAAGAAGAGAAGCATGTTCATGTAAAGGGAAAAGGTAAAGGGGAGAAGACATATATGTGTAGAACATATATGAGTAGAAGACATAGTATTCTATAAATGTTGTGAAAGCTAACCATGCAGGAGAAACAACATCAATTGAGGGGGAGTATGAGAACTCCATGTGCATCAATTGAGGGGGAGCATATGAGCTCAATCCTTTTGAAACCCCTAGGTTTCTCCAAAGGTATGACTTTACTTTAAAGCTTTCAATACATTTATGGAATGGTTTGTCATCTTCAAAAAGGGGGAGATTGTTGACTCAAGGTCAATTAGGTCAATGTTGACTCACGTCTAAATTGACTAAACCCATGTTTTGATGATGACTAACCATTCCACATATTGGTGTCTAATGTCTCTACTTGAGTGATTTCAGATTAGGTATAGACACACTCCAAATTCCCTAACTTGCGCATATCAAATTGGAGAAAAGACAAGTCAAAGTCAATACAAGTGGATGTTTTTGTAATATGATGTATATCCATTAGAATCATGTTGTAAATCACTTGTAATGATTGTATGACTTGTAATTAAGCTTAGAAAAATATCAGGAGCACTTAGATCGAATATTAGAGCACTTTAGATGCATCTTTGAAAATCAATTACAGACACTTGGTCGGTCGAGTTTCCCCAGTCTGAAACTCGACCGATCCACCTTGGTCGATTTTCTGAAGATTGCATCGGTCGAGTTGTGCACTCACAGAACTCGACTGATTGGGTAGTAGGCCATTTCCAGTTGAAATGGTCGGTCGAGTTTCCTCAGGACAAACTCGACCGATCCTTTGAACATCGGTTTGCCTCCTACTTGATCGGTCGAGTTACACCCATCAGAACTCGACCGATTGCACTGTACGCAAAAGTGTAGAAAAGTGTTTCTAGCCGTTGTGGAGTTGCAACAAGTGAAAATAGATCTGTTGCAAGCCACAAAATGGCTAGTTTTCATTCACAAGTGTTCCCAAAGGCTAAGAGGCATCCCCAGCTATAAATAGGACCCCTTGGGCTTCATTCCAAGGTTGAGCATTCATTACAAACTCTTTGTGAGGTTCCTATTCTATAGTTGAGTGCTTCCTATAGCCTCCTCTCTCTCTCTCTAAGCTTAATCACTTGCTGTATCCATTAAAGTGAGTAGGAAATCTGTAACAGAGCTAGTCCTACATGTATATCTTGTGAGGCTCTCACTTCCACCACCTCCACTTCTCTCATTTGCAATCATGAAGATGAAGGTTCTCTCTCTTGTCCAAGAGAGGTGAAGAAGAACAAGGGAAGGCGTCCCTTGGTGAAGATCAAGGCTAAAGACTTGGAGCTAGAGTGGGTAAGCCCTTGGAGAAGCCAGAAGACTCAAGCTCAAGTGGGTAAGACCTTGGTGGAAGCTTCTTCGAGTGAAGGTGAAGTCAAAGGCGGAAGATCCAAGAAGAGTGGGTAATTCCTGCAAGGTCGAAGACTTGTGCAAGAGTGGGTAAGTGCTTGGAGAAGGCCGAAGACTCTTGCAAAAGTGGGTAAGTCCTTGGTAAGGTTGAAGACTCTTTGTATTGGATAGGTAAGTCCTTTGTTGGTCATGTATTGTAAGTCTTATAAGTGAATATAAGAGTGCAATTGTTGGAAGTTCTAGAGGTTGACCTCTCTAGGCAAGTGGACTGACACACTTCTAGTTTGAAGTGTGGAACCACTCTAAATAGCTTGTCTAATTGGTGCATGTTCAATCTCTCTTATCCTTGCTATGCATGATTTAGTTGCACTCAAATTGCCTATTTAGCAACCTTATCTTGTCATATATTTTGAAGGTTTAATGAGTTTTGTTTAAGTGCTTTAAGCTCTATTCACCCCCCTCTAGAGCATCTAATCACCCATCTAGGATCCAACAAAATGCATTTCCATAATTTGTTCTAATGATTTTGGACTCTTTTGACTAAATTAAGGAATCTTAATTCAAGGATTAACACTACTAAATTTTTGGCCAATAATTTCGAGCGTCACTTATACTAGCAAAACTGACCTAATAAGCCATTGCATCATTTCTTTTAAAAAAACTGAAGCAATAATTCATCAGGAAAAATTTCGGGTATCGGTTGAGGTACAAGGTCAGTTATATTAAAGATAATCGATGCTATAAAAGACTTGCAAAATCAAAATTTCACTCACACACATAAACATAGCATCGGTTTTATAAAAAAACTGACCCAACATGTTTCATGCGGTGAAAATTGGCTCCATTTTGCCTTCGCGCGTCGATCTATAGGGTCGGTTTTTTCCAAATAAATGACCTAGAAGTGTACAAAACAATTCAGGTACCGCTTACCTCTATTGAGTCAGTTTTTTTCACCCAACTAACCTAGAAGGTTCAATATGACGAGACTTCTTGGGTCGGCTTTCCCAAGTTAACTGACCTTGTAGTTGGTTCGGCGACCACTGCCTCTAGAGTCAGTTTTTTACTTAATAAGTGACCTTGTAGCTGACCTCTTGGGTCGGTTTTTCCAAATAACTGTCCCTATAGCTGACCTCTTGGGTCAGTTTTTTCAAATAACCATCCCTATAGATGACATCTTGGGTCAGTTTTTTCAAATAACCGTCCCTATTGCCGACCTCTTGGGTTGGTTTTTTAAAATAACCATCCCTATAGGTGTTGGTCTCCAGTTAAGTTATCATGTGAGTCTCACGATCGAGTTACTACTCTGGTTATTACCTCGCAAGCTACTGATCAGGGTTTTGGCAGCCGCTCTACTTTCTTCTTTAGATCGACGACGACGCCCAACCACTCTATCCTTTCTTCCTTGGATGACGACGACATCTGGCATTGCAAGGGTCACCTCCCCAGTAGAGACAAGCTACAAGGTCTGCTCATTTTCTCTGCCATCGACGCTCTTCCACCAACCACTGTGTTGCTACCCCAACCAGCATCTCTGGTGCCCAACACTCTAGACCTAACTGTCGCTGCAAGTTCGCCTCCTCATGTCGTCTCTTCTCTCATGCAAACTCCCCCACCGCTAGAGCAGATTGACTGCCGACCCATTCATCTGACCAGCTATGGATGGCGCCTAAAGGGATCTGCTGCCGACCCGTACATCTGATGCCAGGCAAGAGGTATGGTCAGAGCAGCCATCTCCAACTGATCATTTTGACACTTGCGTTGGGGGAATAGAGGGTCGGAGAAGGAGAAATGATTTGCAAGCAGATCGACTCATATTCTCCTCCCACAGCCAACACAGAGTAGTGCTAGAATTTGCCTTCTTCTTACCTAAATTTTTTTATAGTTCCTCAACCCACATATACTGAACCCTTGCCTCTTCAATTGTAGGTATTTAACTGATCGGCAGGGCAATCCAACAACCAGTGATAGTGATCGATCCTCTTACTTGCATAAGCTTTGACGCTCAGTGGTCATCCTCTTTCTCTTTATCACCTATGCGCATTCCACGGCCCACAGTCTTCTCTAATTTTCATCTCAGTGGTTCATGTCAGTTACATTGTTTTTCCATTTTATTTGACTAGTAACCCAACCAATAATAAAATATGTATTCTTTCATATCTACATGTTATTATCAGTCACATATGTAATCATTATATACATTCCAAAAATATGAGGATAGAAATTGTGTAGTCCCAGGTTAACACTTTAGGGTTTATATGTGATATCATCAATGCATGATGTTTAAATTAATATATAAATATGACAATAATACATTTATACATTAACTTAGAAACCCATTCAAAATTTACTCATTAGGAGTAAATTTTGGATAGTCCCCGGTCTGGGACTGTTTTTGGATATTTTATCTCACTTAGGATGTAAGTGTATTTGTATGTTTCGTTTTGAAGAAAATTTTAGTAGTATTTCCTCATTTGTTCTCTGGGTACATATGTGGGTGGTTATTTGCCATTTACATCGATGTACTTGGAGAACTTAGGGGAAATGTTGTTGAAAATTTCTTGAAAACTAAACATACATTATACAGTTGCTAGTGAGATTAAATATTCAAAAATGGGATAGGTGGTACACTTTAGTATAAAAGTAATTAACTTCTTATCAATAAAAACTTACAACTTATAGTATCAATATTAAATGCTCAGTTTTATAATTAATTTTAATGTGATCTAGAAAATGGATCAAAGTTGGATGTCTATCAAGAACTGTTGCAGTCCAAAGTTTTCCAAAGGTCTTGATGAATTTATTAGATTTGCTAAGGAACATAGGAAACTACCTACAAATAGGTCATATTGTCCATGTAGAAATTGTGGTAACAATTTGAAAGTTGATACTGTTGAGGAAATTATGAATCATGTCATATGCAATGGGATCATACAAGGTTATAATGAATGGTATTGGCATGGAGAGAAATTTAATTATAGATCAGAAAATGTCGATACTAATAGTGGTGGCATAGAAGATATATATAATGATGATAATGTCAATGATGAACCAATTCAAGATGAACCGATTCAGGATGATATGGTTGATGAGATGCTACATAGTTATCGGGACAATGTCATTGATCCACCTTCTTTATTTGCAAACATTGTCCATGATGCTGAAAAACCATTATATAAGGGTTGTACTTTGTTCACGAGGTTGAGTGATGCGATGAGATTATATACTCTTACAGCTCAAAACTAGTGGAGCGATAAGAGTTTCACTTCATTGTTATCTTTGTTAAAGGAAATTCTTCTTGAAGGCAATGAGCTTCCAATTTCAACATATCAAGCAAAGAAAATAATGTGCCCAATGGGAATGGAGGCTAGGAAGATTCATGCATGTCAAAATGATTGTGTGTTATTTCAGAAGGACTATAGTAATTTGATAAATTGTCCAAAATGTGGTGCATCAAGGTACAAGACCACAAATTCAGGTAAGGCTAAAAATGGCTCTCCTGCCAATGTGATGTGGTATCTACCAATAATACCATGATTTTAATGCTTATTTTCTAATACTGAAGATGCACAAAATTTGTCTTGGAATAGGGAGTTAAAGGCCAATGATGATGGTGTCCTACGACACGCATCTGATTCACCACAATGGAAGAAAATTGATTTATTATACCCTCAATTTGGTAAAGAACCAGGAAACTTAAGACTTGGAATCTGTACAGATGGAATGAATCCTTATGGTACATTAAGCAGCCAACATAGCACTTGGCCTGTTATGATTGTTATATACAATCTTCCTCCTTGGATGTGTATGTAAAATAAGTATGCCATGTTGTCAATATTGATATTAGGGCCCAAGCAACCTGGAAATGACATTGATTGTAAGGACCTTGACCTTCGTTTAGGGTTTACCCTGTTTGTTTTGCTTAACCTTGGTGCTTTGGTGCTTGCTAATCACCTTTAGTGGTGATTAGGGTTTCGTTGTGCCTTGTTGAGAGTTGGAGGGGCTACTTGCAAATAACCCAAGTTTAGGGTTTTGTGTGCAAGTTTGCCATCTTGTGAGATGTATCCCTCTCTTTGCTTCCTCTAGGGTTGAGAGGAAGGCTTGGGCTTGTTGTTTGAGTTTCTTGGGCAAGTGAAGCTTGTGTCACCCAAGGTGAGTAGTGTGTCGACCTAGAGTGGTGTGTGTCGCCCAGTAGAGTTGCTGCTTGTGTCGCCCATGAGGCTTGGTCTTGTTTGGTGGACACTTGGTGTATATCTTGGACAAGTGTCTCATGCCATGCTAGGATGGTGGTTTGAGCCCTAGGACAAGTGTCCCTTGGGTGGACGACACATAGCATGGATCTACCTTGTTTTCTCCTCCCTTTCCTTCTATATAGGTGGTTCTTTCCCTTGCCTTAGCTTCCTTTGATCTTTTGGTCTCTCCTTCACCTTGAGTGCACGACACTCCTCCCTTCTTTGCTTGTGTTGGCCGATACACTTCCTTAGAGAAGCAGTGGTGGCCGATACACTCTCTTGAAGGAGCTTTGGTGGACGATATGCCTTGGACCTTGGAGTGCTTCTTCTTCCTTGGAGCTTGGAGCATTAAGGCGGGTTGCATAATTTCTAACCCTAACTCCATTACCTCTTATTATGTTCTTGTTCATATGTTAGTAGTTAGATCCTTGCTTTTGTATCTTTGGTGGCCGATTCCCCTTAGGGTTTAGGGTTTCCATGTGTACCTTGCTTTCTAGGGTTTGAGTCTCCTTGTGTTGGAGGTTGGTGATGACATGTGATGGGCGATACCCTCTCTTGTTTGGGTGTGTTGGACGATATGAGTGCCTTGTGATGGACGACATGGTGGGTGTTCTTGGTGTTGGGCGATAGGTTGAGCTAGTGTGAGTGTTGGCCGATATGACCCTTGTTGGATGATATGGTTCTTGTGATGAGCAACACCTTTGTCCTTGTGATGGACGATCGACTAAGTATGACATGATGGTTTGTTGGTGTTGGACGATACCCTTGCCCTTGTGATGGGCGATAGGTTAAGATAGAAGATGCGTTGGCCGATATGGTGACCCTGTTGGGCGATTTGGTTCTTCTTGAGATGAGAGACACCCTTGTCCTCTTGATATATGTTAGACCAAGCGTGGCTTGGTGGTTGGCTTAAGTTGAGCGATAGGGCCTTGTTTGGCAAGCTTGTTGGGGGTTCAACGATAGGCCATGCATGGTGTGATGGCCGATAGTCATGATGGGCGATAGCCTCGAGTGGTGATGGCCGATAGGGCTGGGTTGTGACGGGCGTCGCGCCCTTGGCTTGGTGTGTGTCGGCTTATAGGCCTTGATAGGTTTTAGTGAGGGTTGTGATGGGTTTTAGTGAGGGTTGTGATGAGTAGTAGTGAGGGACGGTTCCTTGTACCATGGAAGTGGTTGGTTTTACACAAACAACGATAGTGATGCCTTGCTTATAGTAGCAACATTAATAACCAGGTTAATAATGATGATGATAGTAGTAGATGATGACGATGAGGAAGGTAGTAGTAATGATATGCATGTAGTGATCCTTATAATTATTTTGTTAATGATAATGAGAATGGTGGTAGTTACACTAGTAGGTTGCATAATGATAATCATGATGATAGTGGATGTGACATAATAATAGTGGTAACAATAGTGCTTGTTATGTATGTTCAACATAACTTCTTACATAAAATGAACACCTTGATTATTTGTATAACCTTGAGATAAGGGTAAGCATGAATATGGTTTGTTAATGATGTGCTTAATACACTTGATCATAAAATAGTATAAGAATGACAAGTATAGAATCTCAAATATCATCTTGTGATAATAAGTATGGTCCTTATGTGGAAATTGTGATTATTGTATTCCCTAACCATGCAGGTGATGATTAGCCATGAAAAGGCTATAAGGCATAGGTGATGAGTAACATCACTTTGATAATTATTCTATGAGGTTGTAGGTATGATGTGTTTGTCCCATGATGTTGATGTGAGCCTTGAAGAGGCATTGGCAATACATGATGAGGGATTGAGATCCCATGGTATGTGATGATCCTTGAGGTGGATCTGGATGGTTGGCAAGAGGCCAAGTGGTAACATGTGATGTTGGATCCTTGAGGTGGATCAGGATGATGTGTTTCATAATAATAATATAATGTTGAGTTTATGTTATTTACTTTCTGTTATATCTTGCATGTTATACAACTTGGTTGAATCTTGCAATCCATCTAAAAGACACTAATTAATCACAGTGAAATATATCATGTAGTTTTCCCTGGCCATAGATCCATCATCATCAGGACTTGGTGATGGTGAAATAGGTTCTCCTATGGGTTTACCTGGAAGCGCATATTGTTGAATATGTGTAGGTTGCTCCTAGCCTAAAAATGAGGAGGTAAGAGTGTAACTTCAGTTGCAGACTCAGATGCGTATATAGAGCATGGTGAACAGGCCCATGGCTCAAGATATGTGATGTGAGGAGCATGAATGCGTTCATGGCTCTGAGCACGGTGAACAGCCACGTGGCTCAGTTTTACTAGTGTCGAGACTTGTACCAAGGCGGTCTAGAGAGAGGGTAGCCTATGGAGCTGACCCTGTGGCTTAGACCACTTCAGCATGTGACTGCGGTCTGGCGTGTGTCGTACTCGTGTACTGACCACGAGGTGGGAGGTCGTGGAGTCTGACTCTTCCATTGACCTTGTATGGCACCGGCTTGGGTTTTGTAACTGAAGGTTGGATTTGAACGGTACAGTTCACTTCCTCAGGGCATAATAATATGTAAATACAGTCGTTTAGTATTTACTACTTATATCAAACACGAAACATTGGTTGAGGCCTTGTTTGTGTAATATCTTTGTTATATCTTGCACTTACTTCTATATTCAACAGGTATGTGACAATATGTCTGATCTTGATAAATCAGGTTATGTGGCATTATATCTTGTTCTGATAATCATGTTATATAGTGATATATCTTATCTTGTCAATCATGTTCCATTGAAAGATATATGGTTATATGCTTTTGTACAGCTGGTAATCTTGTCGGTAAGAACAACTTTGCTTAATATAGACTGCTTTTTTTATACCTGTTCTAGTTACCTGCTGTTATAGTTTATCTTGCTCAGGTTATGTAGTTGCGGTGGGGAGTTATGTTTCTCGCTGGGACAATTGTTCAATTGTCTCACCCTGCTAGTTTACATCCTATTTAGGTGCTCGAAGTAGACGTGGTCGTGGTCGTGGGGTTGCGACCGAGCAGCTTGACGAGCAGTAGAAGGCAAGCGATGGATATAATGCTGTTTTGGATGTTTTGTAGTAAAGTCTAGAGTCATCCCTGTACTCTCAGGTCCTTGGCAGTGTTTTGACGTTGTTTCATGATGAACGATCGATGATGTTATATATCCTGCTGTTGGCCAGATGTGGGCCTTTATATATATGAACAGGTGGTAAACTCATGTGATGAATGAACAGTTGTTTCTGAGCTGCGGACACGTTTCAGATCTCGCGTATGTATATATATATATATATATATATATATATATATATATATGACATGTTTCTGTGTAGGATGAGGACTGGAAAGTAATAGTTTCACAGTTTATCAGTTTTCCGTAATCGTTTTTAATTAACCTGTGTTTTCAAGATCTGTGGTTATGGTGATTTCCACATGTTTTCGCGTAACACCTCGTTATCTGTATGATAATGGGATGTGTTGCCACAAGTTTGATATCAGAGCCATAGGTTCGCTGAGTCTACAGGGATTTAGGACTAGGTTGAGCCTGTTCTTATGAGTTTTTCAGTTTTCTTACAATATCTTCTGCCCTCAGCGGAAGAAAAGCCAAGATGTCTGGAAACCATGAAGAACATGCTCCTGAGCATAGTGATGCTACATCAGTTGATGGAGCAGATGGACAGGCACATGAAGATCGGGTGCCTGAGGGTCCCCAATTTAACCCAGCCATACTTGAACATCCTGCTTACCAACAACTTATGGGGCAGTTAATGGCTACGATGAATCTCATGGTTGAGCGATTACCAGTGCGTCCTCTGTGAGCACAGGTTCCCCATGGAGAAGCATCGGGTATTGGGAAGACCTTCGAGCGGCTTCGCCGAGTTGGAGCTTCGGAGTATGCTGTAACGGCTGATCCAGCGGATGCAGATCTGTGGCTGACAAGTCTCGAGAAGGCTTTCCGGATCCTTGACATCCCCGAAGCTGACAAGGTAAAGCATGCTATCTACCTTCTGAAAGGTAGTGCTGGTCACTGGTGGACCATCGAGGAAGAGAAGTGGCCTGGTGAGGTGATCCGTTGGGAAGTGTTTCGACGCGAGTTCATCACCAGATACTTCCCGAAGACGTACCTGGATGAGAAGGTGACTCAGTTCGAGAACCTGAAGCAAGGAATGATGAACATCACCGAGTACGAAGCCAAGTTTATGGATCTGTTGAGGTTTTGTCCTCACATGGCGGCAACAGACGAGGAACGGATCAGACAGTTTGAGAAGGGTTTGAGTGCTGAGTTGAAAACCCCAGTATCTGCGTTGGAAAACCGAGAGTGGTTTGCTACATTCGTGGAATCAGTTCGACGTATCGAGAGGACAGTAAGGGAGAAAAGAGAGTCTATGTCTCTTAAAAGACCTGCTCAGTTTCAAGGACGAAGGTTTGGTGGCTTTAAGAAGACTAGGTTTTCAGCACCGTCAGTGATGAGAAGTTTTGGTGTACCATCTCAGTGGTCTCCAAGTAAGGGGAGAGGTTATGTTTCTTCACCGTCTAAGGCGCATAGTTCAGCTTCTGTGGCAGTAACAGGGCCAGCTAGGCCACAGTTTGAGGACAAGTCATTTCATCTTTGTGGACAAGTCGGGCATTTTAGGCTTAATTGCCCGAATAGAGATGTCGAAGTGACGCAACAACCGCGACAGAGTTCTCAGAGGTCAGAGAGACCGCAGGCCAGTGGTAGCAGAGGATGAGGACGCAGTCAAGCATCTCAAGCTGGATTGTCTGCTCAAGGAAGCAGAGGTCGTGGACAACAAGCAATGGCTCGATTCTATGTCATGAGTCAGTCGGAGGCGATAGTCAACCCGTGAGTGGTGACAGGTCAGATGGAGTTATTTCATTCTGATATGTATTCTTCTTGCTTTATATCTGTTTTGGTTGACCCGGGTGCTACACACTCTTTTATCGCCTATAGTATGCTTGAAAACCGCCGCTTACATGTTAGCTGTAAGAAGGATAGCTTGTTGTTAGAAACCCCTCTTGATGGTTCCTCTTTGCTTCAAGAAGAGTGTCCATCTTGTGCCTTGTCTTTCTCGGGACACCGCATCCAAGTGGATCTTATACCACTTGATATGCATGGTTTCGATGTTATCCTTGGAAGATTCTTCCGACGTGTTTGGTATCAGCTATGGTGGCAGATAAGTTGTTACGACAGGGATGTGAGGCGTTCCTAGCTCACGTGGTGGATACCGTTGTGGTTACCAAGGCGAAAGGTTCTAGTCTTGAGGAGGTGTCAGTGGTTTGAGAGTTTGCAGACGTGTTTCTTGAGGAGTTTCCTGGTGTTCCTCCACCCCGAGAGATTGATTTTGAGATCAATCTGGTTCTAGGAACACAGCCAGTTGCATAGTCACCATATAGGATGGCTCCAGCAGAGATGGCAGAATTGAAGAAGCAGTTGCAAGAGTTGTTGGAGAAAGGTTTTGTCCGACCGAGTACGTCTCCGTGGGGTGCTCCCGTGTTGTTCGTTAAGAAGAAGGATGGTTCGATGCGGTTGTGTATAGATTACCGGCAGTTGAACAAGGTCACGATCAAGAACAAGTACCTATTGCCGAGGATAGATGATCTATTTGATCAGTTGCGTGGTGCTACAATGTTTTTGAAGATCGATCTACGGTCTGGATATCATCAGTTGAGGATAAAGGCAGATGACATACCAAAGTCAGCTCTCAGGATGAGGTATGGCCATTTCGAGTTCGTGGTTATGTCGTTTGGGTTAACCAATGCACCTACTGCTTTCATGGACATGATGAACAGAGTGTTCCGTCCGTTCTTAGATCAGTTTGTTGTAGTCTTTATAGATGATATCTTGATCTATAGTCAGGACATGCTAGAGCATGAACAACATCTTCGTCGAGTGTTGACTCTTCTTCGTCAACATCAGTTGTATGCCAAGTTCAGTAAGTGCGAGTTTTGGTTGGAGGAAGTGACTTTGTTGGGTCATGTGATATATGCTGAAGGAGTCAAAGTAGATCCGAAGAAGGTGGAATCCATTGCGGATTGGGAACAGCTGAAGACGCCGACATAAGTCTGTAGTTTCCTTGGTTTGGTAGGATACTACCGGAGGTTTATCAAGGACTTTAGTGTGATCGCGTTGCCGATGACGAAGTTGACCAGGAAAGATGTACCTTTTGTTTGGGATGATCGATGTCAACAAGATTTCCAGAGTTTGAAGGAGAAGCTGACCAGTGCTCCAGTGTTGATCTTGCCAGAGCCTGGGAAAGGCTATGTTGTTTCCTGTGATGCTTCCAAGAAAGGTTTAGGTTGCGTGTTGATGCAGGAAGATCATGTAGTTTCTTTTGCCTCGCGACAGCTCAAGAAGAATGAGGAGAACTATCCGACTCATGACTTGGAGTTGGCAGCAGTGGTTCATGCGCTAAAGATTTGGAGACACTATCTGTATGGGGAAGTGTGTCAGATCTTTACGGATCATAAGAATCTGAAGTACATCTTTACGCAGCAAGAGTTGAACATGCGACAACGACGATGGATGGAGTTGATCAATGATTACGACTGCACTATCGAGTATCATCCTGGTAAGGTGAACGTGGTAGCTGATGTGCTTAGCAGAAAGTCTTCTTCTCTTTCTTCAAAGAAGGCACAGTTGAGTTCTCTGGTATGCCATAGGCGAGATATGTTTGTTTCTCTGCGACAGATGAATGTGCAGATGGAAGTTTCTTTGTTGTCTGGTCTTTTTTTGCAGATGCAAGTTAAGCCTACGTTGAGACAGCAGGTCAAGGATGCACATCAGACAGATGATGCGGTACAGTTGATTAGATCAGAGTTTAGCAGCGACAAGCGTGATGGGTTTCATGAGTCCAAGGATGGACTAGTTTGCTATCATGATAGGATGGTGGTTCCAGATGTTGATAATCTGAGGAAGTTGGTGCTTGAAGAAGCACATGCGTCGATGTATGCTATGCATCCAGGTGTCACCAAGATGTATCATAGTTTGAAGGACTTGTATTGGTGGCCCGATTTGAAGAAAGATGTAGCTGAGTTCGTGGCGAGATGTGTGGTTTGTCAGCAAGTGAAGGCTGAACATCAGAAGCCGGTAGGTACGTTGCAACCTTTGCTGATTCCACAATGGAAATGGGATCACATAACCATGGATTTCGTAGTTGGTCTACCCTGGACAACTAGGAATCATGATTCCATTTGGGTGATAGTGGACAGATTGACAAAGTCTGCCCATTTTCTACCAGTGAAAATGACGTATACAACTGAGAAACTTGCCAGAGTATATGTGGATGAAATAGTACGTTTGCATGGTGTGCCAGCAACGATAGTTTCTGACAGAGGTCCTCAGTTTACGAGTCATTTTTAGGAACAGTTGCACCGAGCGTTGGGAACGCAGTTGAGGTTCAGTACAGCTTTTCACCCATAGACAGATGGACAGTCTGAGAGGACTATTCAGATTTTGGAAGATCTTCTTCGAGCTTGTGTTTTGCAGTTCCTAGGCAACTAGGATGTACATCTGAGTTTGATAGAGTTTGCCTACAATAACAGTTATCAGCGAAGCATTGACATGGCTCCTTATTAGGCTTTGTATGGAAGGAAGTGCAGATCTCCTTTGTGTTGGTATGAGTCTGGTGAGTATCAACTTTTGGGTCCTGAGTTAGTTCAGCAAACAATAGATAAGATCAAGGTGATACAGCAACAGTTGAAAGTGGCACAGGACAGGAAGAATTCTTATGCAGACAATCGCTGATGACCTTTGGAGTTCCATGTAGGAGACAAAGTGTATCTCAAAGTCTCGCCGGGGAAAGGTGTGTTAAGGTTTGGTCGGAAGGGTAAGTTAGCTCCCAGATATATGGGGCCTTACTCAGTCATAGCACGTGTTGGCAGGGTAGCTTACGAGTTAGAGTTGCCTCCAGAGTTGTACAGGTTGCATCCAGTATTTCATGTCAGTATGCTGAAGAAAATTCATCCAGATTTAGGTACAGTGATACAGCCAGTTGAGGTTGAGCTTGATGCAGATGTGACCTACGAGGAAGGTCCAGTGGAAATCCTTGATAGAAGGATCAAGAAGCTGAAGAGGAAGGACCTGGTTCTTGTGAAGGTCCTTTGGCAGCGTCGTGGCATTGAGGAAGCCATGTGGGAGCTTGAGGAAGAGATGAGGAGGAAGTATCCCTCATTTTTCTCTTCGGATTTCGAGGACGAAATCCCTTAAAGTGGGTTAGCTTGTAAGGACCCTGACCTTCGTTTAGGGTTTACCCTGTTTGTTTTGCTTAACCTTGGTGCTTTGGTGCTTGCTAATTACCTTTAGAGGTGATTAGGGTTTTGTTGTGCCTTGTTGAGAGTTGGAGGGGCTACTTGCAAATAACCCAAGTTTAGGGTTTTGTGTGCAAGTTTGCCATCTTGTGAGATGTTTCCCTCTCTTTGCTTCCTCTAGGGTTGAGAGGAAGGCTTGGGCTTGTTGTTTGAGTTTCTTGGGCCTTGGTTGAGCTTGTTTGGGCCTTAAGGTGCCTTGTTTGGGCTTGGTTGGGCCTTGTGTCGGCCAAGACTTGCCTTGTGTCGGCCAAGTGAAGCTTGTGTTGCCCAAGGTGAGTAGTGTGTCGACCTAGAGTGGTGTGTGTCGCCCAGTAGAGTTGCTGCTTGTGTCGCCCATGAGGCTTGGTCTTGTTTGGTGGACACTTGGTGCATATCTTGGACAAGTGTCTCATACCATGCTAGGATGGTGGTTTGAGCCCTAGGACAAGTGTCCCTTGGGTGGACGACACATAGTATGGATCTACGTTGTTTTCTCCTCCCTTTCCTTCTATATAGGTGGTTCTTTCCCTTGCCTTAGCTTCCTTTGATCTTTTGGTCTCTCCTTCACCTTGAGTGCACGACACTCCTCCCTTCTTTTCTTGTGTTGGCTGATACACTTCCTTAGAGAAGCAGTGGTGGCCGATACACTCTCTTGAAGGAGCTTTGGTGGATGATATCCCATGGACCTTGGAGTGCTTCTTCTTCCTTGGAGCTTGGAGCATTAAGGCGGGTTGCATAATTTCTAACCCTAACTCCATTACCTCTTATTATGTTCTTGTTCATATGTTAGTAGTTAGATCCTTGCTTTTGTATCTTTGGTGGCTGATTCCCCTTAGGATTTAGGGTTTCCATGTGTACCTTGCTTTCTAGGTTTTGAGTCTCCTTGTGTTGGAGGTTGGTGATGACCTGTGATGGGCGATACCCTCTCTTGTTTGGGTATGTTGGACGATATGAGTGCCTTGTGATGGACGACATGGTGGGTGTTCTTGGTGTTGGGCGATAGGTTGATCTAGTGTGAGTGTTGGCCGATATGACCCTTGTTGGACGATATGGTTCTTGTGATGAGCAACACCTTTGTCCTTGTGATGGACGATTGACTAAGTATGACATGATGGTTTGTTGGTGTTGGATGATACCCTTGCCCTTGTGATGGGCGATAGGTTAAGATAGAAGATGTGTTGGCCGATATGGTGACCCTGTTGGGCGATTTGGTTCTTCTTGAGATGAGCGACACCCTTATCCTCTTGATAGACGTTAGACCAAGTGTGGCTTGGTGGTTGGCTTAAGTTGAGCGATAGGGCCTTGTTTGGCAAGCTTGTTGGGGGTTGAACGATAGGCCATCCATGGTGTGATGGCCGATAGTCATGATGGGCGATAGCCTTGAGTGGTGATGGCCGATAGGGCTAGGTTGTGACGGGCGTCGTGCCCTTGGCTTGGTGTGTGTCGGCTGATAGGCCTTGATAGGTTTTAGTGAGGGTTGTGATGGGTTTTAGTGAGGGTTGTGATGAGTAGTAGTGAGGGACGGTTCCTTGTACCATGGAAGTGGTTGGTTTTACACAAACAACGATAGTGATGCCTTGCTTATAGTAGCAACATTAATAACCAGGTTAATAATGATGATGATAGTAGTAGATGATGAAGATGAGGAAGGTAGTAGTAATGATATGCATGTAGTGATATCCTTACAATTATTTTGTTAATGATAATGAGAATGGTGGTAGTTACACTAGTAGCTTGCATAATGATAATCATGATGATAGTGGATGGTGACATAATAATAGTGGTAACAATAGTGCTTGTTCTGTATGTTCAACATGACTTCTTACATAAAATGAACACCTTGATTATTTGTATAACCTTGAGATAAGGGTAAGCATGAATATGGTTTGTTAATGATGTGCTTAATACACTTGATCATCAAATAGTGTAAGAATGACAAGTATAGCATCTCGAATATCATCTTGTGATAATAAGTATGGTCCTTATGTGGCAATTGTGATTATTGTATTCCCTAACCATGCAGGTGATGAGCCATGAAAAGGCTATAAGGCATAGGTGATGAGTAACATCACTTTGATAATTATTCTATAAGGTTGTAGGTATGATGTGTTTGTCCCATGATGTTGATGTGAGCCTTGAAGAGGCATTGGCAGTACATGATGGGGGATTGAGATCCCATGGTATGTGATGATCCTTGAGGTGGATCTGGATGGTTGGCAAGAGGCCAAGTGGTAACATGCGATGTTGGATCCTTGAGGTAGATCAGGATGATGTGATTCATAATAATAATATAATGTTGAGTTTATGTTATTTACTTTCTGTTATATCTTGGATGTTAAACAACTTGGTTGAATCTTGCAATCCATCTAAAAGACACTAATTAATCACAGTGAAATATATCATGTAGTTTGCCCTGGCCATAGATCCATCATCGTCAGGACTTGGTGATGGTGAAACAGGTTCTCCTACGGGTTAACCTGGAAGCGCATATTGTTGAATATGTGTAGGTTGATCCTAGCCTAAAAATGAGGAGGTAAGAGTGTAACTTCGGTTGCAGACTCAGATGCGTATATAGAGCATGGTGAACAGGCCCATGGCTCAGGATATGTGATGTGAGGAGCATGAATGCGTTCATGGCTCCGAGCACGGTGAATAGGCACGTGGCTCAGTTTTACTAGTGTCGAGACCTGTACCAAGGCGGGCTAGAGAGAGGGTAGCCTATGGAGCTGAACCTGTGGCTTAGACCACTTCAGCATGTGACTGCGGTCCGGCTTGTGTTGTACTCGTGTACTGACCATGAGGTGGGAGGTCGTGGAGTCTGGCTCTTCCATTGACCTTGTATGGCACCGACTTGGGTTTCGTAACCGAAGGTTGGATTTGAATGGTATGGTTCACTTCCTCAGGGAATAATAATATGTAATTATAGCCGTTTAGTATTTACTACTTATATCAAACAGGAAACATTGGTTGAGGCCTTGTTTGTGTAATATCTCTGTTATATCTTGCACTTACTTCTATATTCAACAGGTATGTGACAATATGTCTGATCTTGATAAATCAGGTTATGTGGCATTATATCTTGTTCTGATAATCATGTTATATAGTGATATATCTTATCTTGTCAATCATATTCCATTGAAAGATATCTGGTTATATGCTTTTGTACAGCTAGTAAGCTTGTCGGTAAGAACAACTTTGCTTAATATAGACTGCTTTTGTTATACCTGTTCTAGTTACCTGCTGTTATAGTTTATCTTGCTGAGGTTATGTAGTTGCGGTGGGGAGTTATGTTTCCCACTGGGACAATTGTTCAATTGTCTCACCCCGCTGGTTTACATCCTGTTTAGGTGGTCGAAGTAGACGTGGTCGTGGTGGTGAGGTTGTGACCGAGCAGCTTGACGAGCAGTAGAAGGCAAGCGATGGATATGCTGCTGTTTTGGATGTTTTGTAGTAAAGTCTAGAGTCATCCCTGTACTCTCAGGTCCTTGGTAGTGTTTTGACGTTGTTTCACGATGAACGATCGATGATGTTATATATCCTGCTGTTGGCCAGATGTGGGCCTTTATATATATGAACAGGTGGTAAACTCATGTGATGAATGAATAACTGTTTCTGAGCTGCGGACACGTATCAGATCTCGCGTATGTATATATATATATATATGACATGTTCTGTGCAGGATGAGGACTGGAAAGTAATAGTTTCACAGTTTATCAGTTTTCCGTAATCGGTTTTAATTAACCTGTGTTTTCAAGATCTGTGGTTATGGTGATTTCCGCACGTTTTCGCGTAACACCTCGTTATCTGTATGATAATGGGATGTGTTGCCACACTGATGCTTACCTTCAACCTCTAATTGATGACCTAATGAAACTATCGAAAGAAGGTGTTATGACATATGATGCTTCACGTGAAGATATCTTTAGTTTGCGTGCTATGTTGTTTTGCACGATTAATGACTTTCCAACTTATGGAAATTAGTCTGGATATAGTATAAAAGGATACAAAACATGTCCTATTTGTGAGGAAAATACTGATTCAATCCGACTAAAACATGGTGTTAAAATCGTATATCTTGGTCATCGGAGATTTCTCCCACAAGTGCATCCTTATCAAAGGCAATGCAAAACCTTTAATGGATCAATTGAGGAACGAAGTGCTCCTAAACCTATACCAGGAAATGATGTATATGACAGGGTGAAAGATATTGTTAATGAATTTGGAAAGAGTTCAAGTAGTCATACTCTCGCATGTGACAAATCTCTATACAGGAAGAGGTCAACATTCTGGGATCTTCCTTATTGGATCTTCTTATCAATTAGACACTGCATTGATGTCATGCATGTTGGAAAAAATGCTTACGATAGCATCATTGGTACTCTATTGAATATACTGGGAAAGACTAAAGATGACATCAAATTTAGAAAAGATTTAGAATTAATGGGTATAAGAAAAGAATTATCAGTGGAGATCAGGGGTCACCGCACATATTTACCACCAACTTGTTACACTTTGTCAAAGCAGGAGAAAAAGACTTTCTGTGAGTGCTTGTATAATATTAAGGTTCCACAAAGATACTCTTCTAATATTCATAGATTGGTATCAATGAAGGATCTGAAGTTGATAGGTCTCAAATCTCATGATTGTCACACCTTAATGCAACAAATTTTACCTGTGGCTATTCAATATATATTGCTGAAGCATGTAAGGTTTGCAATCACAAGACTCTGTTTCTTCTTCAATAAAATATGCAACAAAGTGATATATCCTGATACTCTTGATAAATTACAAAAAGATGTAATTGTTACCATGTGTCAGCTTGAAATGTACTTTCCTCCTTCATTTTTTGATATCATGGTTCATCTTGTAGTACATATAACAAGGGAGGTGAATATGTTGGGTCCAATTTTCTTACACTGGATGTATCTATTTGAACGCTACATGAGTATTTTTAAAGGTGATGTTCAGAATCGTTATCGTCCTCAAGGGAGTATTATTGAGGGTTATACGACTAGGGAGGTGATGGACTTTTGCAATGGTTTTTTGAATTGCAATGAAACTTCTAACGATCTAACAAATTCCCATCACACTGAATCTTATTGTGGAAAAGGAACTCTGGGAGCACGAGTGAAAGGAATTAGTCGTGAGTTGTGGGAACAAGCACATTTGTATATTTTACACAACATTGATGAAGTTAGTAGCTACATCACATAACACAATAATCTTATCAAGAGAAATCATCCACGATCCAGTTCAATGTGGCTTGCAAGAGAGCATAATCGAACATTTATTAGGTAGTTTGAAGAGAAAGTCTTTAATCAACTATTTGAATTACCGAATAATGTTGCTGAGAACATAAAATGGCTCACCTTTAAGCCAAAAATGGATGTCATGTCATATGAAGGATATGACATAAATGGATTTTCATACTACACAAAGCGTCAAGATCAAAGTAGTGTAGTCCAAAATAGTGGGGTCACTGTTCAAGCTTGTTCATTGTATTTTGCTAGTGTCAAAGATAAAAGACCATGCGAAGCTGAGATGTCATATTACGGTGTCATTGAGGACATATGGGAATTGGACTGTACAAATTTCAGAGTTCCTAGCTTTAGGTGTAATTGGGTTGATAACAACAAAGGAGTTTTAGTGGATAGTTGGGTTTCACATTGGTGAATTTTGAAAAGATTGGTGAGAAAGATGAGCCATTCATCATGGCAGACCAAGCAAAACAAGTATTCTATATTGATGAATCAGAAAATAAAAGTTGGTCTGTCGTTCTTCATGGAAAAAGACAGTTTACTGTAGATCCTATAAATGAAGAAGAATACTACGAAATGTATGATGATTCCAGCCCATTCTTAGTTGGTTTGCCAAGTGTAAATGTTGAAGTTAACACTGATGAATACTATAAATGTCAAGACCATGTTGAAGGAATTTTACTTGAGTAACTACTCAACCAATACTAGAGGCATGTATTCTTTGAATTATACATTTTATTACCATTCAAGTACATAATCTTTTAAATATACATCATAACACCACTTGTGCTTTTATTATCACTTATGTTTCTTTTATCATGTATACTTGCAGGTTGTTCTAAAATGGAAAATGAAGATGAACATTCTGAGCATGAGCACCATGAGGATGGTAGTGGTGATGCTAAGAAGTGTAGAGGTCCCACACTGATGCGTAGGCTGCAGGAGCTCAGGGCCAAAGGTGAGAAATTGCCAATTCAATTTGATGTCACAGGAGCACCTATTGGGGAACATGCTAGTACTTTCAAGCATTACGTAGGGGTGACTGTGCGTAGGAAGGTGGCAATAGATATAACAAATTGGCATGATGTTCTATTGCCTTGAAAGACCTCCTATAGAAAGATATATCTGTGAGTTGAAGTGATATTATATTAATATATTTTTTGTTTATTGATTCTAATTTAGTTTGCTTAGAAAGACATATCCTTTTTGAAATAACATTATTTCTTCTTTTGTATGTATAGGGTGTTTTTCATCTAAATGAAAAAGATCACAAGAAAAAAGTGCTACAACATTGTGTTGTACGATGGAGGGCTTTTAAGACCTATCTCAACAGGGATTATATAGATAATCCAAGTCAAAAGAAGAAAGCAACCGATCAATATGTTTTTATAGATCCTGAGGTGTGGGAAAGATTTGTTGCATCTAGGAAATCGGAAGAGTTTTAGGTAATAAAGATTGCGATGTATTGTATGAATATTTTCATATAACCTCTAAAACACCTACTATCACCCATCTTAATCTTGATATTTCCCAATTTCCTATTCTTATTAAGGTTTAGGAGTGATTCATGTTCTCATTTTCTATTTAATGATCGCATAAATTCAAATTCTCATGTTACAGTACATATTAGGATCAATCAATGAAATTAGTAACCACATAATGATTTCTTATCTTAAATATCATTATCCAAGCTAGAAACATTCATGTTCTATTTGTATTAACATTCTCGCTTATTATCACAAGTTTTTACTAGACTAGGGTTTTGTTACCATGGATATTTACATTGATTGCATTAGACACAAATTAGGGCTTTGAAGTATTCATATGAAAGAGGTAAGTGTAAATTGCAATACCTCATTTTAAATGATCAGACTATTCATGAGGCCCAAAAGGAAAGATGGGTAAAAATGTGCATGACCATCGCTTGGGGCTTGGTGGTTATGCCTTCCTCCACCAACTACAAGAGAAGCAACTCTCTTCTGGAGAAGAGTCTAGTACAACTCAAGTTGAGCATCCACCCCGTCAGTTGTAGTGGATTGATGCTAGAAAAAATCGAGCAGGTGAAATTCCCAACCCTGCAACTAAGGAGGTGGCACAAAAGATGGTAAGTTCATCACAACTAAGTAAAGAGTAACTCACACAAACTTTGATTTATTTATATCTAATTGATTGTGATTTAATATTTTTATTAACTATGAATAGATTGATCTCCATGATCAAAGGAAAGAAGGAAAGTCCATGCCAATCAGCTGCATGGATGAACTATTAGTTGCTCTTGGTACGAAGGAGCATCCTGGCCGTGTTAGGGCATTAGGAGCTGGCATAGGATTCAAGTCTTATTTTGGCCCTTCTCAATCTAGAGGAGGTCGTACAGGAGGTCTTACACAAGAGGAGGTTGAAGCATTAGTAGCACAAAAAGTGCAACAAATAATGTCTTCATTTCAGCCTAGTCAACCTTCTCAACCTCCTCAAACTATGCATCTCTCAGAAGATGACGTACAAGCCCATGCTCTAATTGTAGAAGGTCGTGGGAGCACTCCTAATGACCCACCACAACAATCTGTAGTAAAGTTGTTTTATATGTTGTGTTATTGGTATGATATATATAATATAGTAGGTATCTGGTTTACCGCTTCGTATATAACTTATATTATTTCAATTCTAGGTTGGTATGAACTGTAAACTTGCAGTGGAGGTTCCAGAATACAATGTTGTGGCAGCAGGCAAGGTATACAACCTCAGTTGTACATTGCATTGCCAACCAGTTTCTGAAGACATTTGTCATGTGTCCATCCATCTTGTGTATGACGAAATGGGGGACAAACCACTAACCATATATAATCTTGAATATAGTACAATTGAAGAAGCAGAGGGTGCTATGGTGGGTTGGCCTAGAAACTTGGTTATCAATGACAAGGTATACCTAAATTCTACCATATTTTTCATATTTGACTATATATATGAACTCGTGTAATTTAAGTATGTAATTTAATTAATAGGTTTGTAAACCAAAAAGTAAAAATTCTACTAGTCGTCCTCCTATGCCCAATCCATCTTTCATTCCAGAATCAACATTCGATGAATTGGGAAGTAAATGTAAATGTTTGTATTGATACTTAGCCAACCAAAGCTCTGGATCACATATGTTGGTCAATTTAACAGAAGATGCAACTGGGAGGGACTTTGAGAATTTTATTTTTCTTGATGATATTATAGAGTTGTTCCGGTATGATTGACTAAATACTTCGATATTAGAAGTATGGACAAGGTAAGGATCTATCAATATAGAAAACTCCAATATACATTTTTAGCTTATTTCTATATATGAAATGATTACAAATGTTTTACAGCCATTTATATACCGAGGCCATAAACTTTGATATAAGGAATGTTGGATTCTTAGTTCCTTCAGTCACTAGTCAAGTGGAGACACATATTGAGGATGTGAATGAGTACTTCTCTACTGCATTCAAATATTTTGCTAACGTGGAAAAGGAAATTACCTTAATTCCTTTTAACGTCCAGTAAGTATTATTATTCAATATAATTTTAATATTGACTAAATTTCTTTATTTTAATGTTTATTTTATTCTTACTCAGATCTAGACATTGGGAATTAGTGGTGGTTGTCCCAAAACTAATGACTTTTTATTATCTTGACCCAATGGGAAAAACAACAAGGGGTCACAAACTGAAATGGCCAACTATGGAGTAAGCATAAATTTAGTTTCTACCACATCAATTGTTATGTTTCAACATGATATTTCTACTTAGAATTTCTATTTTGACAACTATCGTAATTATTTAATTGATAGGGATATAAAGGCTTTTCGTGAAGGTGGAGGACGAATACCCATAACATTAAAGACATTGAGTTTGAAAAATGTCAAGGTAACTACTTTGACGGCTTAGTTTTATATGTACAACTCTTATAGTAATGTATTAAATGTTAACTCTTATAGTCTTATCTGAACTATGTTTATAGTAGTTTACTAATATTAAGTATAATTCTTTATTTGTAGTGTCCTATACAAAATAATGACTGGGCTTGTGGCTACTATGTAATGAAATATATGCAAACTATTTTCAAAGGAGTGTCACATGACATTCAGACTATAGATCAGGTAATAAAGAATAACATCATAAATTTACAAGTGAAATGTAGTCATTTTATAAAATATTAGCATGTGTTCACGTTGTTGTTATGAATGTGTGTGGTTTGGAGATTGATACATCAATTCAAAAAGGATTGGACATAAAAGCTAGAAAATGGCTTTGGAATGCATTTTTGGATTGCATCATTGCATTTGCAAGTCTATTTCTATTGCAGGTTTTGAACTTTATAAAGCAGATTTCTATTATGCAGGTTTCTGTTATGAAGATTTCTGTTCTGCAAAATTTTTCTTTAAAAAAAATGTGACTTCTAGGGTCAGTTTTTTAAAATAACCGACCTTATAGACCTACTGGGTCAATTTTTTAAAATAACCGAACTAATAGCCTCAACGCAAATTTCTTCAGGTATTTGTACCACTGTTGGGTCGATTTTCTTCCTATAACCGACCTTGTAGACCTTTAGGGTCGATTTTTTAGAAATAACCGACCTTGTAGACCTTTAGGGTCGATTTTTTAGAAATAACCGACCTTGTAGACTCTAGGATCAGCTTTATTGGGTCTATTGGGTCGGTTTTTACATAAGCCCGACCTTAGAGACCTCTATTGTCAGTTTTTTAATATAACCGACCTAACAGCCTCACAAATTAAAACTCTAGGTCTTTGTACCATATTGGGTTGGTTTTCTTCATAAACCGACCTTGTAGACTTCTAGGGTCTGTTTTTTTTTAAATACCCGACCTTATAGCCTTAAGGATTAGCGTTATTTGTTTATTGGGTCAGTTTTTACATATGCCCGACCTTAGAGACCTCTAGGGTCAGTTTTTTTTAAATAACCGACCTTCGAGATGTTGTGATTAGCAGCTCATTTTTTGTACATCTGTTGGGTCATTTTTTGCTTATAACCGACCTTAGAAACCTCTAGAGTTGGATTTTTTAAACATAACCGACCTTACAGCTTCAGGGGTGAGTTTCTTCAGGTCAGTTCTTATAGACCTCTAGGGTCGATTTTTTATATATAACTGACCTTAGACCTTTACGGTCAGCAGGTTAGTTTTTGTACCTACTTCTGGGTCAGTTTTCTACATATAACTGACCTTTTAGACTTCTAGGGTCGGATTTTGTGTATTTAACCGACCTTAGAGACATCGGAGTCAGCAGGTCAGTTTTTGTAGCTCTCTTGGGTCGGCTTCATTTTGATATAAGTGACGCAGTAGTGCAGCTCTTGCCTCGGGTTTTGGTTTGTGCCAACCCGACACTACCTTCTAAGGTCGGTTTTCTTTGGTTTAAAAAACCGACCCTATAGAGCAAATTCTATAGCGACAACCACTTAGGCGTCGGTTAAAATGCGACGGTACATACCATTACTGTACTAGTGTAACTAGTTATTTAGTAGACTAAGATAAGTCTTAACTATAATTTGTGCTTGACTTGTTTTTAACAATGCCATTCAATGGATATGTCATAAAATAGACTAGTTATTTATTAGACTAAGCTAAGTCTTAACTATAATTTGGGCTTGACTTGTTTTTAACAATGCCATTCAATGGTGATGTCAAAAAATAGACCCGATACTACCCAATCCAACTCAAACATTTGGGGTTTTATGGATTCGTTTGATGTTTGACTTGGGTCAATTTTAATTTGGGTTGGGTTGGGTCTTGTTTGAGTCGGTTTGGCTTTTGAACTTGTCATCTTTTTGCTAATATTTATTATAGAGTATTTTTCTTTATATTCGGGTCAATTCAGGGGTCGGAATGGTATCAAGTCAGGCCTACACGAACTTGGGTCCATTCAAGTTTATTTGTGTTGAGGCCCATTTCAGGTTGGGACTATGTAGGTTCAAGTTCATTTTAGGTCAAGTCTATTTGGGTCTAGTTGGGTCTAGTGTTACATTTAGTCTTGCACCCTATTCTACTACTTGTGCTCTTGCAGGCATCCTCGTCTTATGTGTTCATTATACACCAGGTTAGAACCTTGTTCAACAACACCAAGGTTTTCAAACCTGACCCGGATGTTGACCCGCCAAAACTTCCGGGTCACGGGTCTCTGGCTCAACCGTCGGGTCGACCCGGTTGACCCGGTGATGTCAGCATTACACCATATATATAATTTTACTATACGCATACATGTATAAACATGTATGTTACAACAATATGTATGTCCATATGTACAATTATATAAGTGTGTATATATTTGCACATAATCTACTGTATGAAACCATGAGATTATGAATTATGAAACATCAAACATATAAAATCAAGTATCCATTCATAAAGAAGCAAATAAATCATATTATAATACTTGAAACAAGTGATAAGATACTTAATAAGTGAATATATTAATGTATGGATTAGTTGAGGCAGTATGAAAGGACATTGAACAAGTCAAATGGTCATTTCGGGAAGAAAAAATAAAACCAACAAACCCAGTTGGGTCTTTGACCCGAGGGCTGGGCCACCGGGTCGGCGGTTGAACCGCCCGGGTCACATGGTCAACTCCGGATCTTGACCAAAATTGGGTTTCAGGCCCACCCGACCCGGAAAACTTGTCAGGTGAAGGTTCAACTGGCCAAGTCAGGTCGGGTTTCAAAACTATGAACAATATACATCAGTTTGGAATCACAAGAATGACTAGAAAAAACCTGTCATTTTTTTCTCCGATATCTTCATTGCAGGATGAGGTTCATTACACCAAAATTTGTCTTGGTCGGTGTGAAAATTGTGTTGTACTTGTACAACAAAACTTACCTACCTAGTACACAGACAAAACAAGATAAGAAAACAATGAATAGTGGCTTATTGCACCTAAACTCTAGCATGTGTATATAGTATTACACAATTCACTTATTTTACCGATTGCCGTCACCATTTACCTAACAAGTAAAGCAGGTATAGGTTATAGTTACAGACTATTAAGAAATGGCTCTGGATCCATTAAGTGAGGATGAGCAAGATCTTAGGCTACCATACCGTATCCATTTACATCCAAACATTCATTGGGGGTAGAAACCAAGAAAACATGTACTATCTCTTCTCCATGTTTTCTTTCACTTTCTAAATGCGATATTCATCCAAACAAGGACCATTACCAGCCAATACAGGTGATTCTGCAAAAGAATATGCATCTGAATATTTCACTAAGATAAAGACTTTTTTGTTACTGCAAACAAAAAGCCTAAAACCCGTAATTGCCAGGGTGTTACTGAAAAATCAACCGGATCTAATCAAAACAAGTCAGATGACCATTTTAAGCATAGAAGTTATCATAACAGTGTATCATCAGGCTACGATAGAGAGATGAATCGAAATTCCTCATACTCCCATGATAAGTTAGCATTTGCAGAATGATGGCCAAAGTTAGCTTCATTTGCATCAATAGTGAGAAAGAAAGAAAATGTTACTAAATCAGTAGCACATTGGTTTTATATCCACTGAAAGAACTCAAACTGGAATCCCATGTGAATTGCTAATCGTGTGGCCCAGATTTCACAACTCATAAAAGATATACAAGGTAAGTTACAGCTTTCAACAGATGGGAGATAATATTGACCGCTAACAGTTGGGCAATTTATTCCCATCCATTGCTGCATAGCTAGACTAAGCTTGCAGACTATCCAACGTAACTGGTCCAGGTGGAGATTTAATTCATTGTTAGATTTCGGATCTATCCAACCATGTGAAGAGGCAATTACTTATGTCCATCTGCTCATGCAGAGCAACAAAAGACCTGCTCTGTAGCAATTACTTATGTCCATCGGGTTGCAAAGCAGCGTTTTCCAGTTAGGCAGCAGGTTTAGGTAGAAGCTTGAGGACTGCATCTTTGGTGGGCAGGGCAGGGATTGCTCCTCTCTCTGTTACTGTGATGGCGCCGCATGCATTTGCAAACATGAGTGCTTCCCTCAGTCTTTTCTCGTCCTGCATACACAAACAACAGCAATCTAATGTGAGAAGAATATAGACAAAACAATACTACTGCCAGAAAAAAACATACAAGAATTTGCCAGCTCAACTACTACAGATAGTGACCTTCGTAATAAAAAAAATTACCATAGAAAACAAGGGACAGTTGCGTCAACATTAGCCACAAGGCAAATGGATGTGTAAAAGAAAGAAGTTTGTTTTTGTTTTCCTTACTAAATTTCAATGTCTACACAAAAAAGTCGTCTTGAAAGGTTTGTCTAGAATTCACAAAGTGATGAAGATCGATTCCAAATTGATGGGCAGCATCTCATGAATGCCAACGTCAATGCCAGCATCTAATGAGGTACACGTTATGATAATCTAAAAGGAATATATGAGAAATTCGTGGCTATCTAATGATTAATAATTACTAGATCGTTCTGTGACTGCTGCAGCCTTAGTCATATAGCATGAGCTCAATTGATAATATATCGTACCCAAAAGGAGTGTAAACATGTGAGTCATCAAAGTTGCTAGACATTGCTAGTTTACCTGTACTATAGTCAGGTCAGGTGCCAGTTTGCTCAGTATACCACTCACAAATGCATCACCGGCGCCTGTGGTATCAACAGGTTTGACTTTAATGCCACCAACTCTACCATAAAATTTCTGCAAATATGGGCATGATGTCAGTTCAGAGTTCGATCCTATGGAAGGGTATCTTACAAAAAGAAGACACCTAGAACAGAGCCTCTTATGGTATCTATATACAACTGAAGTATTGAAACAAAAGACATTTATGAACTCACGGAGATGACTTTTTTTATACTTACACACTTAAATTAAGCAATTTCACCTAAACTAACTATGATAGGAAGTATTAAGCAAGATTGTCTACCTTGGTGTAATATCTGCAGCCATCTGGCCCTTCAGTGACAATCAGGAGCTTGAGAGTTGGTGGGAAGAGTTTCTTAAGGACAACATTGTCATCGTTAGGATCATCTCCTCCAGTTAGAAACGAAATCTCTTCCTCGCTGATCTGAGTATGACAGACATAAATACGGAAAAAAAAAAGTTTTAGCACCTTTAGTAATACACTTTATCACTGAAAAATATCTCCACAAGAAATCTAGGTGTTGAATTTCAAAAGACTATACAGACACACGCACCTTGATGAGATCAGCTTCGTTCCATATGCTCATGATCCCCTTACGAGCTGCCTCTGGAGACGGCCACAGAGCCAACCTGAGATTGGGGTCATAGGACAAGAAGCACCCAAAGGTCTTGGCAAGCCTAAGGGCAGCGAGATGCGTGGATCTGCACGGCTCCTCGATCAGACTGATGGAGCCGTAGTGGAAGATACGTGCCTGCAAAGTTTAAAATGGATTGGATGTTTGTTTTATTCAATCTGGGCGCCCGCCCCACCAGTTATAACCATGACTCAACCCTTCGTCATCCTCCCCTTTTGTACCTTCCTGATTAGGTTGATGTCGAGCTCGGTCTCCTTGAGGAGCATGTCAGCGCTGGGGTGGCGGTAGAACATGAACTCCCGCTCGCCATCTGACCGGAGCGTGACGAAAGCCAGCGCCGTCCGGGCGGAGGGATCGAACCTCACGCCAGAGCTGTTGACGTTGTTCTGTTTGAGGATGTCGTTGAGCATGTACCCGAACTCATCTTTGCCTACCTGGTGTGTAGACAGCAGCGGGTTGGTTAGTTAGTTGGGGGTCGGCAAGTAGCTTATCGTCGAACACATCTCTGGCTAGATTATAATATAAAAAGGACACGGAAAGATGGCCCGGGTGTAGGGTGGTGGTCGGCAACTGACCTTCCCGATGAATGCGGACGACCCGCCGAGTCTTGAGATCCCGACGGCGACATTTGCGGGCGCTCCTCCTGGTGCCTTCTTGAACGCGGGCGCCTCGGCAAGGGAGACGCCGCCGACCGTGGGCACGAAGTCGATGAGTATCTCGCCGAAGCAGACGACGAGCGAGCCGCTCTTGGGCTCCTTGGCGGCGGCCTTGATCTCGTCCGACGGGATCGATGCCAAGAGACCTGCGGACATGATGTTCAGATTGCCGGTCGTCAGTGAGCGCGATGCGGTGGTGGCGAGATTGGGCTAGAGAGAGAGAGAGAGAGAGAGAGGCAGGTAGGAATCAACGAATTCTCGGTTGGCGGCGGCGTGTACATATCATATAGGGTCGCATACGAGGTAGGGATCAAACAAAACGACAGAAGAAAAAGAGACCCATCGAGACGCTGTCGCTGGACGAACGGACGGACGGATCGAACCCATGATGGAAAGAGCGAAAGAAAGACGGAACCTTGGGAGAGGAGAGCTTGAGAGTTGAGAACGACACGTTGATTGGTGAGAGGCGGTTGCGGTTTGTAGTTGGATATGCCTTCTTACCTTTCTTTTCCTCGGCGGCGGTCATATCATCGCTGTCCTTGCCGCAGCAGGCGGTGGCGATGAACGAGACGCAGGATGCCATCCGCGAGTGCGGGATTGCTTGAGGAGGGTGGCCAAAAAGCAAGAAGGGTGGGGATGAGGAAATGGTGGGGAAGAAGGGAAGGTGAGCGGTAAGGACAGAGTATTAAGCGGCCAACTCAAGGGCTCGCCTGCCAAACTAGATCAGGGCGAAGTGAGAGGAAGTGTCGGATCAATGCATTGGACCAGTCACTTCGCTCGGTGTGCTTGCCGCTCCACCTCACTGGCGAAGGAGGAGGCTAGAAGGAACCAGTTGGGAGATGTGTCGTGGACGACGCGGAACGGCGCTCCTTGCTGGTTTAGCTGCGTGTCTGGTGTAGCGGAGGTATTGGTGGTGGTTTGTTGGAAACGACAAATGCCCGAACAAGGCATTTATAGCCTGTACAGCGAAAGCAACGCGTAAGGGGAGTAGCTTATGAGAGAGAGACAGAGAGACAGAGAGGAAGAGAGAGAAGCGCGAGCACCGGGGACAGAAAGAGAGAAGAGATGCAGGAAAAGAGAGAGAGAGAGAGAGCATCTTGTCCACATCAAATATTGGTTCCTGTTAAGCTGCATAGTCGAGGGAGCACGAAGAAGCTACGTTCTTGTCGTGAATATTGGTTCTTCACGGCCTCCCACCAACATGGAGACGGTGCCGCCTCGGATCTGCTCCCTAGAAACCCCACAACATGTCCAAGAAAGACAGGCTCCCATGCCAGACGGCATCCGGTAGTCACTCACCACCAGCCCCTTCCAAGTTCGTCGGTCCCGTGCCTATCATCAAGCTTCATCTTCTTTCACCTCCTCATCTTCTCCATTCGAGTTTGGATAACAATGATTTTGATAATTTTGTTTCTTAAGAGTGCATTTGGTACGCGGGAAAAAAAAATAAAATTTTGATGAAAAAGGGGATGAATGGGGAATGCAACAGTGATGGAGAAACTTAAAAATTTGTTGGTTACATGGTCAAGAATAGGTGTGCAAAGAGAACGTAGAACTACACATGAAGGAATTCCTTCCGAGTCGAAGAGGAATCAGGTTGAAGAAGTAAACTTTTTTTACCAAAACATCCTATATAAATAACAATCATATTCAGTAAAATAATTTTGATACATATGTCTGAATAAATAGTGACGTTTTGAAAAAAACTTCTTCTCCATAATTCAACATATTTTTCCACGGTCATATAAATAGATCAAATTTTTCCTTAGACTCATCATCCTGTACTTTCCACGATAAACAACATTTTCATTTCACTATTATTCGCCTTTTCATAATTCACTATGTAACCCAACACAGCTAAACTTTTTGTGGTGGCACCAAAGGGTTTTTGTTAGCGTTGTTGTGCCCGGGATAATGTATCTGTCACATTCCAGTCAAACATTTTCTCATGGGGTCCACAAATCAAAGGATGAGATGTTGTGGGACAGAAGTCAAGACAGAGGATGGGTATAGAAGATTTAAACTCATTTTTTTAACCCTTTCGCATATCATGACAGATAACCTAGTGAGGACCACGACCCAACCACAACGTTGCACCGCCGTGTAGACCTGTACTAATTTTCCCACTACATTTTTTCCTACATGCTTCGGTGTAGGTCGATGAACACACACACTGATCTCTTCGTATCTCATTTATTCATAAACATATAATAAAATCTGTACGATCTCATTGATATGTACTTAGATCTTATTTGTATGTTGTTTTTGATGCGTGTGTGAGAATCTTTCTTCTTTGTAAAACAATCGCATTGCGTTGCAACGAGTTTGAAATGTGTTTCCTTTGAATTTTATTTTATCATAATCTTTCATGATAAAAGATAACAGATTATCCTTAATATGAAAAACGGTAAAGAACAAATACTAGAGTTTACAAGAGCTTGGGGGCGTCTTCATGAACACTTTTGTGATGACAAAACACACTGCTCTTGTGTACAAGATCTAATTATCTTAAATTCAGATACTGCCTCCCAATACTAGTAAGAGAATAATGTTGAACTATCTGTTCGTCCTCAAACGTCATTGGAAAAACAAAATAATAAAAGTCCCGCACATCATATAACAATATGTAGCAGCAAAGAGAACAGAATGAAAGGCAAACTAAAAGAAGTGGTAGTGTTGTAGGTAATGCAAGGTAGAGAAGATCGTACTACAATAGTAGAAAGCAACACACAACAAATTCAAAGATGTCCGATCAGTATTTTTTTCGTTTAATCAACAACATTATATGAGTTTCAAAGTACATAGTTCGTTGGACATACCCAAACAATTAAGAAGACTTTGACTAAACAATAACGACTATTAAACATGGATAAAAAAAATGGTAGAAGTTTATTCAAAGGATTAATAATATCTCAATGCTGGCTTTTCTGAAACACTTAAAGCAATGGAATATTGTGTGATTGGGATTTCAAAAACAAAATCATTCAAGCATCGTTTAAAACAAAACAAAAGAAAAATGCCTTTTATTAAAAAAAAGTAAATTACACACACAACACACTGAAACAAACCAACCAGAGTGGGGAGTGGTGAGGCACACACTTGCATTTTTATCTTGTCAAAGCCTATTACAAAAACAAGACCAATAAAAATTACATTCTCACACCCATGCCAGGTTTAAATAGTCTTTGGCCTCTACTCCCACATGAATGGTGTAACATACCAGAACTAGAACCATACCTTAGTAATCTGACCCCTTTGACTTAGCCAAACAAGGATAAGTTACTACGTGTAATTAAGTCAATAATGAAATCTAAAATGTGTCACAAGAAATGTAACATAACAAAATATGTTTAATAATCATATATGACTCATATGGAGATAATAAGATTATAATTGGTCAAATAATGAAGTAATGGGCCACTAATGGGCCATATGACATATCTCATAAAAACAAATCCCAAAAGTGAAATCTAAGTTTAAAATCATGTTCCTTGGGTCCCAATTCTTGAGAGTCACATTTCACATTATTCACATAATAATGATTCATTTAATTCAAATTGGTTAAGATGATGTGTGTTTCCCCAAATTATCAAATAAAAATATAAAATGACTCCAAAAGAGGAAAATAATCCTAGATTCATAATTGACATAATAAATATAGCCTTTGGGTGAAATTTCATCCAATTTAGAGAAAGTTTGCTTAAAAGGTGAATTCAGGAGAGAGAAAGTGTGTTGAACCTTCAAAATATTAAATAAATATACAAACAACTCCAATATATAAAATTGATGACAAATTCATATCCAACACATTAAATATGACTTGTTGGTCAAGTTTTATAAAATTTGGATAATCTTAATGTCATTAATGAAGGAGGAAAGAGAAAATAAGATTTGATTTATTTAACCCATCAAAAGTTTCCAAACAGAAAAACTAAGTGCATAATCAGAATCTACATGCCTTAATTGGCCTTTGCGCAAAATTTTACTTAATTTGGAAAATTCTTGAACCCTAAAATGAAGAAAGAGAAAAATGAATTTATTACAATGTCACTTTATTAAACTATATTGATTTTGTCACGCCTTGATTTCTATTTCAATTATACACTTGATCTGGACCATTCAATTTTTGATCCAATGGCTTTGGAATCGTCTCCTACCTTGGGTAGGAGTCCGACGAGGCCGTGAACAATGCTTGGATTTTTTTATTTTTCGTATCTCCCTCTCTACTCCACCTTTTCTCACGATTTTTCTTCCAGTGTGACCGGGAGATGATTCTAAATCCTTTGATACCTACTTTTCTTACCCTTCTCCTTCCCAATCAGAAAACCCCAAATCACACAACTCAACCCTGTTTCCTTGCCTCCTCGCCACCCTTCCCCCTATATATATGATACCCTCCGAAGCACACTGGACCCCAACCGGAATAATTGAAGGGCTCATTTTCCATGGACATCTCGCATTTACCCCTGACCTTCTTCACTTTCTTCTTCCTGGTTTGGCGGTCGAAGCTTGCTACTGGAACATTCCGCCGCCAATTCCTTGCGCGTGCACCATCTTCTGGCCTTCCCGGAGCTGGAGGTGGTATTCTCCTTGCTTCACTTGCTTCAATTTGGTCTCCCCTACTCCGGGAGTAGTCACTGTCGTCAGCTCTTCATCTGGAGGTCTTCTGTGGCATTCTGATCATGGTAAGCACCCCTTTGAGTTCGCTTTCCTCATACGATGATTTCCACATCGATGTTTGGTCATTTTTTATTCAACTTTTTCATTTTTGGTTTTTGGTTGTTCAGGCTCTGAAGCTATGTCTTTTCTCCTCCGTTTGTCTCTACGACTTCAGGATGAGGTTCTACTTAGCTAGGCTGTCTTCACAATTTTGTTTGGGTACTTTCTGGGTCGTGTGGAGTGGGGGCAGCCAGTACCTTCTTCTCCCTCACCACATCTTTAGGCACTAGCCATGGAGTGCAGGTATCGGATTTGGGGGAGGAATCCCATCACAGCTTTGACCTTCATACCCTTCTGTTTTCTCATTTCATTGTGTTTTTCCTTTGAGAGTATTTTTGTAATTTCACTTGTCTTCTTTTTCTTCTCTTGCGCCTGGCTTTGCTGATGTGGATGAGTGGTCGGCCGAGTTGGCCATCCCAGATAGGGCCAACTCGATGCCGCGACCCTCTCCCTCTCTCTCTTCTCTCTCGACTTTGATTTTTTTTATTTGTAATTTTCTGATTGACCGAAGTTTAAAAAATAATAATTAATTACTGGTCAGAAAAATATGGATAAATACTCGTTGGAATAAAAAAATAATATGTAACTAATTCTATAAGTTTTGATAACTAAATACAATGATTAATACCATATGTTTTTCATGAACCTAATTAATTTGGGAATTAATTTGTAAAAATCATAACTAATTATTTATAAGCCATAAAAATATAATAAAATATATTTTGGACTACTAATAACATAAACTAAAATATGGAATGGTTTTCATAACCTAATTCACACAATGATAAAAAGGTAGTTTTTAGGGTTTGGATAATGTACATGAAATTGACATAAAATGTACCTATGTGTTTAATAGGTTCACTACTACAGAACAAGCCTTTGGCGTCGGTTGTTTATGCCCTTTTAGCGACGGTTCTAAAGAGACGCCTATGTGGGCGCCGCTAAAGGTCGAACTCTTCGGCGTCGGTTTTATAACCGACGTCAAAAGGCTTCGCGCCACAGAAAACACGCCAGCAGGGCACCGATAGGCGTAAGTCATTTATAGTAAGCCGACGCCAAAAGGCTTCACGCCATAAAAATGGCGCCATCTAGGACACTATCTGCGTCACTTCACAACTAAAACACCGACGCCATAGTCCCAGACGCCACGACCGTGCTTCCCTGCACGACCGTATTTAGTATTATAGGCATCGCTGTTATACTAATAAGCGACGCTATTTCCCGCCACGATCGTGCTTTCCTGCACGGTCGGGTTGTTTGTCACATTAGGCGGCAGTTTTTATCCAATAACTGACGATGTAAGCCTTTGATGATGGTTTTCTATAAATAACTGATGCCTATATTTTAATTTTTTTTCTTATCATGAATTTGTAGGCCTACTGTGGCTGGTCAATAGGATGAGAACATACAGTTCAGTTTTGAACTATAAGTTTACGACATCCATTGATATCAGCCAACAAACAAGCCACAAACCTGCAAAATTAACAAATATACTTTTCACACAAGTAGATACATTCAGACATCAATTCAATTCTCACATTCACACATGTAGAAACATTCAAATACATATAGAAACATTCAGACATGTATAAACATTCATAAATATTCATTTACAAAATATCATTCAACATCGCTATCAGCATCCCAATTATATTTTACAGTCCCCACTGCTTGTATGGCTCTTGCCCTTTCTTCTCTTACTTCATTTAATACTTCCATCGTATATGGAGCATGTACATCTTTTAAGTATTTACCTATAGTGTGGTCAGTTTTAAACACCTACAAAGAGAATGATGTATATATAAGTAATAATATAAAAATAAGATTGATATATTTCATACTAACTAATGAGACTATATATAATACCTCATGTATGGTATCGATGTCCAATGTGGCATATTGGATAATCATCTGCATAAATCACATCACATAGTATACACATGCTCAGCCGTTGTCTTGTGTAGCGCACTATAAATTGAAACATACAAAATATTAAAAAATACAACTAAGCACAGTTCACATAAATAATATATACATTGGAGTCGGGAACTTACTTTCACGTTCTCCCAAATTATTGACTGGTTCTTTTTCCTGGGGACCTTTCCTCCAGCCTTTTTGAATGCATCTAAACCCCTACATGTTAATGTAACACAGTAAATTGCATAATTAAATAGTAATGTAATAACAAATGTTAACAGATATAAAAATGAAATATATCTCACCAAAATAATGGCATTCTCATTACGTGTCCAATTTTAGTATTCAATGTACTCCCCACAGGATCTAGATAATAAACAGTGAACGTCTCAGGGAGAATAACTAGTAACTCCCAATGCCTACCGCTAGAGGTAAAAAAGTTAAAATTAATAACTCAAAATCCACAATAAAAATGTAATTTTCTTAAGTCCAAATTATAAGTAAAGTAAACTTACTTGACATTGAATGGAGCTATTATTATCGTCTTCTTTTGCTGACCGAAAATTGTAAAAGCATCTATACAGTATTGTTGAACACCATCAATGTCTTTAGCTACCATACTAATCAATGATGGAATAAAAAATCCCACATGGTCAAATGCAAATTGTTTACATTAATTTTCGACTAAGTAGCTGCAAAACATGTATTATGTATGCATTAATATATAAGAAACCAGATCACCGGATCTTACACAAGATATATGGATGTATAAACAAGATCTCACCTTATCCATGTCTCTATCATTGATGTATTCAACCAATCATATATAAACAGCTCAATAATAGCTTGTATAAATAAAGAGCTTTCGTATGTGACCTGCATAATTCGCTTCTAAAGAAACAATTATAGGGCAATGTATATTATGTGCCCGTAGCCAACATGCCATTCCCCTACAAGCAGGACCTAACAGGTATTTTAGGTCAGTTGGAACCCAACTTGGTAATGCAGGAAGTGGAGGTGGAGGCCTAGATGCTCCGGGTGTCTTCTTTTTAACCTGTATATATAATTTCAGATCAATTGACCTCATATATACACATTAACAATCTAAAGTAATGTACATTTATCTTACAATTTCAGTAGTATAGACGACATCTGCTTTGGGCCACAATATCACCTCGCCTTCTGCCTTAGCAAGTGTATCAATATCCAGGTGGGCATATGGCAATGTAGATTCCCTCCAATCGGGTAATAGACGTATTGGGCTCACACGAATGTAGCCCTGTGGCATTGGAGTCCCGTGAAACGTTGCCCCAGGAAGGGACGGGTAATCCTGCGCCTCTGCAACAACATAGTCTTGCATTCTTAAGCGGCATGGCTTCAACGCCTACAAATTTACGTAAAGAATGTTATACATATATACATATAATCTTGAAAACATATCATCTTGAAAAGACTAGCTACAATGTCAAAAACAATACTTACAACAGAAGTGTTAGGCAGTGGGTCTACAAGATTACTCTCAGTTTGTGCATCAGGAGAAGAGTGGGTTGCCATAGGCTGATTGGAAGCCTGAGATGCCTGCCACCGCAACAATTCTTCCTTGACCTTCTTAGAAACTATATCCTCGACTCTTTTATTCTCCTATACATGGATAAAAGAAACATTAGCTTCTTATTATTGAATTCCCTTTTGCAGTGACATTCTAAAAAAAGAATAGGTTACCTCTTCTTGTGAAAGTCCCACTCTGGGTATGCGTTAGGATGGCCCAAAGAATACTTTGATGCCCACACCAGTACCTACACCCCTAACACGTCCAGGATGCTCTGGGTTACCCAGAGCAACTGTCAATTCATCCCTTGTGCCCTGAGGGATGAACGTGCCTTGTTTCCTCTGCTCGTGCAGCTCCCGCAAATCACCATCAATAGAAATTGGTAAGTTAACACCACAAATAATCAATAATCAAATGATTGCTCTAAGAGTTGTATTTTACCATTTTCGCAGCCGCCTCAGTAGTTACGGGCTTCTTTATTTCACCCTTCTTGTTTTGCCTCCCAGCTATCCAGACATCATGGTGAGGCATGGGTGTGGCACATGTAGTAGAGGATTCCTGAGTAGCAGCAGACTCCTCCTGTAGTCTTTGGCGAACGCTTGCATAGCCCTTTGGACCCATAGTGTGGTCATGCACATTTAGTGCACACCTTGCTTTTTGCGCCTCACTTAATACCTTGAATTCTTCAGATTTTCTTGAAGCAAAAAACGTGTCCCAATCTTCTTTGTCTAAGAAGTTCCACTGTTCAAGGGCTGACTTCTTCTACTTATCACCATCTTTTATGTATTCTCTGTTGAGATTTGTCCTATAGTTCCTTAGCATCTTTCCAGCGCATTGCATCACACTTTTACGATGCATCTTCTCATCCAATGCAAACATATTTTGTAAAATATAATTGCTATTAACTAGTATCCAAAAATAGAATTGCAAATAATAGAATTTATAATCTACAAAATAGAATTGCAAATAATAATAACTCACGCATAAATCCTTCCATATCATGTCTTTCTTCGCCTGAGGAACTTTATGCCAATCATCATACTTAACACCACAATGGCTTCGAGTGACAATCTCAAGATAGTTTACAAAATTATTGCGGTTCACTCCAATTGCATTTCCTCCATTATCAAACTCCACAACCAATCTGGATCCACTGCCACTTAGCGCTATTAACTTCTTCAACAGAGTGATACCCCTTTTCTTGTTAAGTTTTTGGTGATGCGGATCAAGTTCCTCCAGTGCTTCAGTGGGTACATGTGCATCATCAACCTACAATTTGACAAAAATAAACACACTGAATTAGCCCAATATAGAAATATAGGATATATGACATAAGTAGAAGATAATGAATTTTATAGAAATACATGATATGTTTTTAGAACTTACATTGGTATCCTCACCATGCTCATCATGGACAACATGCTCATCATGGACTTCATGCTCATCATGGACATCATGCTCATCATGGTCAACCATCTGAAAATGTCATTAAAAAGGCAAACATTTAGCATTTGTATTAACTAGAAGATAATGAAACATCTAAAAATGATATTGATATTAAAAAAGCAAACATTTAGCTTTAATAAAAAAATATAAACATGCATGCCTCTAAAATTGTGATCTTTTATCAATTAACAATCCTTCATTGTGATCTCCGCGCACATATAAGTCATCATTAGCTTCAATATTTTGTGGAGTACTTGGAAACCCAACTGAGAATGGACTGGAGTCATCATACTTATCATCACTACTACAGAAAATGCTTTTTACAACGGGAAAAACACAACAGTTATGTTGGTTGTGATGTAGTTAGCATATCTTTTACAACAAGTCTATTCGTGTGTTGTGAATTATATATTTTATACAACACAAGTTATATACAACGGGTCAAACTCGTTGTAGTATATGTGATACTACAACAAGTGCTAAATTGTTGTAATAGATTGTAATATCAGAACATACTCAAACCCGTTGTAAAAGACCATAATTACACAACATGCTCTAACCCGTTGTAATAGTCGTGTATGCTAACTTGTTGTAATAGATCATCATTACACAACATAGTCTAAATCGTTGTAAAAGATCATAATTACACAACATGCTCTAACCCGTTGTAATAGCCATGTATGTTAACTCATTGTAATAGACCATCATTACACAACATACTCTAACCCGTTGTAAAAGATCATAATTACACAACATGCTCTACCCGTTTTAATAGTCACATATGTTAACCCGTTGTAATAGGCCATCATTACACAACATAATATAACCCATTGTAGTATACTATAATTACACAACAGGCTTTCACCTATTGTAATAGTTACCCGTTGTAATAGACCACAATCACACAACAGGTTTGCACGTCATTTTTTGTATATGTACAACAAAGAATATATGTGTTGCATAAAATGAAACTGGTTCAGCGGTTTGAGATGTGCCTTACTTTAAAGTGGTCTCAAGTTCGAAACGTTGTGTCAAGATGTATTTTCCTTTTGTCTCAAGATGTAACACCCCTATTACAACAGGTGTGTTCAATGATCTACAACATGTATTAACTGTTGTATAAAATACATATATTACAACATGCGCAACACCTGTTGTATAAAGAACCCCCCATAAGACCACGCGATCTAATACAACAGTTGACACCCGTTGTAAAATGGAAAAATGAACTGTTGTAAAAACCATTATTTGTAGTAGTGCATAGTACTCTTCTTCATCTATAGGATCTTCAATGAACTGTCTTTTACCATGAAGAACAACCGACCATTTATCATTTGCAGGATCCTCGATATAGAATACTTGTTTCGCATGTGATGCCAATATGAATGGTTCACCCTTCTCGCCAATCTTTTCAAAGTTCACTAAAGTGAAACTCAATTCATCCACTATAACTTCTTTGGTGTTATCAACCCAATTACATTTAAAGAGCGGAATTCTCAAATCTATGTAGTCAAACTCCCATATGTCTTCAATGACACCGTAATATGACATTTTAGCTTCACGTGGACTCTTATCCTTTGCACTTACAAAATACATAGTTGACGCTTGAAGAGTGACCCCACTGTTTTGGACGACACTCTTATCATCTTGGTGCTTTGTGTAATATGTGAACCCATTAATGTCAAACCCTTCATAAGACATAACATTCGGTTTTGGTTTAAAGGCGAGGCATTTGATAGTTTCTGTAATATCATTTGGTGTTTGAGATAGTTGATGTAAGATTTTATCTTCAAACCACTTAGTAAAAGTCTTGTTATGCTCTCTAGCAAGCCACATTGAACTTGCTCGAGGATGTTGTCTCTTGATGAAATTGGTATGTTCCTCGATATAAACACTCACTTCGTCCATGTTGTGTAAAATATACAAGTGACCTTGTTCCAACTGCTCATAGTTGATTACTTTCACCCGTGATCCCAAAATTCGTTTGCCCTCCTCAATATTCTTTTCATTAACAGGAGTATTATTACCACTCAGAAACTCATTGCAAAAATCCATAACCTCTCTCGCCACATAACCTTCAATAATACTCCCTTCAGGCCGATAACGATTTCGAACATCACCTTTAAAAATGCTCATGTATCGTTCAAAGGGATACATCCAATGTAAGAAAACTGGTCCCAACATTTTTACTTCCCTAGTCAAGTGGACAACAAGATGTACCATGATATCAAAGAACGAAGGAGGGAAATACATCTCATGCTGACATAGGGTAACAACCACTTCTCTTTGCAAATTATCGAGAGTATCAGGGTCAATAACTTTGCTGCATAGACTGTTGAAAAAGAAACAAAGTCTGGTGATTGCAAACCTTACATGCTTTGGCAATATAGATCGAATTGCCACGGGAAATATTTGTTGCATTAGAGTGTGACAATCATGAGATTTAAGACCTATCAACTTTAGATCTTTCATTGATACCAAACTACGAATGTTGGATGAGTAACCATGTGGCACCTTAACATTTACCAAGCATTCACAAAAAGCTTTCTTCTCCTTTCTAGACAATGTGTAACAAGCGGGAGGTAAGTATGTTCTTTTATTACCCATTTCACGTAATTCTGTTAATTCTGACCTTATTCCCATTTCACGTAGGTCCAGTCTGGATTTTATCCCATCTTTAGTCTTACCTAGTATATTTAACAGAGTACCAATGATGCTATCACATACATTTTTCTCAACGTGCATTACATCGATACAATGCCTGACTGTCAAAGAACTCCAATAAGGAAGATCCCAAAATATTGACTTCTTCTTGAATGAAGAATTGTCACTCCGTGTGGCCATACTACATTGTGATTTCTTACCGAATTCATTGACAATGTCTTTTACTCTTTCATAAACAACATCCTTTGGTATAGGTTTAGGTGCACTCCATTCATCATTCCATCCATTGAATGCTTTGCGCTTCCTACGATACGGATGGAATTTTGAAAGAAACCTTCGATGACCAAGATATACAGTCTTGCCGCCATATTTTAGTCTTATTGAATCAGTGTTTTCTTCACATATAGGACATGCTTTAGCTCCTTTGACACTATATCCAGACAAATTCCCAAATGTTGGAAAGTCATTAATAGTGCAAAATAACATAGCGTGCGAACGAAATGTATCTCTTCCTGAAGCATCATAGGTCATCACACCTTCAGCCCAAAGTTTCTTTAAGTCATCAATCAGAGGTTCAAGATAAACATCGATATCATTTCTGGGTTGTTTAGGGCCCGATATCAACAACGACAACATAACGTATTTATTTTTCATACACATCCAGGGAGGAAGATTGTATATAACAAGCATGATTGGCCAAGTGCTATGTTGGCTGCTCAATGTCCCGTACGGATTCATCCCATATGTACAAAGCCCAAGTCTTAGATTCCTATCTTCTTCACCAAATTTGGGATACAATAGACCAATCTTCTTCCACTGTGGGGAATCAGACGCATGTCGTAGGATCCAATCATTATTTTTCTTAACATCTGCATGCCACCTCAAATTCTTCGCATCTTTCGTATTTGCAAACAAGCGTTGAAATTGTGATATTATAGGTAGATACCACATCACCTTGGCAGGAGAACTAGTTTTGGAATCCCCTGAAGTCGTCAATTTATACCGTGATGCACCACATTTTGGACAATCTTTCAAATCCACATAGTCCTTTTGAAATAATACACAATCATTCAGGCATGTGTGTATCTTCTTGGCCTCCATTCCCATTGGGCACAACCATTTCTTTACCCGGTATGTTGAGATTGGCAGCTCGTTTCCTTCAGGAAGCATTTCTTTCAACAAAGTCAACAATGAAGTGAAGCTTTTGTCGCTCCATCTATTGTTAGCTTTCAACTTATACAATCTCAACACAGCGCTAAGCTTCGTAAACTTAGCACAGCCTGTGTATAACGGTATCTCAACATCATCCACAATGTTTCTAAAGATAGGAGGTTGATCGGTGTGCTCTACCCTACATCTATCCAACATCACATCAACGATGTCTACTGGAACTGGTTCGTTCACATCTTTGTCATCGGAGGCAATTTCTTCTTCCACCCAAGCACTTCTATCGACATCCACTGGTTTTGAGTTTGAAATCTCTCCATGCCAGTGCCATTCTGTATAGCCTTGTACAATCCCGTTGCACATGACATGACTTTTGATTTCGTCACCAGTGCTGACTTTCAAGTTGTTACCGTAATGCCTACATGGACAGTAGAACCTATCTCCAGGTTCTTTCCCATGTTCCTCGGCAAACCTAATAAACTGATCAAGACCAGATATAAACTCTGGGGTGCAACGATTGCTAATGGACATCCATGATCTATCCATTCTATGATCAAAGAGAAATCAAGTATATATTAGGACAAGATTAGGGTCTTGGACGGGTTTCTAGGCCAACAAAAACATGTGATGTCATTCTTATATATAATAATTGTGTACCACCTATCCCATCCTTGAACACCTAATCTCACTAGTAAGTGTATAATGTGTATTGGGTTTTTGAGAAAATTTCGGCAGCATTTCCCCTCTGTTCTCTAAGTACATATGTACTTAGAGAACAGAGGGGAAATGCTGCCGAAATTTTCTCAAAAACCCAATACACATTATACACTTACATCCTAAGTGAGATTAGGTGTTCAAGAACAGTCCCAAACCAGGGACTATCCAAGATTTACTCCTAATAAGTAAATCTTGGATGGGTTTCTAGGTCAACAAACACAATAATAGACATGTACATGTTAGGGTTTCATCACAATTGATGTTAGGGTTTCATCACAATAGATGTTAGGGTTTCATCAATGTTAGGGTTTAATCAAATCAAATTAGGATGCTAGAATGGACAAGTTTAAATCTTATTTCAACATGCATCAAAATTTACTGAATTAGGTCAAGCATTAGGATTAGAAGCACAAATATATGCAAGCAAAAGATTTGTTTGTATCCTAGGATTTACATAAAGCATTACATAAAGATTTGTTCATATCCTTACCAACAGCAAGCACGGTCATGGCTGTGTTGGCCTACCACGGCCGTGCTGGGCAGCACGGCCTTGGTAGGCCAACACAGCCACGGCCGTGCTTTCTGTTGGTAAGGAGCTAGGGAGAAGGAAGAAAAGAGGTTGGGGCTACCTGGAGCTAGCATGGAGAAGAGCGGCGGCGGTAGTATGAGAGCAACAAACAGAGAAGGAGGCGGCGAGCGGTGAGCAGAATGGCACCCGGAGAAGAGCAGAGAAGAGTAGAGCGGAGAGCAACAGTGGCGGCGAGTGGCAGAAGCAGGAGAAAGAGGATGCGGCGGCGGCGAGCAGAGGCGCACCAGCAGCAGCGGCGGGGAGCAGCATCGGGGGTCGTCGGGCGATTTTAGGCGAGCGGCGAGCAGCAGAGAAAATTATCGTGATGAAATAAAAGAAAGGGGAAGAGTCAGGTGATCGCGGGTCTATTAAGTTTTTAAAAGGCGTCAGTTGTCTACAAAACTGACACCTAAACCTCTTAAGAATCAGTTGATAGTAAAAACCAACGTCCAATTGGACAATCTTTGCCCTAAATTATTTGGCAGGAACCATTATCAGCGTCGGTTATCAAAGGATAACTGACACTGAAATTAGAACTTTTCGTGCAAATTTTCATCTTATATAGGCGTCGGTTAGTAGTTAAAAAACCGAGGCTGTATGTGACACTTTTTTTTCGCTCGAAAATTGGATTTTGCGGGTGATTTTAGGCATCGGTTTTGTTTTAACTAGCCGACGCTGAATACAAAGCGGTACCTGTGTCTGGCTGGTCTTTGAATATAGACATCGAATTTCCTAAATAACCGACGTGGAATGTTATAGGCATCGGTTTGTTTAAATAACCGACGCCCAGAAAAGTGACATTGAATGATGTTTCTGTAGTAGTGGTTCTTTGGAATCTTAGGTTTAGACCTAGATTGAGCTTTGGACTTTGAACTCTAAAGTTGAGGTATGATGTATCCCTTATTCCTCTATATTGAGCAATTCACCTATCTTTTCATTCTCTTGAATTTGGCCTACACTATATGTCTTATCTCTTGATATCATGGTTCATGTGAACTATCGTGCTTGCTGTGGACTTGGATATTCTCTTGAACTCTTATCTTGTGGATTTTGATGATATATGGTGTCTTGTTCCCACTTGCATGAGGATGTATGTGTTGTCCATTGTATGATATGGTAACATGGTATAATTTCTGACAATACATTCTACTTGCCTCTACAATTTACCTATTGTGTGATTCAGTAACACTAGAGTAGTATAATTGCATTGGTTTTTGTTTATTGTGAATGATGGCAACATTGTGATATTTTTGGGATGTGGGATGTATGACTCCCCATACCTGATGATACTCATTGTGTTATCATAATGTTAAATGAAATATTTGGAGTAACCAAATATTTTCCGTTGCTACTCATTGTGTTACGGTACATAAATGTTTAATGAATTGGTCTTCATCCCTTTGGTGAAAAAATTTATGTGGTGTTTGGTTCAAGGGATGTTGCCTTTTATTTCTAGTAGGGAGTGGTTCCACTCTGGGATCCCACTCCTTACAAATGGATCCCTATCACTTTAGAAATAAGCAAGTCAAATAGATGACTGAAATTATTGATATAAAGGAAGTAGTGGCTAGAAATACAACATCCCTACAAATATTTCATGACCTCATAAAAAGTATAAAAAAAAGAAACTAAAGGAAGATTTTGACTTTGAACCTTTCTTATAAATGGTTCATGTACATATTAAGAGATGTGGTGAAATATGTCTCAGATCAGACTCTCTGATTCAATTTCAACAAACCATGCAAACATAGTGACGTCATGAGGATATGTTCATATCACTATGTGTCTTACAACCTTTGTGAGAATTTGTTTCATGATAACATCTAGTTGTTGGATAGGAGGGCTCTAGAGGATGGGGGTGAATAGATCTAAAAACACTTGCACAAAACTTGTTATACCTTCATTAGTTCAAGTATATACAATTGCAAATAGTAAATTTGATGGAAATTCAAACATACATAGAAAGGATGAGAGAGATTGAAGCAACCAATTAAACAAGTTGTTCTAGACTAGTTCCACTCTCCAAACTAGGAGAGAGTTAGTCCATTACCTAGAGAGGTCAAGCTCTAAGATTTCTTAACCATGACTACTTCTTATTATGACACCCTAACACGCCACACAACGATATTACTCAAAACAAATTGTGGAATTATCACTAACAATCAGATTACCATAAAACAAGGTGAATTAAGATGATACCACATATCCACCTCAAGTGGAAACATATCACATCTGATTTCACAAAAGCCACATGTATTACATATCTCATGCCGAAAGATTATTACATAACATTATTCACTAGCCCACTCACCACAACCTGTTACAAAAGGCAACTTGTTCATATATACATGCCATACCTTCACAACAAAGGTGTATTACCAAAACATCGTCTCGATATACAACATCTACAAAACACCCCCAAGGACCTGAAAGTATAGGGACGACACATAGGACTCTACTACAAAACACTAGCAACATGTCCAACCTTTCAACAACTACTACTCCTCTAATTGCTCAGCCTCAACCACATGATCTCTACGTCATCATGCATGACCACCTAAAAGATGTGAAAACCCACGAGATGAGACCAAATGTCCCAGTGAGAGATATAAATCTTCACCAACGTCTATTATAACATAGATTAACTAAAATAGATAGATAATATTATTATCAGGTTGAGCAGACTCAGCTAAATGATATGTATTAAACCAATAATATAAGTTAAGAAAATTAAGTAGATACCACTGAATAGTTGAACAATTTATACTTTAAGAAGGAAAATTAAGAACATGTATAATTATTGATTTCTCTTAAAACATTACAATTCAAGAAAATCAGTATAAAAGATAAGGTAAGGGGTCATCCAATGTGAATCATATTTGACCCTAAGCAAATATACTACACTGCTATATTACATCTTTTATTATGCCCTGAGGATTTGATTCGTACCACCCAAATACAACTGACCACTGTTAAGGCAAAATTAGTGACATACAAGATCAATGGAAGAGTCAGACTCCATGATCTTCTCCTATACTACTCAGTCAGTTTGAGTTTGCATCGCATTGACAGATAATCAAACTACAAAGATAAAAACTTATAGTCAAAGCTATAGTCCTATAGAGGCAGCAACTCATATTTCAAGCTATGGTCTTGTAAAACACTAGCTTCTATTGGTATAGGCCACAACTCTAGAAACCAGGGTGTATAACCCAATCACTAAGGTACAACCGTAGTTTTCCTCTATCATATCATATCACATGCTCATCCCCGAGACCCGACCGCAATCATTCTCAAAATACTTGGGATCAAGATGTCAAGGACACATAGTCACTTGCACCTTACTCAACATTATGTGCATCGGGTTTCCCTTAGGATTACCCGTTTCACCATCCAACAAAGAACCTACACTGAATATGGATCTATGGCACATGGCAGCTATATGATTAAGTCTTCACTTGATTAGTTAAGCCAATTGAGTGTCTTTAGCATTAATCAAGGATACATCGTATAAACCCTAAACAAACTCTACAAAGATAAGGGGATAATACAACTCCAGAAGATATAAAATTCTTGAAGTATAAACTTGTCATGTCATCACTTGATACCACTACCAATTCACAAGGCCATCACCAACATCACATGTTACAACTTCCATACAAGGCCAACATCAATATCACATCACTTATGGGATATCAATCCCTCAATCACACGTCTAGATGATTTCACCTCAAACTGGGCACACGGCACTTGTCAGGTCATTAGACCCAAACACATAATTCTTGTACATTCAATATCACAGTGTGCTTCAACAACGCACATAATCACCACACTGTATTTTACAAGGATCACCATAGAATTCACATAGCTATGTCATTCATTTCACCTTCAAGGTTAGGGTTACACACATTGGAGAGAAAAAACACCATTACATGATAATAACTTCAAGAAAAAAGAGTAACACATCACATATCTCAAAATTAGGGCTAGGGTTTCATTTTATCATTCAACTACCACATGCTAGATACATAATCTCGTACTTTCTTGGAACACATTAGAATTTAGCATTACTTTCTTAAACATATCATCATCATGTAAACAACAATGTGTAACGATCACCAAGCATATAGATGCATGTAGCGACCATATCACACATACACACTCATGTGTAACGACCGTCATTATAATACCCTGTAGCGACCCACATGCTTACCCAGGTGTAGTGACTGTTACCATAGGTCAGGGTAGCAACTGTTATCACACCCAAGAGACTTGTTACGACCGAAGCAAACATCAAATATGTGTAGTGAGCGTCCAACCAAACCAGGTGTGTCGACTATAAAGTATTTATGTGTAGCGACAAACAAGGCTGCGTTGTGACCAAACTAAAGAAATGTGCATGTAGTGACCGCTACACTTCACCCATCATTACATGTTTCAACCACAACAAGGATCAAGAAAAATAACCAAAAACATGATTGTTACACCCCGATCTCACAATTTCCTCAAATCATGAGATTAGGGCATAAGATAGGATTTATATGTAACCCAAAGAACACCCTTAACTTTTTCTTTTCTTAAAAACTCTTGTTTCTTCGCATTGAACCACATAAAACATTTTAACAAGGGAATCAGAACATTTCTTGTACTAATCATACTTCAATAGTAAAGATACATATATAAGCATTCATGATGTCTCTCACACATTATGCACATGAAACTTGCTAATTAGCATACATATCAAAGAGGAACAATATTACACATCATAATTACAATGCTCTCTCTTATCTCTTACTGAGGACCTAGAGTGACAAGGACCGACTGACTCAACTAATCTTGTACTCAACTCTTGTGGCAGGTCTACACTGATGCTCTGACCATCTTCAAGTCCACGTGGTTAACCCTAAAAATGTTTGAGTAGAGGGGTGAGCCTACTCGCTCAGTGAATGAGTACTTCATGGAAACAGACTAATGCACTAATGTGATTACAGATATAATTTGAGTAAACGATATGAAATTTAACAACAATAAATACTACACTGAGCAGTTCTAAAACAATATAACTGAAATAACAAAGAATGTAAATATTGCATCCAAAGCATAACTACTAGAAGACTACTCTAGTCTTCCTTAACTCTTTCATTTATAAGGAACTCTGTGAACCTATATGATCATATTTTAGATTATGCCCTGATCTATGCAGTGTACTCTGCATAGAGACTCGCAGTGCACTACGACCACACCGTACAAGACTTAGTGACACACCCGGGAAATGCTAAGTCTGACTGCCAGCCCTGTTCTGCTACAGGACCCACAGGCTCTCTGGCCTCCTCTGCACTCACCATGAGTGCTCTGGACTCCTCCTCTAACCTGAGTACACAGGCGCAGGGAGTCAACACTGGGTTACCACCAGAATTACTCAACCGGTTGGTGTTGGATAACCCTTTCCCCAGTGCCATAGAAATTACTCAATCGGTTGGTGTTGGACACTATCTATCAACCCTCGTGCCACCAGAATTACTCAACCGGTTGATGTTGGACACGAGTTTCACCCCTAAGGCGCAGACCTCCCAAAGGGGTTCTACGGTGTTCAGGGCACCTAAGTCTACATTAACATTATAGATACATGTAAACAGAAATCATAACTCATTTTACATTTCTCACAAGGCTCACACAGCCTGCCATATCATATCATAAGAAACATCATAACTCATGTATTCAATATATATCATGTCTCAGTAACATCCCTTTCTAGGGCATGTCATATCTCACCACCTGCAATTTATGAGATATGTATTGAAAATAAGAAGCCCTGCAGTATGTAGATATCATCTCAGAGAGAACAAGCATATAAAGTTAAATGCACTAGAAACATACAATTCAACAATTAAGCATCAGCACATCTCATATCGAGACCTTTCATATTGTCATAACATGATTCATTGAACACCCTATCCTTAGGGTTTCATTCGCCTTATTCATTCATCACATGCCAACACCCTACTCTTAGGGTTTCATTTGCCTCATTCACCTTTTCATTTACCTCATTCACTTGTCACATGGCCCTTATAATGATCTCATAAGATATAAGCATTCACTAAATAAAGATTGTTTCCAACAAATCATATACAATCAATGTAGATATGAAACCATGGAAATTTAACTAAATTTAGGGTTTCCATACCATTCACTGAGATATCATGTATCAAGAATAAAATTCAATTAAGATAACCCATGTGGTACATCCTAACCACTTATAGGATTACCAGTCCTTTTCAATAAGGTTGAAACTCTAGCGATATCTTAATTAGGTCAAACCCTAATTACAACATTTGATATAAATCTAAAAGCATCATCACTAGGAAGTGTTGTATACATTTCTGTTATGAATCTACCATCAAGGAGTCATTCAAACAGAAAAGGAATCCATATCATATCAATTTGCAATAACTTAGATCAAACGGACATTTCAGGGTTTAGAATTCACATGCTAAGCATTTAGGGATTTGGATGCTATAATCAAATTCGTGCATTACAATGTTTGAAGGAAGAACCCACTCACCCTAAGGTGTGAAAACACCTCAAAACCGCAGCTCAACTCAGGGGATCTCGAACTCATATCAAATCCCTAGCAAATCTCCCAATTCTTCTTCCATTCAACTCGGGAACCTTGAAAATGAGGGATTATGAAGAAAGGGTGAGAAAAGAGGGAATTTCGACATCATCTTGGATCAAATCAGAGCATGGACGGAATCTTGACATGAGAGAGAAGATTCACCATAAAATTCTATGCAAGGAATCCGAACTTACTTGATTTCACCATCCCTCGGACCGCAAAACCCTAATTCAGCAATTCCCCCACTTTCTTCTCTCAAACCCTAACTCTCCCTCTCTCTCTAGGAGCTCGTTTCTCTGGAATTAATGACGAATAATGAGAGCTGTGTGTGTGTGTGGTCGATCCTATAAGTCAATTTGAGCTGCTTGGGTCAATTGCATATTGACCCAACACTCAACTTTAATTATATTGGCTGAATATTCAGTTATACAAAAGTTACTGTAATTCGTTTATTTCAGAGATCAAACATTCTCCAACAATTATGGGAATTTAGAAAGTTGTTTATAATTGATATATAAAGCTTCCGTTAAAATTTGAGATCATTTGGAGTTACTAATAAATAATTAAAAATAGAACAGTGCACTGCTATATTGCAGTCTGCAATATATTCGGCCGAGTTTGTCCTGCACAGAACTCGACCGACACCCTTACTGTAGAGATCAAAAAGTCATCCAAAAATTACGCCAATTTAACAGAGTGTCTAAAATTATTTTTTTCAAGCACAGTTAAAATTTTAGATCAATTGGATATACCAATAAAAAGATAAAATTCAATTACCACACTTCTGTATAATTCTGGAAATGTGATCGGCCGAGTTTGAAACTCGACCGATAAACAGGTCAGAGCATTCTTCAAAAATTCTGATATTTTCCAATGTTGTTCACATTTTATATATCCAAATCATATCCAAATTTGAAGTAAATCAAAGTTACACATAAAATACTAAAAATCATTTAGTGAGACATTCTACTTATCAAATTCTGTATTCATGCATCATCAAAACCCTATTTTTGGGCCGATTAGGGTTTATGTTTCTCAAACCCTAATTCTCAAGACAGAAGAACATTTAGACTTCTTATCATAGTTAAAACATCCTAATTGTGTTATTGTCATTAATTAGATTTCAAGAATGATTATTTCGATTAATCTTTGCAATTGTCTAGGTAAACCCTAGTTTACCAATTAAGCTCAGATGGGGTCGTAACAACTCTTCCCCCCTTAGAATGTTTCGTCCTTGAAACATAAACCTACAAGAAAGATACATTCAAGGTTATTCTAAGCTTCTAAAGCCTTCCATGTCATTATACTCTTGTATTTCATACCTGAATGTAGTTTTCAACATTAGATCTTTTAATTCTTTACTAAATCACAACATATTTCAAATAGTTCTCAATGATATCAAGCAAATTCTTTATGCCACAGTCAAACATAGAATGCAAAGATAAACCACCATGCTTTCGCTGCGCAACTCTGATACTCTGATACAACTATCTCAACTTAATGCTGCTCAGAGAGTTCTATTGTTCTGTATCACCTTTAAGTGACAAAAGCAAGTTCATCATACTGTTTTAAACTTTAATCAAGTGCTATTCAAATAGCAAAACAGTCTTGAATTAAAAGACTAGATTCAACAATCAATTGCATATTACTACTCTTGGCATCCCCATTGGGTCATGGATGCATGAGGTGAAGCATTACCACCTCATTCCATACTATCCTGTTTCGATCCTGAGATCTGTGGGTTATGGGCCCACACACAATTCAAAGTGTAACCATCGCATTATATCAATTTAGGGTTTCAAAAACAGTAATAAGGTAATCCACGATTGTATCGGTCATTCAAGCATTAATCATACTCAATTACCATCACTCAGTTATATTAGAGCTAGGTATAACAAGCTACACCTCATTAGGGTTACTTGTCCAAACAATCTAATTATCATCCCTTTCTATTAATATGAGTGAATAAGTATGACTACCTTGTTCAGGGTATCTCTCCATGTATTCTGACATCATCCAAACCGTATCACCATATCACAAATACACAATAGTAAGATGCATATCAGGTATGAATTACTACAACTATCATACACCTTTAATTTAACATATAGCTTACACAAATACCCTGAAATCATATGTAGAACCAACTTTCATACCTTAATATGCCTTCAACAAATCATACATGTAAAAACAAATTCACATATTACACAAAGCTAGTGTTTTCCCATATCTCTCTGCTCATTCATTACTTCTTTACTTTTGCTACCTATCCTTTTCATATGATTATATACAATAAACATCATTAACATTGAAGCATTTAAGATAGGAATAGATTATTCATCATTCTTGCTATCACACAAGAACTTATTTCTTATCACACTTCATCATTTTGTATGTCACTATTACATTCACTAGATGACCCCACCAAGGTAGTTATGCACCATATATGACTCATTTTCTCTTATCATTTCATACTCATTTCACATTCTGAACATCACTTGAAAACACATATATATCATTTGTCATCTTTAAACATGACTCAGTATCACATATCCAGTTTCAATGCTAAACATCCATTTTAATCAACGTATACATTGCAACTGTAATACAGGAAATTCCATCATTTTCATCAATCATATTACGTATTTCAAGTTCCAATGAATCTATCATACTCTATTGTATGTGCTACACTGTTTAGGAGTTATACCAACTGATACTGAAGCAATTAAGCACTTAAATTGAGTTAAATAATGATTTCTGAATGAACTGCCACCCACAGCTCTGAAACTCGGCCGATTGGTCAGAAACTCGGCCGATTGCTTCACAACTCGGCCGATCCGCTTGAAACTCAGCCGATCAACTTGCTGTTTGATTTCTTGTAAAAGAAACTCGGACGAATCACATACAACTCGGCTGATCAGTTTGCTGTTCGATTTCCTATTAAAGAAACTCGACCGAATCACATACAACTCGGCCGAATCGCGTACAGACTGAAAACTAAAACGAACCTGCTGGTGTCGATTTCACTCGAATCGACAGGCAAAACTATCGATTTCATGTATACCATGTTGCACATATTTCCTCCTTTATCTTTATACTATTGTGAAGTTAAAGTTCTAAATTAATAATCCTTCTATTAGTTTTTCCTCATGTTGAATACATTACATATTCTTCATTTTTAAATCAAGTGGATCATGCATGGGTCAAACATAGTTTCTCTTTTAATCAAGTTTTTCTCTTCTGAATACAGTCCACCTTTGTATGACTTATTCATTCGTTAAACTACACCTATGTTCTTTGCTCAGAAACTAGTTTGTTGTTTTAGTCTTATGAATTACATGTTCATACGATTCTCTTTACTTTTACTCTTTTGAAGACTCTTTACTTCTATGGACCTATTGAAGGCTCAACCCTATTCTCTACTCAGCCCTTGCTTTAGAGTTCATAAAAGCATTATACTCAATTATATGATTCATTCTTCATGATTGATTCTAGTTATCTTGAACCATACATACATTTCACATATCTTTTCTATATTTCATATGTATAGTTCATATAATATTAATCAATAAACTGATTATGAACTTCATATCATGTTCTATTATTCCCAATTAAGGGTTTCACATATGAGGCCCCAAAATTGAACCTCAGATACCAGTTTCAACTGATTCTTAGTTGTTCTGATCTTGCCCATATGTTTCAACATCTTACTGTATGTACATTCTTACTCTGATGTGGGTCTAATTATTCAAATTCTATTCTTATTATTAATAGGAGTCATTAGATCCCAGTATCGCATCCTGCCAGCCGGACCAGGCCAAGCCTGAAGTCCTGAAGCCAAGAACTACTGAGGATTACTCCACTCCTATTCATCTCAAAAGTGTGGAAGAAAACTTATCCACTAACAAAAGCTCATTCAAAAGTCAATTCTAGTCTACTTGTTACAAAGAATGAAATCAATAAATGCTACAACTGCATAGTGTACAACAGATATTAAAGACCCATATTTCAAAGTATTGAATATTTCAATTCAAACATATAAGAGCATTTCTATACATTTCCAACAAAAACAACATTATGAAATGTAAGTTCTATCTCCTTTTACATTTATGCTCTTAATTCTTGTTTCTTTTCTTGTTTTCTAACCCTAACATTTCTAGGGTTCCTCTCTAGCCCATTCTTCCACTGTATACCTGGCCAGGGTATACGTGAGAGAATAGACAGAGTAGCTTGTACTGGTTGATCCAAGTACTCAGATATTGGGCCAGGATATCCAAATATTCAAATCCCCAAAGCTAACATCAAACATCTCCTCTCTGCCACACATAGGACTCTAACTTACTAACTTAATGGTCCTTGACAACTCACCCTAAGCTCTGATACCAAGCTGTTACACCCAGATCTCACAATTTCCTCAAATCATGAGATTAGGGCATAAGATAGGATTTATATGTAACCCAAAGAACACCCTTAACTTTTTCTTTTCTTAAAAACTCTTGTTTCTTCGCATTGAACCACATAAAACATTTTAACAAGGGAATCAGAACATTTCTTTTACTAATCAGACTTCAATAGTAAAGATACATATATAAGAATTCATGATGTCTCTCACACATTATGCACATGAAACTTGCTAATTAGCATACATATCAAAGAGGAACAATATTACACATCGTAATTACAACTCTCTCTCTTATCTCTTACGGAGGACCTAGAGTGACAAGGACCGACTGACTCAACTAATCTTGTACTCAACTCTTGTGGCAGGTCTACACTGATGCTCTGACCATCTTCAATTCTACGTGGTTAACCCTAAAAATGTTTGAGTAGAGGGGTGAGCCTACTCGCTCAGTGAATGAGTACTTCATGGAAACAGACTAATGCACTAATGTGATTACAGATATAATTTGAGTAAACGATATGAAATTTAACAACAATAAATACTACACTGAGCAGTTCTAAAACAATATAACTGAAATAACAAAGAATGTAAATATTGCATCCAAAGCATAACTACTAGAAGACTACTCTAGTCGTCCTTAACTCTTTCATTTATAAGGAACTCTGTGAACCTATATGATCATATTTTAGATTATGCCCTGATCTATGCAGTGTACTCTGCATAGAGACTCGCAGTGCACTACGACCACACCGTACAAGACTTAGCGACACACTCGGGAAATGCTAAGTCTGACTACCATCCCTGTTCTGCTACAGGACCCACAGGCTCTCTGGCCTCCTCTGCACTCACCATGAGTGCTCTGGACTCCTCCTCTAACCTGAGTACACAGGCGCAGGGAGTCAACACTGGGTTACCACCAGAATTACTCAACCGGTTGGTGTTGGATAACCCTTTCCCCAGTGCCACCGAAATTACTCAATCGGTTGGTGTTGGACACTGTCTATCAACCCTCGTGCCACCAGAAATACTCAACCGGTTGATGTTGGACACGAGTTTCACCCCTAAGGTGCAGACCTCCCAAAGGGGTTCTACGGTGTTCAGGGCACCTAAGTCTACATTAACATTATAGATACATGTAAACAGAAATCATAACTCATTTTACATTTCTCACAAGGCTCACACAGCCTTCCATATCATATCATAAGAAACATCATAACTCATGTATTCAACATATATCATGTCTCAGTAACATCCCTTTCTAGGGCATGTCATATCTCACCACCTACAATTTATGAGATATGTATTGAAAATAAGAAGCCCTGCAGTATGTAGATATCATCTCAGAGAGAACAAGCATATAAAGTTAAATGCACTAGAAACATACAATTCAACAATTAAGCATCAGCACATCTCATATCGAGACCTTTCATATTGTCATAACATGATTCATTGAACACCCTATCCTTAGGGGTTTCATTCGCCTTATTCATTCATCACATGCCAACACCCTACTCTTAGGGTTTCATTTGCCTCATTCACCGTTTCATTTACCTCATTCACTTGTCACATGGCCCTTATAATGATCTCATAAGATATAAGCATTCACTAAATAAAGATTGTTTCCAACAAATCATATACAATCAATGTAGATATGAAACCATGGAAATTTAACTAAATTTAGGGTTTCCATACCATTCACTGAGATATCATGTATCAAGAATAAAATTCAATTAAGATAACCCATGTGGTACATCCTAACCACTTATAGGATTACCAGTCCTTTTCAATAAGGTTGAAACTCTAGCGATATCTTAATTAGGTCAAACCCTAATTACAACATTTGATATAAATCTAAAAGCATCCTCACTAGGAAGTGTTGTATATGTTTCTTTTATGAATCTACCATCAAGGAGTCATTCAAACAGAAAAGGAATCCATATCATATCAATTTGCAATAACTTAGATCAAACGGACATTTCAGGGTTTAGAATTCACATGCTAAGCATTTAGGGATTTGGATGCTATAATCAAATTCGTGCATTACAATGTTTGAAGGAAGAACCCACTCACCCTAGGGTGTGAAAACACCTCAAAACCGCAGCTCAACTCAGGGGATCTCGAACTCATATCAAATCCCTAGCAAATCTCCCAATTCTTCTTCCATTCAACTCGGGAACCTTGAAAATGAGGGATTATGAAGAAAGGGTGAGAAAATAGGGAATTTCGACATCATCTTGGATCAAATCAGAGCATGGACGGAATCTTGACATGAGAGAGAAGATTCACCATAAAATTCTATGCAAGGAATCCGAACTTACTTGATTTCACCATCCCTCGGACCGCAAAACCCTAATTCAGCAATTCCCCCACTTTCTTCTCTCAAACCCTAACTCTCCCTCTCTCTCTAGGAGCTCGTTTCTCTGGAATTAATGACGAAGAATGAGAGCTGTGTGTCTGTGTGGTCGATCCTATAAGTCAATTTGAGCTGCTTGGGTCAATTGCATATTGACCCAACACTCAACTTCAATTATATTGGCTGAATATTCAGTTATACAAAAGTTACTGTAATTCGTTTATTTCAGAGATCAAAAATTCTCCAACAATTATGGGAATTTAGCAAGTTGTTTATAATTGATCTATAAAGCTTCAGTTAAAATTTGAGATCATTTGGAGTTACTAATAAATAATTAAAAATAGAACAGTGCACTGCTATATTGCAGTCTGCAATATATTCGGCCGAGTTTGTCCTGCACAGAACTCGACCGACACCCTTACTGTAGAGATCAAAAAGTCATCCAAAAATTACGCCAATTTAACAGAGTGTCTAAAATTGTTTTTTTCAAGCACAGTTAAAATTTAGATCAATTGGATATACCAATAAAAAGATAAAATTCAATTACCACACTGCTGTATAATTCTGGAAATGTGATCGGCCGAGTTTGAAACTCGACCGATAAACAGGTCAGAGCATTCTTCAAAAATTCTGATATTTTCCAATGTTGTTCAAATTTTATATATCCAAATCATATCCAAATTTGAAGTAAATCAAAGTTACACATAAAATACTAAAAATCATTTAGTGAGACATTCTACTTATCAAATTTTGTATTCATGCATCATCAAAACCCTATTTTTGGGCCGATTAGGGTTTGTGTTTCTCAAACCCTAATTCTCAAGACAGAAGAACATTTAGACTTCTTATCATAGTTAAAACATCCTAATTGTGTTATTGTCATTAATTAGATTTCAAGAATGATTATTCCAATTAATCTTTGCAATTGTCTAGGTAAACCCTAGTTTACCAATTAAGCTCAGATGGGGTCGTAACAATGATCCACATGTGAGTATCGAACAAAGCACCAAGGGAAACATGTGTCGACCAAAACATGTATTAGATACCAGGAAAACCAAGTGTCACCGTGTCCAAAACTCATAGATGCATGGACATAAAACCCAAGAACAACCACCTTGAAGAATAACAAGTGAAACCACATTAGGGGAGATAAAACCAAACCTCAACACATATGAAACTGATTCAAAACCTCAAGTAAAACATGATGGCTGAAAACATAGCATGGTGATAAAACAAAGGATCATGGTGCATGTAAGAACATCACCTCAACATCACTCAGAAATAGGGCACATGAAGTTAGGGTTTAAGAAAGAGAGAAATCTATATAAGAATACTGCAGAGTCATAAAGTCTAAATCATGATGACATCATCTAGCACATTATGATCGTATTTTACAGATTATATTAATAACATGCAAGCATGATTTGTTGGGAAATATGGGCATAGTGTATAGCAGTGGAAACAAAAAATTATCTATACATCTTCCCATAACAGCAAGATCGCATCAACTACTATGAAATAGGAAGGATGGTTCAACGAGTTATACCTGGTCCTAGAGCAAGTCCAGTGACAATAACTCATAACAATTGCAACTATCTTCTAATTGCCTCTTGGATGGTGGTTGTGCAACTACTGGTCTTCACCACAAACAACAAATAGAACAGCTTCCGTAGAGACTCATGTGGTCTAGCCACAGACTACAAGTTGACTTTGCTCTCGTAGAAGCAACCAAAGAACTCCTGCCTTTAGAGTAGTCCACATAGACCAACTAGAACTCATGTCATTCAAATAGAAAGACATGAAGGAGTTATCCCTCCCGTTAGTGTACTAGTCACCAACTTGATCTCTCACAACAATGATCCTCATTTGTTCTCTCATGTCTCTATCCCTCCCTTTTCGGGTTAAACTGGCTTGGTCTCTCTCGGCTACCACTACCAGAGAGGACAACAATTTTTAAAGCAATTGATTCTTATTTGTGTTGTTTTTGTTGTGCTATGGGAATCCCCCAATACCCCTCTATTTATAGGCGGGGTTAGGGCCAGAGTTTCCAGTCTATTCGGGATCTATGCATGAGTGGAAGGGACCAAAAGATCTTGAATTTTCACAACCTGCAAGATACAAAATGGTCATCTAGCACTATGAGATGGTCATCTCATTCTTCCAAATGGTTGTCTGGCAGTTTCCAAATCACATACAAAATTGGCGATTCAATTTCCATTAATGTTAAACATTAATTTCTTGCACCAAAAGTATTGTGTAATTGAAACTAGTTCATGAAACTTCCAAAATGTTCGTTTGGCCCCAACCGAGCCATCTCACACAGGTGAGACGTCCCTCTCATTCACCCAGACGGTCATCTGGTGAGCTGAGCCGAGTGGATTGGTTCAATGGAATGAACCAGTTGGTTCACACCTCAGTTTTGATAGAATTTAGCCAATTCAAATTTTGATTAGCTTGACAATCCAAGCGTTTGTATCAACACATGAGACAATCGTCTAGCTGCCCAAACAAACATCTCATCCTATGAGATGGTTGTTTGATAGTCCAATCAGCCAATCTGTTGTATGAATTGAATACCTAAACACTTTAGTAATCAATCCAATCATTATATAAGATCAAACTCCTATTCTAGATGAGTTCCTTTTTGTGTGACCCTATAGGTCCCATATCACATTGGCATTAAATTTCCATACTAACTTATGACATTACAAGCAAGTAATGGTGCCTAGTCACACATCAGTGCTACCCAAGTGAATGGTAAGTTGGAGAACAACTTCAACCTACAATCTGTGTAAGGTGTTGTAGTGATTGTATAATTCCTTTGTCTCTGATATCCAAGATGAACTTGAGGCATGGAAGGTCATCCTCTCAAAGTTCAATCCCTATTCCTTGAACCAAGAGCAAACTATCTAAGATTATGTGACATCAATATCATATATTGATTCAGAGATGCATGCACATGCGTTTCTCGGTCTCTCTTATCAAGTGCCTAGGAGGGATAAATCTCATATCTATCACTTACAATCTATCCCCATGTGTTAAAGTAACCCAGTCCTGACTGTTATAACAACCCATGTTTTAGGACTGCAATTGATGATGTCAAAGCATACCCAATGCCATGTGATGAGTGTAGTGATTTCGAGGCTAAGAATCACAATCACCACCTTCACTATGAGAGATGAATATGACCACCAAAGTGTCACTCTCAAGGTGGGTCTGTCTGATACATTGTTCCCTAACATGTATTTGTTTGCTTGGTTTGATATTGCCATATCATGAGTAATGAGATTTTGTTATCAACCAACCCACATTATAGTCTTGTGTGTTGTTGGTGTATATCTACCTTCCAAGTAACAACCGACTAGGGTCATAATAAGAATGTACACACTCTTAACATTCATATGATATCATCCTCCAAGTCACGTACTTTAATACATACATCATTGAGTAATGTCATTCTATAGACGTTCATAATGTTTCCTCATTATCTCATAACTAAATGAAGCGTAATGAGTTGGAAGATTGCCTTTATTTGTATTAATCAAATCCTTTATAATTTATGACATGTGAATCATCACATGATTAGATCTCTGGGCATACCTTAGCAACAAACTTCCACTTGCACTTAGATCCAATCACCCACAAATCTCATTCTTAGTGATCCAAACATGTCCACCATGTTTCTACTGCGTAGGTGCTTAATCCAGTGGGTTAATAACATTTTACTATTAGTCGGTATATTGCATGTTTATTATATCTTCGCTCTGAGATGAAACCGTTGTAATATGGTATCTAATATTTCTTGCCTAATAAGTAGCTCCATTGTTGTCACAATACTTCTACTGAGTCATTAATGGTTGGAACATCTATAAGTTTATCATATGAACTTCTAGATCCATATAGTATCACTCTATGTTGACAACACAAGTATACTTGACTTCTATTATGGAATAGAATTAATGACTATTAAATCAAAACCCTTCGAACTAACAACATTTCTCCTTTTAAATCAAACATATTTTATTCTGATCACTTTGTCATTATGGAAACTTGCATTGGTGCAACCCTTTACACCCAAATCTTCCTTTATTTATATCTTTAATTATTGGTAATCTATCATGAAGTACTTATGGATATCTTTAATGAATTTCAAGTAACCCTTATTGGAATTTACTATCATCTTGTCATGTCCAATACATACAAGATTATATAGGATAAGTACACTTATAGCATTCATAATAGATCCATTGCTACAGCCTATGGCATCTAATCATGTTATTTCCATTCTTCACAAGAATCGGAGTATATGGTTCATGAGAGACCAATCAAGATTCTCTCTCATTGAATCCTTCCATGTTGAACTCCTTCAACACATTGCTATTACATGTTCTCAAACTTATATTGTGAAACATTCAAGAACTGTCTCTATAGATCTTGATCCTTATATCATAAGATGTTTCACTTAATCCTTCACTATTGAAGGGGCTTTTAATGCCAGATCTCAATATTCATAATATTGATATGTTATTCCTCGTCATATGTGGAATACTCATATATGCTCCCAATAAATATTTTCTAATCACATATTTCATCTTTATCTTGATTCAAGTCAAACTCTTTGATTATCTTGTCAAATCAAAAAATTCTTTTTTTGAGATGCTTGTTTAAATCCCAGATTGACCTTTGTAGTTCATAGACTTTATTTGCATTCTTGAAGTAATAAAATGTTAGGTTGTATCACGTACACATCCTCTGATGTATTCCCTTAGGGAATTCAATTTTTATCTTCATTATACTAAATCTCTTAGTCTATTTTACTACAAAAACAAGCTTGACAATTGGTAAAGGAAATTCTATCATTTTCAACAACTTGAACTGATTTGAAAAACTTATTCAACCAATTTGTCCTTTTATGTTGTCCATGTAGATCTTTTCCACAAGATCCTATTGCACCCTTTAGGTATTACCCTTTCAGGTGGTGTTATCAAGGTCCTACCTTGTTAGCTTACATGGACCCCATAATGGCATTTTAGTCATTTCTCAGATTTATGGTAATTAATAGCTTCTAGTCGATTAGTTGGCTCATCCTGTCATGACCAAACTATCTGAATAGTTGAATTCCAATTTCAGATGTATTCCACTAGAACTATTTTTTTCTATGTTATATGATGAACTCAAGATTCCAAAACAACTTGTGATTCTCTTAGTTCTCATTGTACCTCTTTTACTGACTTCAAACATTTTGAGTTCTACTTTTACTCCCACTGATTCTTTAGGAACTCAGTTATCCTTTCAACAAAAAAATTATTGGATTGGGATTAATAGTAACATTCAACAACTATGGTTTGTGTATAAACCTTTTTAAGAAACTACTTTCTCAATGTAGATTTCAATCCTTTAGACATATTGGGACATTCCCAAATCATATCATATATGACGTATAAACCATTCAGATGGTACATTATTTAGTGATAGGCATATATTTATGAAGATATAATAAGACTAGATTAATTGATAATTACATCATGACTCATCATGGTATAATTCCTTCATTCTAACACATCATCATGTTCAGATGGATTTGACTTGTGATACATTGTCACAATTCTTTCTTGAAGGTACTCAAGGTATTGATGTAAAGTATTTCAACATTTTATCTCATCAAAGTTTCTTAATACTTTCATCAAGGTCTTACTTCATTTATAATATCCTTCAACACTTTAAGAGATTTATGTTTTGAGTACATATCATCATATTACCAGTAAATAAGATGAAGTATACGTAATTATCTATAGCATTGTTTCCATAAGATCTTCATACAACACATTATGAGGTCTAATGGAAGGCTTACCCTCCCACTACATCTAATGAAGGACGTCATCTCACATTGTGCATAAATAAGGCTTTGCATGTTCTCTTAGGTTTTATAGCCAAGGAAAAACTAGATTAAGATCAACATGTATTCTTGACATGAATTTCTTATATGTATGTCCAAGATGCTACTGCTAATGATAATCTTGAGTTATCAATTATAATCCTTTGGTATTAACATTATCAACATCCATCTCAAAATCTTTCATACACAAATCATCTAGATGTTTGGGCATTTCCATTCAAGATCATATCTTTGGAAATAGAAACATTAATATCTCACTTTATTGATTTATCATCATTGTCATACAATATGCTTTTAAGTAAATGTTTCTATATGATGGTATAATGAAATAGAAATTCTACTAACTCTATTACATGACCATTAGGCTAAGATAAATTTAAATTTAGACAAAATCTTCCACAACTCCTGCTCCTCCTTGTCCATCATTGTACTTCTATGAAAGCATTTACTTCTTGTCAGACCCTGCACATCAAGTATGTCATATCTCTATTTAGTATCACATACCAAACTGAAGAGGTAATCAAAGTTAACTTATAACGTTTATACTTCAAATGGAGGCCTTGATGCCTTCCTTATTCTTCTTTAGTTCCTATAACCAGAGTGGGAAATTTCTTTTCCAATGTCATGTTGGTGATAATGGTGACAATCACCTCTTATTTTCTTCACACCTCCCTTTGCTTTGAGATATGAAGACTTGGGCTTGTAGCAAGTTTTAGAACTCTTCTTATATTTGCCTTTGCCTTTAGACTTTCCCTTTGTCTTGTTGATCATCATCATAGACTTGGGCTTGTATTTCTTCATTTGTGTCTCAGCTATTCTCAACATACCCAACGACTCTGTCAATGGCTTGTCAAAGTTGTACATATTATATTTCATGACAAACTAACTATATGAATCTGGCAGAAACTGTAGAATCACATCAGTGGCCAACTCTTGACCCACGGAGAATCCTAGTCTTGCTAGGTTCTCCACATACCCAATGAGCTTGAGTACATGAGGACCTACTGGGTCACCTTCTGCCATATTACATTTGAATAATTCCTCGGAGACATCATATCTCTCTTGTCTTGCTTGATCTTGGAACACGTGCTTGAGTTGTGTGACCTTCTAAATCACATCCATGTTCTCATGTTGCCTCTGCAACTCACATAGTTCATGGAGCATAGAATTAGATACTTGACATCCAAAACATCTTTAGTATGCTTCTTATAAGCATCCTTGTCATCTCTTGGTGCATTTTGAGGTGGTTCCTCTGGTTCTGGCATCTCCAGGACATAACGCTTGTGATCCTATTGAGAATGATTCTCAACGTCCTGAACTAGTCATGGAAGTTGTTCCCAGTTAGTTTGTCCATTTTAAGGACCGATCACAGAGAAAAGTGATTGTTGTTCGTGGCCATTTTATTCTACAAAAGAATTTGCAATTTGTCAAAGAACTCATTTTTGATTTGATTTGATTAGAATTAAATTTAGGCGACAATAATTAGGTCTTTAATTTATTATCATTCTCATTATTTTGTTCAAATTGATAACCCTCAAGTACCAATTAAGAAAATTGCAGCGAATAATTTTTTAATGAGCCAAAATCCATATTTTATCAGATCATGAGTCAACTTTAGCTGATCACCCACCACTTGACTATTTAGCTAGGCAATCATGCCAATCACGTCATATGCAACTATTTGATAGATGATAAGCACAACTCCTTGACGTGATCATTTGCATGCTTTTGGGCTTAGACTTTCTAAGAATCACTAGTGAAGCCTAACCCAATAGCCAATATGATAATAATGCACCCCACCTTAGACTAAGCTACATTACTACCATCGCACTTACACGAGGTAGATGGTGCACCATGCTTTAGTGTAACCTACGCTTTGTCGAACAATATTTTCATGTGTGTTGCTATTAGAAATCATCATAGACTTAATATATTTGATTTGAGGGATTTTTTATATATCATATATATAAATTTACTATATCTAATCACCACATATATAGTATGTATCATATACATATTATATCTCACGACATAAACATGCAATATAAAACAAAGAGCGATGTCTATGGCCATGTCTACTTGTAATTCCTTGGAGCCACAAGGAATAACTACCACCTAGGTTAATCATCACATCTAATGTATGAACCTATTGTTGGTGTAGATATGTGCTTGCCAATCTGGGTAGATTGGTTCAACCCTTGAACTGGTCGTCGTGCCTCTTCGTCAGTCGGTTGGTCATCATGGATGGTCATATGGCCTCTAGTCCAATTGATGTTTGGGCTCCTTCCAAACGGTCAGTTGGGTCCACCAGGCAGTCACCTGGCTCCATCATTTTGTCCACCATGGTCCTCCAAACGTTCGGCTCATCTCATGAACTGGTCGTCTCATCCGGTGATGATCATTGTAACTACCTCACTTTCTATGTCCCTCAATTAAGGAAAGACCTTCAAGTTGAGAGCCATTACCTATATTACCAAGGATCTAGATTTAGCAAATAATAAATAATATAAAATAATTTCATTAATTCACAAATATTATTTACAAAATGCTTACATGTAATTCCATTACCAAAACTATACATAGAGAAGAAGTGTCTATCTTAATCCTCCTTACTTAGATTAATGTCTTCACAAGGTTTCATCTTCATCTTCATGTCCCTTATCATGTATATCATCATATACCTAAAATGCCGCAAAACAAAACACGGTCAGTATGACAAGTCATACCGGCATGTGGGGGAAATAAAAGTTCATAAGTAATGATAACAATGTAATTCAACAATTAATGTTTATCAAACCAAATTTAACATTTTCACCATGACTATCCAATCTAGATTTCTTCACCCTCTGTCATAACCCCCCATGGCCTCATACTGTAGTATTCACTATCTTCCCCTATCCAGGTAGACGACTTCATCATGTCTCCCCCTATCCAGGCAGGTGACTTCATCATGTCTCCCCCTGTCCAGGCAGGTGGCTTCTCATGTACCCCCTATTCAGGCTGGTACCAAAATATGCCTTCCCCTATCCAGGTGGATGGCCTTTCCATAGATCTAGAGGTGGGCTAGATTCGGGCTAGTAATGTTCATATATACTGTGATAATCATAGTCATTTTAAAGTTTGCATTGAATGAAATAAACAAGCAAGCATATATTTTCAAACCATGCGACAAATCTCTAGGAAACCACGTGAAACTACAATGATTATTCTTAGTAGCTACATACCTTTGCCATGCATATTATTCAATTATACTTCAAGCATAGTCCAATCAAGCAAACAAATCAAGTAATCATCATATAATCTACATTACGTAAATTCTAAAGTGTCACCAAACATATTAAATACATTATAACCTACTCATTCCTAATCTAGGGTTCAGGTTTTAGATAAGGAATAAGGGTATTAAATCTATTCTGTCACATATTTAACATTTGGTCAAACCTAGTTACTAGATCCATCTTATCCTTTCATTAAGATCACTTAGATCAAATATGTTCATTAACAACATAGCAAGTTATGATCTTTAGCCCTAATTCCACATATTAATGATTATCCACATTATAGACCCTAATTACCTTATCATTATTAACTTCATTATATATATTATCATTATTCTCAATAAGATCAAATAATAGTATAAAAGAAAGGGTTTTAATGTTTTCAATATTATAATACCCAAATCTAGGGTTTTCATGCGTTGATCACCACTTAAGTACATATTGCACTACTTTTGAAATAATAAACCTAAATAGATCTCAACTATATTTTATTTGGATTCTACGTGTTCTGCTGATCAATTTTCATATGTAACATTTTTCAATCTGGGCTACCGATTATTAGTCACGAATTTCATAAGGTAAATCATTATTGGCCAATTGTAGATTGACACATCAACACCAAGCTTCCTTTATCTATTTACTTGTATCAACCTATTAAATAAATGAAAAGACACCACTGACCCCATGCGTAGTGGCTTGGACTACCACATGCCCAGGGGCAATTTAGTCCAAAGGCAGTATGCCTTCTCCTTCTTCATCGAAGGGTTCACGCGTAACCCTGGAAGGTCGATCGAGGCTCCACTTCCCTTCCACAGGTCAACACAGGACCAAGGGAGTGTCCAGTCACCCCCATCCCCAGAGCACTCAAAGGTGGGTCTGGCCTCACCAGAGGATGTAGGGATGAGAGGGAATGATGGTGGTTTTTCTATAAGGCAGCTTGGTTGGAAAACAAAGGAGTGCTCATTTGTACCAAATCATTACAATAGTGATGGACGAAGTCGTGGCCTTCCTCAGAGGTCCTCCGCTTCCTCCAGAGTTCTTATCATAGCACTTCTTTCCAGGGTTGGGACATAGTGGGGTGGCTTGCCAAAGACGTTCAACATGTCGCTCAAGAACGAAAGGGATGAAGTCATTTTTACAGGGATTCAAGAGTCCTGGTACTACAAGTACTTTCACCCATCATACATAAGAGGTCCTGAGCCCTTTTATAGGCACTAGGGGGAGAGACCTTATGGGTGGTAGATTTGTTTCCACATTGGATCGTATGATAAATGCATGTCAATAGTACCTATTATTTCCTTCTCCTTTCTCAATAAAGTGTGGTTACATTCAATACAGGCCCAAAAGGGCAATAGGAAATCCCCACTTCCTTGCTAAAACTTAGATTTGGTAAAATCCTTGATGAAAAAGGAAAATTGATCAATATCTTTCTCAATTTGTAGATATGAGTTGGTTCGTTATTCCTACATTATTGAGAAGTAATTAAATATATTCTTACTTTTCTTTTTTACGAAAACTCCTTAGTTTTTATCCTCATAAGTCCATAGGTCACGAGAAAGTACTACCATATTCTTATTTTGAATTTGTAAAACCCAAAAAACAACACATCAAAACATGACACTTTTTTAGATTATTCATCTATTTCTCTCTTTGATACATTCTCCCAATTTATCATATTTATTCTATGAAAACTCACTTATGCCCCTTTCCAACATATTTTTATTAGTTGAGACTTATTGGGGTGTCTTTCCCATACCAACTTTTCTCCTTTTAAACATTGTTTAAAATAATGTATCCAATGGGATATCCTTATCCTCCAATTTTTAGAATGCTCTTCCTTTCCTTTATTATTTTTTAGTATAAGGGTAGATCAAAATAATACTAATTGTTGCCTCAAACATTGTGTTGTCACTTATGGCTAGATAATTACTCTTATAATTATCTGAAACAACACATATCTAATTTTCTTTTAGAAACTTGCACAATGTTTCATATTTCAATTATACAATATTTAAAAAAAGCCATCACTACAAATTTCTTTCATTGATTTAACTTGTGCCACAAGAACCCATGTCACAAAGGTGGTCAACATTATTATTCCTCCAATAATACTATTAGAAGAGATTATTTGTCAAATCATACCTTGCATTTCTATAATTCAATTTTACCTAAATTGAGGATATTACAATCATCTTACTCATTGTTGCAAGAAAAGAAAATATCCTATCACTATTAAACTATTACATTATAAAGAGAAACCTCGAGTTACATTTGAGGGGAGCAAAGGTAGGAAATAATTTGCTTTACATGTAGAAGAGGGAGGTAGAGGTTTGGTACACAGACTGAAATAAACAAGAATAAAACTAAACCATCCAACCACACACAGATATTTGGTATTGGCCATAATCACACGAAACATCTACCATCAAAACTGATGTTAGGACGATGTGTGTAAATTGCATATATATCATATCATTTATATGTATTAGTTTGGGATTATGTGGTCTTTTATTAGATTCGCACATGAGACAGTTTAAATCATCACATTGTATGTAGTAAATAAATGATTAAACCAAAAGTCCAATCATATCTATTATCCTAAAACATAGTAAATTGAAATGGCTCAGACACCATTGTTGGGAAATATGGGCACATAGTATAACAACAGAAACAAAAAAATTATCTATCTATATTTCCATAACAACAATATCGCATCAACTACTATGAAATAGGAAGGATGGTTTAATGAGTTTTAACTGATCCTGGAGCAAGTCCAGTGACAACAACTCATTGCAATTACAACTGTATTCTAGTTTCTTCTTGGGCAGTGGTTGTGCAGCTCTTGGTCTTCACCACAAACAACGAACAAAACAACTTCTTCCGCAGCAACTCATATGGTCTACCATGGACTACATGCTGACTTTTCTCTCCTAGCAGTAGCCAAGGGACTCCTTCCTCTAGAGTAGTCAACACGGACCAACTAGAACTCCTTTCATTCAACTAGAACATACATGATGGAGTTGTCCCTCCCGTTGGTGTACTAGTCACCAACTTGCTTTCCCACAACAACGATTCTCAGTTGTTCTCTCTCCATTGCTATCCTTTATTGTCGGGTAGGACTTGCTTGGGCTCTATCGGTTACCACAACTAGAGAGGACAACAATTGTCAGAGCAACTAATTCTTAGTTGTGCTGTTGTTATTATGCTCTGGGAATCCCCCAATACCCCTATATATAGGTGGGGTTAGGGCCATGCTTCCAGTATGTTTGGGATCAGAATGGGAGTGGAAGGGACTGGAAGATCTTGAATTTTCACAACCTATGAGACACAAAATGATCGTCTTCAAGTCCGTATGGTCATCTGGCACTGGGAGATGGTCGTCTTGTTCTGCCAAACGGCCGTCTGGAAGTTTCTTAATCGCATACAAAATTGGCAATTTGATTCCTATTAACATTAGAAATTAATTTTTTGCACCACAAGTATTATGCAATCGAAACCAGTTTGGGAAACTTCTAGAACATTTATTTGGCCCCAAATAAGCCATCTCGCACAGGTGAGATGCCCAGTTCATTCACCCAAACGGTAGTCTAGTGAGTCGAGCTGAACCGATCGGTTCAACAAAATGAACCGGTCAGTTCACACCTCAATTTGGTAAGAACTTAGCCAATACAATTTTTGATTGGCCTGACAATCCAAATGGCCATCTCAACACATGAGACGATCATTTAGCTACACAAACGGCAATCTCACCCTGTGATATGGTCGTTTGGCAGTCCATTCAGCCAATCTGTTTTGTGAATTGAATACCTAAACACTTTAGTAATCAATCAAATCATTATTCAAGATCAAACTCCTCTTCTAGATGAATTCCTTTGTGTCTGACCCTATAGGTCTTGTATCTCGTTGGTAGTAAATGTCTATAATTGACTTATGACATCATAAATAAGGAGTGGTGCCTAGTCTCACATCAGTGCTACCCAAATGAATGGAAAGTTGGAGAATAACTTCAGCCTTCAATCTGTGTAAGGTGCTGTAGTGATTGTATAATTCCTTTGTCTCTGATATCTAGAATTAACTCGAGGCACAGAAGTTCATCCTCTCAACGTTCAATCCATTTTCTTTGAACCAAGAGTCAACTGTCTAAGATAATGTGACCTCAATATCATATATTGATTTACATGTGCATGCACATGCGTTTCTTAGTCTATCTTATCAAGTGGCTAGGATATCAAACTTTAGTAGAAGGGACAAATCCCATCTCTATCACTCACAGTCTATACCCATCTATAAAAGTCACCCAATCATCATTATTATAACAACTCATGTTTCAGGACTGTGTTTGATGATGTCAAGACGTACCCAACGACATGTCATGGGAGTTGTGCTTTTAGGTCTAAGAATCACAATCACCACCTTCACTATGAGAGATGACTATGACCACCAATGATGGTTTCCTTGTGTCACTCTCAAAGTGGGTATATCTGATACACTATTCCCTAACAGGTATCTATGTGCTTCGTTTTATAATGCCATATCATGACTAATGAGATTCTGTCATCAACCAACCCACACTCCAATCTTGTGTGTTAATGTTGGGTTTTAGGGGAGACAGAGAAGGCAGCGGAAACAAAAAATTTCTCCTCCCAAACCCAGAATAAGGAATCACGCCAATGTCTATACAATAGGAAGGATTGTTTGTAGAGGCATACCTTGTCTCTAAGCTTGCTCAGAAATGTTCCCTCGCAGCTTGCGCGGTCTTCACCTCCGATCTTGGACGGTGTCTGTGCAGCTCCTGGTCTCATCGGGACTGTCAGGATTGACAAATGTCCTCCGAGCGGCAGAAGTCTCCCACCTCTGTAGTAGTCCACACGGACTACCTGAAACTATGATCTTCTTGTCCCATAAGGAATCGGAAGGAGTTGTACCCTCCTATCAGTGTACTAGTCACCAACACACTCTCCTGCAACCAGTTGCTTTTTAGCAGTTGTCTTTCCCTTGTTGTGCCTCCCTTATCGGGTAGCACTTGCTCGGGCTCTCTCAGTTACCACAACCAAAGAGAACGACAACTTTGTAGAGCAACTGGTGTTCTGAGTTGTTCTTCCTGAGAAGCCCCCAATACCCCTATATATATAGGAGGGTTATGGGATAGGGTTCTCTACCCCGGGCAATGCGGGATTAAAGTAGGAGTAGAAGGGTTCAAGATTTTCCACAAAACAACCAATCTACGTCAGCTGAACCGATCGTTTCACACCCTAAAATGATCATTTTGGGCCCTGAGCTGATCGTTTGGGACCTGAGCCGATTGGTTCACGGTCGTGATCCAACTCAAATTGACTTTCATATTTTTTTCTGATTAATCAAATATTAATCCTTGTCCAAATGAAATTTGTGCAAGTGAAACAAATTGTATTTGCAAAATAGTCTTCTGACTTTCCAAATGATCTTAGTTGGTCATATGAATCGACCAGTTCAACAATTGAGTCGATCGTTTCATGACACATGAGCCGATCGACTCACAGCTTAAGCCGACCGGTTCACCAACCTGAGCCAATCGGTTCATCCCATGAGCCGAACAGTTGGGGCAGCAAACTATGCAAAATCAGTCAATTGCAGTTTCAATCAATCTGATACTCTAATCAATCGGTCCAACACCTTGAACACTATGATACTAAGCTATCAATTGATATAGTGTTTAATTGAACTATTAAACTCCTTTAATAATCAATCTAAACTTTGTTTGTGGATAAACTCCTCTTCCAGGTTAAATCCTATGTGTGTGACCCTACAGGTCCATTTCACGTTAGCAGTGAAAGTCCATAACACTTATGACTTCACAAGAAAAGAGTGGTGCCTAGTCGCACATCATTGCTACCCAAGTGAAAAGGAAAATTGGAGAACAACTTTCAATCCTACAATTTGTGAATGGTGTTACAGTGAATGTATAATTCCTTTGTCACTGATATCCCGAATGAACTCAAGGCATGGAACAATCATCCTTTCAACGTTCATTCACTTTCTTGATCTCAGAGTAGATCGGAAGAGATATGTATGAGATCAATATCACATACTAATTCACACATGTGTGCACACCTATCTCAATCCTACTCATCAAGTGGCCATGGATATCAAACTCCCTCAAGAGGGACAAATCCCATATCTATCACTCACCCCTCAAAAGCCCCATGAGTCAAAGCCACCCAATCATCACCTTTATAACAACCCATGTTTCAGGACTGTGTTTGATGATGTCAAAGTGTACCCAACGACATGTGTTGAGTGTAGTGATTTTAGGTCAAAGAATCACATTCACCACCGTCACTGTGAGAACTGACTGTGACTACCATATCATGGTTCCATGTGTCAAACTCATGGTGGGTCTGTCTGGTACACTTGTTCTCTAAGAAGTACCTATGTGTTTGGTTTGATATCTCCATATCATGACTAATGAGATTCTATCATCAACCAACACCAGAATCTAGTCTTGTGTGTCATTGTTGTCTATATACCTTCCACAATGACATCTGACTAGGGACATAATAAGAATGTACAAATTCTTAGCATCTGTATGATCTCATCGTTTAGGTCTTGAACCTGAAAGCATACGTCATTGAGTATTGTCATTCTCTAGACATTCAATCTATTCTATCACTATCTCATATGACTGAACCAGAAAGAATTGGAAGCTTGACTTTGATGTTTATCAAATCAATCTTAATGTATCCCACCAATCATCCCATGATTGGATCTCAGGGCATACATACCAACATACTCCACTTGCACTATGAGCCAATCACCCTTGAATCGTATTCATAGTGATCTTACTATGCTCTAGTGCTAACATAGTGAGTTACGACAACACTTTGCCAAAGTCGGTATTAACTGCATGTTTCTCATCTCTTCATTGTACGTCACACGTATGAGATGGAGTTGCCGTAATATGCGATCTAGTATTCCTTTCCTAACCTTTAGCTCCATTGCATGACCAAGCACTCCTAACTTGTCATCAATGACCGGAGTAACTATAAGTTCATCTCCATGAACTTCTAGATCCATATAGTATCCACTGTTGTTATCTAACACATGGATACTCGGCCTTTCCTTTTAAATGACTTTATTAGAACGTTTCCATTTATCAACAAACATTCACTTTTATATATATCCCATATATATTTTGCAATTAATTTTCTGTCTTTTCCGGAAGTTCGCATCAGTGTAACTCTTTACAGTGAACCCTTCCTTATTTCCATAGAACTAGTACTTCTCAAGTACTTATCAAGTTCTGATAGTATTCCAGTAACCCTTACTGGAACTAGACAGACATCCACTAGTCATGTCCCACATACGAGTTATCAGGATGAGCATATCATATTGTCATGTCCTACATACAAGATGATGAATGCATTTTATTCTTGCTATGTCCATACATGTAAGATAATGGGATGATTACATACATGATAGATCCATATATATTCTCAGTGTTCCCATTCTTCATAAGAATTGAGACACTTGGCTCTGGGATACTAACTCCAAGTTTTCTCCCATTGAATCTGTGCATACTGAACCCTTCAGTATAGATTTCCAATGTATGTTTTCTCTTTTCAGGTCAAGAGGCTTTCGAGAACTATCTCTATAGATCTCTATTCCTATTACATAGGAAACGTCTCTTTCTTCCATAAAGATAATTTCCACATTGGATTTACATTCTAGAACGTCTCATTCCTCATCGACATGTGGAATGCAAATACACTCCCACTAAATCACAGATCCCTTCTTTATCTTTGACATATCAGTCAAACCCTTTGACTTTATCAAAGTAAAGATCCAACTCTCAGTTGCTTGTACTTAATCAATCACATTGATTAGTCCATTGTAACTTATAGAATTTATTTGCATTAATGGATTCATAAACCTTATAGGTTTTGTCACGTTCACATCCTTGTTTTATTCCTCATAGGAATGCGGTTTTAGTATCCGTATGCCAAATCTTTTAGTCATTAACAAGCATCATCCTTCTCAAAATGTTATCCATGTGTCTTAACGCTTAAGACTCATTCACACTTATGGATTTCATCCCAATGGGTGCTACCATCAAGGTCATACCTTATGGTTCACATGGAAGTCATTTAGGATGTAATGGTCATAAACCATAACTCAAAATCTGACTCCTCATATTCATCTAGATAGTTGATTCATCGTATGACCAACTCATAATATAGATATTTGAGATGTTTTTGTCAAGGATATAAGAAATCACAATTCCTTGTGATTCTTAATATCCTTCATTAGTGTGGGGTATTCTTTATTTAAGAAGAACTTAGTTATTTGATAATCATCCTCTAACTATTTAGAGTATGACTCCTTTTTTATTTAGACATCACCATGCCTTAATCATGAGTTTACTATGATACATTATCATAATCACTCACAAGGATCTCAAACATTTGGTTCAAGTATTTCATTCATTGGTGTCATCAAGAATTAACACTTTACCAAATTCCTACTTCATCTATTATATTCTTGAACACTTCATGTTACAACCCCAGTTTTGGGTTTATTTGGTGGGAAATGTGATTTCTCATATTAAAGATATTTGAACAAATAAAGATATGATTTGTTTTGAATAAATGGATTTCATTTACAATAGCCTTGATGATTGTTTGGTGGGCTTTATTGGCTATTGGGCCCAATAACAAGGAAGAGACAAAAGGAACTCCATTATTAATAAGAAATGGAGAAAATAAAAATGTAGAAACCTCTAGAAGGTAGAAATATATAATCCAAGGTGGATTTCGTGCCTCTTGGGTTCCAAGGAATCCAAAGTTGCAAAAAGAAAGCAATAAGAAAAGAAAAGATCAATTAAATATTTCTTTATTAAGAATGAAATTGAAAACAATGATAAAATGTGGAAAATGAGAGAAAAGAGGTATAATTGAATTATCCTTGGTGGATTTTCGTATCCAAAGGATTCTTAATGTTAAATGGAATGCCCATGAGGAAAATAAAAACAAAGAAAAAGAGAAATTCTCAAAAAGAGATATTTTAATAAGAAATAAATAAGATAATGAGAAATAATGGATATTAATGCATCTAGAAGGATAATAAGTATCCTTATGAAGGAATTTCGAAATCTTGGAGTTTCTTGGGGTCCAAGGGGCCCCAATAAAGAAAGAGGAAAGAGAAAATACCAATAATGTAAAATAAGGAGATAATATGATGCATAATGGATGATTTTGGGGTATTATTTAAAAGGAAGTAATTTCTATTAAAAGAAAATAGAAATCTGTGTCAATGGATTAAAAAGCAAGAATAAAAAGAATAAGTGAGAGGAATTTCAAATTATCCAAGAAATAAGAAATATCAAAGGGATAGTAAGGAGAGAGAAAGCTTGCTTCTCAATGAGGGAAATTGTTTCCTATTAGGAAAGGGACTTGTTTCCCCTTGAATGAACGTCTTGAGGCATGGATGCCCTCCCCTATATAAAGGGTAGAGCCCTTGGCTGAGATCAGGAGGATTATAAGCACTCATCTCTCTCTTTATTCTTGTTTTCATCAATAAACCTTGAACAAGAAGGGAAGCGTGACCATGGTGCTATGAGGAGCCGTTATACGGTCTTGATGGATGCGGGATACTTTCACGATGACCTACAAACGATCAGCCTTCATCCCCGTACCCCCACCTTCACGTAGCACCTGCTAGAGATCTGTGTCTTTGTTGCGGGTTGTAGGACTTGTGCCCTTGCACGTGGTCATTTCGACCGTGCTTTGAGGCCTGGCTGGGCGTGGCAGAGAGTGGAGAAGGTAGGGCGATGGCTGCCGACAAGGTTCAGGCCCTGGAGAGGGGGGGAGAAGACCACACGATAGCTGCACTGGCGGTAGCCCTAGTTTTCGCGAGGTGGGAGAAGATGGGGCCGGTTGGATGGTTCTGCCCCTCTGCGGGCTGGAGGAATATCTATTAATCAAGGGCTTTTTGGTCATTTCGAAATGTTTCAAACCCACCGAGCTACGTTGCATGGAAACAGCTATGTGGCAGCTTCTGATTGGCTCTGGTGTGTTAAATTTACAAAAATTATATCTCCATGTTGGTAACTCCGATGATAACAAATAATATATGCATTTTGCTCTGAAAAATGAGAGGAATCCAAGAAAAATGCATATAGAAGCTAATTCCTCTTGAAATTCGAAAAGTAGTGTAAGTTATCAACTTTGATGAATTAAAGATTAAGAAACCCTATTTTGAGATGATTAATATATTTAGTAGGGTTTAATGGATGATTAAAGTTGGTATTAACCTGTTAATGATAAAAAGGAACATTAGGAACAAAAAGGATGATCTCTGTATGTAATTGGTTTAATTTAGAGTTTCATGTGCATGAATATACTTTAATGGGCCTTGAAACCCTAATGATGGTAATTATGACTCTTAACAGTTTTAATTATTCAAAATCATGATTAAAGTCGAATATGATAATTCTAAGCTATTTCAAGTATAAAAGTTCCTAATTGTGGATAAATACCCATAATGTAGTAATGAGGGTTTTCTAATGGATAAAGGTATTAATTAATGACAAATAGAGTTCATATGTGAATTAGACCATAGTGAACTATGAATTGATGGTAAATGAGCATAATGATCTTGTCATGGATTAAAAGGATAAAAATGGTAGCTTTAATGTAAAAGAGGCTTAATGGACTTATTTAATGGTTAATTATGCCTTTAATCTGAAATTGAGGATTAGATGTTGAGGTAATTAGGGTTTATGATCAATTGCATTAAATTAGGGTTTAAAATAGTAAAAGATGAAGGGAAACCCTAATTACAATGGAAACCCTAAAAGTGGACTAGAAACCCTAGGAAGTGAGCTAGGTTGAGTAGATCTTGATGGCATGATTAATAATAGGAAATTGTATGATTATTTCAGGATCTTGATATGTGTGCTTGCTTGCTTGGATTTCTTACTTGCATGGAATATTTCTATCTCAAATCATCAAATTAGGGATGTGGTTACGCTTATGAATAATCGATTTAGCTTCACGGCGATTTTCAAATGTTTTTATCGGTTGCTTAAAAATAACTGTTGGATGAATTTAATTCATGCAAACTATAATGTGGATATGACTATGATTATCACCATAAATGTGCATACATAACTGGCTCAAATCTTGGTCCTCCTTTGTGGCTTTGCAAAGGATAAAAAGGGTAACCTAGAGAAAGGTCTAGGCTATCATGAGTTAGAAATTAGGCTACCCACATGTAGTGCCATGAGACTCTTCAGCACACCAGGAGTTAAGGAGTCGGCTACCTACGGGTAGTGCCATGTGACTCAACCCTAGAAACTGATTCACCTATTAGGTGGGATCATGATGGGTTTAATGGGGATCTACCATAAGGAAGGTAGCGTCTAGGTCCACTGCAAGGACAACACAGAGACTAGGGTATGTAAGGATTGAGCAGTTATGTGAAAAATGTGAAGTTGTTTGTTTAATACGTTGTTATCATAGTTGCACGATTATTGTTTCCCCCACATACCAGCTTTATGCTGACCGGCATTTTGTTTGTCAGAATTTTAGGTACAAGTAAAAAGAACAAACAGTAAAGTGACATATGTGGAATTAAATATGAATTAAAGTTCAAAGGAGGATTAGTTAGAATAGACTCCATGTGGATAGAAGTAGATATCCAAGTTTTTAAAAAAGGTATGCAAAGTTAAATTTTATTACAACTTTTTAGTTTAGTTAGTAGAACTTGATAATTATTATTTATTATTTGTCGAACCTTTGATCTGAAAATCGGGATAATGGCTCTGACCTCTTGGCCTCCCTTAATTGGGGGTTATTGGGAGGCAAGGTCGTTACACTTCAAGATACTCATATTTATATTTCTCTTAACACCATTTGAAGTACTAGCATTAACTCCAATAGGTATGTAAATATATCTCATGTATACCTAATAGGATAATCATTCTCCCACTACCACTAGTGAAGATTGATTAATCATGTCTAAGAGATTCATGTCTCTTACTGGTTCTCTAACCAAAAGAGTCTAGACTTATCCATCATATGGAATCTAGAAATGAATTTCTCATGATTTATGCTAATTTGATTGTTTGAGTTATCAATAACTTTTAGGTATCATTTTATCTTATGCATACCAAGTATCACAAGATAAACAAGGCATTGCCACAAAGATTGTAACATCAACTTTATTAATTGCTATCATTGTCATACAATATGCAAAAATAATGTGCTTCTACCATTGGAAAATATGAAATAGCAGTTCATAACTCTATTACATACCTTCAAGTCTGAAAATAAACTAAAGTACTCCTATAAATGGCGGAAACACTCACCCCATTTATTGGGTGCTTTACACTTTATATCTTGGTATCATATACCTCAAAAAGTGTTACAAGTTTAATTTCATGACACCTTCAGGTGGAGACGTCTTTCGCCTCCTTCTTCTTTAGTTCTTCCAGATAGAGTGGACAATTCCTTTTCCAATGTCCAGGATTTTGACAATGGTGGCAATTGCCTCTCTTGGTAACACCTCCCTTGGCCTTGAGAGTTGAAGATGACTTGGGTTGCTGGCTAGCATCAGAACCTTTCTTAGCCTTGCCTTTGCCCTTGCGCTTGGACTTGCCTTTCTTGTCGCTGATCATCATCACAGACTTAGGCTTGTCCTTCTACATCTGTGTCTCAGTTGTCCTCAACATGCTTAACAACTCTATCAATGGCTTGTCAAGTTTTTCATGTTGTAGTTGTTCACAAACTGACTGTAGGATTCTGGAAACGATTGCAGTATCACGTCAGTAGCCAACTCTTGGCTCAGGGGAAATCCTAGTCTTGCTAGGTTCTCTACATACCCAATCATCTTGAGTGTGTGAGGACCAACTGGATCTCCTTCTATCATGACACACTTGAACAACGCCCTAGAGACATCATACCTCTCTTGTCGTGCTTGATCTTCATACATGATCTTGAGATGCTGAATCATCTCAATGACACCCATGTTCTCATGTTGTATATGGAGTGGACTTTTGGAATCCTTATACATCCAGTGAATTCACGCATGTCGAGTTTCTATGAGAATTCCTAATGTTTTTGCCAAAGTTTGGAAGTCAAATGATATTGATATCATGATTAGGATCTTTATGATTATGCCTTTTGAAGTATTTAAGTGGATGATTGAACAATTGAGTTTTGACACTAAATTTGAGTAGAAGATAGTTTGAGTGGTGAGGAAGCAATGGTTAAAATTTGGTGACAATTGGATATTCCTAGAAGGAGTTATGAAGGTTTGCAATTTGAAAAATAATAGACATTTTTGAGGATTTATAGACCTAAGTTGGTTTTAATAAGTGTCACACCCCTTTTGGTTTTGGATGTGCGCGTGGCCTTTCTTTTTCTCGTGGACCCAGTAGTTGCACCCAAGCAGTTCAGTAAAGCCTAGAAGCCACTGATTGACTGTGTGGGGTTTTCTCTGCCCTTGGATATGCTGGATCGAATGGTTCTTAAGTTGTCACCTTCATGGCAGTTTCCTCTTGACCATGCCGATGGCCTTCCACGATGGGGTGCCTTTGAGAACGTGGGAAAGAGTAAGGGATGGATGAAGAGGCAATCTCAGCGCATTTAGACAAATACCACGACCCCTCTTTTGTAATTACTAAGTCAATGACCAAGCGATCAAGGAGAACAACCCACCCTTTTCCACTATCTCTCCACTGCAAGGAGCAGGTGGTGTCCGAGAGTGCAGAACAGAGGTATGGGGCTCGTGGAGGAGAACCGAGAAGGGGAAAAGAAATAGGGCGAGTAAGGGAGTTGAGCTGGGGCTTTTCCGACCACCTTCGTGGGGAGTTCCATGGATGACAAAGTCAAGTTTGGTCAGGAAGGAAGATGGAGCTCGACAGGCTGCAAGGAGGGCATCCGACCACATATGGATGCATTAGACAAGTTTAGATAGGTTGTACGATGCTAAGGGAAGCCTGAAGTTTGGAGTTGAGGCATCGAGGAGCTTTGTCCCTTTTGGATCTGCCGTAGAGGCTGGCTACATCGGCGACCTTGTGGATGTGGTGGCTTGAAGCCACAGGCGGAATCCCAAGCAGTCGTAGGAGGCCTTGTGGTGGTGCCGAAGCTGGTGTAAGATGAAGCCCGTCGTGTGGAAGGCCAGATCTACAGGAATCCCTCACCGGAGTTGGCCTAGGCGGCGGCTGCATCGCGGGAGCAGAGAGTCCCGCTACAGACTCGCGCAAGAGAGAACACGAGCAGTTCAACGTTTGAAGGAGAGTAGGCAGCAATAGACCGGGTCCGTTCCAACCAAACCAGAGTAGTTGTGCAACCAATTAGGCCACGTGTCAGCGGCCCATTGTTCAAAAAAGGTAAACCCCCAGATTTAGTCCAGATCTTATATAATTCGTAGAAAATAGCATGTTGATCAGAAAATTACAAACAATATACCAAAATGTTCAGAAAAATGAGTATAACACAATTAAAGCAAAATATCAGGCTCTTAATGCATGAATATCAGTGATATCTTATTAGTTTTTAGATGCTTAATTGATGGATAATAAATATCAAACGTTGGCCTAAAATTATGAGAATATGTCAGTAAATCAATATTCATGCTTATAATCCAGTGTATGTCAGTGATTATGATGATGATGCACAAAATCATGTAATTTGCTTAATATGTATAATTAGGGCTAATAACCCTAATAAAATGCAATAAATACATACATGCTCTATAAATGATGAAATTTATAGAGAAAGCTCATATTAGTATATTGAACCTTAGTTTTAATTATGAGATCATAATGATGAACAAAATCCAAGTTATATGAAGATGAATATTAATACATGTTATAAAACCCTAATCTAGGTTAATGATGTAACCTAGGGTTAATATGTGCACAAAAAGGATATGGAACCTAATGTTCAGATGATGAACTTTGATAATGAGATGTAATCTGGAAAATGACATCAGTGAGATAATTATAAGACAATAATACAAGTAATGGTGCACATATCCAAATGAGTAAGCAAACCCTAATATGAACACGATTAGGGTTAAGATGAGATGTAAGATGATGAGAATCTGATGGTAGTATATGATCTTGTCATAATCAGGTTTAACAAAGAAATAGATGACATGAGGAACATGTGATTAGAATGATCTATCTCTTTGGAAGGTAAGCCATTACCTCTTACTTGGCTTAATATACAATATGCTTGTGTTATATGCATAGTAAAATACTTGGCATATGGTATTGGATGAAATGATTGTTCTCGTATGATATGTTGGTTGGTTTTCTATACTTACTGATATGAACACATCAAACATAATATAGTTGTTCCATTATATGAAAGCACCAACTCTTTGGCAGTGTCCTTGGAAGTGACCGAACTTTTTGGTAGTGGTCACATTGTACATATGGAAGCACCAACTCTTTGGTAGTGTGCTTGGAACCAACTCTTTGGTAGTGGTCACGTTGTACATATGATCTAACTCTTTGATAGTGATCATAAATGCCTTGAGATATAATGGAAAATAAGCTTAAAGTATGTGTTCTCTTTTGCTAATGAATATCTTCATGCAAGTATACACTTTTCTTATATTCTTCTGTTACTGCCAAGTATATTAGTTTTATCTTATTGCCAAGATATGATGAGAGGTATATAAAAAGACACATAGGCGTACTCAGTACAATATTCTTGAAATATTGTGCTGACATGTACCGCATGTAATCTTTTGTTTCGGTTGTGGTTATGCTCTTGAAGATCCAAGATAGTTGAGAGTTGTGTGGCGAGATGATGTTCAGGTGGACCTGTTGTCTTAAGATCCTGTAGTTTAGTTGTAGTACATGTCTATGTATAGTTTTCTGTTCAATATGTAATATCAAATGTTGTAACAATTCATGTTGTAATTATATGTTGAATGGTGAACATGTGTGTATGGTTTTATTATTGTTCATGTCATGTGCTACTGATGTATGTTCCTTTTGACTTCCTCTATTTTTCTCTTTCTTAGCCTAGTGTGGGATGTTTAAATTGGGATTCTCGCTGAGGTGAGGTTTTAATTTGGACGTCACACATTAGATTAAGTTTTAGAAAATCCGGGGACGTCACATTGTATCTGCAACTCACGGTTCATGGAGCACAACATCAAGCACTTTGCATCAATGGCATCATCAGAATGCTTCTTATAAGCATCCCTTTTTGCCTTTGGTGCGGTAGGAGCAGGTTCCTATGGAATTGGAGTATCCAGGACATAGAGCTTTCGCTCTTGAGTGAGAACAATTCTCAATGTCCTAAACCAGTCGTGGAAGTTAGTCCCATTGAGCTTGTCCTTTTCAAGGACCAATCGCAATGAAAAGTGATTGTTGTTTGTTGTCATTTGTACTACAAAAGGAAATATATGCAGTTTATTCTAAAACTCAATTTTGACTTATTTGACTGATTTGAAAGATTGACGATATAATTAGGACTTTAATCAATTATTGCTCCCACTATTTTGTTCAAATTGATAACCCACACCATCAATTCAGAAGATTGCAGTGTACAACCTTCTAGTGGGTCAAGATCTATATTTCATCAAGTCATGAGTTAGCTTTGGCTGATCGCCCACAATCTTGACTATTTAGGTAGGTCATCATGCCAATTGCATCATATGCAACCCTTGATGTATGAGCATGCACAACACCTTGCCATGAACATTCTGTGCCTCTGGGCTTAAACACTCTAAGAATCACCACTTAAGTCTAACCCAAAAGCCGACATGGTAAACATGCACCCTGCTTTGGCAGAACCTACATGTCTACCCTTCACACTTCCACAAGATAGACGACGCGCCACGCTTTGGAATAACCTATGCTTGGTCGATCATGTTTTTCATATGTGCCGCTAATGGAAGGCGTAAAAGACTTAATATTTAGATGAGAGATTTGGTTTTATAGGTACATATACATATCCAATCACCACAATATATAGTATGTATCATATACATGCTATATCCCACAGAAAACATACAAAACAATAAAAGCAATGATTATGGACATCCTAATGTGATTCCTCAAGCCAAGAGGAATCACAGTCATCTAGGTCTACATCACATGCAACCTGTCCATGATGAAGTGCTATATCCATCCGAGTTGATCAACTCATCACATGAATGACCTGCTTGCCCTAGTCGATCGTCTGGGTGACACCAGCCGATCAGTTGGCTCCTCCAACCGATCGGTTTGCCTGGTCGTCGTGCATCTCCTCAGGTTTCCACCCGCTTGTCTTGCTCTTCGAGCTGATTGTATGGATCGCCAACAGATCGGTTCACTCCTTGAACCGATCATCTCAGTTGTCATCAGATGTTCTCCGTTCTTTGACATAACAAGAAAATAAAAGATCTATCCTATTTTACATTTGAATTGGGAAACCCCGAGTTACATTTGGGGGGATCAAAGGTAGGAAAGAAATATCGAGTTATCTCGAGTTACATCAGGAATATGAGATAGGGAATCGGTGCGAAGACTGAGATGCAATAAACCACATTCAACCAAGCACACATACATAGGGTTTATTGGCCATAACCACGCTATACATCCACCACAAAATTTGTTTAAGGGCGACGTGTATCGTGTGTATTCATATTACATATCATATATGTATATTGGGATTTGTGGATTTAGGATTGGACATGCATAAAGCCAATTTTATTCGCATCACATGCAATAAATAAAGGCGACAAACCAAAATTGATCACATCGATAATCCTAAAGTATAGAGCAGTTGACATGGCTCTGATACCACTATTGGGTTTTAGGGGAGACAGAGAAGGCAGCAGAAACAAAAATTTTCTCCTCCCAAACCCAGAATAAGGAATCGCGCCAACATCTATATAATAGGAAGGATGGTTTATAGAGTCATACCTTGTCCCGAGGATTGCTCGGCGACGTTACCTCGCGGCTTGCATGGTCTTCACCTCTGATCTTGGATGGTGTCTGTGCAGGTCCTGGTCTCACCGGGACTGTCGGGATTGACAACCGTCCTCCAAGCGGCAGAAGTCTCCCACCTCTGTAGTAGTCCACACAGACCACCTGGAACTCCAATCTCCTTGTCCCACAAAGAATCGGAAGGAGTTGTACCCTCCTATAGGCGTACTAGTCACCGAAACACTCTCTTACAACCAGTTGTTTTTCTGTAGTTGTCTTTCCCTTACTATTCCTCCCTTATCAGGTAGCACTTGCTCGGGCTCTCTCGGTTACCACAACCAGAGAGAACGACAACTTTGCAGAGCAACTGATGTTCTGAGTTGTTCTTCCTGAGAAACCCCCAAGACCCCTATATATAGGAGGGTCATGGGACAGGGTTCTCTACCCCGGGTGTGGGGTCCGATCTCCAAAACAGGAGATAAACATAGAGGAAGCGATTTGATTAGCTGCGAAATACGAAAAATCACTAAATTTTAAAACTTTTTAAGAAAAGAGCTTAACACCATAAAACTTCTTTTTATAAGAAACAAGATAAACAGTTTACATCTCTGTTAAATCACTTCTTGAGTGATTATATGCATTTAGATACAAAATCTCAAGATTAAAAACCAAAATCTCAGACCTACTGACTCCAAGGACCTGAGAGTACAGAGAGACGACATAAGACTGACTAACTACAGGACTTGGCAGTCAGTATCTCCACCTGAGATTCACTGCTGCCCCTGGTGTTGCTGCTGGTACCGCTCACCCGCAGACTGGTTCCTTCGTCCTCGACGACCACCTAAAAAGTTGAATTCTACGGGGTGAGACAATTTTAAATAATTGTCCCAGCGAGAGTTATAACTCTCTGGCAGAAACTATATTATAGTAATCAAAGAACAACATATTTAGTATAAGCTTTAAGACATTCAACAGCAGGTTTGTTATGTAAGTAAAGCAACTTCATTAAGGAATATGAAGAACATGTACACTAATATAAACAGTGTAACATCAATCATTGTGTCTCGTAGTTCAACTCTAGCAGATAAGCTACGCGGCTGATTATGTTTTACAAACATTATTATGTTCTGCGGAGATGAGATGTACCGCTCATACTCCAACCGATCACTATTAAGTCGCATTGGTATCATACCTAGGTCATCAAAAGATCCGGATTCTTATGACCTCATCTACCTCAGTCAGTATGAGGTTCAACATGCAGAACATCTAGTGTCTCTGCTACTATAGCTCACCAGGGTATTCTGGTACTTCGATATTAGAGTCACAGTGGCATTCTGTACTCTCTTCGCTATCAAAAGATCTCTTGTTTATCTCTCATCGATGCGGCATTAAAGATTTCCTCGGGAGAATAGTGTTACATCACCCCGACATAAACATATAGTGAAGGGTTGATAGATTAAGGTACATCTACATCAACTCCTACACTAGGACGTAAGGATATTCACATCCATATTCCCCCACATACTCAAAAGTATGTGATCCAGGAGTTCCCTTAGGAAAACCTGTTTCACCATCATTTAACTACTGACAATGATGGATCTATGATCAAGGCTGTACATGGTATGATTATACTTGATTAGTTAGGTACATTTCAGCATTCTTTTAACATCAAGCATGTTCTCAAACATTAATCATTAGAACAGCAGTTATGGAAGTAGAATACTAAATGTATCAAGTCTAACTCACATCAGTTATCATCTAGATATCACTTCTTACTCATTTCATCACAAGTCATCTCATTAGCATGACCTTGATGATATTCATGGCTCTTACAGCTTATCAATCGCATATGATGCCACTTAATCTAGGAAACATAGTATGTCATTATTCATAAGGCTAATAACATGCTTTCAATGAATATGGTATCATAACCCTTACCTGGCTATGATTACCTCTTGTTAACCACCTGCATGATTAGTATAATTGAGTATATGCATATATAACAATATCAACATTACATCAAAACTATTCAATTTCTTTTATAGGATGCCACGGCCATGCCTCCTTGCATGGTCGTGCAAAGCAACTACCACGGCCGTGCTCCCTTACACGGTCATGCTGATCAGTAACATACCTTGATAGATTTCTAGGGTTTAGGGTTTATTCACCTCAATCAGGGTTATCAAACCCCTTTAGCTTACAAGTCATAAAGGTTCCTCATTTTATGATCCATTCATAGGGTTTCATGCTTAAAGGCATAACCCAAAATTACTCCATTCATCAAGTCACCTAAATTAGGGTTTACTATTCACATTACATGTTATTATCCTAGAATTAGGGTTTACTATTCACTTCATAATGAATTGGACTCATAACATCATCATGTATGAAATTATCATCATTGATGCCTTCAAATTAGGTTAAGATTCATCAATTATCATAATTAGGGTTTCCATGATCTCACATAGGTGGATCATACCCTAATCATGCACATTCATATACATTGAAGGTATTTTACTTGAGTTTCAACCATAAATGGAACCTTCTCTCTCCTCTCACTAAGTAGATAGTGATTACATCACTCTAGATTAGGTTAGGTCAAGTTAACTTTAATTAACATAAGCTAAGTCACCACTATCATGTCATTAGGGTTTTGGTTAAACAAGGGTGTCATCCACTTGAACCCTTCAGGGGCACATTGGTAAAGTACACCATTGATTCACAACATGGTTCAATTTATTAATCACTTAGCCCCTTAATGCTTTTAGGTATCATTAGGGTTTGGATTAGACAACCATTGAACCAATTAAGCCTTCAAGTTACTAAGCAATCATAACCCTAAAAGTCCCCAAATGGTTTCACACCTTAACCTCCAAACGGTTTTGAAACCGTTTGGAAGCATTGACCATTTGGTTATAGTTGACTTCAAGACCGCATGACACTCAAGACCGTTTTCCCTTAAACAGTCTTGAGACCGTTTGATTGTGTTGACCGTTTGATCAGAGTTGACTTTGAAACCATTTGAACAAAATCACCTTGAAACCGTTTGAATCTAAACGGTCTTGAAACCGTTTGGTTCCAAACGGTCTTGAGACCATTTGGTCCCAAACGGTCTTGAGAGCGTTTGCCCCCAAATGGTCTTGAGACCGTTTGGATTCAAACGGTCGTGAGACCGTTTGGTCCAAATGGCTCAAAACCGCATGGACCTAAAAAGAGCATCAACACTTGTAATCGATTAGGGTTTTCAATGTTGAACCCCTCAATCGGCCACATCCTTATTAACCACTTATCGATTGAGCTAATTAGGGTTATCCTTAACCAATTGGACACTCAATTGACCCTCAATTGATAGCCAATTAGGGTTGAAACCGATTGAATTAGGGTTTGTAGTCATTCAACCATCAACAATCATCAATGTGAGATTAATTGAAGTTGAACCCATCAATTGGCACTCAATTGGGCCCAACTTGGCCCAAACGGTCTTGAGATCATTTGGACACCCTCCAAACAGTCTTGAGACCGTTTTCCCAAAGTTTCATCAAAATCTAAGTCCATTTGTTATGGGTTGAACCCTAATTAAGTTACAAATCAGCACTTTTGATTAATTCAACAACCTATTGTGATTGGACCCTCAATTAATCAAATTACCTCAACCCTAGACCTCCAAACGGTCTTGGGTGATCACCAAACGGTCTTGAAACCGTTTGGGCCACTCAACCCAAAGTTCAACAAAATTGGTTTATGAATTCAGCAATTGAACCCGATTAGGGTTTAGAGGATTGAAGTGCCTTCAACTTGCGATTGGTTTGCAATTAGATTATGATTCTTTGTAAATAATTAAATCAATATGTGTACAGTAGAACTCTAAACGATCTTCACTTGGTCAAACTTTCCAAAGGGTCTTGATACCGTTTGATTCTAAACGGTCTTGCAAGACCGCATGAAATCAAACGGTCTTGAGATCGTTTGATTTCAAACGGTTTGCAAACCGTTTAGACCAAATGGTCCAAGGTCGTTTGGTAAAGTTACATAGGAAATCACGCCCATCATCTTCAACCTCAGATCAGGTCGATTTCTTCACGGATTGCTTGCAAGTTTGCAAGGAAAGTTGGGGAGGAAGAAGAATTAACTACTATTTTGCAAGAACAAGATATACATAATAAAGCAAGAGGTTTAGAGATATATAACCCACATCAAAGGTCGTCCCTAGAGCTCCAAGCTTCCAAGATTTCAAGCCTTTAATGGTGTCTTGAGCTCCACAGGTCGGCCAAAGGTGTTTCTCCAAGAAAAGGTTGGGGAAAGTCGGCTAGAAAGAGAAACCTAAAGAAGAAGAACCATAAACCAACCTTACACAAGGAATCCATCCATGAATCCGAGCAAGAAGATGGTCTCTTCTTACCTTAGAACAGGTTGGTCATCTCCCTCAGCTCCAAAGCTCATCCTTAGTTGGTTTTAGCAAGAAGATAAGTGAAGGAGAAGAGAAACGTTGCCTTTGGTTGCAAAGGAAAGGAGTATAAGTACTTTGGGGTTATTTCCATTACAAGGACAACTAGTTTTCTTGATTCACATCTAGGTCCTTCCTTCCTTCTAAGGCACGTTCATTCTATCATAACAAAGCAAAGCCCATCATAAACTCAAGATCTATGGGTAAAGAAAGCCAACATGAAAACTAAGGTGCACATATATAAGGGTCTCCTTACTTATAACTTGGTGATTCTACTACAAAGGTTATTCTTCTTATTTGATTATTTAATTGAAGTGCCCCCTTCATCATTCTTCCTATAAATGATGTCAAGAGTCACAGAAGATACTCTATAAGGTGTGCTTTACAAGTTGCACCCCTCATTTAGGGTAAATTGCACTTTATTCCAAAATTAGGGTTTTAAGCACAAAGATTGCTCCACAAGCTGCATCTTGATGCCCAAGCTGCGAGAATCCATCATACTTCATCATATTCACTCATATGATGTATCATTATCAAAGGAACATCTTAACATGTGCAATTTGCAAGTTAACCCTTCTAATTTGGTAATTTGCACATATGTCCCTGTATTACAAAACAATACTACACCATTGTTTAAAAAGGATAGAAATAGAAACATATGTTCCTCAGGAGCTTTAATTACATTCCAAAAGATAATCACAAGTATCTAATTACATAATTAAGCAAAACACCTAGGGTTAACTCATAACCCAGGTCAGGGATGTTACAAATTATCCACCCCTTACAAGGATTTCGTCCCCGAAATCAACAAAACATATTAAGAGAAAAGAGCAGGATATTTCCTTCTCATCTCTTCCTCTAGTTCCCAAGTGGCTTCTTCAACACCATGATGATTCCAGAGGAATTTCACAAGACTTATATCTTTCTTCTTTAGATTTTAATTCTATTATCAAGGATTGACACTGGTCCTTCCTCATAAGTTATATCATCATTCAATTCTACCTCCATAGGTTGTAGAACTGACTCAGTATCAGGGTGACATTTCCTCAGCATAGAAATGTGAAACACAAGGTGTAACTTCTGTAACTCTGGCAGTAACTCTAGTCCATAGGCTACCTTTCCAACATGTTCAATGATTGGATAAGGCCCCATAAACCTAGGAGCTAACTTCCCTTTCCTTCCAAAATGAAGGACTCCTTTCCAAGGCGAGACTTTGAGGTACACTCTGTCTCCAACCTGGAACTCTAAGGGTCTACGACGTCTATCAGCATATGACTTCTGTCTATCCTGTGCAGTCTTAATCTGTTGTTGTATCACTTTAATCTTCTCAATGGTTTGCTGCACAAGATCAGGACCTAACAACTGATATTCACCGGTTTCATACCAACATACCAGTGATCTACAACGTCTACCATACAAAGCTTCATAAGGTGCCATATCAATGCTATGTTGATAGCTATTGTTGTAGGTAAACTCTATCAAGCTTAGGTGTAGATCCCAACTCCCGATAAACTGAAGAACACATGCTCTTAGCAAGTCTTTCAAGGTTTATATAGTCCTTTCCGGCTGTCCATCAGTCTGTGGATGAAAGGTTGTACTAAACCTTAACTGGGTGCCTAAAGCTCTGTGCAGTCGTTCCCAAAAACGACTCGTAAACTGGGGACCTCTGTCAGAAACTATAGTGACAGGAACTTCATGCAGTCGCACTATCTCTTGAACATACATCTGTGATAACCTTTCAACAGAATAGGTTGTTTTGACAGGTAAGAAATGTGCTGTCTTTGTCAACCTATCAACAATTACCCATATGGAATCATGTCCTTTGCTTTTCCTGGGTAGGCCAACAACAAAGTCCATGGTCACATGGTCCCACTTCCACTGTGGTATGGGTAAAGGTTGCATTGTCCCTGCAGGCTTCTGGTGTTCAGCTTTAACTTGCTGACACACAAGACACCTCAGAACAAACTCAGCAACATCCTTCTTCATCCTAGGCCACCAATACATATCTTTCAAGTTTCGATACATCTTGGTGCTCCCTGGATGCATGGCATACATCAAAGAATGAGCTTTTTCCAGGACTAACTTCCTCAAGTTATCCACATCCGACACTATCATTCTCCCATGATAACATGCCACTTGGTCATCTGAGTCATGGAAACCATCTCACTTCTCATCACCATACTCCGATCTAATCTACTAAACCGTAGCATCAACTTCTGTGCCTCTCTAATCTGCTCTCTTAGGGTAGGTTTAATATGCATCTCAGCCAACAACCCGGCTAACAATGACACCTTCAACTGTACATTGTCTTGCCTTAAGGAGATGAGCATATCTCTCCTAGAGCATACTAAAGAGTTTAGTTGTGCCCTATCAGAGGATGGTGTTGCTGATTTCCTACTTAAAGCATCTACAACCACATTAGCCTTCCCTAGATGGTAATCAATTGTACAATCGTAGTCCTTGATTAACTCCATCCAGCGACGTTGCCTCATGTTAAGCTCGTGCGGAGAGAAGATATACTTAAGGTTCTTGTGATCAGTGAAAATCTGGAATGTCTCTCTGTAGAGATAATGTCTCCAGATCTTCAAGGCATGAACCACAACAGCTAACTCTAGATCGTGTGTCGGATAATTCTCCTCGTGTTTCTTGAGCTGTCGGGAAGCAAAAGAAATCACTTGTTTATCCTGCATCAACACACATCCGAGTCCATTCTTGGAGGCATCACAGAAAACCACGTATCCTTTGCCTTGCTCAGGTAGCACAAGTACAGGTGCACTTGTCAACCTATCCTTTGACAACTGGAAAGACTACATGCACTTATTACTCCTGGCAAAAGGAACATCCTTTCGGGTCAACTTAGTTAAGGGTAGGGCTATAAAACTGAAGTTCTTAATGAACCTTCGGTAATAGCCAGCCAACCCTAAGAAACTACAGATCTCTGTCGGTGTCTTCGGCTGTTCCCACTGTAGAACAGATTCTACCTTTTTAGGATCAACACGAATACCTGAGGCAGATACCACATGTCCAAGAAAAGATACCTCCGGCAACCAAAACTCACACTAGCTGAACTTAGTGTATAGCTTATGTTCTCTTAGCAAGGTTAGAGCTTGACGAAGATGATGTTCATGCTGATGAGCATCTCTACTATAGATCAAAATGTCATCTATAAAAACAACAACACACTGATCGAGGAAAGGTCGAAAGATCCTATTCATGAGTTCCATAAATGCAGCTGGTGCATTAGTTAGTCCAAACGACATAACTGTGAACTCATAGTGACCATACCTTGTTCTAAAGGCAGACTTGGGTATGTCACTGTCCTTAATACGAAGTTGATGATATCCAGACCTCAAGTCTATCTTTGAGAAGATAGTTGCACCACGCAACTGGTCAAAGAGATCATCAATCCTCGACAAAGGGTACTTATTATTTATTGTTACTTTATTTAGTTGTCTGTAATCAATGCACAACCACATTGATCTGTCTTTCTTTTTAACAAACAGGACCGGAGCACCCCAGGGTGAAGTGCTCGGTCAAATGAAACCCTTCTCAAGCAACTCTTGAAGTTGTTTCTTGAGTTCTGCCATCTCAGCAGGCGCCATCCTATACGGTGTCTGTGCTATGGGTTGTGTATCAGGGATCAAATTGATTTCAAAATCAATTTCCCATGGCGGTGGTACACCTGGAAGTTCTTCAGGAAATACTTCTTCGAATTACCTGACTACAGGAACTTCAGCAGGGTTAGGACTCTCCATGGTAGTATTTGTAACGACCGTCTCGCGAAAACAATATTAACTAATGCGGAAGCGAATTATTTGCAGCGGATTACTGAAAATCACTGAAAATTTAAAACTTTTTGCAAAGAGATCCATTCACATGAAACTCTTTAACCATGAACCAAAGTATTCCAAATTCATCTTGGTTCACAAGTACACAACCTGTACCATTCCTTTTCAAGGATTACAACATTGACTGCCCTGTTAACAAATATACACAGGCAGTATAAAAACTTCGAGGCACTAAGACAAAACTGTGATTGATACATTTAAAACTCTGAAGACCTGAGAGTATAGAGACGACACATAAGACTACTATCTATATGACTAGACAACCAATATTTCCACCTGAGATCTTATTGTTGTCCCTGCTGTTGCTGCTGCTCTTTCCCTGTTCTAGGGTTTCTGCTCTGCCTTCCATGCATACCTAAAAATGTTTCCCACGGGGGTGAGACAATTGAAAATTTCCCCAGCGAGAGATATAACTCTCCACAAAAAACATTGTTATTGCAGTTTATCAAATTAAAACTGAGTAGGGGTTACTTTTACATTATCAGGAAGAATTATTCATCATAGAACAGAATAAGATAATCTCCATTCTCAAGGAGGTCATTGCATCTACCCATGGTAGATAAGTAATTCATCTGTCTACTTTGCAGAGAATATAAAGAAACATAATTAACATTTATCTACTAAGGAATGCACAAAGAAATGCAACATCAACCAATGAATCTCTGTATTCAATCCTTAAGCAAACATGCTATACGGCTGATTACATTTTACAATCACACTTATGCTCTGAGGAGATGAGATATACCGCTCATACTCCAACCGACCATTACGAAATCGCCTCGGTACCATACATAGGTCATCAAAAGAGCCGGATTCTTATGACCTCGTCTGTCTTGGTCAGTACGAGACCACATGCAGGACATCTCGTGTCTCTGCTAACTAGCTAGCCAGGGTATTCTGGCACCTTCGCTACAGAGTTACATCGTCAACTTCACTCTCATCGCCAATCGAGAGATTTCTTGTTTATCTCCTTGATCCGACATTAAGTATCATTGGGAGATTCATGATACATCCATCCCGACATATTTATGAAGGATTGAGAGGTTTCTTGTTTACCTTCCAACAATCTCTTCAAGAGGACATAAGGATATTTTCGCCCATTTACCCCCACATATTCAAAATATGTGCTCCGGGTTTTGCCGCGGGCACCCGTTTCACCATCACCTATTCCTGACGATGATGGATCTATGGTCAGAGCACTACATGAATAGATTTCACTTGATTTATTAAGTACATTCTCATATTCTTTTATCATCAACCAAGTTCTCAAACATAACTTATTACAACAATGCTATAAAGAGACATGTACTACTTTTATCAGATATTTATCAGTCTTTCAAAGACCCTGGGAACTCAGTCCCTCATTTAAATACTGGGAATTAGCATCCCTTCACTTTCTCATCACCATAATCATATGGTTCTGGGTATTCAAACCATTAACTCATCATTGAGCATTATTATACCTTTTTCAGGTAACTACCACCTTCAGGTCATCTGACCAAGGCATTCATGATACTTGTTACACAAGCATCACATCTGGCTCACGAGGCCATGGAATATCTTGTCACCTCTCACTAGGTAACAACTTACTCATGTGACTCATAAAATTCCATGCATATTGCTTCTTTTACTAAGCAACAACAACATTAAGGCACATAATGCCAATCAACATTTATTATATAAATGTCACAGCTCACACTAGTTATATACATCATCTCATAATATATGTATGGTTATTAGGCATGATAACAGTCATACAAGATATTCATCACATCATGTGATGTGATAGTAACACCATTATTCCTCTACTAGGAATTAGGGTTTACTATCAAATAGGGCTTTTCATTCCCTTTACCCAAATTAGGGTTAGGGTTCCCCATTTCTCATTAATAAAGAGTTCATGATCTCATTATCTGTCCAACCCTTAATTCATTATTCCATACCTCTGGGGCATTCAAGGATATCATATTTGATTATTATAGAACACTACTTTCATCATATAGCATTAATGATCATCAATTCAAGGTATGAGTTCATTTCTCATCCTTATCATGGTATGATTATATCATACACATCATTTGGGCCTAACCCCATTCTCAAGGTACATTAATTAACACTCATCAAGGTGTAACAACTCATTACATTTCATTGTAATAGTTGCATAACACACTTCATATGTTTCTTACCCAATTATATTGGATTTGAAGTACATCAAGGCATATAAACCCTGAAATGCTGAATGTGATAACTATCATATCTTGATGTATCACTTTCTCATCATTTCAAACTCTATTGAGTTATCCATCTTATCTTGTATTAAGGTATTTCCCTCTTAATACATTCCATCACTTATCTCTTACCTTTAGCATATAATGCAAAGGCCACACATTAGAATTGTACAACTATCTCACAATGATATGGACTTATCTTAGTTTAAGGCATGACTTTATTATAAAGTTGCTTATAAACAATCACAATGATACACCCTCAACTAGGGTTTCTCATCACTTATCTTATGTATCCTTCATCCAATTATATTGGACTTATAATCATATCAAGGTATACTATCATATGAGGTCACTTTCAAATCACATCTAAATCAAGCATAGAGAACCACGGCCATGCAACCAAGAATGGCCGTGCAAAGGGAAGCCACCACAACCGTGCTACCTTGCACGGTCGTGCAAAGTGAAGCTACCACGGTCGTGCTACAGAAGTTCCCCTCATGAATCATATTCAAGTATGAATTCTATTCCTTCATTAGGGATTAGGGTTTCACATACCATCTCCCTTCTTTAGAATAGGGATTACATATAGAATCACCCTTCATTAGGGTTTCATATCACGTTTCCCATATTCAAGGTTTGCTAATCATTCCCAATTAGGGTTTCTCATGAAATCACCCTCAATTAGGGTTTCACATGGATACACCCTCAACTAGGGTTTCACATGGATACACCCTCAGTTAGGGTTTCACATGGATACACCCTCAGTTAGGGTTTCACATGGATACACCCTCAACTAGGGTTTCACATGGATACACCCTCAACTAGGGTTTCATAAGGATACACCCTCAACTAGGGTTTGAGTTCAATAACCCTGTCAATTAGGGTTTATGTTCATATTTAGGGTTTCATGATCTCTTTACTTAAGGATCATAACTCTTAACCACCACATGAATCATATTCATGTATGAATTCATGCTATCAACTTCACAACTTGAATAGGTCATATCACCCTTTAGTTGAGTACATACAACTATGATTAACATAGTGCATCAAGTCATTGACCCTATAAGCAATTAGGAATTCATCCCTTAATTGGCACTAATCCCTTAGGTACTATTCGGGTTTCAACCTTTGTACCTTCTTTGATTATCATTACTAATCAACATTGGATCAATGGATCATTCATCATCTTGATTCTCAAGAGATTCAATCACATTGGACCTCCATTACATAGGGTATCCAATTGAATTAGGGTTTTCAATGTTGATTCCTTCAATCATTGAATTCATGGAACCAGTCATCAATTGGACCTACCCTCATACTTCAATTGAGTTTAATAGGTCAACCTTCAACTGATTTTACTCTCAATTGACCCTCAATTGATCATCAATTAGGGTTTGATTCAATTGAATTAGGGTTTGGAATCGATGATTCAACAACACTAATCAATGTAAGACTAGTTGCTTTGAAACCATTGAACCATCATCCAAATTGGGTATGACCTGACGCCAAACGGTCTTGAGGTCGTTTGGATGACCTCCAAACGGTCTTGAGACCGTTTTCCCATCATATCACTCAAATCTAAGCAATCCAATTAGGGTTTGGTTCATTGGATTGATCACCAAATCAGCATTACATTGTTTAACAGCTTGGTACCTTTAGACCTTCAAACACCTAACCATACTCAACCCTAGACCTCAAAACGGTCTTGGGTGACCACCAAACGGTCTTGAGACCGTTTGCCCATCCAAACTTTGGACTCTAGTGAAAATTCATCATGGATTGGTCTATCGAGTTGATGAACAAATCAGCATTGAGTTGCAGTATGATTTGGTACCTTTGGACCTTCAATTGATCAACTATACTTGACCCCAGACCTCCAAACGGTCTTGGGGTGATCCCCAAACGGTCTTGAACCCGTTTGGAGGATCCCCAAACGGTCTTGAACCCGTTTGGGGTAATCAACCCAAAATCTCAACTTAACTCATTGGAATTTCAGCATTGTTTTCAATTAGGATTTGCCTAATGGAATAGACTTAAACTCACGATTCCTTGGGAGTTAACCCCTAAAATTTGGAGAGTCATTAAACAACATAATTATGAACAGGAATCCCAAACGGTAAACGCTTGGTCAACTCACTCAAACGGTCTTGAACCCGTTTTCCCAAGCAGGTCAAGTTAGTCAGGTTGAAAATCAGCACTTAATCCAATTAGGTTTTCCTAATTGATTAGCCTTCAACCTATGATTCCTTTGGAGTTAACCCCTCAAATATGGAGGTTCATTAACCAACATCATTATGAACAGTAATACCAAACGGTCAACGCTTGGTCAACCATCTCAAACTGTCTTGAAACCGTTTGCCCAAGCAGGTCAAGTTATTCAGGTTGAAAATCAGCACTTAATTCAATTCGATTTGTCTAATTGATTGGCCTTCAAACTATGATTCCCTTGGAGTTAACCCCTCAAATTTGGAGGGTCATTATCCTACATCATTAGAAACGAGATTCCCAAACGGTCAACGCTTGGTCAACTCACTCAAATGGTCTTGAACCCGTTTTCCCAAGCAGGTCAAGTTAATCAGGTTGAAAGTCAGCACTTAATCCAATTAGGTTTTCCTAATATATTAGCTTTCAAACTATGATTACTTTGGATTTAACCCCTAAAATTTTTAGGGTCATTAAACAACATCATTATGAACAGGAATCCCAAACGGTCAACGCTTGGTCAACCATATCAAACGGTCTTGAACCCGTTTTCCCAAGCAGGTCAAGTTATTCAGGTTGAAAATCAGCACTTAATTCAATTCGATTTGTCTAATTGATTGGCCTTCAACCTATGATTCCTTTGGAGTTAACCCCTCAAATTTGGAGGGTCATTATCCTACATAATTAGGAACGAGATTCCCGAACGGTCAACGCTTGGTCAACTCCTTTAAACGGGTTTGAACCCGTTTGCCACCAAACGGTTTGCAACCTGTTTGGTCACCAAACGGTTTTGGTGAAACCGTTTGGTCCCCACTTTTGAGATTGTTTTCTCCCAAGATATTTGGTGAGGTGCTTGCTTATGATGATGTCATCATAATCTTCCTTCGTGCACCCAAGAACAGAAACCGTTCTTGATGGAATTTGCAGCAAAGAAACAAAAGTGTATAAAATTGAAGAAATCAATCAACAAAGCATAGAAGATTGATGCAATAACAATGTTTGAGGGTTTAAGTTATAAAACCCGCCTCCAATTGAGATCCAAAGTTCCAAGATCACGCAATTAATGGTGGATGAAGCTCTTGCAACTCCCCCTAGGCTCGTCCTCAAGCTTTTGATTGTAAAAGTTGGCTAGGGTTGAAGAGGAGATCGAAATAAGAAGGAATCCATAATTTATTTTCGATTTCCACCATGAAATCATGGAGAACAAAGGTCAAGGGCTTACCCATAGGTTGGGGACGTGCTCCCTGCTCCTCCCTAGCTCCTTGGTCGGTTTTGCAAGCAAGGGGAAGAAGAAAATCCGAAAAAGGCCTTGGTTTGGGCTTGGAAATGGCACTTTTATAAGGAAATTGATGAGAGAGAAAATGCCTTATAAAAATCCAATTAATCCCAATAAAGTGGCCGCCTCTTCCCACTCAACTACCTTGGGTACGAGGCACCTTCATTGCTTTTAATTCTCCTTTATTATCCTCAATTTAAAGAAAAGCAAATTAAGCACCTTAATGCTTATAATATAATATCCCACATGTGAGTGGATATTACTTTTCTTTATAAAAAGGTGAGTGGAATTTCACCTACTTAAGATATTTTCGTTCCTTATCTTGTTAAAGGAACGTCCATTCTTATTCAAAATCAACCCAAAACATTTTGGTTGAAAGCCCTTCAATTATTTTTATTCATTTTTGCCCTAAATCGAATTAGGGTTTCAATTAGGCATTATTCTTGATTATTTTAATGTCAAGATTCTCTCTCCTACAACTTAATTCAAATGAGGAGTCCCTCTCATTTTCTTTGCTCTAAATGATGCTAAGAAACATTAGGGACCTTGTTGAAGTGGTAATTTTCATATTGAACCCTAGATTTTGGGTACATTGCACATTACACCAAAACTAGGTTTTAATGCACAAGGATTGCTTTACAAGCTTAATCTTGGTGTCCAAGCTTGTGGAAACCATACCACTACATCATATTCATTCTTATGATGTCTCAACATCATAGGAACATCTTATCATGCAACATTTGCAATTTAACCCCTCAACTTGGGTAATTTGCACTTTAGTCCAAAATAAGCAAACATTGCTTCAACATTGTTCAAACATGACCAAAATTGAAACATAGGTTCCTTTTGAGCCTTAATTACTTTTCACAAGATGAGATTAAGCATATAATCATCTTTCTTAATCAAAACACCTAGGGTTAAAGCATAACCTAGGTCAGGGATGTTACAAATTATAAACCCCTAACAAGGATTTCGTCCCTGAAATCCCAGATTAAGGGAACAGATATTATTCATTCATCATATCATCATGTCTCTTCATAACACCTCATTGTTATGTAGACATCATAGAACTTTGATCAGCACAAAGTTCCTTCACACAATATTCTCATAGAGTCAAATGATAACTTATCTTAAAGACATATATAGTTGTTATGTTTATGCAAAGCATAAACCCCTAACATATGATGTTCATATCATTTTATATAATCAGACTGATTTCATAGTTGACCATTCCAGGTAGCCAATCTAAACCATCTGATAATTCTCAGATACCAGAATCTCTTATCTTGGTATCAGTCACATGTGTTGAAAACACATTATATTCTCATCTTTCTTTTATCATATTTACAACTTTATAAAACAGGGATCACCTCCCTTGTTCTCTTTCTCATCATACGAGGGTCATCCTTTTACTTCCTCATATACACATACTGATCTGAATTCCTATCAGATTCTTCTTTCTTGTTCTTAAGATATGATACATTTATCCATATCATATTCCCAATTTCGTGATACTCTTTAGATTGTATCAGAATGATTGCTTGATCAGGGCAATCAAAAAGATATCAATCTAAGAGTTTCCATACTCACTTTATCATCAATAGTTGTACACCTGATCAGGGTTTACAAGTATTGAGATCAAGTAGTATGCACTTACATGCTATCATATTCCTTTCTTTTCATATTACCAAAACATAAGATTTAACATCCTTGGATTTTATCCAGGCATCTCTTCTATACCTCTTCCTCTTTCATGGAGGTAAGATCAATATAGAGCATTTAAAAGAATACTGAACATAATTCAAATTCTAGTTCTCATCATTTCATCCCTATATAGCAACCAATGGGGAAAACAATATCAACAATCCTCCTTTTTATAACAAAAAGGGTTTAGTGTACTCAACATGTACACATTTATAACATACCTTGTACTCATATCATGGTCTTACTAGTCTTATTACTGAAGCAAAAACTAAGCCATAGAGTCTTACAGGTGAAAGGTTAAGACCTTTGCACTTACTTAGTGGCTACTTCCCTGGTACACTAGGCATTTATTGCACTATTATTACCAAAAACTTGGCTTTTTAAAACCATTAGGAAAATGTCTCTAGAATTATAGAGATCATTCCCTACTTCTCAGCTTATTGCCCCTTCTTGGGCACTACCATCACATATTTATTATCTATCTGAACTCATGGTAGAGTCCACTTTCTTGCTATAAGTTAATCTTTTCCATATTTTCCCTTGTTCCAACATGACTAAGTCATTTAGGAACTCATTTAAAGCTCAAGCTTTCTGTATTAAGGACTGATAACCTAGGTTGTAAGCCTAGCATCCAGTCCACTCATATGCATTACTGTTGCCCTAATCTTCCCAACAAGAGCATGATCATAGGATTCTCTATCCTGATCAGGTCTTAATGGGGATTCTCAGGCACTCATTCTATTCTTGCATGATCCCTTGCACCTCTTCTTGGTGCAACAACATTGCCCTAAGCAATGTGTTCATTGTGCTCTCCAGTCATTTTAAACTTTACCCTTTCTCTGCACAAGCAGAAATCATTATAGGGTATACTGGAGGACACTAACACAGACTCAACAACTTAGTCCTATGTCTCTGTAGACTCAACGAACCTAGAGCTCTGATACCACTAATTGTAACGACCGTCTCGCGAAAACAATATTAACTAATGCGGAAGCGAATTATTTGCAGCGGATTACTGAAAATCACTAAAAATTTAAAACTTTTTGCAAAGAGATCCATTCACATGAAACTCTTTAACCATGAACCAAAGTATTCCAAATTCATCTTGGTTCACAAGTACACAACCTGTACCATTCCTTTTCAAGGATTACAACATTGACTGCCCTGTTAACAAATATACACAGGCAGTATAAAAACTTCAAGGCACTAAGCCAAAACTCAGATTGATACATTTAAAACTCCGAAGACCTGAGAGTACAGAGATGACACATAAGACTACTATCTATATGACTAGACAGCCAATATTTCCACCTGAGATCTTATTGCTGTCCCTGCTGTTGCTGCTGCTCTTTCCCTGTTCTAGGGTTTCTGCTCTGCCTTCCATGCATACCTAAAAATGTTTCCCACGGGGGTGAGACAATTGAAAATTTCCCCAGCGAGAGATATAACTCTCCACAAAAAACATTGTTATTGCAGTTTATCAAATTAAAACTGAGTAGGGGTTACTTTTACATTATCAGGAAGAATTATTCATCATAGAACAGAATAAGATAATCTCCATTCTCAAGGAGGTCATTGCATCTACCCATGGTAGATAAGTAATTCATCTGTCTACTTTGCAGAGAATATAAAGAAACATAATTAACATTTATCTACTAAGGAATGCACAAAGAAATGCAACATCAACCAATGAATCTCTGTATTCAATCCTTAAGCAAACATGCTATACGGCTGATTACATTTTACAATCACACATGCTCTGAGGAGATGAGATATACCGCTCATACTCCAACCGACCATTACGAAATCGCCTCGGTACCATACATAGGTCATCAAAAGAGCCGGATTCTTATGACCTCGTCTGTCTTGGTCAGTACGAGACCACATGCAGGACATCTCGTGTCTCTGCTAACTAGCTAGCCAGGGTATTCTGGCACCTTCGCTACAGAGTTACAACGTCAACTTCACTCTCATCGCCAATCGAGAGATTTCTTGTTTATCTCCTTGATCCGACATTAAGTATCATTGGGAGATTCATGATACATCCATCCCGACATATTTATGAAGGATTGAGAGATTTCTTGTTTACCTTCCAACAATCTCTTCAAGAGGACATAAGGATATTTTTGCCCATTTACCCCCACATATTCAAAATATGTGCTCCGGGTTTTGCCGCGGGCACCCGTTTCACCATCACCTATTCCTGACGATGATGGATCTATGGTCAGAGCACTACATGAATAGATTTCACTTGATTTATTAAGTACATTCTCATATTCTTTTATCATCAACCAAGTTCTCAAACATAACTTATTACAACAATGCTATAAAGAGACATGTACTACTTTTATCAGATATTTATCAGTCTTTCAAAGACCCTGGGAACTCAGTCCCTCATTTAAATACTGGGAATTAGCATCCCTTCACTTTCTCATCACCATAATCATATGGTTCTGGGTATTCAAACCATTAACTCATCATTGAGCATTATTATACCTTTTTCAGGTAACTACCACCTTCAGGTCATCTGACCAAGGCATTCATGATACTTGTTACACAAGCATCACATCTGGCTCACGAGGCCATGGAATATCTTGTCACCTCTCACTAGGTAACAACTTACTCATGTGACTCATAAAAGTCCATGCATATTGCTTCTTTTACTAAGCAACAACAACATTAAGGCACATAATGCCAATCAACATTTATTATATAAATGTCACAGCTCACACTAGTTATATACATCATCTCATAATATATGTATGGTTATTAGGCATGATAACAGTCATACAAGATATTCATCACATCATGTGATGTGATAGTAACACCATTATTCCTCTACTAGGAATTAGGGTTTACTATCAAATAGGGCTTTTCATTCCCTTTACCCAAATTAGGGTTAGGGTTCCCCATTTCTCATTAATAAAGAGTTCATGATCTCATTATCTGTCCAACCCTTAATTCATTATTCCATACCTCTGGGGCATTCAAGGATATCATATTTGATTATTATAGAACACTACTTTCATCATATAGCATTAATGATCATCAATTCAAGGTATGAGTTCATTTCTCATCCTTATCATGGTATGATTATATCATACACATCATTTGGGCCTAACCCCATTCTCAAGGTACATTAATTAACACTCATCAAGGTGTAACAACTCATTACATTTCATTGTAATAGTTGCATAACACACTTCATATGTTTCTTACCCAATTATATTGGATTTGAAGTACATCAAGGCATATAAACCCTGAAATTCTGAATGTGATAACTATCATATCTTGATGTATCACTTTCTCATCATTTCAAACTCTATTGAGTTATCCATCTTATCTTGTATTAAGGTATTTCCCTCTTAATACATTCCATCACTTATCTCTTACCTTTAGCATATAATGCAAAGGCCACACATTAGAAATGTACAACTATCTCACAATGATATGGACTTATCTTAGTTTAAGGCATGACTTTATTATAAAGTTGCTTATAAACAATCACAATGATACACCCTCAACTAGGGTTTCTCATCACTTATCTTATGTATCCTTCATCCAATTATATTGGACTTATAATCATATCAAGGTATACGATCATATGAGGTCACTTTCAAATCACATCTAAATCAAGCATAGAGAACCACGGCCATGCAACCAAGAATGGCCGTGCAAAGGGAAGCCACCACAACCGTGCTACCTTGCACGGTCGTGCAAAGTGAAGCTACCACGGTCGTGCTACAGAAGTTCCCCTCATGAATCATATTCAAGTATGAATTCTATTCCTTCATTAGGGATTAGGGTTTCACATACCATCTCCCTTCTTTAGAATAGGGATTACATATAGCATCACCCTTCATTAGGGTTTCATATCACGTTTCCCATATTCAAGGTTTGCTAATCATTCCCAATTAGGGTTTCTCATGAAATCACCCTCAATTAGGGTTTCACATGGATACACCCTCAACTAGGGTTTCACATGGATACACCCTCAGTTAGGGTTTCACATGGATACACCCTCAGTTAGGGTTTCACATGGATACACCCTCAACTAGGGTTTCACATGGATACACCCTCAACTAGGGTTTCATAAGGATACACCCTCAACTAGGGTTTGAGTTCAATAACCCTGTCAATTAGGGTTTATGTTCATATTTAGGGTTTCATGATCTCTTTACTTAAGGATCATAACTCTTAACCACCACATGAATCATATTCATGTATGAATTCATGCTATCAACTTCACAACTTGAATAGGTCATATCACCCTTTAGTTGAGTACATACAACTATGATTAACATAGTGCATCAAGTCATTGACCCTATAAGCAATTAGGAATTCATCCCTTAATTGGCACTAATCCCTTAGGTACTATTCGGGTTTCAACCTTTGTACCTTCTTTGATTATCATTACTAATCAACATTGGATCAATGGATCATTCATCATCTTGATTCTCAAGAGATTCAATCACATTGGACCTCCATTACATAGGGTATCCAATTGAATTAGGGTTTTCAATGTTGATTCCTTCAATCATTGAATTCATGGAACCAGTCATCAATTGGACCTACCCTCATACTTCAATTGAGTTTAATAGGTCAACCTTAAACTGATTTTACTCTCAATTGACCCTCAATTGATCATCAATTAGGGTTTGATTCAATTGAATTAGGGTTTGGAATCGATGATTCAACAACACTAATCAATGTAAGACTAGTTGCTTTGAAACCATTGAACCATCATCCAAATTGGGTATGACCTGATGCCAAACGGTCTTGAGGTCGTTTGGATGACCTCCAAACGGTCTTGAGACCGTTTTCCCATCATATCACTCAAATCTAAGCAATCCAATTAGGGTTTGGTTCATTGGATTGATCACCAAATCAGCATTACATTGTTTAACAGCTTGGTACCTTTAGACCTTCAAACACCTAACCATACTCAACCCTAGACCTCAAAACGGTCTTGGGTGACCACCAAACGGTCTTGAGACCGTTTGGATGAGCTCCAAACGGTCTTGAGACCGTTTGCCCATCCAAACTTTGGACTCTAGTGAAAATTCATCATGGATTGGTCTATCGAGTTGATGAACAAATCAGCATTGAGTTGCAGTATGATTTGGTACCTTTGGACCTTCAATTGATCAACTATACTTGACCCCAGACCTCCAAACGGTCTTGGGGTGATCCCCAAACGGTCTTAAACCCGTTTGGAGGATCCCCAAACGGTCTTGAACCCGTTTGGGGTAATCAACCCAAAATCTCAACTTAACTCATTGGAATTTCAGCACTGTTTTCAATTAGGATTTGCCTAATGGAATAGCCTTCAACTCACGATTCCTTGGGAGTTAACCCCTAAAATTTGGAGAGTCATTCAAAAACATAATTATGAACAGGAATACCAAACGTTCAACGCTTGGTCAACTCACTCAAACGGTCTTGAACCCGTTTTCCCAAGCAGGTCAAGTTAATCAGGTTGAAAATCAGCACTTAATCCAATTAGGTTTTCCTGATTGATTAGCCTTAAACCTATGATTCCTTTGGAGTTAACCCCTAAAATTTGGAGGGTCATTAACCAACATCATTATGAACAGGAATCCCAAACGGGCAACGCTTGGTCAACCATCTCAAACGGTCTTGAACCCGTTTGCCCAAGCAGGTCAAGTTATTCAGGTTGAAAATCAGCACTTAATTCAATTCGATTTGTCTAATTGATTGGCCTTCAACCTATGATTCCTTTATATTTAACCCCTAAAATTTGGAGGGTCATTAGCCTACATAATTAGGAACGAGATTCCCAAACGGTCAATGCTTGGTCAACTCTTTCAAACGGGTTTGAACCCGTTTTCCACCAAACGGTTTGCAACCCGTTTGGTCACCAAACGGTTTTGGTGAAACCGTTTGGTCCCAACTTTTGAGATCGTTTGCTCCCAAGATATTTGGTGAGGTGCTTGCTTATGATGATGTCATCATCATATTCCTTCGTGCACCCAAAAAAAGCAACCGTTATTTATGGAATTTGCAGCAAAGAAACAAAAGTGTATAAAATTGAAGAAATCAATCAACAAAGCATAGAAGATTGATGCAATAGCAATGTTTGAGGGTTTAAGTTATAAAACCCACCTCCAATTGAGATCCAAAGCTCCAAGCTCACGCCATTAATGGTGGATGAATCTCTTGCAACTCCCCCTAGGCTCGTCCTCAAGCTTTTGATTGTAAAAGTTGGCTAGGGTTGAAGAGGAGATCGAAATAAGAAGGAATCCATAATTTATTTTTGATTTCCACCATGAAATCATGGAGAACAAAGGTCAAGGGCTTACACACAGGTTGGGGACGTGCTCCCTGCTCCTCCCTTGCTCCTTGGTTGGTTTTTCAAGCAAGGGGAAGAAGAAAATCCGAAAAAGGCCTTGGTTTGGGCTTGGAAATGGCACTTTTATAAGGAAATTGATGAGAGAGAAAATGCCTTATAAAAATCCAATTAATCCCAATAAAGTGGCCGCCTCTTCCCCCTCAACTACCTTGGGTACGAGGCACCTTCCTTGCCTTTAATTATCCTTCATTATCCTCAATTTAAAGAAAAGAAAATTAAGCAGCTTAATGCTTATAATATAATATCCCACATGTGAGTGGATATTACTTTTCTTTATAAAAAGGTGAGTGGAATTTCACCCACTTAAGATATTTTCGTTCCTTATCTTGTTAAAGGAACGTCCATCCTTATTCAAAATCAACCCAAAACATTTTGGTTGAAAGCCCTTCAATTATTTTTATTCATTTTTTCCCTAAATCGAATTAGGGTTTCAATTAGGCATTATTCTTGATTATTTTAATGTCAAGATTCTCTCTCCTACAACTTAATTCAAATGAGGAGTCCCTCTAATTTTCTTTGCTATAAATGATGCTAAGAAACATTAGGGACCTTGTTGAAGTGGTAATTTTCATATTGAACCCTAGATTTTGGGTACATTGCACATTACACCAAAACTAGGTTTTAATGCACAAGGATTGTTTTACAAGCTTAATCTTGGTGTCCAAGCTTGTGGAAACCATACCACTACATCATATTCATTCTTATGATGTCTCAACATCAGAGGAACATCTTATCATGCAACATTTGCAATTTAACCCCTCAACTTGGGTAATTTGCACTTTCGTCCAAAATAAGCAAACATTGCTTCAACATTGTTCAAACAGGACCAAAATTGAAACATAGGTTCCTTTTGAGCCTTAGTTACTTTTCACAAGATGAGATTAAGCATATAATCATCTTTCTTAATCAAAACACCTAGGGTTAAAGCATAACCCAGGTTAGGGATGTTACAATATCTACCACATGGGCCAAGAATGCATAACATCCTTGCCTCATCAGCTTCTCAGCAACCATAGCTGACACTAGACAGGTGGGTAGAATCTTTCTCTCTCCTTGAAAGATCCATGTGCTGCTATCATCAGCAAACACAGCCTGTTTGGATTCACAATCCAAGACAACCCTATACCTTTCTAAGGTATCCATCCCTAGGATTATATCAAATCATTGCATCTCAAGTGGTATAAGGTCCACTTGAATGTGATGATCAGAAAAGAAGAGGATGCAGGGAGAGCATATCTCCTGCAACACAGCAGACCCTCTCAACGGAGTCTCAAGCAACATGCTATCTGCCCTATGACTGACTGTCATATTACAGTTACGAATCACTCTTCGAGTGATAAAGGAGTGTGTAGCACCCGGGTCAATCAAAACAGATACAACACTGGATGTAGACATATCAGAATATAACAACTCCATCTGACCTGCCACAACCCATGGGTTGATTACTGTATCAGGTGGGTTCATTGCATAGAACCTTGTTGTATCCTGAGGTTGAGTTGGTGCTGACGATCCAGCTTGGGACGCTTGTCCACGTCCTCTAGCTGCTCCTTGAAACTGCCTCCTCTAGGATCCTTGCTGACTCTGCCTCTGTGGCTGTGTCACACTGGCAGGCCTAGCCCTACTGTCCTTCATCAGATGCCCCACCTTCCCACAGTTGTAGCAACTCCTACCTTGTTGTTGTGGTCTAGGTGGTCGTGTGACTAACATTGATGCTGAACTGCGAGTCTCTTATGGCGGTAGGCTCCGTCCTCTACCTCTACTTGGTGTCCACTATGTCTGAGCACTAGGTCTGGATGGTGGAGGTGTAGGTGTAGAAAATCTAGGCTTCTTGAAGTCTCTAGATGAAGATCCCTAGAACTGAGGATATCTCTTATGGGTTTGCCTCTTCTCAGGTACGGATCTCTCTATCCTTCGGACTGACTCAACGAAGGTAGCAAACCTCTCTAGGTTCTCTAGGGCAGATATGGGAGTAGTCAGCTCAGCATTCAACCCCTTCTCAAACCTTCTGATCCTCTCTTATTCTGTAGCAGCCATGTGCGGACAGAACTACATCAACTCCATGAACTTAGCTTCATACTCGCTAATGTTCATCATGCCTTGCCTTAATCTCTCAAATTGAGAGATTTTCTCGTCCAGGAATGTCTTTGGGAAGTATCTCTTAACAAACTCCCGACGAAAGTCTTCCCACGAAACCTCCACTCCTGGCCTCTTCTTCTCTTCCATGGTTCACCAGTGACCAACACTCCCCTTGAGAAGATAGACAACATGTCTAACCTTCTCAGCTTTGGGGATGTTTAAGATTCTGAAGGCTTTCTCCAACTCGGTTAACCACAGATCTGCATCTGTGGGGTCAGCTGTCCCAAAGTATTCGGTCACCCCGACTCTACGAAGTCACTTGAACATCTTACCGATACCTTGTCCTTCAGGCTGGGCATGTGCCCTAGATACAGGCATGGACATTCTATCGGTGATGTGTGTCATGGCAGTCATAAACTGCCCGAACATAGTTTGAACAACAAGGTTTGTCATGTCAGATGGGTCAAACTGAGGTGGCTGCACGGGTGGCTCAGGTACATGTTGTTCTATCTCTGGGTTTCTTGCACCTTCTCGGGGTGCAGCTACGCTACTCTCGGCCACATACTCCTCATGTGGCTCAGACATCCTTACTTATCTTCTTCTCCTGAGGAGCAGAAGATTCTATTAGATATGTAAGAAACACTAAGGATAGACTTGACATCCTAAGTCCTATGTCTCTGTAGACTCAGCGAACCTAGAGCTCTGATACCACTTAATTGTGGGGTCCGATCTCCAAAACACGAGATAAACATAGCAGAAGCGATTTGATTAGCAGCGAAATACGAAAAATCACTAAATTTCAAAACTTTTTAAGAAAAGAGCTTAATACCATAAAACTTCTTTTTATAAGAAACAAGATAAACAGTTTACATCTCTGTTAAATCATTTCTTGAGTGATTATATACATTCAGATACAAAATCTCAAGATTAAAAACCAAAATCTCAGACCTACTGACTCCAAGGACCTGAGAGTACAAAGACGACATAAGACTGACTAACTACAGGACTTGGTAGTCAGTATCTCCACTTGAGATTCACTGCTGCCCCTGGTGTTGCTGCTGGTACTGCTCACCCGCATACTGGTTCCTTCGTCCTCGGCGACCACCTAAAAAGTTGAAATCTACGGGGTGAGACAATTTTAAATAATTGTCCCAGCGAGAGTTATATCTCTCCGCCAGAAACTATATTACAGCAATCAAAGAACAACATATTTAGTATAAGCTTTAAGACATGCAACAGTAGGTTTGTTATGTAAGTAAAGCAACTTCATTAAGGAATATGAAGAACATGAATACTAATATAAACAATGTAACATCAATCATTGTGTCTCGTAGTTCAACCCTAGCAGATAAGCTACACGGCTGATTATATTTTACAAACATTATTATGCCCTGCGGAGATGAGGTATACCGCTCATACTCCAACCGATCACTATTAAGTCGCATCGATATCATACCTAGGTCATCAAAAGAGCCGGATTCTTATGACCTCATCTACCTCAGTCAGTATGAGGTTCAACATGCAGGACATCTAGTGTCTCTTCTACTATAGCTCACCAAGGTATTCTGGTACTTCGCTATTAGAGTCACAATGGCATTCTGTACTCTCTTCGCTATCGAAAGATCTCTTGTTTATCTCTCATCGATGCAGCATTAAAGATTTCCTCAGGAGAATAGTGTTACATCACCCCGGCATAAACATATAGTGAAGGGTTGATAGATTAAGGTACATCTACATCAACTCCTACACTAGGACGTAAGGATATTCACGTCCATATTCCCCCACATACTCAAAAGTATGTGATCCAGGAGTTCCCTTAGGAAAACCTATTTCACCATCATTTAACTACTGACAATGATGGATCTATGATCAGGGCTCTACATGGTATGATTATACTTGATTAGTGAGGTACATTTCAGTATTCTTTTAACATCAAGCATGTTCTCAAACATTAATCATTAGAACAGTAGTTATGGAAGTAGAATACTAAATGTATCAAGTCTAACTCACATCAGTTATCATCTAGATATCACTTCTTACTCATTTCATCACAAGTCATCTCATTAGCATGACCTTGATGATATTCATGGCTCTTATAGCCTATCAATCTCATATGATGCCACTTAATCTAGGCAACATAGTATGTCATTATTCATAAGGCTAATAACATGCTTTCAATGAATATGATATCATAAACCTTACCTGGCTATGATTACCTCTTGTTAACCACCTCCATGATTAGTATAATTGAGTATATGCATATATAACAATATCAACATTACATCAAAACTATTCAATTTCTTTTATAGGATGCCAAAGCTGTGCCTCCTTGCACGGTCGTGCAAAGGCAACTACCACGGCTGTGCTCCCTTGCACAGTCATGCTGATCAGCAACATACCTTGATAGATTTCTAGGGTTTAGGGTTTATTCACCTCAATCAGGGTTATCAAACCCCTTTAGCTTACAAGTCATAAAGGTTCCTCATTTTATGATCCATTCATAGGGTTTCATGCTTAAAGGCATAACCCAGAATTACTCCATTCATCAAGTCACCTAAATTAGGGTTTAATATTCACATTACATGTTATTACCCTAGAATTAGGGTTTACTATTCACTTCATAATAAATTGGACTCATAGCATCATCATGTATGAAATTATCATCATTGATGCCTTCAAATTAGGTTAAGATTCATCAATTATCATAATTAGGGTTTCCATGATCTCACATAGGTGGATCATACCCTAATCATGCACATTCATATACATTGAAGGTATTTTACTTGAGTTTCAACCATAAATGGAACCTTCTCTCTCCTCTTACTAAGTAGATGGTGATTACATCACTCTATATTAGGTTAGGTCAAGTCAACTTTAATTAACATAAGCTAAGTCACCACTATCATGTCATTAGGGTTTTGGTTAAACAAGGGTGTCATCTACTTGAACCCTTCAGGGGCACATTGGTAAAGTACACCATTGATTCACAACATGGTTCAATTTATTAATCACTTAGCCCCCTAATGTCTTTAGGTATCATTAGGGTTTGGATTAGACAACCATTGAACCAATTAAGCCTTCAAGTTACTAAGCAATCATAACCCAAAAAGTCCCCAAACAGTTTCACACCTTAACCTCCAAATGGTTTTGAAACCGTTTGGAAGCGTTGACCGTTTGGTTATAGTTTACTTCAAGACCGCATGACACTCAAGACCATTTGCCCTTAAACGGCCTTGAGACCGTTTAATTGCGTTGACCGTTTGATCAGAGTTGACTTTGAAACCGTTTGAACAAAATCACCTTGAAACCGTTTGAATCTAAACGGTCTTGAGACCGTTTGCCCCTAAACGGTCTTGAGACCGTTTGGTCCCAAACGGTCTTGAGACCATTTGTATTCAAACGGTCTTGAGACCGTTTGGTCCAAATGGCTCAAAACCGCATGGACCTAAAAAGAGCATCAACACTTGTAATCGATTAGGGTTTTTCAATGTTGAACTCCTCAATTGGCCACATCCTTATTAACACTTATCAATTGAGCTAATTAGGGTTATCCTTAACCAATTGGACACTCAATTGACCCTCAATTGATAGCCAATTAGGGTTGAAACCGATTGAATTAGGGTTTGTAGTCTTTCAACTATCAACAATCATCAATGTGAGATTAATTGAAGTTGAACCCATCAATTGGCAGTGAATTGGGTCCCAACTTGGCCCAAACGGTCTTCAGATCATTTGGACACCATCCAAATGGTCTTGAGACCGTTTTCCCAAAGTTTCATCAAAATCTAAGTCCATTTGTTATGGGTTGAACCCTAATTAAGTTACAAATCATCACTTTTGATTAATTTAACAACCTATTGTGATTGGACCCTCAATTAATCAAATTACCTCAACCCTAGACCTCCAAATGGTCTTGGGTGATCACCAAACGGTCTTGAGACCGTTTGAGTGAACCCCAAATGGTCTTGAAACCGTTTGGGCCACTCAACCCAAAGTTCAACAAAATTGGTTTATGAATTCAGCAATTGAACCCGATTAGGGTTTAGAGGATTGAAGTGCCTTCAACTTGCGATCGGTTTGCAATTAGATCATGATTCTTTGTAAATAATTAAATTAATATGTGTACAACAGACCTCTAAACGTTCTTCACTTGGTCAAACTTTCCAAATGGTATTGAGACCGTTTGATTCTAAACGGTCTTGCAAGACCGCATGAAATCAAACGGTCTTGAGATCGTTTGATTTCAAATGGTTTGCAAACCGTTTGGACCAAATGGTCCAAGGTCATTTGGTAAAGTTACATAGGAAATCACGTCCATCATCTTCAACCTCAGATCAGGTCGGTTTCTTCATGGATTGCTTGCAAGTTTGCAAGGAAAGTTGGGGAGGAAGAAGAACTAACTACTATTTTGCAAGAACAAGATATACATAATAAAGAAAGAGGTTTAGAGATATAAAACCCGCCTCAAAGGTCGTCCCTAGAGCTCCAAGCTTCCAAGCTTTCAAGCCTTTAATGGCATCTTGAGCTCCACAGGTCGGCCAAAGGTGTTTCTCCAAGAAAAGGTTGGGGAAAGTTGGCTAGAAAGAGAAACCTAAAGAAGAAGAACCATAAACCAACCTTACACAAGGAATACCTCCATGAATCCGAGCAAGAAGATGGTCTCTTCTTACCTTAGAACAGGTTGGTCGTCTCCCTCAGCTCCAGAGCTCTACCTTAGTCAGTTTTAACAAGAAGATAAGTGAAGGAGAAGAGAAATGTTGCCTTTGGTTGCAAAGGAAAGGAGTATAAGTACTTTGGGGTTATTTCCATTACAAGGACAACTAGTTTTCTTGATTCACATCTAGGTCCTTCCTTCCTTATAAGGCACATTCATTCTGTCATAACTAAGCAAATCCCATCATAAACTCAAGATCTAAGGGTAAAGAAAGCCAACATGAAAACTAAGGTGCACATATATAAGGGTCTCCTTACTTATAACTTGGTGATTCTACTACAAAGGTTATTCTTCTTATCTGATTATTTAATTGAAGTGCCCCCTTCATCATTCTTCCTCTAAATGATGTCAAGAGTCACAAAAGATACTCTAGAAGGTGTTATTTACAAGTTGCACCCCTCATTTTGGGTAAATTGCACTTTATTCCAAAATTAGGGTTTTAAGCACAAAGATTGCTCCACAAGCTGCATCTTGATGCCCAAGCTGGGAGAATCCATCATACTTCATCATATTCACTCATATGATGTCTCATTATCAAAGGAACATGTTAACATGTGTAATTTGCAAGTTAACCCTTCTAATTGGGTAATTTTCACATAGGTCCCTGTATTACAAAACAATACTACAACATTGTTTAAAAAGGACAGAAATAGCAACATATGTTCCTCAGGAGCTTTAATTACATTCCAAAAGATAATCACAAGTATCTAATTACATAATTAAGCAAAACACCTAGGGTTAACTCATAACCCAGGTCAGGGATGTTACACCGGGCAATGCGGGATTAAAGCAGGAGTAGAAGGGTTCAAGATTTTCTACAAAACAACCAATCTGCATCAGTTGAACCGATCGGTTCACACCCTGAAACGATTGTTTCCAGCCCTAAGCTGATCGTTTGGGACCTGAGTCGATCGTCTGATGCTTTGAGACGATCGGTTCATGCCTGAGCCGATTGATTTGCGGTCCTGATCCAACTCAAATTTACTTTCATATTTGTTTCCGATTAATCAAATATTAATCCTTATCCAAATCGAATTTGTGCAAGTGAAACAAATTGTATTTGCAAAATAGTCTTCTAACTTTCCAAACGATCTTGGTTGGTCACATGAATTGACTGATTCAATAATTGAGCCGATCGTTTCATGACACATGAGCTGATTGACACACAACTTGAGTCGACCGGCTCACCAACCTGGGTCGATCGGTTCATCCCATCAGTCGATCGGTTGGGGCAAAAAACTATGCAAAATCAGTCAGTTGTAGTTTTAATCAATCTGATACTCTAATCAATCGGTCCAACACCTTGAACACTATGATACTGAGCTATCAATTGATTGAGTGTTTAATTGAACTACTAAACTCCTTTAGTAATCAATCTAAACATCATTTGTGGATAAACTCCTCTTCCAAGTTAAATCCTATGTGTGTGACCCTACATGTCCATTTCACGTTGGCAGTGAAAGTCCATAACACTTATGACTTCACAAGCAAAGAGTGGTGCCTTGTCGGACATCAGTGCTACCCAAGTGAAAAGGAAAGTTGGAGAACAACTTTCAATCCTACAATCCGTGAATGGTGTTATAGTGAATGTATAATTCCTTTATCACTGATATCCTGAATGAACTCAAGGCATGGAACAATCATCCTTTCAACGTTCATTCACTTTTTTGATCTCAGAGTAGATCAGAGGAGATATGTATGACATCAATATCACATACTGATTCACACATGCGTGCATGCCTATCTCAATCCTACTCATCAAGTGGCCATGGATATCAAACTCCCTCAGGAGGGACAAATCCCATATCTATCACTCACCCCTCAAAAGCCCCATGTTTCAAAGCCACCCAATCATCACCTTTATAACAACCCATGTTTCAGGAATGCATTTGATGATGTCAAAGTGTACCCAACGACATGTGTTGAGTGTAGTGATTTCAGGTCAAAGAATCACATTCACTACCATCACTGTGAGAACTGACTGTGACTACCATATCATGGTTCCATGTGTCAGACTCACAATGGGTCTGTCTGGTACACTTGTTCTCTAACAAGTACCTATGTGTTTGGTTTGATATCTCCATATCATGACTAATGAGATTCTGTCATCAACCAACACCATAATCTAGTCTTGTGTGTCATTGTTGTCTATCTACCTTCCACAATGACATCCGACTAGGGACATAATAAGAATGTACAAACTCTTAGCATCCGTATGATCTCATTGTTCAGGTCCTAAACCTGAAAGCATAAGTCATTGAGTAATGTCATTCTCTAGACATTCAATCTGTTCTATCACTATCTCATATGACTGAACCAGAAAGAATTGGAAGCTTGCCTTTGATGTTTATCAAATCAATCTTAATGTATCCCACCATTCATCCCATGATTGGCTCTCAGGGCATACATACCAACAGTTAATGTATCTATCTACCTTTAACAGTAACAACTGACTAAGGACGTAATAAGAATGTACACACTCTTAACATTTATATGATATCATCCTCCAAGTCACGTACGTGAAGAGACATGTCATTGAGTGTTGTCATTCTTTAGAAATTCATAATGTTTCCTCATTACCTCATAACTGAATGAAACACCATGAATTGGAAGCTTGCCTTTATGAGTATTAATCAAATCCTTTATGATTCATGCCATGTTAATCATCAAATGATTGTCTCTCTGGGCATACCTTACCAACATGATTATGGTGCAATATTAGAAGAGGGAAAAGAGTTATATATTCCACCTTATGTAGAGGATCAAGATCGGAGATCACGATTTTCAAACAAGAGAAAGAAACTTGAACTAAGATCAACTCCTCGGCCACATGATCACCTCAAAAGAGAAGAACACCATGGTCAATGAATATCTCAAGAAAGAGGATGAAAACCCTACGCCAAACAAGAAGAAGAAACAAGAGAGATTGTTCTCACATAGGTACCATCGTGGTCAAACCACAATCTCTGACGTATGTGAAGAGAAGATCTTTAAGATAGCCACTATGGTTGCACCATAGTCTCATGGCCAAGAAGGAGAAATAGATCTAGGGTTCAAGGGAAAATGAGATCAAGGGTTCAAAACCACTTACCAAGAAAGAATATCACCACAAAGGAGATGATCAATCTCAAGAGCACCACATGTGTAACATACCGGATCTTGGACCCTACCCTAGAACTTTGAAATTTTAGACTTAGCCAAACAAGGTTAAGGTTTTAGAGGTAAAATATGTTTAGTATAAACTAATGATCTAATGCATGTATAAATCACCCTAATCTAACTTAATTTCTTCACCTTAGTCATAGGACAATAATGGACACATAAAATATGACATAATAATTCCTTTAGTTCTAATACAAAAATAAGGAACATAATTGGATGGATATTGGGTTAATGGTGAAATAACAATTATAATGGGCCACAAATGACAAATTACGCAAAACTAATGAAAGAAAGACAAAGTGGTTAAAACTAACCTCAAATTCATTTTCTTTGGTTATGCTTTGGCTTGGAGGCCAAGTTTTACAAATTTAAAATAATAATAATCACATCTATTTTAATTAGATACGAAATGGTGTTTTCCTTCAAAATATGAAATAAAATACTTAATGACTCCAAAGTGGAAAATAATCTTAGACTCATAATCTACATAATAAATATAGCATTTGGGTGAATTTTCATCCAATTTGGAGAATGTTTGATTAAAAGATGAAATCAGGAGAGAGAGAGTGTGTAGAACCTTCAAAATATTAAATAAATGTATAAACAACTCCAACATGTAAAATTGATGGAAAATTCGTATCTAAGGCACTTAATGTAACTTGTTGGAGAAGTTTCATCAAATTTGGATAATCTTAAAGTCATTGATGCATAAGGAAAGATAAAATAGCTTCACGTAATATGACATTTTAGCACCAAAGTGAAATCTATGTAGTCCAACTCCCAAATGTCTTCAATGACACCGTAATATGACATTTTAGCTTCACGTGGACTCTTATCCTTTGCACTTGCAAAGTACATAGTCGACGCTTGAAGAGTGACCCCACTATTTTGGACGACACTCTTATCATCTTGGCGCTTTGTGTAATATGTGAATCCATTAATGTCAAACCCTTCATAAGACATAACATTCGGTTTTGGTTTAAAGGCGAGACATTTGATAGTTTCTGTAATATCATTTGGTGTTTGAGATAGTTGATGTAAGACTTTATCTTCAAACCACTTAGTAAAAGTCTTATTATGCTCTCTAGCAAGCCACATTGAACTTGCTCGAGGATGTTGTCTCTTTATGAAATTGGTATGTTCCTCGATATAAACACTCACTTCGTCCATATTGTGTAAAATATACAAGTGAGCTTGTTCCAACTGCTCACGGCTGATTACTTTCACCCGTGATCCCAAAATTCCTTTGCCCTCCTCAATATTATTTTCATTATCAGGAGTGTCATAACCACTGAGAAAGTCATTGCAAAAATCCATAACCTCTCTCGCCACATAACCTTCAATAATACTCCCTTCAGGCCGATAATGGTTTCGAACATCACCTTTAAAAACGCTCATGTATCGTTCAAAGGGATACATCCAATGCAAGAAAACTGGTCCCAACATTTTCACTTCCCTAGTCAAGTGGACAACAAGATGTACCATGATATCAAAGAATGAAGGAGGGAAATACATCTCAAGCTAACATAGGGTAACAACCACTTCTCTTTGCAAATTATCGAGAGTATCAGGGTCAATAACTTTGCTGCATAGACTGTTGAAAAAGAAACAAAGTCTGGTAATTGCAAACCTTACATGCTTCGGCAATATAGATCGAATTGCCACGGGCAATATTTGTTGCATTAGAGTGTGACAATCATGAGATTTAAGACCTATCAACTTCAGATCTTTCATTGATACCAATCTACGGATGTTGGATGAGTAACCATGTGGCACCTTAACATTTACCAAGCATTCACAAAAAGTTTTCTTCTCCTTTCTAGACAACGTGTAACAAGCGGGAGGTAAGTATGTTCTTTTATTACCCATTTCACATAATTCTGTTAATTCTGACCTTATTCCCATTTCACGTAGGTCCAGTCTAGATTTTATACTCCCATTTCTAGACAACGTGTAACAACGTTTTGGACTCCCCCGAAGTCGTAAATTTATACCTTGACGCACCACATTTTGGACAATCTTTCAAATCTACATAGTCCTTTTGAAATAATACACAATCATTCGGGCATGCGTGTATCTTCTTGGCCTCCATTCCCATTGGGCACAACATTTTCTTTACCTGGTATGTTGAGATTGGCAGCTCGTTTCCTTTAGGAAGCATTTCTTTCAACAAAGTCAACAATGAAGTGAAGCTTTTGTCGCTCCATCTATTGTTAGCTTTCAACTTATACAATCTCAACACAGCGCTAAGCTTCGTAAACTTAGCACAGCCTGTGTATAACGGTATCTCAGCATCATGCACAATGTTTCTAAAGATAGGAGGTGGATCGGTGTGCTCTACGCTACAACTATCTAGCATCGCATCAACGATGTCTGCTGGAACTAGTTCGTTCACATTTACGTCATCGGAGGCAATTTCTTCTTCCACCCAAGCACTGCTATCGACATCTACTGGTTTCGATTTTGAAATCTCTCCATGCCAGTTCCATTCTGTATAGCCTTATACAATCCCGTTGCACATGACATGAGTTTTGATTTCCTCACTAGTGTTGACTTTCAAGTTGTTACCGCAATGCCTACATGGACAGTAGAACCTATCTGTAGGATTTTTCCTATGTTCCTCGACAAATCTAATAAACTGATCAAGACCAGATATAAACTCTGGGGTGCAACGATTACGAATGGACATCCATGATCTATCCATTCTATGATCAGAGAAAACAAGTATATATTAGGAAACAAGTATATATTAGGAAAATATTAGGGTATACACTTACATCCTAAGTGTATAATGTGATGTCATTCTTATATATAACAAATGTGTACCACCTATCCCATCCTTGAACACCTAATCTCACTAGTAAGTGTATAATGTGTATTGGGTTTTCAAGAAAATTTCGGCAGCATTTTCCCGCTGTTCTCTAAGTACATATGTACTTAGAGAACAAACAGGGAAATGCTACCGAAATTTTCTCGAAAACCCAATACACATTATACACTTACATCCTAAGTGAGATTAGGTGTTCAAGAACAGTCCCAAACCGGGGACTATCCAAGATTTACTCCTAATGAGTCAATCTTGGACGGGTTTCTAATCCAACAAACACAATAATAGATATCTACAATGAAGCCGGACTCCATACAAACAATATATAATTTAGTGATTGTTCATTCTAATTTATACCAATGTACAAGTAATATAAAGAACAATGATTGTTCACTTTCTAGGCCAACAAACACATGTGATGTCATTCTTATATATAATAAATGTGTACCACCTATCCCATCCTTGAACACCTAATCTCACTAGTAAGTGTATAATGTGTATTGGGTTTTCGAGAAAATTTCGGCAGCATTTCCCCGCTGTTCTCTAAGTACATATGTACTTAGAGAACAAACGGGGAAATTCTACTGAAATTTTCTCGAAAACCCAATACACATTATACACTTACATCCCAAGTGAGATTAGGTGTTCAAGAACAGTCCCAAACCAGGGACTATCCAAGATTTACTCCTAATGAGTCAATCTTGGACGGGTTTCTACGCCAACAAACACAATAATAGATATCTACAATGAAGCCGGACTCCATACAAACAGTATATAATTTAGTGATTGTTCATTCTAATTTATACCAATGTACAAGTAATATAAAGAACAATGATTGTTCACTTTCTAGGCCAACAAATACATGTGATGTCATTCTTATATATAATAAATGTGTACCACTTATCCCATCCTTGAACATCTAATCTCACTAGTAAGTGTATAATGTGTATTGGGTTTTCAAGAAAATTTCGGCATCATTTCCCCGCTGTTCTCTAAGTACATATGTACTTAGAGAACAAACGGGGAAATGCTGCTGAAATTTTCTCGAAAACCCAATACACATTATACACTTACATACTAAGTGAGATTAGGTGTTCAAGAACAGTCCCAAACCGGGGACTATCCAAGATTTACTCCTAATGAGTCAATCTTGGACGGGTTTCTAGGCCAACAAACACAATAATAGATATGTACATGTTAGGCTTTCATCACAATTGATGTTAGGGTTTCATCAATGTTAGTGTTTAATCAAATCAAATTAGGATGCTAGAATGGACAAGTTTAAATCAAATTAGGGTTTAAATCAAATCAAACACGGCCGTGGCTGTGTTGCCCAGCAGGGCCGTGGTAGGCCATTCTTCTCAGTTCTCAGTGAAAGAAGTAGAACAGCAAGCAGAGCAGAGCAGAGCAGAGCAGCAAGCAGAGCAGAGCAGCGGGCGGCAAGGAAGAAGACAAGGAAGAAGGTGCTATGGCTAATACCTTGTGAGCAGCGGAGGCAAGCAAGAAGACAACGCCGCAGTAGGGCGTGAGCAGGGAGGAAGGAGCGTGCGGTGGCGGCGCAAGGAGGAAGGCGGAGGGTGGCGGCGGTGACATTGAGCAGCAGCAGGGATCGTCGGCGGCGAGCGAGAAGCAGCAGGCACCAGGCACCAGGTGGCGATTTTAGGAGAGCGGCGACGAGTAGCGCACATGCAGGAGAATCGATGAAACAGGAAGAAAGGGGGAAGAGTCGGGTGATCGGGCCTCTATTAAGTTGGTCAACGACGTCGGTTATCTAGGACAACCGACGCCTATTATCTTCAGCGTCGGTTGATCGTAATAACCGACGTCCAATTAGACAATCTTTACCCCAAATTAATTGGCGGGAACTATTATCAGCGTCGGTTATCCAAGGATAACTGACACCAAAAGTGGAACTTTTTGTGCAAAATTTCATTTCACATAGGCATTAGTGAATTGTTAAACAACCGACGCTGTAAGTGACCCAGATTTTTTTCGCTCGAAAATTGGATTTCGCGGGCGCCTTTAGGCGTCGGTTGGTTACACTCAGCCGACGCTGAATACAAAGCGGTACCCGTGTCTAGCTGGTCTTCGAATATAGACGTCAGTTTGTATAAATAACTGACGCCGAATATTATAGGCGCCGGTTGTCCGAAATAACCGACGCCCAGAAAAGCGACACTGAACGCTATTTCTGTAGTAGTGATTTAACATGTTATGTGATTCAGTAACACTAGATTAGTTTAATTGCATTGGTTTTTGGGCAGATGTGTATTTCCTGCTCGGGGCAGTATGCTCCTGTTATTTTTGGGATGGAGGTGGCCCCATACTCAGGTTTCAAATTTGTGAGGTTTGGCCCAACTTTTATATATTGGGAGTTGACAATATGTCAATCTATCAGGTTTCAAGTTTGTGAGAGCTGGTCGCCTTTATATTTATATTGTTCTAGTCTTATGTTTATCTCACATGCATACATGATGATGATAATTGATGATGGGTTGTGTGCCCTAATCCTTTATATGTGCTAGTATGGCATGATTTTATTTGTTTGGTTATGGCAAATATTTCGTTTATTGTTGTTCTTTCCTTTTATGCCCCTTTGGGTAGTTCATTTCTCATTCATGGGAAGCCTTTTATATTTGTTGTCCTTTATTCCATATATTTCTCAATTTCCATTTTAGTATGCACATACCATCCTTTAGTGATGTCTTCTATTATTTTCTTCTTGTTGGGGTATGCTTCCAACCCTAGGTGAAGGATATGGAGAACGTGGCATGCACTTTTGGACTTAGCTTAGGAGTTAAAGCTTGGAGACAAAGTTGTTATGGTTTTGAATTTCCCTTCGATAGATCCCTATGTTGTATCATACATGTAAACCCTATGTGGGATATTAAGTTGCACATTTGTAAAACTTTTGGAAAGTTAATAATAGTCAAGATTTTTTTCTACTACTATACTTTGGTTGTTTTTAATACCATTAATAAGATTCGAAAATTTACACCCACTACAACACACCTTTTAGGTGTCTTTGGACTGGAGGTTCTATTCTTCAAATTTTTGGTAGGGAGTGGATCCCCTCTGGGTCCCACTCCTTACAGCATGGTATCAGAACCTGTGGTAGTCAAAATATGAAGATTTCAATTTTGTCTCCCTAGTTAGAAACCTTGCCTTGCATACTTACCCTCTAGATGTGATGTTCACCCTAGATTTGATGCATGATTTTCATGAGATAATGAAGGTATTGTGATGAGTAAACCCTAATGATGTGTTGAGGTTAGATGATCATACCCTGCCATATAGGCCTTTTATGACATGAATCTTTATATGCAGTAGGGTTTGACTTGAGGATGAAATTAGGTTATGAGTATGGAGAAATGGTTGGATAAGGAGATCTCGTTATGAATAAATTGTGATTTGGTTTCCTCATTGATTTTGAGCTCATCTTTGTTTCATATCGCACATGATTGTTTGAAGAAAAATATATTTTCAACTATACTACTATATGTACAAAATTTTCTAGATTTTATCAAAGATTTCTTAAACCAAGTCACAGTGAAGTGATATGAGGAGTTTTAGTAGTGAAATCCTAAAACCTAGCACTAGCCTTAGATTGGTTATGAGTTGTGACTAAGAATATATGGATAATGTAATGGTGTAGTGGATCTACCCTTTGTGCCTTGTGATTTTTTGGATGTTTTTGTAGGGTTTTTAGCTTAGATACACAAGGACCTAAAACTCAACCCTAGATGGTTCTAACTTGTTAGTTTGATACATGAACAATGTAAATTTCTAAAACATTCACAGCTAAAAGATATGTGGGTAACCTTAAATGTTGTTAAGTTTGACTTGTTAGGTTAAACCTTTTTAAGGGGTGGATGAGAATAGTTGGTTGTTGATGTTTGGATCAATAGATTTTGAGGATGAAATCCTTATAAGGGGTGGAGTGTTGTAACATATTGGATCTTGGACACTACCCTAGAACTTTGACATTTTGGACTTAGACAAACAAGGTTAAGGTTTTAGAGCTAAAAAATGTTTAGTATAAACTAATGAGCTACTGCATGTATAAATCACCCTAATGTAACTTAATGTCTTCACATTAGCCTTAGGCCATGGACACATAAAATATGGCATAATAATTTCTTTGGTGCTAGTCCAAAAATAAGGAACATAATCAGATGGATAATTGGGTTAATGGTGAAATAAAATAATAATGGACCATAAATGTCAAATTATGCAAAACTAATGAAAGAAAGACAAATTGGTTAAAAGTAACCTCAGATTCGTTTTCTTTGGCTGTGCTTTGGCTTGGAGGCCAAGTTTTACAAATTTAGGATAATAATAATCACATCTATTTTAATTAGAAAAGAAAAGGTGTTTTCCTTCTAAAATGAAATAAAATACTCAATGACTCTAAAAGTTGAAAATAATCTTAGATTCGTAATCTACATAATAAATATAGCATTTGGGTAAACTTTCATCCATTTTGGAGAATGTTTGATTAAAAGATGAAATCAAGAGAGAGAAAGTGTGTAGAACCTTCAAAATATTAAATAAATATACAAACAACTCCAACATGTAAAATTGGTAGAAAATTCATATCTAAGGCACTATATGTAACTTGTGGGTGAAGTTTCACCAAATTTGGATAATCTTAAAGTCATTAATGCATAAGGAAAGAGAAAATAGGATTTGGTTTATTCAACACAATAAAAGTTCTCAAAAGGAAAAACTGATTGCATAATTAGAATTTGCATGCCTTAATTGGCCTCGGTGTAAAATTTCATGTAATTTGGATAGCGTTTGGACCCCCAATTGAAGAGAGAGAAAATATGAAATAATTAATGTACCACTTTATTCAGTTTCATTTCTGGCTATGATTCTTGGTTTATTTGTATCACACAACTATTTAAAGTCAAGGTTCATTGAGAACCCTTGGATCAGTTCTGACGGTGTAGGAGTTGTCTCCTACCTCCAATCATATTTCTTTTTTCAAACTACAGTAACTGTGATCTCCCCTCACCCCAATCTTTCTCTCCACACCACGTTTTTCTTTTCCAACCTCTCCTTTGCAATCTTCTCGTCAATCCACACTTACCCATCCTTGATTTTCTAGGGTTTTATCATGTGTGTACCCCAGTCAGCGAGGAGTTTTATCCTCTTCCCCTGTTTCTAAATCTAGAAGGGACGGTCACCTCCCCTAGTCGGTTTATTTATTAATATTGGTTCCTCCACCTTCGTTGAGGCCCCAGAATCATTTTCCATCTGTTACTTTCTCACCAACCCACCCACACATCATCTACACTATCTCCTTTAGCTTTGAGTGGCACTTCTAGTTTGCCAAGGTGGTTCTGACCCTCTGGGAACTCTTCGTTGTCCTGGTAGGTTTCGTAAAGTTCAACCGCAGTCAATCATGCACTGAGGATGCATTGATTTGAGGTATTGCCAAAATCCGCCTTTTTGCCTTTGTTCTTCACCGATCTGTGATCCCATGTGTTCCTCTCTTATCCAGTCATTTTGATGGGTTGTTTTCGGCACTGAATGATCTACCTTGAGGTTTTATACATCCTAATGGTTGGTTTTAAGGTTTCTGCATTTCTATGTTTTCATCCTTTAATTGCTCGCCAGCCATGGCACTCGTTGTTGGGGTTCTGCCTTGGAGTTCCCGACCACCCGATGCCTTGGTCTCTGGGTCTTTGAGGCCGACAGCCTCTGGTGAGGGTGATTATGAGGTTCAAAGCACCTGAGAAGTGCTAAGCACTTGGTTGGACTATGCATGTTGAAACTCTATATTTTCTGATGTTTGCACCGGTGTGAGCATGAAGCGCAAAGGGGGAAGATGATCATTTGTTGATTTCCCATACTACCCTTTGAATTTGTTTTACTTGGTCTCGCGCCCCAACGGTAGTTTGGGAATCCTCTTATCCAGATTTTTTGGCTATGTCGGGTTGTGGGTTTGACTTGGTGTGGGCCCAGACCAGTTGGCCATTTCTGATAGAGCCATCTCAACAAAGTCTAGGACCAAATCATGTGTATATGTGGATTGCCTTGATTGGTAAGTTTTTACAAAATTCATATTAAATTATTTAAAGATCAGGAAAAATCAAGTAAAATATGTTTTGAAATCAGAAAAATACGAGCTTTCTCATGGTACTAGTTTTTTTTACCAAAATCTAATGTAAAAAAATTGTCATTTTAAAGGATTTTCCTAAATAAGTAATAACTTGAAAATTTTTATTACTAAATATTTATAAGTCAAAAAAATATAATAAAATATGTTTTGAACTTGGAAAAATCTAACCTAAAATATGGCATGGTTTTACTAAATATCATACAAAGAAAAAGACAATTTCTAGGGTTTGAATAATCAATGTGGTGTTGACCTAAAATATACATATATGCTCCATAGGTTCTTTGGAGGCCTAGACTTGGATCTAGAAGTGATTTGTATTTGTTTAGACTCTGAAGTGAGGTATGTTTGCATCCCTGATTATTCTTTTGAGAAATCACTAAATTCTTCTTTCTCTTGGTCCTATGGATATTATCCTACACGTTATCTTGTTCTTTTGGAAATTATGCTTCATGTGAAGTATCTTATTTGTTACTAATCTTGTGATCATGTTTGGACATTCTCTTGCTTCTTTATAATTCTTTGTTCATGTTGAACTCTATGATGACATGTGATGTCTTTTTCCCACTTATGAGGTGGATGTATATGTTGGTCACTTATGTGGAAACTAGTTTGTTTATTCTAACTATACTTTTTACTTGCCTCTACATTTAACATGCTATGTGATTCAGTAGCACTAGAGTAGTGTAATTGCATTGGTTTTTAGGCAGATGTGTATTTCCTACTCGAGGTAGTATGTTCTTGTTATTTTGGGGATGGAGGTGGCCCCATACTCGGGTTTCAAATTTGTGAGGTTTGGCCCAACTTTTATATATTGGGAGTTGGCAGTATGTCACTCTATCAGGTTTCAAGTTTGTGAGGCTTGGCCGCCTTTTTATTTATATTGTTCTAGTGTTATGTTTATCTCACATGTATGTAGGATGATGATAATTGATGATGGGTTGTGTGTCCTAATCCTTTATATGTGCTAGTATGGCACAATTTTATTTTTTTGGTTATGGCAAGTATTTATTTCATTGTTTTTCATTCCTTTTATGCCCCTTTGGGTAGTTCATTTCTCATTCATAGGAAGCCTTTTATATTTTTTGTCCTTTATTCCATATATTGCTCAATTTCCATTTTAGTATGCACATACCAGCCTTTGTTGATGTCTTCTATTGTTTTCTTCTTGCTGGGGTATGTTTCCAACCCTAGGTGAAGGATATGGAGAATGTGGCATGATGTTTTGGACTTAGCTTAGGAGTTAAAGCTTGGAGACAAAGTTGTTATTGTTTAGAATTTCCCTCTACTAGATCTTTATGTTGTATCATACATGTAAACCCTATGTGGGAGATTAAGTTGCACATTTGTATAACTTTTAGAAAGTTAACAATAGTAAAAAAATCCATTGCTATACTGTGGTTGTTTTGAATACCATTAATAATATTTGAAAATTTTACACCCACTCCCGCATACCTTTTAGGTGTGTTTGGGCTGGAGGTTCTATTCTTCAAATTTTTAGTAGGGAGTGGATCCCCTCTGGGTCCCACTCCTTACAACATGCAAGGTTAACTGGTCACCAAAGCTCCAAGATCAACACCTTATAGTTCTACCAAGCTCCAAGGTCGGCCAAGAAAGGAAGGAGAAGGAAATAGAGCTGAAAGGATTTCTTATACGTTGAGGAGAGAGGTTATATACACATGGGTAGGAAGGAGGTGAAAGATATGAGGTGTCAAGACAAGAGGGCATCACCAAGACACTTGTCCACCAAGGAAACAACCATGCAACCACTCAAAACATGCATTCATCAAAGGGTGATACAACCTAGGAAGTGTAGTGACCACCTATGTCATCTACACCCCTAGTTACAGTCGCAACACTACAAGGACAATATGTAGAGAGCGCTACACTAGGTCACCAAAGAAAATAAGGTCGAAACACATCACTAAAGGACAAACCTCATCAACCAAATCTCACCAAGGTCACTGTGATCGAAGCATGCAACAACTAGAGTAAGTGTTGTGGTCACAACACTCATCCAAGAGTGGTGTTGCGGTCACAACACACACATACCCTAGCAGGTCGACACTCAACAACAAGGCAACTCAAGCAAACCCTAAACTTACCATGTGATGTTACATCATCAACCATGGTCCAAGCAAGGCATCGATCCACATCATCTTCTCTCTCATGATATTGAAGCATAAGAAACACACTCTACATGTGAAAAATTGCAAGATTAGCCCTCATCATGGGTAAATTGGAACTTGGTCCAAAACAAGGAGACATAGCTCAAACATCATCCAAACAGGACCAAACTGAAAACATAAGCTTGTCAAATGTTATAAAAGAGTCTCATGGGATTATATTAAGGCTTAAGCATCTTATTAAGAAAAGAAAGCAAACTCACACTAAACTAGGTCAAAGGCATTACAACCATAAATCCCTAACAAGGACTTTGCCCTCGAAATCCTACACTAATTGAGATGGGTACTTCGTACGCTTCTCCTCCTCAAGCTCCCACATGGCTTCCTCTATGCCATGATGATGCCACATAACCTTAAGTACTAACACGATATCCTTCTTCTTCAACTTCTTGATCCTCCTATCCAAGATCAAAACATGACCTTCCACATAAGATATATCCTCATCTAGCTCGACCTCCGCTGGCTGCAACACCAATTATGTATTAGGGTGGCACTTCCTCAACATAGACACATGGAACACTGGATGTAACATGTGCAACTTAGGTGGCAACTCCAACTCGTAAGCCACCTTTCCAACATGTGCCACCATCGAGTAAGGTCCCATATATCTAGGATCCAACTTACCCTTCTTCCCAAACCTCAAAACACCTTTCCAAGGACAGACCTTGAGATTCACCTTGTCTCCCACTGGAAATGTAAGGGCCTATGACGATTGTCAGCATATAATTTCTTCTTGTCTTGTGCTGCCTTCAACTGCTGTTGAATCACTTTGATCTTCTCTGTCGTCTGATGCACAAGCTCAGGACCTAGAAGCTGATACTCACCAGTCTCATTCCAACACAATGGAGATCTACAATGTCTCCCTTACAACTCCTCATAAGGTTCCATATCAATGCTCCTTTGTTAAATTTTATTGTATGCAAACTCTATCAAATTGAGGTGCACATCCCAACTTCCCAAAAACTACAAAACACATGTTGTCAACATATCTTCTAGAATTTGGATCGTCCTCTCTGACTATCTATCTATCTATGGATCGAAAGCGGTACTAAGCCTCAATTGAGTGCCCATAGATGTCTTCAAGCACTCCCAAAAGTGAGTGGTAAACTGGGGATCTCTATCATACACAATGGTAGTTGGGATACCATGCAAATGCACTATCTCATCAACATATATTTGTGCAAGCTTATCTACCGTGTACATCATCTTCACAGGAAGAAAGTGTGTTGTTTTTTCATCCTGTCAACAATCTACCATATAGAGTCATGGCTCTTGGCTGTCCTAGACAGACCAACTACAAAGTCCATCGTGACATGGTCCCACTTCTACTATGGTATGGGAAACTGTTGCAAGTTCATGCAGGCTTTTGATGCTCTACTTTAACCTACTGACACACAAGACATGTGACAACAAACTCAGCCACATCACGCTTCAAACCAGGCCACCACTACAAGTCTTTCATATTGTGATACATCTTGGTGCTTCTTGGATGCATAGAGTACATTGAGGAGTGAGCCTCCTCCAAAACCACCTTCCTCAAATCAGCAAAATTTGGTACCACTACTCTACCGTGGTAACATACTACACCTTGTCAGCAGATGATGATGAAGACTTTCTGCTCAAACTATCCACCACCATGTTTTCCTTCCTTGGATGGAAATCTATGGTGAAATCATAATCCTTAATTAACTCCATCCAACGATGCTTCCTCATATTGACCTATTGCTTTGTAAAGATGTACTGTAGGTTCCTGTGATCCATGAAGATCTGACACTTCTCACCATATAGATAATGTCTCTAGATCTTCAATGTGTGAACAAATATAACTAACTCCAAATCATGGGTGGGATAGTTCTCCTCATAATTATTTAACTATCACGACACAAAAGAGATCACATTCTTGTCTTGCATGAGCACACAACCCATACCATTCTTTGAGGCATCACAAAAGGTAATGTAGCACGTTCCCTAATCTATAAACACTAGCACTGGTGCATTGGTCAGCTTCTCATTCAAAAAACTGGAAAGCATGTTGCCACCTCATTAGGGGTAATGACATGGTGCTAAAGTTCATAATGAACCTTTGGTAGTATCCTTCCAAACCCTAAAAAATGCAGACTTTTTTCGGCATCTTGGTTGTTCCCACTCTATCATAGAATCAGCCTTCTTAGGGTCCACACGAACACCCTCCATAGATATCACATGTCCCAGAAAAGACACCTCCTTCAGCCGAAACTCGCACTTGCTAAACTTTGCATACAACTAGTGTTGTCTCATCAGAGTCAACGCCTAACACAAATGTTGCTCATGCTACTGAATATCTCGGGTGTATATCAAGATGTCATCTATGAATACCACCAAAATCTGATCAAGAAAAGGTCTGAACACCCTATTAATCAAGACCATGAACGTTGTTGGTGCATTGGTTAGTACAAACAGCATAACCACAAACTCATAGTGGCCATACCTTATCCTAAAAGCTGACATTGGTATGTCATGTGCCTTGATTCACAACGGGTGATATCCTGACCCCAAGTCTATCTTGGAAAACACTATAACACCTTATAACTAGTCGAGCAGATCATTAATCTATGGTAAGGGATACTTGTTCTTAATCATCACTTTGTTCAACTATCTATAATCTATGCACAACCTCATGGATCCATCTTTTTTTTACAAACAACATTGGAGCACCCCACGGCGACGTACATGGCTTGATAATACTTTTCTAAAGAAACTCTTGCAACTATTTCTTCAATTTGGAAACCTCATCTAGTTCCATCATGTATGGTGTCTGCGCTATCAGGTAGGTGCTTGGAACTAGATTGATCTCAAAATCAATCTCTCAAGGTGGGAGAACACCCGGGAACTCATCAGGAAACACATCCTCAAACTCACACACAACTAGAAACTCCTAGATACTTAGACTCCTCACCTTAGTATCCACCACACATGCCAAGAACGCATCACCACCCTGCCTCATCAACTTCTCTAGTACCACTGTTGACACCAAATATGTTGGAAGAATCTTCCTATCTCCTTGGAAGACCCATGTCTCATCACCATCAACAAATGTTGCCTCCTTCGAACTACAATCCAAGACCACATGATACTTCTCCAAAGTATCCATTCTGAGGATAACATCAAATCCATGCATGTCAATTGGTATGAGATCCACTTGAATGTTGCATCCTAACAAAGAAAGGATAGAGGAAGGACACACTTCCAATAGCTCAGTAGAGCCAACTAAAGGGGTCTCTAAATTAAGACTATCACATCTATGACTAATAGGCAAGGAACATTTAGCAATCACTTCTCTAGTGATAAAAGAGTGTGTTGCACCTGGGTCGACCAAAACAAACATAAAGCAAGAAGAAGACAAATTAGAATGAAATAAATCCATCTAACCTATTACAACTCATGGGTCGACCACTCTTTCTGGATGACTCATCACATAGAATTGATTTGTTGCTTATTGTCATCCCCTTCCTCTACTGGCTTGCCCAAAAGAACCAGCTTACGACACTTGTCCATGTCCTCTACCACTTCCACTATTGAACTGACATCATTGTTGCAGCCCTTGTTGACTCAGTCTCAGTTTTTGGGTGACCTCTTTATCCTTCACTGGGCAAAACCACTTCGTATACACAACCTTACCACACTTGTAGCAAGTCTTGCTCTCATACCACTATCACTAACACTGATGCAACACTATGGGTTCCTACAGGCAGAAAACTATGGCCTCTACTTCTGCTCGATGACCACTGAGACTGACTCGCCGACCTATGTTGTGATGGTGATGCTAAAAACCTAGGCTTCTTGAAGCCTCCAGATGACTAGCCTTGATATGGTACAACCTCTTCTTGGACTTTGTCTCATGCTTCTTCGCCACTTTTCGCTCCACCCTCCTGACTGACTCCACAAATGTGGAAAACTTCTCTCTATTCTCTAGAGATGACACTGGAGTCATCAAATATGTACTCAAACCCTTCTTGATATGTCTGATCCTTGTTGTCATATGAGGACAAAACCTCAAAAGCTCCATGAACTTAGCTTCATACTCATTGACCGTTGTAGATCCCTATCGGATCTTCTCAAACTACATGATCTTCTTGTCCAGGTAGGTCTCAAAAACATACCGACTCACGAATTCTCATCAGAACTCTTCCCAACTGATTATGAAATTGGGCCTTTTCTCCTCCTCAATTACCCACTAGTGGCCAACACTCCCCTTTAAAGGATACACAACATGCTTTACCTTATTGTCTTCAGGGAGTTGAGGATCTTGAAGGACTTCTCCAGCTCAGTCAACCATAGATCTGCATCTTTCAGGTCTGTCGTACCGACATACTCGATCGCCCCTATACTCCTCAACCTTTCAAAGTTCTTCCAAGAACTCAAATATTCCACATTGGGGATTGCCGCTTTCGCTTGGGGAATGGGCATCCTGTCCACCATATGTGTCATCATGGCCATAAACTGTCCAAATATGGACTAGAAAGTAGAATTGGCCACCACTATCAGGTCAAACTGGGGCATCCCTGGCACAACATCCACCCTCTCCTGCCTCCTAGAACCACCACCTAGTGCAGCAACACTGCTCTCAACAGCATGTTCATCATGTTCTCCGTCCATATTTTCTTCTCTTCTTCTTCTTCTACATAAGCAGAAGTTACCGTAAGATAGACTGGAGGATGCTAGGATAGAAACAAACCCTAGTCCTATGTCCTTGTAGACTCAGTGAACCTAGAGCTTTGATACCAACCAAACTGTAATGCCCCGATGCACCACACAACAAGATTACTCAAAAAAAATTGTGGAATTGTCACTAACAACCAGATTATCATAAAACAATGTAAATAAAACTGATATCACATATCAACCTCAAGTGGAAATATATTACATCTGGGTCCACAAAAACCACATGTATTACATATCTCATGCCAAAAGATTATTACTGTGATGCATCGATCGAACGAAACGTCATTGACTAAATGGAAATGAACATCAACAACGGAATTACTAAAAATCACTAAAAATTAAAACCATTTTGAAAGAGATCCAAACACAGGAAAACTCTTTCAAAAAGAACCAAAGTAATTTAAATACATTCTGGTTCACAAGTATATATCTTGTGCCATCTCTTCTCAAGAGTTACATATATCAACTGCCCTGTTAAAACTATACATAGGCAGCATAAGAACCTCGAGGCATCAAGCCAAAATATCAGATCGATTTATTATACTAATTACTGACTCTGAGGACCTAAGAGTACAGAGACGACACATAGGACTCTCTATACAAACATGATAGCCAGTGTCTCCACCTAGAATATCACTATTGTTCCTGTTGTTGCTGTTGCTGCTGCTCTTCCCCTACTGAAGGGTTTCTGCCTCTTCTTCTGTGTCTACCTAAAAAGTTAGATCCCACAGGGATGAGACAATTGAAATTGCCCCAGCAAGAGAGATAAATCTCTTCCAGAAATGTTATCATTGCAAATTAATGGAATAAAACTGTGCAGAGGAATCATAAATATTCAATAGCAGATAAATCAATTGTCTGAGCATATTAGAACAATGTTCTTATTCAAAGCATTTCGACTTGTAACTTGATAAAGTAGTATGTCATTTTTACAATAAGAAATATGAAGAACATGTTTAACATTTATCCATTTAAAACATACTAAGAAAGATACCATCAACCAATGATTATCATATTTCAACCTTAAGCAAATACACTACACGATTGATTACATTTTACAATCATACTTAAGCCCTGAGGAGATGAGGTATACCGCTCATTCTCCAACCGACCATTGAAAAATCAAAATCGGTACCATACATAGGTCAATGGAAGAGCCAGATTCCCATGACCACATCTTCCTCAGTCAGTGTGAGGACCAAATGCAGGACATCTTGTGTCTCTGCTAAATAGCTTTCCAAGGTATACTGGCAACTTCGCTATAGAATTACAGTGGCATGTTGTACTCTCTGCACAATCGAGAGATTTCAAGTTTATCTCACATCAATCCGGCATTAACATCATCGGGATATTAGTGATACATCCATTTCAGCATTTGGGAGATTAGTGATACATCCATCCTGACATATATAATGAAGGATTGAGAGATTTAATATTTATCTCCCATCAATTCCTCCATTAGGGCGTAAGGATATTCACGGCCATAACCCCCACATACTCAATAGTATGCCCTCTAGGAGTTCCCGTAGGAAAACCTATTTCACCATCACCAACTACTGACGATGATGGATCTATGGTCAGAGCTCTACATGATAAGATTTCACTTGGTTAATTAAGTGCATTATCATATCCTCGTAGCATCAGGCAAGTTTTCAAACATAAACCATTATAATAAATGCTACAAAGAATGAGTATTACTTCTATTAGTACTTTGCAAAGCTTTATAAGACATTAGGATCTCAATCCCTTGTCACATCAGGGGTATTCTCATCCCTTAACATCTTATCATCATGATTATGGAATATGGGTATTCAAACCCTCAATTCATTAAGAACACTTGTTACTACTTATCAATTAACTAATACCTTCAGGTCATCTAACCAAGGTAAACATGATACTTGCAATACATGCATCTCACATGGCTCTTAAGGCCCATTAATCTCTTGTTACCTTTTATTAGGCAACAAAGCATATTATGGCTCACAAGGCCCATAAAACAATTTCAATAGTAAAACATCATAGCTCATACCTGGATATGTCCAACATCTCATGATACATTCATGATTAGTATACAAGATAACATTTATATCAATTACATACCAGCACTGTGCAATGTAATGGCAGCATCACTATTCACCCATTAGGGTTAGGGTTTCCCAAATTCATGTCAATTAGGGATACTCATCCCATTACCCAAAATTAGGGTTATGGTTTATCATCATATTACCCAACATTAGGGTTTCATGCATTGTAATCCAAAATTAGGATTTCACATACCTTCACCCAATTTTAGGGTAGGATTTCATATAACATTACATAGCATCACCCTGAATTGAACTGACATCATTGTTGCAGCCCTTGTTGACTCGGTCTCAGTTGTTGGGTGACCTCTTTATCCTTCACTGGGCAAAACCACTTCATATACCCAACCTTACCACACTTGTAGCAAGTCTTTCTCTCATACCACTATCACTAACACTAATGCAACACTATGGGTTCCTACAGGCAGAAAACTATGGCCTCTACCTCTGCTCGATGACCATTGAGACTGACTCGCCGACCTATGTTGTGATGGTGATGCTAAAAACCTAGGCTTCTTGAAGCCTCCAGACGACTATCCTTGATATGGTACAACCTCTTCTTGGACTTTGTCTCATGCTTCTTTGCCACTTTTTGCTCCACCCTCCTGACTGACTCCACAAATGTGGAAAACTTCTCTCTATTCTCTAGGGATGACACTGGAGTCATCAAATATGTACTCAAACCCTTCTTGATCTGTATGATCCTTGCTTCCATATGAGGACAAAACCTCAGAAGCTCCATGAACTTAGCTTCATACTCATTGACCGTCGTAGATCCCTATCAGATCTTCTCAAACTACATGATCTTCTTGTCCAGGTAGGTCTCAAAAACATACCGACTCACAAATTCTCATCAGAACTCTTCCCAACTGATTATGACATTGGGCCTTTTCTCCTCCTCAATTACCCACAAGTGGCCAACACTCCCCTTTAAAAGATACACAACGTGCTTTACCTTATTGTCTTCAGGGATGTTGAGGATCTTGAAGGCCTTCTCCAGCTCGGTCAACCATAGATCTGCATCTTTCAGGTCTGTCGTACCGACATACTCGATCGCCCCTACACTCCTCAACCTTTCAAAGGTCTTCCAAGAACTCAAATATTCAACATTGGGGACTGCCACTTTTGAATGGGGAATGGGCATCCTGTCCACCATATGTGTCATCATGGCCATAAACTATCCAAATATGGACTAGAAAGTAGAATTGGCCACCACTATCAGGTCAAACTGGGGCATCTCGGGCACAACATCCACCCTCTCATGCCTCCTAGAACCACCACCTAGTGCAGCAACACTGCTCTCAGTAGCATGTTCATCATGTTCTCCGTCCATATTTTCTTCTCTTCTTCTTCTTCTACATAAGCAGAAGTTACCGTAAGATAGAATGGAGGATACTAGGATAGAAACAAACCCTAGTCCTATGTCCTTGTAGACTCAGTGAACCTAGAGCTTTGATACCAACCAAACTGTAATGCCCCAATGCACCACACAACAAGATTACTCAAAAAAAATTGTGGAATTGTCACTAACAACCAGATTATCATAAAACAATGTAAATAAAAATGATATCACATATCAACCTCAAGTGGAAATATATTACATCTGGGTCCACAAAAACCACATGTATTACATATCTCATGCCAAAAGATTATTACTGTGAGGCATCGATCGAACGAAACGTCATTGACTAAACGGAAACGAACATCAACAGTGGAATTACTAAAAATCACTAAAAATTAAAATCATTTTGAAAGAGATCCAAACACAGGAAAACTCTTTCAAAAAGAACCAAAGTAATTTAAATACATTCTGGTTCACAAGTATATATCTTGTGCCATCTCTTCTCGAGAGTTACATATATCAACTGCCCTATTAAAACTGTACATAGGCAGCATAAGAACCTCGAGTCATCAAGCCAAAATCTCAGATCAATTTATTATACTAACTACTGACGCTGAGGACCTGAGAGTACAGAGACAACACATAGGACTCTCTATACAAACATGATAGCCAGTGTCCCCACCTGGAATATCACTGTTGTTCCTGTTGCTGGTGCTCTTCCCCTGCTGAAGGGTTTCTGCCTCTTCTTCTGTGTCTACCTAAAAAGTTAGATCCCACAGGGGTGAGACAATTGAAATTGCCCCAGCAAGAGAGATAACTCTCTGCCAGAAATGTTATCATTGCAAATTTTTGGAATAAAACTGAGCAGAAGAATCATAAATATTCAATAGCAGATAAATCAATTGTCTGAGCATATTAGAACAATGTTCTTATTCAAAGCATTTCAACATGTAACTTGATAAAGTAGTATGTCATTTATCCAATAAGGAATATGAAGAACATGTTCAACATTTATCCATTTAAAACATACTAAGAAAGATACCATCAACCAATGATTCTCATATTTCAACCTTAAGCAAATACGCTACACGGCTGATTACATTTTACAATCATACTTAAGCCCTGAGGAGATGAGGTATACCGCTCATTCTCTAACTGACCATTGCGAAATCAAAATTGGTACCATACATAGGTCAATGGAAGAGCCAGATTCCCATGACCACATCTTCCTCAATCAGTGTGAGGACCAAATGCAGGACATCTTGTGTCTCTACTAAATAGCTTTCCAGGGTATACTGGCAACTTCGCTATAGAATTACAGTGGCATGTTGTACTCTCTTAACAATCGAGAGATTTCAAGTTTATCTCACATCGATCTGGCATTAACATCATCAGGATATTAGTGATACATCCATTTCAGCATTTGGGAGATTAGTGATACATCCATCCTGACATATATAATGAAGGATTGAGAGGTTTAATATTTATCTCACATCAATTCCTCCATTAGGGCGTAAGGATATTCATGGCCATAACCCCTACATACTCAATAGTATGCCCTCCAGGAGTTCCCATAGGAAAACCTGTTTCACCATCACCAACTACTGACGATGATGGATCTATGGTCAGGGCTCTACATGATAAGATTTCACTTGGTTAATTAAGTGCATTATCATATCCTTTTAGCATCAGGCAAGTTTTCAAACATAAACCATTATAATAAATGCTACAAAGAATGAGTATTACTTCTATCAGTACTTTGCAAAGCTTTATAAAACATTAGGATCTCAATCCCTTGTCACATCAGGGGTATTCTCATCCCTTAACATCTTATCATCATGATTATGGAATATGGGTATTCAAACCCTCAATTCAACAAGAACACTTGTTACCACTTATCAGGTAACTAATACCTTCAGGTCATCTAACCAAGGTAAACATGATACTTGCAATACATCCATCTCACATGGCTCTTAAGGCCCATTAATCTCTTGTTATCTTTTATTAGGCAACAAAGCATATTATGGCTCACAAGTCCCATAAAAGAATTTCAATAATAAAACATAATAGATCATACCTGGATATGTCCAAGATCTCATGATACATGCATGATTAGTACACAAGATAATAGTTACATCAATTACATACGAGCACTGTGCAATGTAATGGCACCATCACTATTCACCCATTAGGGTTCGGGTTTCCCAAATTCATGTCAATTAGGGATACTTATCCCATTACCCAAAATTAGGGTTATGGTTTATCATCATATTACCCAACATTAGGGTTTCATGCATTGTAATCCAAAATTAGGATTTTACATACCTTCACCCTATTTTAGGGTAGGATTTTATATAACTTTACATAGCATCACCCTGAATTGAATTTCACATCACATCGTTGTATTAGAGTTTCACTTGACATCACCCTTAATTAGGGTTTCACACAACTTCACCCTTAATTAGGGTTTCACATATCATCATCCTTAATTAGGATTACACATGACATCACCTAATTAGGGTTTCACATGTCATCACCCTTAATTAGGGTTTCACATGACATCACCCTTAATTCGGGTTTTACATGACATCACCCTTAATTAGGGTTTCACATGACATCACCCTTAATTATGGTTTTACATGATATCACCCTTAATTAGGGTTTCACATGACTTCGTCCTTAATTATGGTTTCACATTACCTTTCTACATTAGGGTTAGGGTTCGTCAACCTTCTCAATTAGGGTTTCATGATCTCATTATAAAGGATCATACCCTAATTACATATTTTATTCATGTTGAGAGTGTTGAGGTTTAACCATTACATGGTTATCATACATGTATGGATTCCTCTCTCTCTCTCTTATCCTCTCTAGGATATTAATTAATTCAAACTTGATTAGATAGATTAACTCAACTTGAATGAAGGGTTGACATAGTGTATAAAGTCATTGCTTCCATAAGCATCAAAATTAACCACTCAAGAGGTACTAATCACTTAAGTACCTTTTAGGTACAACCATTGTAATTACCTTTAATAAACATCATCAAAAATCATGGAGTTGATCGTACTTACAAGATTTGAATCAATTAAACCTTCAAATGGTCTTGGGGTATTAGACCTTTATACGGTCTTGAAATACTTGACCTTCAATCGGTCTTGATCAATTGTAAATCAAATCAGCCCATTCGGTTTTGAAACCGAATCAACCTATTCGGTCTTGAGACCGAATCCAATCATTCGATCTTGAAATCGAATCAACCCATTTAGTCTTGAAACTAAATCCATTCATTTGATCTTGAAACTGAATCATCCATTTGGTCTTGAAACCGAATCATCAACCATTGATTGAAACCGATTGAACCAATTAGGGTTTCCAACATCAAATCGATTTAGGATTAGTACTCATTAAACCATCCATCAATTGAACTATTGAAAGTACATCAGATTATAGCCCTTGGATCTCCAACCATCCCTCACAATTATCCATTGACCTCCAAACTGTCTTGAGACTATTTGGGATAAACAACCTTGAAATCAATTCCCTCAACTAGGGTTTCAATCAATTCAATTGATTAGGGCTTGAAATTGGTGGATCATCTATTATGGAATCCATTATAATTAAATCAATTTGAGCCATTAGATCTCCATCTTTCACATCAACAAATAACCTCAAACGGTTTTGAAGTTCAATTTATCTATTCGATCTTGAGATCCATTACCCATTCGGTTTTGAACTCAATTACCCATTCGATCTTGTACTTAATTACCCATTCGGTCTTGGGTTCAACTACCCATTCGGTCTTGGGTACAACTACCCATTCAGTCTTGAACTCAATTGCCCATTCGGTCTTGAAACCGAATTAACTCAATCATTTTTGAAAACCGATTGCCCCTTATTTTGTTGAGGTGTATGCTTAAGATGACATCATCATCTTCAAGATTCAAACCTTCGAAATTAGTTGTGATTCTTATGGTAATTTCAACAAAAAATCAAAAGGAAATCAAGAAAGAAGAAAGGTTCCACACATTGCGAATAGATTACAAGCAATAATGACATTTAAGGGTTCAAGTTGTATAACCTGACTTCAAAGATGAATCCAATATTCAAGATTCACGTCCTCAATGGTGAATGAAGCTCTCTCAACTGTCCAAGGTCCGTTCTCAAGTCTTTGAGTGAAATGAATGGCTAAGGTTGAAGATTGAATGAAGAAAAGAAGAAATTCAGCATTGAATTTCGATTTCCACCATGAAATCAAGGTTGAAGATGACTATGGAGCTTAACTACAGGTTGGGGCACGTGTTCCTGTTGCTCCTAAGCTCCTTTGTGCATGGCCAAAGCAAGGAAAGAAAAAGGGATCGAAAAAGCCTTTCATGTGGGTTGAAAATGGGATGTTTATAAGGAAATTTCAATGAGAGAGAAAGTGATAATTAATTTCTCCAACTCCCAAAATTGGTGCCACATACTCCCCTAAATCCCTTGCATACGAAGACATCTACCCCACCTTGTAATTCATCTTCATTATCCATGAATTAAAAGAAAGCAAATTAAGCACCTTAACCATTATAATAATAATATCCAAAATTGAGTGGATATTACTTTTTAGTTAACTAATGTGAGTGGGTTCTCCACTCACTTGAGATATTTCGGGGCCGTTGCAAGGAACAAGGACGTTCACACTTATGCAAATTCAACCATCTCATTTTTGGTTGAAGGGCACTTCCATTAATATATTTATTTTTGCATTAAATTGAATTAGGGTTTCAATTATGCTTAAATCTTGATTATTTTAATATCAAGATTCTCTCACCTCTAAAGTGATTCAAATGAGACGCCCCTATGATTTTCTTGTCTCTAATTATTACCAAGAAATATTAGGGACTCTCTAGAAGTGATATTTTGCATATTGGACCCTAGGTTTTGGGCAAATTGCACATTACACCAAAACTAGGTTTTAATGCACAAACATTGCTTAACAAGCTATTTCTTGGTGCTCAGGCTTTTGGAAACCATATCTCTGCATAATTTTCATTCTTGTGATGATTCAACACTTTAGGAACATTTATCATGTAACATTTGCAAGTTAACCCCTCAACTTGGGTAATTTGCACATTAGTCCAAAATAGGCAAAACATTGTTTTCAACATTATTCAAAAAGGACTAAAATTGAAACATAAGTTCCTCTTAGGCCTCAATTACTTTTCAAGAGATAAGAGAAAGCATATAATTAACTTTATTAGGCAAAACATCTAGGGTTAAAGCATAACCCAGGTTAGGGATGTTACAAATTTATCCACCCCTAACAGGGATTTCATCCCCGAAATAATCAAGAGAAAAGAGAAGGGTACTGTAAGGAGAGTGTGATCACCCCTTTACTAAAATATGGTAAACAAAACACCATTAGAAAGTAGAGGAATAAAAAATAACTGACTATATTCAATTTCATAAAAGGTTTACAAAAATACATCAAATTCTCCCATTAGGATTTACATCAAGACACACAATCAGGATCTAGATAGAGGGAAGTCTAGACCACTATAATCTTGTCTCCAAGCAACATATCCATCAATCGAGTCCAAGCCAAAAGCTAAGATCTTCCTTGTCTTATCCATCACCTTGCTCCGCACCTGGGTGGTTGGGAAGGCATCCAGCAAAAAGGGAGAGGAAAACAAGGTATGCGTCACAAAACTAGTCTAGGATATCAAGATAAGTAAAGCAAATAAAAACAGGCTAGGGTTCATCATATGATGAAGATAACAAGAATATGAGGCTATATATCAAACAAGCTTGCCATTAACAAACATAATAAAAAGGATTTGCATGTAAGATAATTATGTCTACCTAACTAAGTAGGGTTGAGCCACCTACCAGAACTGTGGCAACACATCCCATTATCACACAGATAACGAGGTGTTACGCGAAAACGTGCGGAAAACACCATAACCACAGATTATCAAAACACAGGTTAATTAAAACCGATTGCGGAAAACTGATAAACTGTGAAACTATTACTTTCCAGTCCTCATCCTGCACAGAAACATGTCATATAAATATGTACAGAAGATCTGACATGTGTCCACAGCTCAGGAACAGCTGTCCATCCATCACATGAGTTCACCACCTATTCATATATACATAAAGGCCCACATCCGGCCAACAACAGGATATACAGATACCATCGAACGATCTTCGTGAAACATCGTCAAAACACTGCCAAGGACCTGAGAGTACAGGGATGACTCTAGACTCTACTACAAAACATCCAAAACAGCAACATGTCCATCGCTTGCCTTCTACTGCTCCTCAAGCTTCTCGTCCGCAACACCACAACCACGACCACGTCTACCTCGACCACCTAAAAAGGGGGGAAACCAGCGGAGTGAGACAATTGAACAATTGTCCCAGCGGGAAACATAGCTCCCCACCGCAACCATAGAACCTCAGCAAGAGAAACTATAACAGCAATTATAACATGAGCAGATATATCAGAAGCAGTTATATATATATATATATAGCAAGATCATTCTTACCGGCAAGCATACCAGCTGTACTAAAACTTATGACCAGATGTCTTTCAAAAGAACATGATTATCAAGATAAGGTATATCAACATGTAACAGGATTATTAGAACAGAATATAATGCCATATAACCTGATTATCAAGATAAGGTAGATTACCACATGACCTGCAAGGTATAACGAAATATTACACAAACAAGGCCTCACCCAATGTTTCGTGTTTGATTTGATCAGTAAATACTAAACGACTGTATTACATTTTATTATGCCCTGAGGATTTGAACCGTACCGTTCGAATCCAACCCTCGGTTATGAAACCCAAGACGGTGCCATACAAGGTCAATGGGAGAACCGGACTCCACGACCTCCCACCTCATGGTCAGTACATGTGTACAACACAAGCAGGACCACAGTCACATGCTGAAGTGGTCTAAGCCACAGGGTTAGCTCCATAGGCTACCCATTCTCTAGCCCGCCTTGGTACAGGTCACGACGCTAGTAAAACTGAGCCACGGGCCTGATCACCGTGCTCTGAGCCATGAACGCATTCATGCTCCATACATCACATATCCTAAGCCATGGGCCTGTTCACCATGCTCTACACACATATTTGAGTCTGCAACCGAAGTTACACTCTTACCTCCTCATTTTCAGGCTAGGAGCAACCTACACATATTCAACAATATGCGCTTCCAGGTTAACCCGTAGGAAAACATGTTTCACCATCACCAAGTCCTGACGATGATGGATCTATGGCCAGGGCAACTACATGTTGTATTTCACTGTGCTTAATTATTATCTTTTAGATGGATTGCAAGATTCAACCAAGTTGTATAACATGCAAGATATAACATAAAGTAAATAACATTATATTATGATCTATTCATATCAACCTGATCCATCTTAAGGATCCAACATCACATGTTATCACTTGGCCTCTTGCCAACCATCCAGATCAATCTCAAGGATCATCACATACCACAGGGTCTCAACCCTTCATCATGTATTGTTACTGCCTCTTAAGGCTCACATCATCATCATGGGACCAACACATCACATACATAATCTTATAGAGCAATTATCAAAGTAATGTTACTCATTACATATGTCACATAGCCCTTTCATGGCTAAGTCATCACCTGCAAGGTTAAGGCATGCAATAATTGTAGATTCAACATAAGGACTATGCTTGCTATCATGAAATATCATTCAAGATAATCTACTTATCAATATGACAGTTATTTGATAATCAAGTATGTTAAGTACATCATTAAACAACCATACTGATACTTACCCTTATATCGAGATTGTACAAACAATCAAGGTATATAGAGATCATGTTGTGTTTACCGAACCAACACTATTATAAACAAGGTCATTACTATGTCATCAACTATTGTCATCTTTATCATGAAGCAACCTTTAATGTAACTGTCACTTAACATCATTATTACCAACATTATTATCATTAAACAAACTACTAGAGTAGTTATCATCATCTTCTTTATCATTAACAATTAAGCATAAGGGTCATGTCATGCATCAATTACATGAGGGCTAACATCATATACATTACTATCATTAGCATTCTTATTATTTGCAAGGCAACATATTACATATTGATGATATCACAAACACCACCATCATTTTATTGGTGCATAGCTAACCACTTCCATCACATGAGGGACCGTCACCAAAGAAACTCATACCCTCACTAAAGCTTCACAACCCTCACATAACACTTATCAAGACCTATCGTCCAACATGGTATCGGCAACCACACCAACCCTATCAGCCAGCACACTACTAAACCTATCGGTCACCGCAGTACTAACCCTATCGGCCAACACACTACTAACCCTATCGGCCAACACAAGAGAGAGGTATCGCCCAACATGGCTATAGGCCATAGGGCTATCGGCCAAAGGGCACATAGCCTATCGTCCAACTCAAAGATATCCATGACGCCCAACACCATTAGACCATGTCGTCCAACATGAGAAAGGGTATCGTCCAACTCCAAGAGCACTAACCAAAACACAAGGGACATCACTATGTCTCCCATCATATCGGCCAACCAAACCCTAGCTCACTCTATCGCCCATTCATGGGTAAGGGTATCGGCCAACTTCAAGGGCTCAACATGTCGTCCACCAAGGTGCCATGTCGGCCACCAAAGAGAGAACCATGTCGCCCAACATGGTCACCATGTCGGCCAACACTCAAGCTAGGTCAACCTATCGACCTCCAACTCAAAGAACTCAAACCCTAAAGCATCATATCGGCCACACAAGAACAAAGGTGTTGCTCAACCCATGGATACTCATATCGTTCAACTTAGGGGCAAGTGTGTCGCCCAACACACTCACAAGGAAGGGGGGTATCGCCCAACCCTAGGTCACCTTCAACCTCCAACTCAAGGAAGCCCCAAACCCTAGAAAACAAGGTACACAAAGGAACCCTAAACCCTAAGGGAGATGTCAGCCACCAAGGTACACTAGCAAGGTACAAAAGCAAGGAGCTAAGCTAAACTACTACATGCATAAGATCAAGCAAGAGGTAAAGGAGTTAGGGTTAGAAGCTATGCAACCCGCCTTAAGCTCCAAGCTCTAAAGCACTCCAGGGTCCAAAGCTATCGTCCACCAAGCTGCTCCAGGAGGGTGTATCGGCCACCACTTCAGCTCCAAGGGAGTGTATCGGCCAACACAAGCAAGATGGAGAGGGATATCGTGCACTCAAGGTGGAAGAGAGACCAAAAGACCAAAGGAGACTAAGGCAAGAAGAAAAACTGCCTATATAGGAAGAAGGGGAGGAGAAACCAAGGTACATCCATGCTATGTGTCGCCCACCCAAGGGACACTTGTCCTAGGGTTCCAGCCAACACACTAGCAAGGCATGGGACACTTGTCCAAAACATGCACCAAGGGTCCACCACACCAGACCAAGAATCTTGGGCGACACAGGCAGCAGCTCTGCTGGGCGACACACCAGCCTGCTGGGCGACACAAAGCAGGTCTTGGCCGACACAAGGCTCAAGAAAGCCCAAACAAGGAACTCCAAGGCCCAAACAAGCTCAACTCAGGCCCAAAGGACTCAAACAACAAGCCCAAGCCTTCCTCTCATCCCTAGAGGAAGCAAAGAGGGGAAAACATTTCAAAAGATGGCAAACTTGCACACAAAACCCTGCACTTGGGTTATTTGCAAGTAGCCCCTCGAACTCTCAACAAAGCTCAACAAAACCCTAATCACCACTTAGGGTGATTAGCAAGCATCAAACCACTAAGGTTAAGAAAAACAAACATGGTAAACCCTAAATGCAGGTCAGGGTCCTTACAGCTATAAACCTCTACAAAAGGATTTCGTCCCTGAAATCCGAAGAGAAAAGTGAGGGATACTTCCTCCTCATCTCTTCCTCAAGCTCCCACGTGGCTTCCTCAATGCCACGGTGATGCCAAAGAACCTTCACAAGAACCAGGTCCTTCCTCTTCAGCTTCTTGACTCTTCTGTCAAGGATCATCATAGGACCCTCTTCATAAGTCACATCTTTGTCAAGCTCAACTTCAACTGGTTGTATCACTGTTCCTGTATCCGGATGACTTTTCTTCAGCATACTGACATGGAACACTGGATGTAACCTGTGCAACTCTGGAGGCAATTCTAACTTGTAAGCCACCTTGCCAACACGTGCTAAGACTGGGTAAGGCCCCATATATCTGGGAGCTAACTTACCTTTCCGTCCAGACCTCAGCACACCTTTCCACGGAGAGACTTTAAGATACACCTTGTCTCCCACCTGGAACTCCAAGGGTCGTCGGCGATTGTCTGCATAAGACTTCTGCCTGTCTTGTGCCGCTTTCAACTGTTGTTGTATAACCTTGATCTTTTCTATCGTTTGCTGTACTAGCTCAGGGCCCAAAAGCTGATATTCACCTGATTCATACCAAAACAAAGGAGATCTGCACTTCCTCCCATACAAAGCCTCATAGGGAGCCATGTCAATGCTCCGCTGATAGCTATTGTTGTAGGCAAACTCTATCAAACTGAGATGTACGTCCCAACTGCCTAGGAACTGCAAAACACAAGCACGAAGAAGATCCTCCAAAGTCTGAATAGTCCTCTCAGACTGTCCATCTGTCTGCGGGTGGAAAGCGGTACTGAACTTCAACTGCGTTCCCATTTCCCTGTGCAACTGTTCCCAAAAATGACTTGTAAACTGAGGACCTCTGTCAGAAACTATCGTCGCTGGCACACCATGCAAACGAACTATCTCATCCACATATACTCGAGCGAGTTTTTCAGTTGTATACGTCATCTTCACAGGTATGAAATGGGCAGACTTCGTCAATCTGTCCACTATCACCCAAATGGAGTCATGATTCCTAGTTGTCCTGGGTAGACCGACTACGAAATCCATGGTTATATGATCCCATTTCCACTGTGGTATATGCAAAGGTTGCAACGTACCTGCCGGCTTTTGATGCTCAGCTTTGACTTGCTGACACACCGCACACCTAGCCACAAACTCAGCTACATCTTTCTTCAAGCCGGGCCACCAGTACAAGTCCTTCAGACTATGGTACATCTTGGTGACACCTGGATGCATGGCATACATAGATGTGTGTGCTTCCTCGAGCACCAACTTCCTCAGGTTATCAGCATCAGGAACCACCATCCTATTATGATAGCAAACCACTCCATCCTCGGACTCATGGAACCCATCACGCTTTTCGCTGCCAAACTCTGATCTGATTAACTGTACTGTACAATCTGTTTGTTGTGCATCCTTGATCTGTTGTCTCAATGTGGGCTTGATTTGCATCTGTGCTAAAAGTACAGCTAACGAGGAAACCTCCATCTGTACGTTCATCTGCCGCAAGGAGACTAACATGTCCCGCCTATGGCATGCCAAAGAACTCATCTGTGCCTTCTTGGGAGAAGAAGACTTTCTGCTAAGCGCATCCGCTACCACATTCGCCTTACCAGGATGATACTAGATAGTGCAATCATAATCATTGATCAACTCCATCCACCGACGTTGTCGCATGTTCAACTCTTGCTGTGAGAAGATGTACTTCAGATTCTTGTGATCCGTAAAGATCTGACACACTTCCCCATAAAGATAGTGTCTCCAAATCTTTAACGCATGAACCACTGCTGCCAGCTCCAAATCATGGGTCGGATAGTTCTCCTCATGTTTCTTAAGTTGTCGCGAAGCAAAAGAAACCACATGATCCTCCTGCATCAGCACACAACCCAAACCTTTCTTGGACGCATCACAGAAAACAACATAGCCTTTCCCGGGTTCTGGCAAGATCAACACTGGAGCACTGGTCAGCTTTTCCTTCAAACTTTGGAAAGCTTGCTGACATCGATCATCCCAAACAAAAGGTACATCCATCCTGGTCAAATTCGTCATCGGCAACGCGATCACACTGAAGTCTTTGATAAACCTTCGGTAGTAGCCTGCTAGACCAAGGAAACTACGAACTTCCGTCGGCTGTTCCCAATCCGCAACGGATTCCACTTTCTTCGGATTTACTTTGACTCCTTCAGCAGATATCACATGACCTAAGAAAGTCACTTCATCCAACCAGAACTCACACTTACTAAACTTAGCATACAACTGATGTTGACGAAGGAGAGTCAACGCTTGCCGAAGATGTTGCTCATGCTCTAGCCGGTTCCGACTATAGATCAAGATGTCGTCTATAAAAACTACAACAAACTGATCTAAGAACGGACGAAACACTCTGTTCATCAGGTCCATGAAAGCAGCAGGTGCATTGGTTAATCCAAACGGCATAACCACAAACTCAAAATGACCATACCTCGTCCTAAAGGCTGACTTTGGTATGTCATCCACATTTATCCTCAACTGATGATATCCAGACCGTAGATCGATCTTCGAAAATGCTGTAGCACAACGCAACTGATCGAACAGGTCATCTATCCTCGGCAACGGGTACTTATTCTTGATCGTGACCTTGTTCAACTGTCGGTAGTCTATACACAACCGCATCGAACCATCCTTCTTCTTAACGAACAACACGGGAGCACCCCAAGGTGACGTGCTCGGTCTGATGAAACCTTTCTCCAAAAACTCTTGTAACTGCTTCTTCAACTCTACCATCTCTGCTGGAGCCATCCTATAAGGTGTCTGTGCAATCGGATGCGTTCCCGGAACCAGATTGATCTCAAAATCGATCTCTCGGGGTGGAGGAACACCAGGAAACTCCTCGGGAAACACATATGCAAACTCTCGGACCACTGACACTTCTTCAAGGTTAAGGCCTTTCGCCTTGGTATCCACAACGGTATCCACCACGTGAGCTAAGAACGCCTCACATCCTTGTCGTAACAACCTATCTGCCACCATAGCTGATACCAGACATGTTGGAAGAATCTTCCTATCTCCTTGGAAGATCCACTTCTCTCCAGCAACATCAAACACCGCCTGCTTGGAACCACAGTCCAAGACAACCTTATACTTCTCTAAGGTATCCATCCCAAAGATAACATCGAAACCATGCATATCAAGTGGTATGAGATCCACCTGAATGTTGTGTCCCAAGAAAGACAAGACACAAGATGGACACTCTTCTCGAAGCAAAGAGGAACCATCAAGAGGGGTTTCTAACAACAAGCTATCCTTCTTACAACTAACAGGTAGATGAAAGTTTTCAAGCATACTATAGGCGATAAAAGAGTGTGTAGCACCCGGGTCAACCAGAATAGATATAAAGCAAGAAGAAGACATATCAGAATGAAATAACTCCATCTGACCTGTCACCACTCGCGGGTTGACTATCGCCTCCGGCTGATTCATGGCATAGAATCGAGCCGTAGCTTGCTGTCCACGACCTCTGCTCCCTTGAGCAGACGATCCAGCTTGAGACGCTTGACCGCATCCTCGTCCTCTGCTACCACTGGGCTGTGGTCTCTCAGACTTCTGGAAACTCTGCCTCGGTTGCTGCGTCACTTCAACATCTCTATTCGGGCAATTGAACTTCCAATGCCTGACTTGTCCATAGAGATGACATGCTCTATTGTCCACTCGTGGCCTAGATGGCCATGTCACTGCCACGGAAGCTGAACTGTGCGCCTTAGATGGTGAAGAAACATAACCTTTTCCCTTACTCGAAGACCACTGAGATGGTATACCAGCACTTCTCATCACTGACGGTGCTGAAAACCTGGGTTTCTTGAAGCCACCAAACCTTCATCCTTGAAACTGAGCAGGTCTTTTAAGAGACACAGACTCTCTTTTCTCCCGTACTGTCCTCTCAATCCATCGAACTGATTCCACAAACGTAGCAAACCGCTCTCGGTTCTCCAGCGCAGACACAGGGGTTGTCAACTCAGCACTCAAACCCTTCTCAAAGCGTCTGATCCGTTCATCATCTGTCGCCGCCATGTGAGGACAGAACCTCAACAGATCCATAACTTAGCTTCATACTCAGTGATGTTCATCGTTCCTTGCCGCAACTTCTCAAACTGACTGATCTTCTCATCCAGGTACGTCTTCGGAAAGTATCTGGTGACGAACTCGCGCCGAAACACTTCCCAACAGATCACCTCACCAGGCCGCTTTTCTTCCTCGATGGTCCACCAGTGACCAGCACTACCCTTCAAAAGGTAGACAGCATGCTTTACTTTTTCTGCTTCGGGGATGTCGAGGATCCGGAAAGCCTTTTCAAGACTTGTCAGCCACAGATCTGCATCCGCTGGATCAGCCGTTCCAGCATAATCCGAAGCTCCGACTCGGCGAAGCCGCTCAAAGGTCTTCCCGATACCCGACGCTTCTCCATGGGGAACATGTGCTCGCGGAGGAGGCACTGGTAACCGCTCAACCATGAGATTCATCGTAGCCATTAACTGCCCCATAAGCTATTGGTAGGCAGGGTGTTCAAGTATGGCTGGGTCTGGTTGGGGGACCTTAGGCACCCGATCTTCATGTGCCCGTCCATCTGCTCCATCAACCGATGCAGCATCACTATGCTCAGGAGCATGTTCTTCGTGGTTTCCAGACATCTTGGCTTTTCTTCTGCTTAGGGCAGAAGATTTTTGCAAGATAACCTGGAAAACTCATAAGAACATACTCAACCTAGTCCTAGATCCCTGTAGACTCAGCGAACCTAAATCTATGATACCAAACTTTGTGGCAACACATCCCATTATCACACAGATAATGAGGTGTTACGCGAAAACGTGCGGAAAACACCATAACCACAGATTATCAAAACACGGGTTAATTAAAACCGATTGTGGAAAACTGATAAACTGTGAAACTATTACTTTCCAGTCCTCATCCTGCACAGAAACATGTCATATAAATATGTACACAAGATCTGACATGTGTCCACAGCTCAGGAACAGCTGTCCATCCATCACATGAGTTCACCACCTGTTCATATATACATAAAGGCCCACATCCGGCCAACAGCAGGATATACAGATATCATCGAACGATCTTCGTGAAACATCGTCAAAACACTGCCAAGGACCTGAGAGTACAAGGATGACTCTAGACTCTACTACAAAACATCCAAAACAGCAGCATGTCCATCGCTTGCCTTCTACTGCTCCTCAAGCTGCTCGTCTGCAACACCACAACCACGACCACGTCTACCTCGACCACCTAAAAAGGGGGGGAAACCAGCGGAGTGAGACAATTGAACAATTGTCCCAGCGAGAAACATAGCTCCCCACCGCAACCATAGAACCTCAGCAAGAGAAACTATAACAGCAATTATAACATGAGCAGATATATCAGAAGCAGTTATATATATATAGCAAGATCATTCTTACCGGCAAGCATACCAGTTGTACTAAAACTTATGACCAGATGTCTTTCAAAAGAACATGATTATCAAGATAAGGTATATCAACATGTAACAGGATTATTAGAACAGAATATAATGCCATATAACCTGATTATCAAGATAAGGTAGATTACCACATGACCTGCAAGGTATAACGGAATATTACACAAACAAGGCCTCACCCAATGTTTCGTGTTTGATTTGATCAGTAAATACTAAACGGTTGTATTACATTTTATTATGCCCTGAGGATTTGAACCGTACCGTTCAAATCCAACCCTCGGTTACGAAACCCAAGACGGTGCCATACAAGGTCAATGGGAGAACCGGACTCCACGACCTCCCACCTCATGGTCAGTACATGTGTACAACACAAGAAGGACCGCAGTCACATGCTGAAGTGGTCTAAGCCACAGGGTTAGCTCCATAGGCTACCCATTCTCTAGCCCGCCTTGGTACAGGTCACGACGCTAGTAAAACTGAGCCACGGGCCTGATCACCGTGCTCTGAGCCATGAATGCATTCATGCTCCATACATCACATATCCTGAGCCATGGGCCTGTTCACCATGCTCTACACACATATCTGAGTCTGCAACCGAAGTTACACTCTTACCTCCTCATTTTCAGGCTAGGAGCAACCTACACATATTCAACAATATGCACTTCCAGGTTAACCCGTAGGAAAACCTGTTTCACCATCACCAAGTCCTGACGATGATGGATCTATGGCCAGGGCAACTACATGTTGTATTTCACTGTGCTTAATTAGTATCTTTTAGATGGATTGCAAGATTCAACCAAGTTGTATAACATGCAAGATATAACAGAAAGTAAAGAACATTATATTATGATCTATTCATATCAACCTGATCCATCTTAAGGATCCAACATCACATGTTATCACTTGGCCTCTTGCCAACCATCCAGATCCATCTCAAGGATCATCACATACCACAGGGTCTCAACCCTTCATCATGTATTGTTACTGCCTCTTAAGGCTCACATCATCATCATGGGACCAACACATCACATACATAATCTTATAGAGCAATTATCAAAGTAATGTTACTCATTACATATGTCACATAGCCCTTTCATGGCTAAGTCATCACCTACAAGGTTAAGGTATGCAATAATTGTAGATTCAACATAAGGACTATGCTTTCTATCATGAAATATCATTCAAGATAATCTACTTATCAATATGACAGTTATTTTATAATCAAGTATGTTAAGTACATCATTAAACAACCATACTGATACTTACCCTTATATCGAGATTGTACAAACAATCAGGGTATATAGAGATCATGTTGTGTTTACAGAACCAACACTATTATAAACAAGGTCATTACTATGTCATCAACTATTGTCATCTTTATCATGAAGCAACCTTTAATGTAACTGTCACTTAGCATCATTATTACCAACATTATTATCATTAAACAAACTACTAGAGTAGTTATCATCATCTTCTTTATCATTAACAATTAAGCATAAGGGTCACGTCATGCATCAATTACATGAGGGCTAACATCATATACATTACTATCATTAGCATTCTTATTATTTTCAAGGCAACATATTACATATTGATGATATCACAAACACCACCATCGTTTTATTGGTGCATAGATAACCACTTCCATCACATGAGGGACCGTCACCAAAGAAACTCATACCCTCACTAAAGCTTCACAACCCTCACATAACACTTATCAAGACCTATCGTCCAACATGGTATCGGCAACCACACCAACCCTATCGGCCAGCACACTACTAACCCTATCGGTCACCGCACTACTAACCCTATCGGCCAACACACTACTAACCCTATCGGCCAACACAAGAGAGAGGTATCGCCCAACATGGCTATAGGCCATAGGGCTATCGGCCAAAGGGCACATAGCCTATCGTCCAACTCAAAGATATCCATGACGCCCAACACCATTAGACCATGTCGTCCAACATGAGAAAGGGTATCGTCCAACTCCAAGAGCACTAAACAAAACACAAGGGACATCACTATGTCTCCCATCATATCGGCCAACCAAACCCTAGCTCACTCTATCACCCATTCATGGGCAAGGGTATCGGCCAACTTCAAGGGCTCAACATGTCGTCCACCAAGGTGCCATGTCGGCCACCAAAGAGAGCACCATGTCGCCCAACATGGTCACCATGTCGGCCAACACTCAAGCTAGGTCAACCTATCGACCTCCAACTCAAAGAACTCAAACCCTAAAGCATCATATCGGCCACACAAGAACAAAGGTGTTGCTCAACCCATGGATACTCATATCGTTCAACTTAGGGGCAAGTGTGTCGCCCAACACACTCACAAGGAAGGGGGGGTATCGCCCAACCCTAGGTCACCTTCAACCTCCAACTCAAGGAAGCCCCAAACCCTAGAAAACAAGGTACACAAAGGAACCCTAAACCCTAAGGGAGATGTCGGACACCAAGGTACACTAGCAAGGTACAAAAGCAAGGAGCTAAGCTAAACTACTACATGCATAAGATCAAGCAAGAGGTAAAGGAGTTAGGGTTAGAAGCTATGCAACCCGCCTTAAGCTCCAAGCTCTAAAGCACTCCAGGGTCCAAAGCTATCGTCCACCAAGCTGCTCCAGGAGGGTGTATCGGCCACCACTTCAGCTCCAAGGGAGTGTATCGACCAACACAAGAAAGATGGAGAGGGATATCGTGCACTCAAGGTGTAAGAGAGACCAAAAGACCAAAGGAGACTAAGGCAAGAAGAAAAACCGCCTATATAGGAAGAAGGGGAGGAGAAACCAAGGTACATCCATGCTATGTGTCGCCCACCCAAGGGACACTTGTCCTAGGGTTCCAGCCAACACACTAGCAAGGCATGGGACACTTGTCCAAAACATGCACCAAGGGTCCACCACACCAGACCAAGCATCTTGGGCGACACAGGCAGCAGCTCTGCTGGGCGACACACCAGCCTGCTGGGCGACACAAAGCAGGTCTTGGCCGACACAAGGCTCAAGCAAGCCCAAACAAGGAACTCCAAGGCCCAAACAAGCTCAACTCAGGCCCAAAGGACTCAAACAACAAGCCCAAGCCTTCCTCTCAGCCCTAGAGGAAGCAAAGAGGGGAAAACATCTCAAAAGATGGCAAACTTGCACACAAAACCCTGCACTTGGGTTATTTGCAAGTAGCCCCTCGAACTCTCAACAAATCTCAACAAAACCCTAATCACCACTTAGGGTGATTAGCAAGCATCAAACCACTAAGGTTAAGCAAAACAAACAGGTTAAACCCTAAACGCAGGTCAGGGTCCTTACAAGAACTCTAACCTTAGGTGAGGGGAGAATAAGACATTCCCAATCACCTACAATATTATGGGGAGAATAAGACATTCCCCAGGGTGATTATTTACATGCCCTCTGTGGGTGGTTGTACATAAGTACCGCTACTTTAAATAGAACATAAATCCACATGCTAGAGAAAGTAGTCATGGAAAGAATAATCATATGAATCAATAAGTATGGCAACAGGGTATAAGGCCCAAACAAGAAGAAATTATAATCTAATTTGAGGCATGAACAATATTAGGATTCAAGAATAGAATATTTAGGGTTCATTTAAGCCTCATTAGAGAAATATAGGGTTGGACTACAATTATCCCAACATAGGGTGTAAGGAATGCACATACCTCTCTTACTGATATCAATTACTAACTTTCAACACTTTAGTTGAGTCCAAGTTCCACTTTGCCTATTTTCAATGTATTAACATGTATTAGAGTACATAGTGCACATTAATATATAGAAACCCTATTTTTAGATCATTTTAGTAAAATTCGGATTTAGACTCTTAAAACATCACCAATAAACTTATTAGGTTTTCCTGATCAAGAAAACATATATCTATGTTAATTTTGGAGTTATGATGATTAAGATGTAATTTTTATGGATTTTATGCATTAAATTCGTTTTACAAAAATCACCCTTCGTCAAACCATGAAATCAGATATTGAAAATATTTTTATTATATAGAGATAAATTTTCCAATTCCAAAACATATTTATTTGTCAAATTTGGATAAGCGATTTAGAAGATATGAATTTTGCAATACGGACCAATAGGAAATTACCACATCATCAAACCGATCGAGATAATTAAAGAGAGAGGGAGAGGGAGAAAACACCATTCGTCCAAGATCAGGTTTGAAGTTGCATAGGTAACCAAACTAGAGCTTCTAGAGAAGGTAAAACATCAAGAAATCAAAACCTTAGAAAAGCATGGTAAAAAGAGATGGAAATCGTTGATTTTCGACATAAAAGCATGAGTTTTAAGCATGTACTAAGCAATATATGAGAAGGGTGTTAACCAAACTTGCCTCTAGGAAGGTAATAAGGTTCAAACAGAAAGGATTCTGAGATTAGAAAGTCTGGTTGCTCCAAGACAAGAACCTTTCTTGATCAAAGATCACCTTCTCCACTTTATAGGTGCAAACCCTAGCAAAAGAGCAAGGAGATGACGTGTTTTTGGGTTTTAGGTGGAGTTTTACCATGTATGGTCATGGTTCCGACCTAGAAGAATGTGTAAAGAAGACTATCAGTATGAAAATAGGAAATTAAGGGAGGAAACTTACTAGTTTTGGTCAAAATTACCAAGGAGGAGCTTTAGAAACCCTAATAGAGCAATTTGGAAGCCCTAGGAGCCTTCTTCACCAAGGTAGGCTCCCTCTATTACCTTGGGGCAGCAACTTCATGGAAAAATACAGAAGGAAATATTATCTAATATAGAGGAAATAAAAGGAGAGAAATAGTTTTCGAATTGTGAGTTGGGAAGGGGTATACATGGCTATATATAGAAAGAGGTGAAGCATGAGGAGTCTTAAGGGACTTTCCATGTGTCTTTAGCCTAGGGATTGATGGCCATGCAAGAGGATAGCTCATAGAGGCTTCATGCATATCAAAAGTAGGTTCTAAGATCCCATAGATTATTCTAGGCCATCCCCACCGTTTTTCAAGAAAGAAATAACCTCATTGGTTGATAGCTTTTAAGGATAAACATCTTTATAAAGAGGGTAATCCCTATAATGCCCTTGGAAAGAAATACCATCAAACCAAGGTGAAACTAGGTTATCCAATGGTTTAAAATCTCGTTAATGGTAAGGAAATATCTAAGGATAAAATTTAGTTGATAATTTGCAAAGAAAACCTCCCAATTGGGTAAATTGCATAAAAGTCCAGAATGTACCTAAAATTGCATAACTTGCACAAACAACATCCAAATCGAACAAAACTTCATCCACACGTTATTTTTGATGTGTATAATATTAATTTTCCATTATTTCCATATTTTGAATTTATAAAATCACATTATTAATTACTTATGCCTTTTATTGATTTTCTCTCTCCTAAACTTATCCTAATATTTCAAGGTTGTCCAAATTAGATGAAATTTGACATGTAGGCTAATTTTGATATGTAGATTTCGAATTTGAAGTTTTTTTCCTCTTTTTAGACTTATTTTTATGAGATATGTCATATGGCCCATTAACATCCCATTATCTAAATTGTTCATCCAATTAAGTTTCGTATCTTCATATTACCACTAAAATGAGTTATGTGGCATATTTTATGTTTTCAAATCACATCAAAAGTTAGATTAAGGTTTAGAGCACTTAATTATGGTAAGTAAGCTTTTACTAAGGTATTTGTGCATAAACCCTTCCATTGGTATAATTAGTGAATAAATGTTCACTAAACCACCATAAATTCCATTAATTAAATAGAAAGGCCAATAAGGATAGAAATGAAAGGAAAACATGGGACAGAGGGTCAAAAGACAAAATTTCATAATTTGGTATGTTACAACACTCTGCCCCTTAAAGAGGATTTCGTCCCCGAAATCACAAGCAAGAAGGGAAGGGTGAGTGTGCAACATCTCATCACAAAACTTCAGGTTATTTCTCCAACCTTAACTTCTACCAAACAACTCGTCAACATATACTCCACAAGCATCTTGACATAGGTTTAGGTTCTCAAGGATCACCGAGGTTCCATTGTTTAGATATTCTTTTAGGAGATTTAATGTTTTTGGCTCATTGACATTTTATTCATTATGATATCACATTATCACCATTATGTTAATTATGTAATGTCATAATTACTTTATTTCCAAGGAAGTTATATTTCATTATCATCCATAAAACATCATATAGATATTTATCTTTTATCTTACTAAGAATTTCAGCAAAATTATGGGTTACTCAATTCCCTCAATATACTTGATCATTATCCTTAATATTTTAAACTTTGACTTCATTATCCTTATACTATCACCACATTAAGTTATAACGAATTATTTTGCATGAAATATTCAATTTGTCTTTAAGTCTTTGTTGAATCCAAATTATGTCACATCAATTACATATATTTATATTGATTGTTATCTCATTGCTACATTATCTTTAATGCTCACATTAATGTCATCATTAATCATTTTCTCATATTTATTTATATTATTGATTTGTATATTTATGTGAATCAAATCACTTCATATTCATATTGATGCCTTTCCATGTATTTTAATGATCAAGGTGAGGCATATTACAAATTGATTCACATTAAGTGACTAATCATGTGTGTATTAGATAATAAGGTAACATACCATGCATTTCATATTGATGTCTTGATTAATATGTGATTAGATGATTATATATATCATTTATGTGTATTAAAGTATGTTAACTGATTATGGCACCTAATGTCATTAATGTATCATGAAAGGCACTAAGTATGTATATGTTAAGGTTAGATGATTACAACTTAGGGATCAGGTTAATATGATCACTATATTTTACTTAGCATGTATTTTGTCTAAGATTAGGTTACCATCATCTTACATGTCATTTCTTTAGATTTTATTGGTTTAGGACATGGTCAATATCATGCATATCCATTATTAGTATTAAAATGTGAGTTACTCTTATTATGTGCATTAGATATTCATTAGGGTTCAAATATATGAACTATTCATTAGATGATCGTTATATGTTCTTTTGGATATGAATAAATAGGTGGTAACAACTATAACTTGTTTGGTCAAAATTAAGGATTCAAGCACACTAACTTTTGAATTAGGGAGTTAGGGTTTCTAAAGTCAGAGTAGCTATATTTTAGTATGTTACATGACTCCATTCCCTTGGAAAGGATTTCATCCTCAAAATCTAACTACCCAAACATCATCAAACCAACTACTCTCCACCCCTTAAAAGTTTTGACCTACCAAGCCAAACTAATCTAGAGGTAAAAGGGTGAGTCTAACTAGACCATATACAAGATACATCATGCTTCACCGTGCACTCTGATTGCTTACTAAACACCAAACTTCAAAGTCTAGGTTCTACGGATAACTATCCAAACATGTGGTTATATGGGTCATAAGGGAACTATATTGGGTATCCATCCTCAAACAAGTCAACATACACCTAAAACTTAGGGTTCCCAAAGATATACAACATAGATGTCTAAGGTCACTGTTGCCTAAAAGCAAACTATTTTAGACAATCCATTTCAGCTTAGGCCAGGCCGGTATCATATGGATATGGGAGTCCTCGTAAACCAAACAAGTGGCGCAGAGGAAAATATTGCCAGCCCCCAGAACTTGATCCTCTATAGACACCTTTGCTTCAACTTCATGCCCTAATAGTTTCCTAAAGGCAAACCTAAACAACATCAAGTTATGCATATTTTAGTCATGAGTAATTTAGGGTTTTATTCATCATGATACTAATGTGGAACTAGAGGATCCGAAATCAACCTTTCATCATTTATAAATCAACTGTAGGGCAACCATGTCACCTAAAGGAACTATTTAAAGTAGGGATTCTAATTAGGGAGACAAAACTGAAATAGTCAGATTCCGACTACCATGGGCTCTGATACCATGCTGTAAGGAGAGTGCGATCACCCCTTTACTAAAATTTGGTAAACGAAACACCATTAGAATGCAGCGGAAAAAAAATAACTGACTATATTCAATTTCATAAAAGGTTTACAAAAATACATCAAATTCTCCCATTAGGGTTTACATCAAGACACACAATCAGGATCTAGAAAGAGGGAAGTCTAGACCACTACAATCTTGTCTCCAAGCAACATCTCCATCAACTGAGTCCAAGCCAAAAGCTAATATCTTCCTTGTCTTATCCATCACCTTGCTCAGCACCTGGGTGGTTGGGAAGGCACCCAACAAAAAGGGAGAGGAAAACATGATATGTGTCACAAAACTAGTCTAGGATATCAAGATAAGTAAAGCAAATAAAAACATGCTAGGGTTCATCATATGATGAAGATAACAAGAATATGAGGCTATATATCAAAGAAGGTTGCCATTTAAAACATAATAAAAAGGATTTACATGTAAGATAATTTTGTCTACCTAACTAAGTAGGGTTGAGGCACCTACCGGACCTCTAACCTTAGGTGAGGGGAGAATAAGACATTCCCAGTCACCTACAATATTATGGGGAGAATAAGACATTCCCCAGGGTGATTATTTACATGCCCTCTGTGGGTGGTTGTGCATAAGTACCGCTACTTTAAATAGAACATAAATCCACATGCTAGAGAAAGTAGTCATGGAAAGAATAATCATATGAATCAATAAGCATGGCAATAGGGTATAAAACCCAAACAAGAAGAAATTGTAATCTAATTTGAGGCATGAAAAACATTAGGATTCAAGAATAGAATATTTAGGGTTCATTTAAGCCTCATTAGGGAAATATAGTGTTGGACTACAATTATCCCTACACAGGGTGTAAGGAATGCACATACCTCTCTTACTGATATCAATTACTAGCTTTCACCACTTTAATTGAGTCCAAGTTCCACTTTGCATATTTTCAATGTATTAACATGTATTAGAGTACATAGTGCACATTAATATATAGAAACCCTATTTTTAGAGATTTTTAGCAAAATTTGGATTTAGACTCTTAAAACATCACCAATAAACTTATTAGGTTTTCCTGATCAAGAAAACATATATTTATGTTAATTTTGGAGTTATGATGATTAAGATGTAATTTTTATGGATTTTATGCATTAAATTCGTTTTACAAAAATCACCCTTCGTCAAACCATGAAATCAGACCTTGAAAATATTTCTATTAGATAGACATAAATTTTCCAATTCCAAAACATATTTATTTGTCAAATTTGGATAAGAGATTTAGAAGATATGAATTTCGCAATACTGACCAATAGGAAATTGCCACATCATCAAACCGATCGAGATAATTAAAGAGAGAGGGAGAGAGAGAAAACACCATTCGACCAAGATCAGGTTTGAAGTTTCATAGGTAACCAAACTAGAGCTTCTAGAGAAGGTAAAACAGTAAGAAATCAAAACCTTAGAAGAGCATGGTAAAAAGAGATGGAAATCGTTGATTTTCAACATAAAAGCATGAGTTTTAAGCATGTACTAAGCAATATATGAGAAGGGTGTTAACCAAACTTGCCTCTAGGAAGGTAATAAGGTACAAACAGAAAGGATTCCGGGAATAGAAGGTCTGGTTGCTCCAAGCCAAGCTCCTTTCTTGAGCAAAGATCACCTTCTCCACTTTAGAGGTGCAAACCCTAGCAAAAGAGCAAGGAGATGACGTGTTTTAGGGTTTTAGGTGGAGTTTTACCATGTATGGTCATGATTACGACCTAGAAGAAGGTGTAGGGAATAATATTAGTATGAAAATAGGAAATTAAGGGAGTAAACTTAGTAGTTTTGGTCGAAATTACCAAGGAGGAGCTTTAGAAACCCTAATAGAGCAATTTGGAAGCCCTATGACCTTCTTCACCAAGGTAGGCTCCCTCTATTACCTTGGGGCAGAAACTTTGTGTCCAAATACAGAAGGAACTATTATCTAATCTAGAGGAAAGAAAAGGAGAGAAAGAGTTTTCGAATTGTGAGTTGGGAAGGGGTATACATGGCTCTATATAAAAAGAGGTGAAGCATGAGGAGTCTTAAGGGACTTTCCATGTGTCTTTAGCCTAGGGATTGATGGCCATGCAAGAGGATAGCTCATAGAGGCTTCATGCATATAAAAATTCGGTTCTAAGAGCCCATATATTATTCTAGGCCATCCCCACCGTTTTTCAAGAAAGAAATAATCTCATTGGTTGATAGCTTTTAAGGATAAGCATCTTTATAAAGAGGGTAATCCCTATAATGCCCTTGTAAAGAAATACCATCAAACCAAGGTGAAACTAGGTTCTCCAATGGTTTAAAATCTCGTTAATGGTAAGGGAATATCTAAGGATTAAAATTCAGTTGATAATTTGCAAAGAAAACCTCCCAATTGGGTAAATTTCATAAAAGTCCAAAATGTACCTAAAATTGCATAACTTGCACAAACAACATCCAAATCAAACCAAACTTCATCCACAAGTTATTTTTGATGTGTAGAATATGAATTTTTCATTATTTCCATATTTTGAATTTATAAAATCACATTATTAATTACTTATGCCTTTTATTGATTTTCTCTCTCCTAAACTTATCCTAATATTTCAAGGTTGTCCAAATTAGATGAAATTTGACATGTAGGCTAATTTTGATATGTAGATATAGAATTTGAAGTTTGTTTCCTCTTTTGAGACTTCTTTTTATGAGATATGTCATATGGCCCATTAACAACCCATTATCTAAATTGTTCATCCTATTAAGTTTCTTATCTTCATATTACCACTAAAATGAGTTATGTGGCATATTTTATGTTTTCAAATCACATAAAAAAGTTAGATTAAGGTTTAGAGCACTTAATTATGGTAATTAAGCTTTCACTGAGGTATTTGTGCATAAACCCTTCCATTGGTATAATTAGTGAATAAATGTTCACTAAACCACTATAAATTCCATTAATTAAATAGAAAGGCCAATAAGGATAGAAATGAAAGGAAAAGATGGGAAAGAGGGTCAAAAGACAAAATTTCATAATTTGGTATGTTATAGGTACTTTCTCCTCATCTCTTCCCCTAGTTCCCACGTATCTTCTTCAATGCCACAGTGATGCCAGAGAACTTTCACAAGACATATGTCTTTTGTTTTCAACTTTTTAATACTTTTATCAAGGATCATCACAGGTCCTTCAACATATGATATATCATTATTTAATTCTACCTCCACAGGTTGAGAACTAACTCTATGTCAGGATGACACTTTCTCAGCATGGAGATATGGAACACTGGATGCAACTTATGCAGCTCAGGTGGCAATTCCAGCTTATAGGCTACCTTTCCAATCCGTTCAATGATTGGATACGGCCCCATAAATCTAGGAGCTAACTTTCCTTTCTTTCCAAATCTAAGAACACCTCTAAGGTGAGACCTTGAGATATACTCTATCTCCAACTTGGAATTCTAAAGGTCTTCGTCATTTGTCGGCGTATGATTTCTGTCTATCATGTGCAGTCTTCAACTGTTGTTGTATTACTTTAATCTTCTATGTTGTCTGCTGCACAAGCTCAAGACCCAAAAGTTGATATTCTCCTGTTTCATACAAACATAAAGGAGATCTACAACGTCTACCATATAATGCTTCATATGGTGCCATATCAATATTGTGCTGATAGCTATTATTATAAGCAAATTCTATCAAGCTCAGGTGTAGATCCCAACTTCCTACAAACTGAAGGACACATGCCCTAAGCAAATCCTCCAATGTTTGTATGGTCCTCTCATATTGTCCATCTGTCTGTGGGTGAAAGGTTGTACTAAACCTTAACTGCGTATCCAAAAATTTATGTAGTCATTCCCAAAAATGACCTGTAAACTGAGGACCTCTATCAGAAACAATAGTAGCTGGAACCCCGTGCAACCGAACTATCTCATCTACATATATTTGTGCCAGCTTCTCAACAGTGTAGGTTGTGTTGACAGGAAGGAAATGTGTTGTCTTAGTCAACCTATCAACTATCACCCATATGGAATCATGAACTTTGGTTGTTCTAGGCAATCCAACCACAAAGTCCATGGTCACATGATCCCATTTCCACTACGGTATAGGTAAAGGTTGCATTGTTCCTGTGGGCTTCTGATGTTCAAATTTAACCTGCTGACACACCAGACACCACATAACAAACTCAGCAACATCTTTCTTCAATCCTGGCCACCAATATATATCCTTCAAGTTATGATACATTTTGGTACTCCCTGAATGCATCACATACATCGAAGAATGAGCTTCCTCCAAGACTAACTTCCTTAAGTCATTGGCATCAGGTACTACCATCCTACCATGGTAACAGACTACCTGATCCTCTGAATCATGAAAGCCATCCCGTTTCTCACTACCATACTCTGACTTGATCTGCTGAACCATAGTATCAACTTGTTTTGCTTCTTTAATATGTTATCTCAGAGTAGGTTTTATGTGCATCTCAGCTAATAGCCCGGTTAACAAAGATACCTTAAGCTGTATATTGTTTTGCCTCAATAAGATAAGCATATCTCTTTTAAAGCACACTAAGGAGTTCAACTGTGCTTTATCTAAGGCTGGTGGTGATGATTTCCTACTTAGTGCGTCAGCTACTACATTAGCCTTCCCTAGATGATAATCAATTATACAATCGTAGTCCTAGATTAACTCCATCCAGCGGCGTTGTCTCATTTTCAACTCATGTTGTGAGAAGATATATTTTAGATTCTTATGGTCTGTGAAAATCTAAAATGTTTCTCCATAGAGATAATGTCTCCAGATTTTCAAAGCATGAACCACATCAGCTAGTTCTAGATCATGTGTTGGATAATTCTCCTCGTGTTTCTTAAGTTGTCGAGAAGCAAAAGAAATCACTTGATTATCTTGCATCAACACACATCCTAGGCCATTCTTAGATGCGTCACAAAAAACTATGTACCCCTTCCCTTGCTCAGGTAATACCAGCACATGTGCACTTGTTAACCTTTCTTTCAATAGCTGGAAAGAATGTTGACACTTGTCATTCCAGACAAAAGGAACTTCCTTCCTGGTCAACTTGGTTAAGGGTAAATCTATAGAACTGAAGTTCTTAATGAACCTCATGTAATAACCTACCAGTCGTAGGAAATTGTGTATCTCCATTGGTGTCTTTGGTTGTTCCCATTGTAGGATAGATTCTACCTTCTTAGGATCAACACGGATACCTGAGGCAGATATTACGTGTCCTAGAAAAGAAACTTCTGGTAACCAGAACTTGCATTTGCTAAACTTAGCATACAACTTATGCTCTCTTAGAAAAGTTAAAGCCCGAAGGAGGTGCTTCTCATGTTGTTGAGCATCTCTACTGTATATCAAGATGTCATCTATGAAGACTACTATAAACTGATCAAGAAAGGTCGAAAGATTCTATTCATGAGTTCCATGAATGTAGTTGGTGCATTAGTTAGTCCAAACGACATAACTATGAACTCATAGTGACCATACCTTATCCTAAAGGCAGACTTAGGTATGTCACTCTCCTTGATATGCAACTGATGATATCCCGACCTCAGATCTATCTTAGAAAAGATAGTTGCACCACGTAACTAATCAAACAGGTCATCGATCCTTGGCAAAGGATACTTATTCTTTATGGTTACTTTATTCAACTGTTTGTAATCAATGCATAACTGCATCGATCCGTTCTTCTTCTTAACAAAGAGAACCGGATCACCCCATGGTGAAGTACTCGGTCGGACAAAACCTTTCTCAAGAAACTCTTGCAGCTGTTTCTTGAGCTCTGCCATCTCAGTAGGTGCCATTCTATACAGTGTTTGTGCTATTGGTTGTGTGCCCAGTATTGGATTAATCTCAAAATCAATCTCTCGGGGTGGAGGTACACCTGGAAGTTCCTCAGGGAACACATCTTCAAATTCCCTAACTATCAGAACTTCAGAAAGATTAGAGCTCTCCATTGTGGTATCTACCACATGTGCCAAGAATGCAAAGCATCCTTGTCTCATCAGCATTTCAGCTACCATGGCTGACACAAGACATGTTGGAAGAATCTTTCTATCTCCCTGAAAGATCCATCTGTCACCATCATCTGTGAACACAACTTGCTTGGACTCACAATTCAAAACAACCTTATACTTTTCTAGGGTGTCCATCCTAAGAATTATATCAAAGCTGTGCATCTCAAGTGGTATAAGATCCACCTGAGTGTGATGTTCAGAAAAGGAAAGAATGTAGGGAGAACACACCTCTCACAGCACTGTAGATCCCAACAAAGGGGTTTCTAATAACAAACTATCTTTTCTATGACTGACAGTCATGTTGCAATCATGAAACACTCTTCGAGTGATAAAGGAATGCATAGCACCCAGATCAATTAAAATAGATACAAAGCAAGATAAAGACACATCATAATGAAATAATTCCATCTGACCTGTCACAACTTGAGGGTTGACTACTGCTTCAGGTTGATTCATCACATAGAATCTCATTGTTGCTTGTTGTTGACCCTGTGCTTGGTTGTTGGGTTCCACCAAACTAGCTTGGGACGCTTGTCTACGTCCTCTAGCACCACTCAAAAACTGTCATCTCTGAGAGCCTTGCTGACTCTGCCTCTGAGGTTGAGTCACACTTGCTTCTCTAGCTTGACAATCTTTCATCAAATGCCCCATCTTTCCACATATAAAACAACCTTTGTTCCCCGACTGTGGTCTGGGTGGTCCTGTTACTGACACTGATGCTGAGTTGTGGGCTCCTTCTGGTGGTAAACTACGGCCTCTACCCCTACTCGACATCCATTGTTTTTGGGTATTGAATCTTGGTTGTGCTATTGGTGCAGAAAATCTCAGTTTCTTGAAACTTTTGGACCCTTGTCATTGGAACTGACTATACACCTTCTTACTCTTAGTCTGACACTTCTCAATCACCGACCTTTCTATCTGTCTCACGGACTCCACAAAGGTGGTGAACCTCTCCCTCTTCTCTAAAGCGGACACAGGAGTGGTCAAATTAGTGTTCAACCCCTTCTCAAAATGCCGAATTTCTTTCTTCATCAGTAGCTGTCATATGCAGACAGAACTGTAAAAGCTCCATGAACTTAGCTTCATACTCACTAATGTTCATTGGTCCTTGAATTAACCTCTCAAATTGAGAGATCTTCTCATCTAGAAACGTCTTGGGAAAGTATCTATTGACGAATTCTTGTCAGAATATTTCCCATCTGATCTCAACACCTGGCCTCTTGCCCTCTTCTATTGTCCACCAGTGGCCAGCAATCCCCTTAAGAAGGTACACTACATGTCTAACCTTCTCAACTTCTGGAATATTAAGGAATCTGAAGGCCTTCTCCAGCTCAGTCAGCCACATGTTCGCATTTGTTGGATCAGTTGTACCAGCATAATCTGTGGCCCTAACCCGGCAAAGTCACTCAAAACTCTTGCCGACTCCTTATCCTTCTTGGTGAGCTGGTGCCCTAGGTGCAGGTGGTGGCATCCTATCCTCCATATGCATCATGGTTTCCATGAACTACCCAAATAGATCATGGAAGGCTGAGTTCTCCAGTGCAGCTTGGTTAAGCTGGGGATGTTTAGGTTCTGGATCCTCCCTATTCTGGTCCCTTGCACCTCTTCCTGGTGCAGCAACGCTGCTCTTAGCAGCATGTTCTTTGTGTGATCCATACATCTTTAAGTTCTTCTTCTCCTCCTATATGAGCAGAAGACACTATCAGATAACTAGAAGACACTAGAACAGACTCAACGACTTTAATCCTATGTCTCTATAGACTCAGCGAACCTAGAGCTCTGATACCACTAATTGTGACACATCGATCGAATGAAACGTCATTGATTAAGCAGAAACAAACATCAACAATGGAATTACTGAAAATCACTAAAAATTAAAACCATTTTCAAAGAGATCCAAACACAGGAAAACTCTTTCAAAAAGAACCAAAGTAATTTAATTCCATTCTGGTTCACAAGTACATATCTTGTGCCATCTCTTCTCGAGAGTTACATATATCAACTGCCCTGTTAAAACTATACATAGGCAGCATAAGAACCTCGAGGTATCAAGCCAAAATCTTAGATCGATTTATTATACTAACTAATGACTCTGAGGACCTGAGAGTACAAAGACGACACATAGGACTCTCTATACAAACATGATAGCCAGCGTCTCCACCTAGAATATCACTACTATCCCTGTTGTTGATGCTGTTTCTCTTCCCCTACTGAAGGGTTTCTGCCTCTTCTTCTACATCTACCTAAAAAGTTAGATCCCACGGGGGTGAGACAATTGAAATTTCCCCAGCGAGAGATATAACTCTCTGCCAGAAATGTTATCATTGCAAATTCGTGGAATAAAACTGAGCAGAAGAATCATAAATATTCAATATCAGATAAATCAATTGTTTGAGCATATTAGAACAATGTTCTTATTCAAAGCATTTCAACTTGTAAATTGATAAAGTAGTATGTCATTTATCCAATAAGGAATATGAAGAACATGTTTAAGATTTATCCATTTAAAACATACTCAGCAAGATACCATCAACCAATGATTCTCGTGTTTCAACCTTAAGCAAATATGCTACACGGCTGATTACATTTTACAATCATACTTAAGCCCTGAGGAGATGAGGTATACCACCCATTCTCCAACCGACCATTGCAAAATCGAAATTGGTTCCATACATAGAACAATGGAAGAGCCAGATCCCATGACCACATCTTCCTCAGTCAGTGTGAGGACCAAATGTAGGACATCTTGTGTCTCTGCTAAATAGCTTTCCAGGGTATACTGGCAACTTCGCTATAGAATTACAGTGGCATGTTGTACTCTCTTTGCAATCGAGAGATTTCATGTTTATCTCACATCGACCCGGCATTAACATCACCGGGAGATTAGTGATACATCCATCCCGACATTCAGGAGATTAGTGATACATCCATCCCGACATATATAATGAAGGATTGAGAGATTTAATATTTATCTCACATCAATTCCTCCATTAGGGAGTAAGGATATTCACGCCCATAACCCCCACATACTCAATAGTATGCCCTCCAGGAGTTCCTGTAGGAAAACCTATTTCACCATCACCAACTACTGACGATGATGGATCTATGGTCAGGGCTCTACATGATAAGATTTCACTTGGTTAATTAATGCATTATCATATCCTTTTAGCATCAGGCAAGTTTTCAAACATAAACCATTATAATAAATGCTACAAAGAATGAGTATTACTTCTATCAGTACTTTGCAAAGATTTATAAAACATTAGGATCTCAATCCCTTATCACATCAGGGGTATTATCATCCCTTAACATCTTATCATCATGATTATGGAATATGGGTATTCAAACCCTCAATTCATCAAGAACACTTGTTACCACTTATCAGGTAACTAATACATTTAGGTCATCTGACCAAGATAAACATGATACTTGTAATACATGCATCTCACATGACACTTAAGGCCCATTAATCTCTTGTTACCTTTTATTAGGCAACAAAGCATATTATGGCTCACAAGGCCCATAAAACAATTTCAATAGTAAAACATCATAGCTCATACCTGGCTATGTCCAACATCTCATGATACATGCATGATTAGTATACAAGATAACAGTTACAACAATTACATACCAGCACTGTGCAATGTAATGGCAGCATCACTATTCACCCATTAGGGTTAGGGTTTCCCATATTCATGTCAATTAGCGATACTCATCCCATTACCAAAAATTAGGGTTATGGTTTATCATCATATTACCCAAAATTAGGGTTTCATGCACTGTAATCCAAAATTAGGATTTCACATACCTTCACCCTATTTTAGAGTAGGATTTCATATAAAATTACATAGCATCACCCTGAATTGAATTTCACATCACATCTCTGTATTAGGGTTTCACTTGACATCACCCTTAATTAGGGTTTCACACAACTTCACCCTTAATTAGGGTTTCACATGTCATCATCCTTAATTAGGATTACACATGACATCACCCTTAATTAGGGTTTCACATGTCATCACCCTTAATTAGGGTTTCACATGACATCACCCTTAATTAGGGGTTTACATGATATCACCCTTAATTAGGGTTTCACATGACATCACCTTTAATTAGGGTTTTACATGACATCACCATTAATTAGGGTTTCACATGACTTCGTCCTTAATTAGGTTTTCACATTACCTTTCTACATTAGGGTTAGGGTTCGTAAACCTTCTCAATTAGGGTTTCATGATCTCATTATAAAGGTTCATACCCTAATTACATATTTTATTCATGTTGAGAGTGTTGAGGTTTAACCATTACATGGTTATCATACATGTAAGGATTCCTCTCTCTCTCTCTCTCTCTCTTATCCTCTCTAGGATATTAATTACTTCAAACTTGATTAGATAGATTAACTCAACTTGAATGAAGGGTTGACATAGTGTATTAAGTCATTGCTTCCATAAGCATCAAAATTAACCACTCAAGAGGTACTAATCACTTAAGTACCATGAAGGTACAACCATTGTAATTACCTTTGATAAACATCATCAACAATCATGGGGTTGATTGTACTTACAATATTTGAATCAATTAAACCTTCAAACAGTCTTGGGGTATTAGACCTTTGTACGGTCTTGAAATACTTGACCTTGAATCGGTCTTGATCAATTGTAAATCAAATCAGCCCATTCAGTTTTGAAACCGAATCAACCTATTCGGTCTTGAGACTGAATCTATTCATTCGATCTTGAAAATGAATCAACCCATTCAGTCTTGAAACTAAATCGATTCATTTGATCTTGAAAACCGAATCATCCATTTGGTCTTGAAACCGAATCATCAACCATTGATTGAAACCGATTGAACTAATTAGGGTTTCCAAGATCAAATCGATTTAGAATTAGTACTCATTGAACCATCCATCAATTGAACTATTGAAAGTACATCATATTGTAGTCCTTGTATCTCCAACCATCCCTCACAATTATCCATTGACCTCCAAATGGTCTTGAGACTGTTTGGTCTCAAACAGTCTTGAGATCGTTTGACCTCCAAACGGTCTTGAGACCGTTTGGGTCAAACAACCTTAAAATCAATTCCCTCAACTAGGGTTTCAATCAATTCAATCGATTAGGGCTTGCAATTGGTGGATCGTCTATTATGGAATCCATTATAATTAAATAAATTTGAGCCATTGAATCTCCATCTTTCACATCAGCAAATAACCTCAAACGGTTTTGAAGTTCAATTTATCCAATCGATCTTGAGATCCATTACCCATTCGGTTTTGAACTCAATTACCCATTCAATTTTGTACTTAATTACCCATTCGGTTTGAAGTAAATTACCCATTCGGTCTTGGGTTCAACTACCCATTCAGTCTTGGGTACAACTACCCATTCGGTCTTGGGTACAACTACCCATTCGGTCTTGAACTCAATTGCCCACTCGGTCTTGAAACCGAATTAACTCAATCATTTTTCAAAACTGATTGCCCCTTCTTTTGTTGAGGTGTATGATTAAGATGACATCATCATCTTCAATCTTCAAACCTTCGAAATCAGTTATGATTCTTTTGGTAATTTCAACAACAAATCAAAAGGAAATCAGGAAAGAAAAAGGTTCAACACATAGTGAATAAATTGCAAGCAATAATGACATTGAAGGGTTCAAGTTATATAACCCACCTTCAAAGCTGAATCCAAGCATCAAGATTCACGTCCTAAATGGTGAATGAAGCTCTCTCAACTGTCCAAGGTCCGTTCTCAAGTCTTTGAGTGAAATGAATGGCTAAGGAGTAAGATTGAATGAAGAAAAGAAGAAATTCAACATTGAATTTCGATTTCCACCATGAAATCAAGGTTGAAGATGACTATGGAGCTTACCTACAGGTTGGGGCACGTCCACCTATTTCTCCTAAGCTCCTTTTTGCATGGCCAAAGCAATAAAATAAAAAGGGATCGAAAAAGCCTTTCATGTGGGTTGAAAATGGGATGTTTATAAGGAAATTTCAATGAGAGAGAAAGTGATAATTAATTCCTTCAACTCCCAAAATTGGTGCCACATACTCCCCTCAATCCCTTGCATACGAAGCCATATCCCCCACCTTGTAATTCCTCTTCTTTATCCATGAATTAAAAGAAAGCAAACTAAGCACCTTAACCATTATAATAATAATATCCAAAATTGAGTGGATATTACTTTTTAGTTAACTAATGTGAGTGGGTTCTCCCTCACTTTAGATATTTCGTGGCCTTTGCAAGGAACAAGGACGTTAACACTTATGCAAATTCAACCATCTCATTTTTGGTTGAAGGGCACTTCCATTAATATATTTATTTTTGCATTAAATTGAATTAGGGTTTCAATTATGCTTAAATCTTGATTATTTTAATATCAAGATTCTCTCTCCTCCAAAGTGATTCAAATGAGATGCCCCTCTGATTTTATTGTCTCTAATTGATACCAAGAAATATTAGGGACTCTCTAAAAGTGATATTTTGCATATTGGGCCCTAGGTTTTGGGCAAATTGCACATTACACCAAAACTAGGTTTTAATGCACAAACATTGCTTAACAAGCTCTTTCTTGGTGCTCAGGCTTGTGGAAGCCATACCTCTACATCATTTTCATTATTGTGATGCTTCAACACTTGAGGAACATTTATCATGTAACATTTGCAATTTAACCCCTCAACTTGGGTAATTTGCACATTAGTCCAAAATAGGAAAAACATTGTTTTCAACATTACTCAAAAAGGACTAAAATTGAAACATAAGTTCCTCTTGGGCCTTAATTACTTTTCAAGAGATAAGAGCAATCATATAATTAACTTTATTAGACAAAACATCTAGGATTAAAGCATCACCCAGGTTAGGGAAGTTAAAATTACATAACATTGTTCACTGGCTCACTAGCCACATCCTGTTACAAAAGGTAACCTATTTATATATACATGCCATATCTGTACTGCAAAGGAGTATTACCAAAACATCCACTCGATATACAACATCTGAAAAACACCCCTAAGGACCTAATAGTACATGGACAACACATAGGACTCTAATACAAAATACTTGCATCATCTCCAACCTTTCAACAGCTACTACTCCTCTTGTCGCTCAACCTCAACCGCACGATCTCTACCTCATCATGCACGACCACCTAAAAGATGTGGAAACCCACGGGGTGAGACAAATGCCCCAGCGAGAGATATAACTCTTTGTCAACGTCTATTTTAACACATATAAACTAAAGCAGATAGATAACATTATTATCTAGTAAAGCAGATTCAACTAAATGATATGTATTAAACTGATAATACAAGTTAAGCAAATTAAGAAGCTACCACTTAAAAGTAGAACAATTTATACTTTAAGAGGAATATGAAGAACATGTATAACAATTAATTTCTCTTACCACATTTAAGAAATCATTACAAAAGATAAGGTAAGTGGTCATTCAATGTGAATTGTATTTGACCCTAGGCAAATATACTACACAGACGTATTATGTCTTTTATTATGCCCTGAGGATCTGAGTCGTACCACCCAAATCCAATTTACCAATGCTAAGTTGAAATTAGTTCCATACAAGATCAATGGAAGAGTCAGACTCCATGATCTTGTCCTACACTACTTGGTCAGTTTGAGTTTGCACTACAACGACATATAGTCAAACTACGAAGACAACAACTTATAGTCAAAGCTATAGTCCTATAGAGATACCAACTCATAGTTCATGTTATGGTCTTGGAAAACACCTAGATCACCTTGGTACAGGTCACAATGCTAGAAACTAAGATGTATAACCCAATCACTAAGGTACAATTGTAGTTGTCCGCTATCACGTCATATCACATTCTCATCATCGAGACCAGACCGTAGTCATTCTCAAAACACTTGGGATCAAGATTTCAAGGACACGTAGTCATTTGCACCTCACATACTCAACAGTATGCGCTCTAGGTTTCCCTTGGGAATATCTGCTTCACCATCCAGCAAACTACGGAAGCTGAAGATGGATCATGGCACAGGGCAGCTATATGATTAGGGTTTCACTTGATTAGTTAAGCCAATTGAGTGTATTTTAGCATCAATCAAGGTTATAACGTATAAACCCTAAACAAACTCTACAAAGATAAGGGGATAATGTAACTCCAGAAGATATAAAATGTTTGAAGTATAAACTTATCACGTTATCACTTGATACCACTTCCAATTCACAAGGTGATCACCAACATCACATGTTACAATTTCCATACAAGGCCAACATCAATATCACATCACTTATGGGATATCAATCCCTCAATCACACCTCTATGTGATTTCATCTCAAACTAGGAACAAGGCACTTGTCAGGTCTTTAGACCCAAACACATAATTCATGCACATTCAAATATCACAGTGTGTCTCAACAACACACATAATCACCACCTTGTATTATATAAGGATCACCATAGCATTTACATAGCTCTGACATTCATTTCAACTGCAAGGTTAGTGTTACACATTTAGGAGAGATAAAACACCATTACATGATCATAACTTCAAGCAAAAAGAGCAACACATCACATATCTCAAAATTACGGTTAGGGTTTCATTTTATCATTCAACCACCAAAGCGTAGATACAACATCTCACACTTTCTTGGAAGACATTAGAGTTTAGCATTTCTTTCTTAAACATATCATCATCATGTAAACAACAATGCATAACGATCACAAATCATATAGATGCATGTGGAGACCATCTCACACATACACACTCATGTGTAACGACCGTCATGATAACACCCTGTAGCGACCCACATGCTTACCCAGGTGTAATGACTGTTACCATAGGTCAGGGTAGCGACCGTTATCACACCCAAGAGACTAGTTTCGACTAAAGCAAACATCAACTATGAGTTGGGACCATCAAACCAAACTAGGTGTTTTGACCACAAAGGATTTTTGTGTAGTGACCAAACAAACAACGCTCTGTTGTGACCCTACCAAAGCAAAACATTTCACCCATCAACTGCAACAAGGATCAAGGAAAACAACCAAGCACATGAGCCACATGTGAGTATCGACCAAAGCACCAAGGGAAACATGAGTTGAACAAAATAGGTATTAGACCACAGGAAAACCAAGCGTCACCATGTCCAAAACCCATAGATGCATGGACATCAAACCCTAGAACAACCACCATGAAGATCAATAAGTGAAATCAAATTAGGAGAGAGAAAGCAAACCTCAACACTTATGAAATTGATTCAAAACCTCAAGTAAAACATGATGGCCAAAAACATAGCATGGTGATAAAACCAAGGATCATGGTGCATGTAAGAACATTACCTCAACATCACTTAGAAATTGGGCACATAAAATTAGGGTTTAAGAAAGAGAGCAATCTATATGAGAAAACTACAAAGTCATAAACCCTAGATCATGATGGCATCATCTAGCAAATTCATAAACCCTATATCATGATGACTTCATCTAGCACACTAAGATAACATTTTAGAGATTATAACAGTAACATGCAAGCATTATTATGGTGCAATAATGAAGAGGTAAAAGAGTTACATAACCTGCCTTATGTAGAGGATCAATCTCCTAGATCACGATCCCCAAGAAAGAGAAAGAAACTCCAACTAAGACCAACTCCTCAGCCAAAAGATCACCTAAAATAGAAGAATACCATGGTCAAAGGATAGCTCAAGAAAGAGGGAGAAAACCTAAGGCCTAACAAGAATAAGAAAGAAGAGAGCTTCTTCTCACATAGGTACCACAGTGGTCAAACCACATTCTCTGAGCTTTGTGAACAGAAGATCTTCAAGATAGACACCATGGTTGCACCATAGTCTCACAGCCAAGAAGGAGAAAGATAGGTAGGTTTCAAGGGAAAATGAAATCAAGGGTTCAAAACCACTTACCAAGAAAGAAGATCACCAAATATCACCACAAAGGAGATGATCAAGCTCAAAAGCACTACATGCAAGGTTGATCGGCCACCAAAGTTCCAAGATCAGCACCCTCTAGCTCCACTAAGATCCAAGGTCAGCCAAGCAAGGAAGGAGAAGGAAAGAAATCTAAAAGGATTGCTTGTATGTTAAGGAGAGAGCTTGTATACACATGGGTAGGAGGGAGGTGAAAGATATGAGGTGTCAAGATAAGCAGTGGCATCACTAAGACACTTTTCCACTAAGGATACACCCATGCAACTACTCAAAACATGCATGCATAGAAGGGTGATACAACCTAGCAAGTGTAGCGACCACGAATGTCATCTACACCCCTAGTTGCAGTCACAACACCACAAGGATAGCGACCGCTACACCAGGTCACCAAAGAAAACATGATCGAAACACATCACTAAAGGAAAAACTTCATCAACCAAATCTCACCAAGGTCACTATGATCGAAGTAAGAAACACCTAGGGTAAGTGTTGTGGTCGCAACACTCATCCAAGAGTGGTGTTGCGGTCACAACACACACAAACCCTATCAAGGTCGACATTCAACAACAAAGAAACTCAAGCAAACCCTAAACTCACCATGTGATGCCACATCATCAACCATGGTCTAGGAAAGGTTCTCCTCCACATAATCTTCTCTCTCATGATGTTGAGGCACAAGAAACACACTCTACATGTGACAAATTGCAAGATTAACCCTTACCATGGGTAAATTTCAACTTTGTCCAAAACAAGGACACATGCTCAAACATCATCCAAACATGACCAAACTAAAAACATAATCTTGCCACATGTTATAAAAGTGTCTCAAGGGATTAGATTAAGGCTTAAGAATCTTATTAAGAAAAGAAAACACACTCAAACACTAAGCTAGGTTAGGGGGGCTTACACTTATGTTCACTTACAAGAGTTACACATATGACCTTCCTTTTTTGGGACAAGGATGCCCAACTTTCCTTTGAGGACAAGGGAGCCAACCACCCTACAAACAAGGTATTACCTATCTAAGAGCTAGTATTCTACATCACCAAGGTCTTATCCACTCTTGCAAGTAGTCGGATGCCTTCACCAAGGTTATCCCCTTCTTGCATCGAGTCTTTTGCCTTGAAGGATTTACCCACTCAGCTCCTTGGATCTTCTGCCTTGTCCTCCTCCTTCACTCGGAGAAGCTTGAAGCATCTTCTTCTACATATCGAAGAGGCATGCACCTCTTTCTTCACTTGGAGAAGTCTTCATCAACATGATCTTGAAGAAAGGGGTTGGGAAGGAGAAGCTTTGAGAGCTTTATAGGTGAACAATGAGGTAGTTGTGATGACCTCGATTTTAAGGTTTTGATAGCCAATATAACATTTGAGGTCCATGAATGTTCACTAGATGACCAATCACTAATTAATGTTCACTAGATGACGAATCACTAATTAATGTTCTTCTATTCAATTATGGACTCTTTTCTCCCAAAGTGTGGGACAATAGATGCAATTGATGATTATTAGGCCTAATTTAGTTCTATAATAATGAATATCATAGTATTAGTCGACTTGGGTTCCTATGAGGCAAATAGATCCATTTGATAGTCACAATGAAATCAAGTGGTATACTAATGAAGCATGAGGTTATTATGATCATTAAAAAGTCATATGGGATTTTCTTGATCCAGATTCATTATGAATTGACTTGTATTCGAGGTTAATACAGTAGCATGAGGTTTTTTATGATCATTTAAAAGTTATATGGGACTTTCTTGATCCAGATTCATTATGAATTGACTTGTATTCGAGGTTAATAAAGTTATTTATGAGGTTATTCAAGGAACCAAATTATATGATACATGTTGAGATTTTGAGTTTAAACTTTGTAATATGAGTCTTTGTGCGATGAGGAGCCCATGGTTCAAATTTCATACGAATTGGAGGTTTGTACTGGAAGATATAAAAGTTTGAAGTTATGGTATTTGATTTAGATATTCTTCCTAACCTTACTCAATTGGTTATTTAAGAGTTTAGGGATGTGACATCATATGCCACTGTTGCCTAAGTTTAAGTTATGCAGCTCTTTTCCTAGACAAGGATCTTGAATTGGAGGGCTTAGTCTTCATACCCTATCTCCAAACTTCATGGGAGGAGACTATTGTTCACGAACAAGCCACCGAGATCACTGTGTCAGATCAAACCCTTCCACAAATTCCTGTGTAGCTCTCCATATTTGAGATTCCAGTATCTATCCAACAAACCCTACTGGGTACTTTTGGGTCACGGAATCAGGGTGGGAAAACCACCTTCTTATATAGCCCCTTTATCCTCCATAAAAATCGAGAATGAGAAGAAGGTAATGCGAGGACAAGGACATAGTGCATGATTTACTTAAGGAAAAATCATGAAAAAGGAGTCGATGAGTTGAACGCTAGCAGTTTCATCCTTCCCCGTGGTGGTTTCATGACTGATGAAGCCATGGATGGCCAGAGAAGAATCAAGTTTGGAGGGGGAACCCAAGGGCTTGCCACGAAAAACCAAGACCATGGATGGTCTCACCCTCATTCCTGAGTCTGGAGCGAGGGGAAGATTTTCCCCTGACCTCCACTATAGCACCAAAAATTGGCAGCATGGTATTGGGGCACCATGGGGAGGAATTGCAGTTGTGATCTTAAGAAACCAATAAGATGACACTTGAAGCTTCTCCATTGCTTCAGGTGATGCTTGGGACTGGTGGAGGTCCTCGTGAAGCATCTTGGTGCAACCATAGGTCGAGTCAAGCACGGATAAAGAAACACCCAATTTCACAGCCTGCTCCTCCATCACTACCATTGATATGGATTCCAAGACCTCTCTCACTCATACTATGTTGTCTTATGAACTCCAGACTCCCTTCCCACAGTCAGCTATCCTTTATGAGGCTTGGTCAATCCTAGCCTAGATGCCCTCTGAATCTTCCCTTGCGACGCCTGTGCTAGACCACAGAGAACAAAGTTCTCGTGCTGCAGACCAAAGATAGTGTGTTGAAGGATCGAGCAAGCGATCAATCCAGTAGAACCCAGACCAACTGGCCAACCTAACCTAGACCAAGTTGATGAGTCACATCCACCTGATGGCCAGCATGAACCAATCACAGACTATCATCTCAAACATGGGACCCACTGCTAAAGGTAAATCCTTTTAAATTCTCATAAATGTACCATATCTTAGAAATATGTCTAAAAATAGCTCCCTTGACCAATAAATTCACACAAAAAAACCCTGGACTCAGAAAAAATATATACTTTACTACTAGACAGACCCTTGAGCCACTTTGAATGATGATATTTAATTTATTGTACAATGCTCCTTTTTAGGGTTTATCAAATGAAATAAATAATATCTATTTGATATTAAATCTCAAAAAATTATAGTACAATCCTAATTGAAATCCATTTATTGACTCTGATATGAATAATATTATCCAATATGAGGTATATTCCCATAAATGAAGAGTTAGATGTTTTTTAAACTCATTTCATTCTATAAAATAGACCAGTCATTAGAAAATTAGGAAATGTGAACTAGACCTAAATAATGACCTCTAGATCAGTATAAAAATATCCTAGGCCAGTTAAGGTCAATTTGAACCTAGGTTTATCTAAACCCTAGATTGGACCTAAATATCATCAATAATGGTAACCTTGTATTAATGATGAATAGTTTTTATTAATCAGGTGATGACCACATTATCTAGATAACCATGGATATGTAAGGAATCTCTAAACTCAGGTACGTGGATATAATTATATGACTAGTTTTGTTGGATGATATAAGTATGTGTACTTGCTTACATTTATTTTCATAAACTTGCTTGTATATGTATATATTATGGTACTCCTCCGCCTTAAACATTAGAACATTAAAGAAAGAAAATGAAATGTAGTTATTTATGGTGTTCATTAATGTCCCTAATAGAGAGGGAAAGTATTAAAGTTGACTAGCACCTCCCTAATGGTATGTGGTACATGGTACACAGAGAGATTCCTAATGGTACAAGGTGCGCTGGGAATGGGCCCAATAATATATGTGATGTTGTGTTAAGTCCACCATAGTAATGCATGTTCATTGAAATATGATAAATAACTTGGGTTTACCTGATTCTCTACCCTAAATAATGTTTTCCTTTTTCTTTTCTTCTTTCTTCAATTATTTCAAGTATACCATCATAGTATTTATATCTTTTCAACCAGGTACCAACTTTATGTTGATTCATTTGTTTCACATATTTTCTAGGTTCAGAGCTAGCATGGGAGAAAAGATGTGAGTGAGTAGTTGTATAGGTTTACCTATTGTGTTAAGATCCTATCATACATGTCCATACCTATGTAAAAATCTCCTTTCAATGTGTAATTGATCCATGTTTTATTAATTCATTTTGTAATATATATACATGTTGAATGTTGAGAAATGTTATGGTGTATGTCTATAGTTGTATGTTCATGTATGTGTATGTCGCTTCCACATCGCTCTCTGATATAATTACTAATGTTTTCTATTTTGTCCTCTTAGGCATTCTAAGTATCGAGACGGAAAAATCCGGGGATGTTATATTTGGTATCAAATCATGAATAATGGCTACACCTGATAGTTTCTCACCATAAATATAAAAGTAATTTCACCTTTCACTTAAACCCTAGAAATTTAGTAAGTTGTTCTATAGGAATAAGGTTTGATTTAGCCTCTAGGATAGAACCAAGATGTTTGAGAACTAGGTTTAGACAAGTGTGTGAAACCCTTCCATATAGAGCTCATATGTATTGGGTAACCACACTAGTCTACACCATGTTCTCACCATTTCACTAGGTGACATGACTCTAAACTATCTACCATGTGTGGAAGACTCATTTTACTGATTTGGTTTTGTTTTTTAATCGACTCATGCCTCGATAGTTTTCTTTGATGGTTGTCTTCTCGGAGAAAAATGATATAATATTTTATTATATATATAAATATGAAAACATGTCCCTCACATATGAGAATAGGAGGCCTTCATGCAACCTAAGTGAAAGGGAGTGACATCAGTCTAGAAGAGAGAGTAGATCTATATTAAATGTCTAGAGCCTTATTGGATTTGTGATAGTTAGAGTAGATGATTGATTTATATATGAAATAAGCATGTGTAATCTTATCTAAGTTTGATCCCTTATGGTATAAGTTTCCTTATAAAGATTTAAGTTGTATATAACTTGAATCCAATTTTAAAGATTCTAGGTTAAGTCTTGATGATGAAATTTCATTCCCTTTTCTTACTTAAGATGAGCTAAGTTAAAATAAAGTTGAATATGCATGAGCCTCAAGCTCTTTTATGAGGGAGGACCCCTGTGTTAGGACAAGATATGTGGTGAACTCTAGAGTGAGTGAGATCCACATGGAGAGGTTCATAGGACCTATCCCCAATATATGAAAAATATGAGATATATATGAAATGATGTGTCCTAAGCCAGGATTACTCTTGAGTAGACAAGTCGAGTCCTTGTGCATGATTCAATCATATATGTGAGAGTTGGGTAAAAAAAACATGTTATGGGTAGAAAAACTCATGATGAGACAGTTAATCCTTTGACTGAGTTAGGTCTTATCTTGAGTGAACAAATTTTGTGAAGCTTATCATTAGTTGCAAGTGGGGTGATATATGAATCTTTGATCCTGAGAGTAAAATGCCTTGTGCATAAGATACTCATACATGTTGTTCCTTTCTTATCTTTTTCTTGATATATGATGTAGAAACCTCACTTGAACTATATTGATGATTATGTATGAAGAGTCACTAGATGACCTTGACCTATTATATATTTTCCTCCCTTTCACACATGTAATATCCAAGTTTAAAATCATGATACGCTTGGCTTAGTGTATTCTCCTTCCCTTCCCATCATACATAGAAGATATAAGTTTAAAATCATGATCTTGGAATAAGATATCTATGGATCATAGATTACATGATCACTTGGATCCTTCCAAATATATTCTTCTAAGTTTGGAGATAACTCCCACAAAATAGAATGAGAACCATGATATGTAAATATGAAAATATATCCCCTCTAATGTTGAAATCCTAGTATTGTGTTGATCAGAAACTACATTAAAGATGTTAATTTTGACAATTCTAATAAATAAAGGCATGAACCTTGACATCACAATACGATTAGTAGGGTGAAATATGAAACCTTGAGCAATATTGTAACACTTCATTCCAACAAATCATTACTATTTAAGCGGAAGCGTTCACTAGCAGCGGATTACTAAAATTCACTAAAAATTTAAACCTTTTGCAAAGAGATCCATACACAGGAAAACTCTTTTATCAAGAACCAATGTATTTCATTTACATCTTGGTTCATGAGTACATATTCTGTACCATTCCTTTTTCAAGATTACAAGCATCATCTGCTTTGTTAACAACTAAACACAGACAACATAAGAACCTCAAGGCATCAAGACAAAATCTCAGATTGATTTATTAAAGACACTAGTTACTAACTCCAAGGACCTGAGAGTACAGAGACGACACATAGGAATTCTATCTACAAGACACGACAGACAGTACACTCAACCTGAGTTGTCACTGTTGTCACTACTGCTGTTGATGTTCTTCCTCTTGCAAGATATTCTCAGTCTCCTCCGTGCTTGTCCAAAAAAATGTTGGATCCCACAGAGGTGAGACAATTGTAATTGCCCCAGTGAGAGATATAACTCTCCACCAAAAACATTATAATTGCAGTTTAATGATATAAAACTGGGTAGAGGATAACCATTTTAAAGCATTCTCATCTTTTACAGCATTGCAATTATTTATGATAAAACAATAGATCATTTATTCTCTTAATAAGGAATAGGAAGAACATGTATATCATTTATCCATCATATTATACCATCATGTCAAACTTCTCTTGTGACCCTCATTATCTTGATATGTCACCCATGAGACATTCTTGTTTCAATCTGTTGGCCTTAGCCAATCTGCTAAACAGATATGGGATTATATCAACCATGTACTCATATATCATTAATATAGGCATTGGGCTATTACCAATCTTGTGTCATCATTACAGGCATTGGGTTATTACCAATCCTGTGTCATCATTACATGCATTGAGTTATTACCAATCATGTGTCATCATTACAGGCATTGAGTAATTACCAATCCGGTGTCATCATTACAGGCATTGAGCCTCTGCCAGGTATTGGACTCTTCCAAACCTGATTACACCGCCAGGCATTGGACACTACCAATCGTGATTACATGCTTCATGCCTCTGCCAGGTATTGGACTTTAACTAATCCTGATTACACAGCCAGGTAGTGGACTCTAACCACTCCTGATTATAGGCTTCATGCCTCTGCCAGGTATTGGACTTTAACCAATCCTGATTACACAGCCAGGCAGTAGACTCTAAGAAATCCTGATTACACAGCCAGGAAGTGGACTCTAACCACTCCTGATTACAGGCTTCATGCCTCTGCCAAGTATTGGACTTTAACCAATCCTGATTACACAGCCAGGAAGTGGACTCTAACCACTCCTAATTACAGGCTTCATGCCTCTACCAGGTATTGGACTTTAACCAATCCTGATTACACAGCCAGGCAGTGGACTCTAACCAGTCCCGATTACACAGCCAGGCAGTGGACTCTAACCACTCCTGATTACAGGCTTCATGCCTCTGCCAGGTATTGGACTTTAAACAATCCTGATTACACAGCCAGGTAATGGACTCTAACCACTCCTGATTACAGGCTTCATGCCTCTGCCAGGTATTGGACTTTAACCAATCCTAATTACAGAGCCAGGCAGTGGACTCTAACCACTCCTAATTACACAGCCAGGTAGTGGACTCTAACCACTCCTGATTACAGGCTTCATGCCTCTGCCAGGTATTGGACTTTAACCAATCCTGATTACACATCCAGGCAGTGGACTCTAACCACTCCTGATTACAGGCTTCATGTCGTTTCACATTCTTTATTAAATACAATTGTTCCTTTTATTAAGTATATTAAAATATTATCATTTCTTACAATAAACTTTTATAATCATCTTGGTACCTCTAACTCTACCACATTTGTTCTCATGGCTCATAAGGTCCATAAAGCATCTTGTCACCTCTCACTAGGCAACATTTAACCATATGTCTTACAAGGCCATTAAACATCTCGTCACCTATCACTAGGCAACATCTAATCATATGGCTCACAAGTCCATTACACATCTTGTCACCTCTCACTAGGCAACAATAATATTTTCCCTCATGTAAAACAATGGTAACACCACTATTCCCTCAATAGGTTTAGGGCTTATTATTCACATCACATTAGGGTTTCTCATGTCCCATTACCCAATTTAGGGTTAGGGTTTCCCATATCACATTAATTAGGATTTCATATTTATCAAATCAACCTTAATATATTGTTCCACACCTCTCGGAGCATCCATTAACATCTCGAGTATTCAATCATGTCTATTGCTCTTAACATTTATCATTAAATGATTATCAATACAAGATATGAGTTCATTTATCATCCTTATCATGGTATGATTACATCATACTCATTAGTTTGGCTTAACCCCATTCTCAAGGTATATTAGCCTATACTTATCAAAGTATATCAAATGCATTACATTTCATTGTAACAATTTACATAACACACTTCATGTGTTTCTTGTCCAGGTATATTGGATTTGAGGTGCATCAAGGTATATCAACCCTGGAATGCTAAAAGTGATATCTATCATATCTTGATGTATCACTTTCCTCATCACTTCTAACTTACTTGAGTTATCAACTTATCTTGGATTAAGGTATTTCCCATCTTAATACTTTCATCCACTAACCTGTCACTTTTACCCTGAAGTGCATAGGTCACACACAAGAATGGTCCAACTATTTTCAATGATATGGACTCATTTCAGGTTAAGGCATTGCTTACTATAAGGTTGCCTATGATCAACCATTTGAGATATTTCACCTTTGTAAGGCATTACCCACTATTTTATCATTAGAGTTCTCTCATACCATTACCTAGTAATTAGGGTTATGGTTTATCATCATATTGCCCAAGATTAGAGCTTCATGTATTATAACTCAAAATTAGAGTTTCACATACCTTCACCCTATATCAGGGATCCTCATCACACCATTGCATAGGGTTTCACATGACATCACCCTCAATCAGGGTTTCACATGGCATCACCCTCAATTAGGGTTTCACATGGCATCACCCTCAATTAGGGTTTCACATGGCATCACCCTCAATTAGGATTTCACATGGCATCATCCTCAATTAGGGTTCCACATGGCATCACCCTCAATTAGGGTTTCACATGGCATCACCCTCAATTAGGGTTTCACATGGCATCACCCTCAATTAGGGTTTCACATGGCATCACCCTCAATTAGGGTTTCACATCACATTACCCTGTATTAGGGTTAGGGTATACTATTCACATCAAATTGGGGTTTATCATTAAAATCCTCTGAATTAGGGTTTCTCATGTCATTTCCCTAAATTAGGTTTACACCATCACCCTAGATTAGGATTTCACATAGTATTGCCCTAAATTAGGGTTAGGGCTCATTAACCTCCTCAATTAGGGTTTCATGATCTCTTTATCAAGGATCATACCCTAATTACATATTCTATTCATTTTGAGTATGTTGAGGCTTGATTACTACATGATTATTATACATGTGTGAATTTCTCTCTCTCATCCTCTCTAGGATGTTAATTACTCAAATCTTGATTAGATTGAATCAATCTTGAATGAAAGGTTAACATAGTGTATTAAGTCATTGCTTCCATAAGCATCAAAGGTTAACCCCTTTATGGGTACCAATCATCTAAGTACTTTAGGAATTTAACCATTGTACTTATCTTTGATAATAATCATTCAATCATAGGATCAACTGATCTTTCATCACCTTAAGTCTCCAATCAATTTTATATATATTGAACCTTCAATCGGTTTTGACCTTCTAAACCTCCAAACGGTTTTGGATTCAATTGCCCTCCAAATAGTTTTGAAACCATTTGGGCATCTAGGGTTGATATCATTTGCCCACCAAACAGTTTTGAAACCGTTTGGGCATTCAACCCTACAGACCGTTTGAACAAATTATCTCTAAAACTGAATCGACAACAAATTTTGAATTTGATTGGATATTGAAACCAATTGGATGTTGAAACTGATTGGATGTTCAAACGGTTTTGATACCATTTGATTCCAAACGGTTTCAAGACTATTTGGACTCAAACGGTCTCAAGACTCTTTGGTCCAAAATACCTTGAAACCGAATGGGCCATCTAGGGTTTTCTTGCAATCATTCAATTAGGGTTTCAATTACTCAACCCGATTAGGGTTTGTCTTTAATGTATCCTTCATACTTGAAACTTTCATAATCAATTTAAATGAAACCCATGGATCAACATCCATACACATCATCACTTGAACTCCACACAGTCTGACATTGTTTGATCCCAAACGGTCTTGAGACCGTTTGATCCCAAACGGTCTTGAGACCGTTTGGTCTCAAGTCATTGAAACTGTTTGCAATAGATTTTAGTTAAAGTGTGTGCTTAAGATGACATCATTATCTTCAACCTATGATCCTTCATTGTTTGCTGTAATTCTCATAGTGGTTCCATTTATTTGATCAAATGAATTTCAATAAGAGCAAAATAATCAACAATTGATGAAGAATTGAATGCAATAATAATATTAAGGGTTTAAGTTATAAAACCCGCCTCCAAAGAAGCTTCAAAGCTTCAAGCTCCACATTTTCAATGGTGAATGAAGCTTTCACAACCTACCAAGGCTCATCCTCAAGCTTTTGAGTGAAAAGGAATGGCTAGTATTGAAGATTGGATGAAGAAAACAAGAAATCAAGCATTGACTTTTGATTTCCACCCTGAAATCAAGGTGAAAAGAGATCATGGAGCTTACCTACAGGTTGGGGGTCGTCCTCCTGTAGCTCCTAAGCTCCCTTGGTCATTTTTCAAGCAAAGAGTGAAAGTGGATTCGAAATTCTCCTTTCCAGCTATGGATAAATGAGCTTATATGCATTTTTATTAAAATTCATTTTAAGAGAGAGAAAGTAGGAAATAACTACTCCAAATCCTTGCCAGTTGCCCTCTCCTTTTCCATGAATACAAGACTATCTTCCTTGCCTCTTATTCCTCTCAATTATCCATGACATAAAGAAAATCAAATTAAGCACCTTAATCCATTTAATAATAATATCCATAAGTTAGTGGATATTTCTTTTTCTTTTAATAATGTGAGTGAGTTATCCACTTCCTTTAGATATTTTCGTGCCTTTGCAAGGTAACCATTATTTTTCAAAATCATCCCTCACCTTTTGGTTGAAGGGCTCTTCAATTAATATTTATTTATGCATTAAATTGAAGTAAAGTTCCAATTATGCTTAAATCTTGATTATTTTAATATCAAGATTCTCTCTCCTCCAAAGTGATTCGAATGAGGCGCCCCTCTGATTTTATTGCCTCTACATGATGCAAAGAATAATTAGGGACCCTATGAAAATGATATTTTGCATATTGAACCCTAGGTTTTGGGTAAATTGCACATTACACCAAAATTAGGTTTTAATGCACAAACATTGCTCAACTAGCTCTTTCTTGGTACTCAGACTTGTGAAAGCAATACCACTACATCATACTCATTACTATTATGCTTCATCATATGAGGAACATTTTATCATGCAACATTTGCAAATTAACCCCTCAACTTGGGTAAATTGCACTTTAGTCCAAAACAAGTAAAACATTATTTCAACATTATTCAAAAAGGATTGAAATTGAGATATAAGTCCCTCTTGAGCCTTAATTAATTTTCAAGTGATAAGAGCAAACATATAATCAACCTTATTAAGCAAAACATCTAGGGTTAAGACTTAACCCAGGTCAGGGATGTTACAAATTATAAACCCCTAACAAGGATTTCGTCCCCGAAATCCCAGGTAAAGGGAGACAAATATTATTCATTCACTATATTATCAGGTCTCCACATAACATATTAATGTCATGGAGATGCCATAGAACTTTGATCAATACAAAGTCCTTCCATACAAGGTTATTATAGAACTTGTCACACAAGGCACATATTCTACTATTTCTTTTCATTATTGACTGTAGAGTCAACTCTGTGTCAGGTAACACTTTTCTTATTTAGATAGAGGTTATTTGTTAATTTAATTTGATAAACTTTTCTTGCAATAATTTTACAATTATTCCTTCAAATAGTTCATTCTCATCAATGTTATGCTTATGCAAAGCATAAACCCCTAACATATGATGTCCATACTACATTAGGTAACGGGACTGATTCCACAGTTAACTATTCTAGGTAACCATCATAAAATAGCCTGATATTTCTCATATACCAAAATCCCTTACCTTGGTATCTAACACATGTGTTGATAACACATCACATCCTCATCTTCCTTTGGTCATTGTATAATTTTTCAACTGTTCATGAGTCATTTACTCTTGTTTCATCCTCGGTTCCTTGCTATTAGCATAGGAATTATAAAGATGATTATATATTATTATCTCTCAACATCATCATTTCACCATGAATACTAGATATGGGTATTCAAACCTTCAGTTCAGCATTGAACATTATTATCTCTTATCAGATAACTGTTACCTCTAGGTTTGAGGACCAAGGTATACATTATACTAAACATCTTCTTTTGGTTTATAAGTTGATTTATAATTAAATCCAATTCCTCCGTATATAAATTAGAATGTGGTAGAAATATCGATGCCACATCTCCTTCTTGATTAGGCTTCTTTGGATTGTTTCAGAATGATTACTTGATCAGAGTAATCAGAAAGATAACAATCTAGGTATGTCATACTTACCTTGCCTTCAATAAATGAATATTTGGCCAAGGTATTCAAGAACTAAAATTAGGTAGTATCTATTTCTTTTATTTTATGTTTTCATCTCTTTAAATTTTTTTATATGATCAGAGCTTATTATTCATCCTGTGCTCTGGATAGGCCAAATACTTGAAACATCTACATTAAGTTCCTCTACTCGCCAAAGAGGCTCATTACAATTGAAAGAAAGGGGGGTGCGTGACAGAAGAGTAATTTTAGCTATTCTTTCTGCGATCCGGTTGAGCTCTCTAGGGATGTAAATCATCCATAGGTTGTCCAGATCTGCCTTGGCGACATGGAATTTCCTCCATAGTTGATGGAGAATCGGTGAGAGACAAGTTGGATGATGCACCAGCTGCACCGATAGACTAGAGTCAGTAAGGATAGCCACATTGTGCAGGTTCTCAGATCGGTAGATGGTAGTAGATGTGATGATGGAAGTGAGCTCAGCGTGGAGGGCTGAGGTTGTCCTGAGGGCCGCACTTCTGACAGAAATGAAATGTCCCATGGAATTCGTTATATGGATTCCAATGGTTGTATCCTTGGAAGTGTTGTTGTAGGCAGCATCGAAGAAGATGAGGTAGTCTACCGGCCCAGGGTAGTAGGAAACTGGTTCTCGTTGTCGGGCCACTGATGTGTATGGTAGCTTATTATCCAGGATGGATCTAGTTCTCTCATGGATGAACGACAACTGAACTTGGATGGGAGGCTCAATACAGTCGTGTATGTGTTTGTTTCTGGTGTTCCATATGTGCCAGCATGCAACAATGTGCAGAATAGCAGAGCCAGGTGTATCACCAGGTTGAGTGATGACCCAGTGGATCCATGCTTCTTCATCGAGCAAATGAGAGTTTCTAGGAAGAGCTAATCAGACCCATATGCACTTGCTGAAGATATAGTCTCTTAAGCAATGCAGAAGGGTGTCCTCATAGTTATTGCAGAGTGGGCATAAGGTGTCCACTTCCATATGACTTCATTTCATTTCAGTTTTGGTGAGTAGAGTGTGGTGTTGTAGGAGCCATAGAAAGATCTTCATATGCTCCGGAATATGTTGTTGCTAGATTGCCCTCCAGTTGCCAGTTGTGGCCTGATGGGTTTCCTCCTTAATCCAGTTATACGCAGCTTTAGCAGTGTGGTTGCCTAGATTGTCATGAGGCTAGACCCAAAGATCTGCTAAAGAATCTCAGGTAGGTGGGGGGATGTAAGGAATGGTGTTGTGCGTAGCGGGGGGCATAAAGTTGGTGATGAACGAGATATCCCATTCACCATTATCTAGCCGCAAGGAGCTGATCGTCATGTCCTGAAGCTCGGGGGGCAGGCCAGGAGGGGTCTAGGCTCATAAAAGACTCACCATTGATCCATTTGTCTGACCACACGTTAGTGTTGGTACCTGAGACGATAGCTTTATGGCATTGGTTGGTCACAGCGTTCATGTGCCTCTTGAAAAAGGCCCAAATTGACGAGTAGGGTTTCTTGGTGATACGGTTCCCTCACATATATTTTTCATTGAGAATCATCACCCAGGTGGCAGGATGGTTGTTAAGAAAAGACCACACATTCTTGAGCATTAGTGCTTCATTCTGATCACGAGCATTCTTTATGCCTAGCCCACCCAACTCTTTGTGGTTTGTGACCTTCTTCCAGGATACTAAGGAGAGATTCCTCAGCTCACGTCCTCCCGACCAGATGAAGTTCTTGATGTGCCGATTGATGTCATCGCATAAAGAAGGGGAAAGGCGCACTGTCTGCATAGTGTAAGGTGGAATTGCCTGTAAGGTTGCCTTTCCAATGTTACTCTACCTGCCAGTGAAAGGTGGCGTGCCGACCAGCTCGTCATACGATCCTTGATGGTAGAAACAAGGTGTTGATGTGTTTTTTATTAATGTGGTGATGAAGAATTGGTACCCCTAAGTATCGTCCCATGTCAGTAGTGCTTCTGAAGCATATGGCCTCACAGAAAGAGTGTTTATCGGGGCTAGAAGTGTTTGCAGAGAAGTAGCAATATGACTTGTCCATGGACACTGCTTGTCCTGATGCCTTGCTGAAGTTATCAAGAATGTTTTGGATGATCCGTGCCTACTGCACATTGGCTTCATCCATAAGGAGAATGTCATCTGCGAAAAAGACATGAGAGTGTGGTGTGCCATGCTTGGTGAGACGAATAGGTTTCCATTGGTTGTTGACTACAACTTCATTGATAGACTGAGAAAGCCTCTCCATACAGAGTACAAAAACATATGGGCTGAGGGGATCTCCCAGACAGACTCGTTTCACGGCTTTGAACGGCAGAAGAGGAGTACCTTCCCAGAGAATAGAGGTGCTCCCGCTGGAGATGATGTTCATAATTAAGGAGACGGTGATGGGTGGAAGACATGTCTTTCTCAAAGTGTCCTTGATGAATGACCAATCCATGCGATCAAAGGCCTTTGAGAGGTCTAATTTTATACTGACCCATTTTTTCCCCGATTTCTTTTGTCTCATGGAATGCATCAGCTCTTGCACAAGAAGAATATTATCACTGATACGCCTTCTAGGTATAAAGTTTGATTGGTTGTCAGAAATCCAGGATGGGAGGTGGGGTTTAATTCTTTCCACTAAGATTTTTGAGATGAGCTTGAAGCAAGAATTGTTCAGGGATATGGGACGGAGATCGGCGCATCTCTGGGGCTGCTTCACCTTGGGTATGAGGGTCATATAGGAATCTGCGAGCTTGTCTTCTATCTTCCCAGTGTTGAAAGCATGTTGAACAGTTTGAGTAATTGAGTGACCGATCGTGGGCCATTGGTTCTGAAGGAAACCATTATGGGTGCCATCGGGGCCAGGGGCTTTGGAGGGTGCCATCATCCAGAGCGTCTTATGAATTTCATCTTGACCAGGGGTTCTTGCAATGAAATTTAGGGCCTGCGGCGTGAGAGCTTGGAAGTTGCCAATGTAGTTTTGGGCATGTTGGTTGTTCACAGTGGTGTTGTTCTGTGCCATAAGATGGTGGAAGTGGTCTAAGATAGTCGCTTGAATGTCAGCAGGAGTATCAACCCAGACACCATTCATTTTTCTCAGCCTGGCGATCCTTGTGGCGTGGCAGCGCCCTTTAACATAAGAGTGGAAAAATTTTGTGTTACCATCGTCGCATTGTAGCCACTGGATATGTGCTTCTTGTTGCCAATCGATCTCTTTGGCAAGGAGTATGTTTGAATGTTGCTCTGTTAAAATGGAGGACAAAGAATCATTAGACGGGCAGGAAGTGACACTGTCTCGTACCTGGCAGCGGTCCAGACTGGTGAGGATAGAGTTCTTGCGCTTGTTCTTCTGCTGGCAAGAGTTTCGTTCCCATTTGAGGACATCACTTTGAAAGGTAGGGAGGGCATCGAGGAAGGATTTTGATCTATCCCAGAAGGGCATGACAGCCTTCTCAAAGTTAGGTAGAATTTGCCAGCTCGCCTTTGTTCTGAATATAGCTGGTCGAGCATCCCTGGCGGGATGGCTAGTTAGAAGGATGGGGCTATGGTCAGAATGGAGTCTCGGCAAGATAGAACTGTTGAGGCCCCCTTCAACTGTAAGCCATTGGTCATTTGCGAGGACTCTGTCCAATTTTTCAAAGAGATGGTGGCGTTTAAAAGTGTAGAATTGGCAATTAGTTTTAACTTCCGCCAGGCCGGATTGTTGAAGCAAGGTGTTGAAAAGATGGTTATTAGCTCTGTCAAAATGCTTGCCACCCCTCTTCTCTGAGGGGTCCAACATTGTGTTAAAATCGCCCAGAACTACCCATGCGTCGGTGACCTACTCGGAGATTTCCACCAATCTGGGCCAGAGGAGCTTCCGCTCAGAGGGAGTGGGGCTGCCATAAACAAAGGTGGCGTGCCAGGTCATATTCACCCGACAATGGATGAATTGCCTATGATTTTTGAGAATGTCAGCCTGACAGCGAGCATTGTCCCAGAGGACCCATATGCCGCCAGAGAGACCCAACGCTTCAATGCGGTGGGAGGAGGAGAAGCCAAGTTTCTTGATGACAGTGTTAACCGTAGCGCCACTGCATTTGGTCTCAAGGAGGATCAACATATGTAGCTATGCTTGATTTTGTATTCTGTGAGAAGACGGATGGTATGTTTAGATCGTGCTCCTTGCACGTTCCAGCAAATGGCGTTAAACATTAAGAACGATTGGGTGGGTGGGCGGGTTACTGGATTTCCGCGAGAAGGCCCGGGCCCGGGTCACCGCCGTCGTATCCAGTGTCTTCCATAACTTGCAGTTGTTCCGGGGGTGCCTCATCCATGGCCTGGCTCTCCGGTGTGAAGTCAAACTGTTTCTGGGCTCTCGGCGGTTCTGTGTGGCCTACCCTGTGAGCCTACTTCCCCTTCTTGTGTACCCTCTCAGGGCTAGCACCAACATGTTGATAGGTGATGTGCCTACTTCTAAGGACAACCCCGTTATTTCTTCTTGCCGAGGTACCCCATTGGAAGGTGTTTGGAATAGAAGTGGTGGTGACTGGCGGGGCTAGGCTTTCGAATCTGAAAGACTCTCCTTCATTGGGCACCAATTCTCTACCCTCGGGGACTTCATCGTCTACCAGGGTGATCGCGGTGTTAGCCTGCAACTTCCCCTGGGCTTCCTTGTTACCGGAGGTGTTCCCCGGTGGTACAGGCTGCCCCTGTTTGGGTTGGTTCTTCTTCTTGTTCTTCTTGCTAACTACTGTCTGTTAGTCGTGATTTGGATTAGCATTGGATGGAGGGTCCCCTTGCCCCGCAGTGGGTGCTGGAGGGTTCAACTCAGTAGCCTTAGCATTAGGAGGGCTGCCCTGGTCATCATTAGGGTTAGGCATCTTGGCCGCCTATCTTTGTTGAGGTTTAGGGGTGTGGATTGCCTCAGTATAGGAACATGGTGCCCGTAGAATCGGTGCAGTAGATGATGAGGATTTGTTGGGAACAAACGGCTGGGCATGGGTACAGTCTTTTGCGGAGTGACCGAGCCGACCACATTGCATGCAGACCGTCAGTAAGTTCTCGTACTCCATTCTGTAGTTCTCTCCATTGAGGAAGATGGCTGAGAGTAGTGGCTTCATTGTGTCAACCTCTACCTGCGAGATGGGAAAACTTCCCGCGATTGCCAGTGGATTTTGTATTGTCGATCTTGATGGTTTTACCCACCAGGTCACCAATGCACGCAAGAAGCCTGTTCTGAAATAGGAAGATCGGAAGATCCTTCACCCGCAGCCAGACAACGAGGCACTTTGGGATGGGATCAGAGGGCCGAAACCCCTCCGACCATGACTGCACAGAGAGGTAATTCCCGAACATCGTCCATGGACCTCCCGTCATGGCTTTGACGAAGTCCGTTTCATTAGCCAATTGGATGACATAGTATCCCATCTCGAGATCTATTGCTCGAAAAGTATCGGTTGGTGTCCAGAGAATGGAGAGATGGTTGACAAGGGTGTGAAACCCTATGCTTCCGCCGATGAGCTTGATGATAACCGCGTACTTCCATGGCTCCAGTAGCGTATGAAGTGTCTCCGGGTTGATCGTGATCGCTGGCAGTGCACTGCTACTATCCACGCGAATATCTGCGTTAGTGAGGGTGTCTGGGGAAACGGGTTTGAGGGCGGGTGAGACCTTCTGCCCTGTCATGGCTTCAATATATGAATTTTCATTAGTATGTTCATGGTTCTCTCCGTCCGCTGGCTTTGTTGACAGATCTCCTAGTGTGGCAACGGGGTCCTGAAGGTTTCCTACACGAGGGGGGAACCCCAAACCACGCCAGCCGCCTCCGCGTCCACTACTTCTTCCTCCTCGGCCATGGCTTCCGCTGCCGCCTAACCCTAGGAGGTCGCCTTCCATAGCGAGTGGATATTTTTTCATCTCTTTATATTTGATATACTTAATATCTTATATTTTCTCTGAGTTCCTTTTTCATCTCTTCCCTTCCTTAATGAAGAAAGAGAAATTTCAAAACATATAAAGGAATATTAAACTGAACACAAGTTTTCATTCTACTTATCTCTTCCTCATATCCTCAAAGGATTATACAGATGAACTTTACAACACTACCTTTCTTATAGTAGAGAGTAGAGGATATTTCAAAATAGAAAGTTTTATCTTGACATGTCTACCTCTCACAAGTTATCTAGTGTCTTGTCTGTTGGGTCACCTTATCACTTTCTATTTGGACATTGCCACCTCAGATGTCCTCTCTGTCCACATCTGTAGCAAGCTCGGAGCCTTTTAGGTGACTGCTGTTTAGGTGCACTACATTGTGGTTGAGTCGGTACTACTGAAATCTTTGATTGTTTAGTTCCACCAATTCCTTGTTCCTGTGACTGTTTAGACTTCCTTTTAAGGCATGTCTCATGTTTCTTTGTCATAGACCCTTTTATCCTTCGAATTGACTCCACAAATGTGGCAAACCTCTCTCTACTTTCTAGGGCAGATGCCGAAATAGACATTTCAACATTTAGTCCCTTCTCAAAATGTCGAATCTTTTCTTCCTCAGTAGCAGCCATTTGAGAACAAAATCGCAAAACTTCCATAAACTTGACCTCATATTCATTTATTGACATGGCTCCCTGTCGAATTTTCTCAAACTGCGAGATCTTGTCATCTAAGTATGTCTTTAGAAAATACTTATTGATGAATTCTCGATGAAATTCCTCCCAAATAACCTCTTTATCATTGCTTTTTATTTCTTCTATAGCCCACTAATGTCCAGCACTACCCTTCAAAAGGTATACAACATGTTTAACTTTGTCAGCCCCTGGGATACTAAGGATCTTAAAAGCTTTTTCTAACTCAGTGAGCCATAAATCTGCATCAGTTGGGTCAGATGTCCCAGCATATTCTATGGTTCCAACATGACGTAGTCGTTCAAAAGTCTTACCAGACCCATATCCCTCATTGGGAGTTGGTGCTCTAGGTGGTGGTACGGGCATCCGGTCTGTTATATGCATCACTGTAGTCATGAATTGCTCAAAAGAGTAGAAAAATTTGGGTTTCTCATCATGACCTCGTCAATAGGGGGATTCTCAGGCACTGTTTCTTCTCTTGCCTGATCCCTTGCACCTCCTACTGGTGCAGCAACATTGCTTTCAGCAACGTGATCCTTGTGTTCTCCAGACATCTTTAAGCTATCTTCCTTCTTATGCATAGGTAGAAGTCACTATAAGATCTACTAGAGGATACTAGAACAGATTCAACACCTTAGTCATATGTCTATGTTGACTCAACGAACCTAGAGCTCTGATACCACTAAATTGTAACACTTCATTAAAACAAATCATTACTAATTAAGCGGAAGTGTTCACTAGCAGCGGATTACTGAAATTCACTAAAAATTTAAACCTTTTGCAAAGAGATACATACATAGGAAAACTCTTTTATCAAGAACCAATGTATTTCATTTACATCCTGGTTCATGAGTACATATTCTGTACCATTCCTTTTTCAAGATTACAAGCATCATCTGCTCTATTAACAACTAAACACAGACAACATAAGAACCTCAAGGCATCAATACAAAATCTCATATTGATTTATTAAAGACACTAGTTACTGACGCCAAGGACCTGAGAGTACAGAGACGACACATAGGACTTCTATCTACAAGACATGACAGACAGTATACTCAACCTGATCTATCACTATTGTCACTACTGTTGTTGATGTTCTTCCTCTTGTAAGATATTCTCAGTCTCCTTTGTGCTTGTCCACCTAAAAAAAAATTTGGATCCCACGAGGGTGAGACAATTGTAATTGCCCCAGCGAGAGATATAACTCTCAGCCAAAAACACTATTATTGCAGTTTAATGATATAAAATTGGGCAGAGGATAAGCATTTTAAAGTATTCTCATCTTTTAAAGCATTGCAATTATTTATGATAGAACAATAGATCATCTATTCTCTTAATAAGGAATAGGAAGAACATGTATATCATTTATCCATCATATTATACCATCATGTCAAACTTCTCTTGTGACCCTCATTATCTTGATATGTCACCCATGAGACATTCTTGTTTCAATCTGTTCTCCTTAGCCAATCTACTAAACATATATGGGATTATATCTACCATGTACTCATATATCATTAATACAGGCATTGGGTTATTACCAATCTTGTTTCATCATTACAGGCATTGGGTTATTACAATCATGTGTCATCATTACATGCATTGAGTTATTACCAATCCTATGTCATCATTACATGCATTGAGTCATTACCAATCATGTGTCATCATTATAGGCATTGAGCCTCTACTAGGTATTGGACTCTTCCAAAGCTGATTACACCGCCAGGCATTGGACACTACCAATCCTGATTACAGGCTTCATGCCTCTGCTAGGTATTGGACTTTAACCAATCCTGATTACATAGCCAGGTAGTGGACTCTAACCACTCCTGATTACAGGCTTCATGCCTCTGCCAGGTATTGGTCTTTAACCAATCCTGATTACATAGCCAAGCAGTAGACTCTAACCACTCCTGATTACACAGCCAGGCAGTGGACTCTAACCACTCCTGATTACATGATTCATGCCTCTGCCAGGTATTGGACTTTAACCAATCTTGATTACACAGCCAGGTAGTGGACTCTAACCACTCCTGATTACAGGCTTCATGCCTCTTCTAGGTATTGGACTTTAACCAATCCTGATTACACAGCCAGGCAGTGGAATCTAACCACTCTTGATTATAGGCTTCATGCCTTTTCTAGGTATTGGACTTTAACCAATCTTGTTTACATAGCCAGGTAGTGGACTCTAACCACTCCTGATTACATGCTTCATGCCTCTATAGGTATTGGACTTTAACCAATCTTGATTACACAGCCAGGCAGTGGAATCTAACCAGTCCTGATTACACAGCAAGGCAGTGGACTCTAACCACTCCTGATTATAGGCTTCATGCCTCTATCGGGTATTGGACTTTAACCAATCCTAATTACACATCCAGGAAGTGGACTCTAACCACTCTTGATTACAGGCTTCATGCCTTTTCACATTCTTTATTGAATACAATTGTTCCTTTTATTAATTTTATTAAAACATTATCATTTCTTACAATAAACTTTTATAATCATCTTGGTACCTCTCACTCTACCACATTTGTTCTCATGGCTCATAAGGCCCATAAAGCATCTTGTCACCTCTCACTAGGCAACATTTAACCATATGGCTTACAAGGCCATTAAACATCTCATCACCTATCACTAGGCAACATCTAATCATATGGCTCACAAGGCCATTACACATCTTGTCACCTCTCACTAGGCAACTATATTTTCCATCATGTAAAACAATAGTAACACCACTATTCCCTCAATAGGGTTAGGGCTTACTATTCATGTCACATCAGGGTTTCTCTTGTCCCATTACCCAATTTATGGTTAGGGTTTCTCATATCACATTAATTAGGATTTCATATTTATCAAATCAACCTTAATATATTGTTCCAGACCTCTAGGAGCATCCATTAACATCTTGAGTATTCAATCATGTTTATTACTCTTAACATTTATCATTAAATGATTATCAATATAAGATATGAGTTCATTTCTCATTCTTATCATGGTATGATTAAATCATACTCATTAGTTTGGCTTAACCCCATTCTCAAGGTATATTAGCCTATACTTATCAAAGTATATCAAACTCATTACATTTCATTGTAACAATTTACATAACACACTTCATGTGTTTCTTGTCCAGGTATATTGGATTTGAGGTGCATTAAGGTATATCAACCCTGGAATGTTAAAAGTGATATATATCATATCTTGATGTATCACTTTCCTCATCACTTCTAACTTACTTGAGTTATCAACTTGTCTTGGATTAAGGTATTTCCCATCTTAATACTTCCGTCCACTAACCTATCACTTTTACCCTGAAGTGCATAGGTCACACACAAGAATGGTCCAACTATCTTCAATGATATGGACTCATTTCAGGTTAAGGCATTGCTTACTATAAGGTTGCCTATGATCAACCATTTGAGATATTTCACCTTTATAAGGCATTACCCACTATTTTATCATTAGAGCTCTCTCATACCATTACCTAGTAATTAGGGTTATGGTTTATCATCATATTGCCCAAGATTAGGGCTTCATGTATTATAACTCAAAATTAGAGTTTCACATACCTTCACCATGTATTAGGGATCCTCATCATACCATTGCATAGGGTTTCACATGGCATCACCCTCAATCAGGGTTTCACATGGCATCACCCTCAATTAGGGTTTCACATGGCATCACCCTCAACTAGGATTTCACATGGCATCACCCTCAATTAGGGTTCCACATGGCATCACCCTCAATTAGGGTTTCACATGGCATCACCCTCAATTAGGGTTTCACATGGCATCACCCTCAATTAGGGTTTCACATCACATTACCCTGTATTAGGGTTAGGGTATACTATTCACATCAAATTGGGGTTTATCATTAAAATCCCCTGAATTAGGGTTTCTCATGTCATTTCCCTAAATTAGGTTAATTTACACCATCACCCTAGATTAGGATTTCACATAGTATTGCCCTAAATTAGGGTTAGGGCTCATTAACCTCCTCAATTAGGGTTTCATGATCTCTTTATCAAGAATCATACCCTAATTACATATTCTATTCATTTTGAGTATGGTGAGGCTTGATTACTACATGATTATTATACATGTGTGAATTTCTCTCTCTCATCCTCTCTAGGATGTTAATTACTCAAATCTTGATTAGATTGAATCAATCTTGAATGAAAGGTTAACATAGTGTATTAAGTTATTGCTTCCATAAGCATCAAAGCTTAACCCCTTTAAGGGTACCAATCATCTAAGTGCTTTAGGAATTTAACCATTGTACTTATCTTTGATAATCATCATTATCAATCATAGGATCAGTTGATCTTTCATCACCTTAAGTCTCCAATCAATTTTATATATATTGAACCTTCAATCGGTTTTGACCTTTTAAACCTCCAAACGGTTTTGGATTCAATAGCCCTCCAAACGGTTTTGAAACCATTTGGGCATCTAGGGTTGAGATCGTTTTCCCTCCAAACAGTTTTGAAACTGTTTGGGCATTCAACCCTAGAGACCCTTTGAACAAATTATCTCTAAAACCGAATGGACAACAAATTTTGAATCTGATTGGATATTGAAACCGATTGGATGTTGCAACCAATTGGATGTTCAAACGGTTTTGAAACCATTTGATTACAAACGGTTTCAAGACCATTTGGACTCAAACGGTCTCAAGACCGTTTGATCCAAAAGACCTTGAAACCGAATGGGCCATCTAGGGTTTTCTTGCAATCATTCAATTAGGGTTTCAGTTACTCAACCCGATTAGGGTTTGTCTTCAATGTATCCTTCATAGTAGAAAATTTTATAATCAATTTAAATGAAACCCATGGATAAACATACATCCACATCAGCACTTGAACTCCACACGGTCTGACATTGTTTGATCCTAAACGGTCTTGAGATCGTTTGATCCCAAACGGTCTTGAGACCGTTTGGTTTCAAACGATCTTGAGACCGTTTGGTCTCAAGTCATTGAAACCGTTTGCACTAGATTTTAGTTAAGGTGCTTAATATGACATCATCATCTTCAATCTATGATCCTTCATAATTTTCTGTAATTCTTATAGTGGTTCCATTGATTTGATCAAATGAATTTCAATAAGAACAAAATAATCAACAATTGATGAAGAATTGAATGCAATAATAATATTAAGGGTTTAAGTTATAAAACCCGCCTCCAAAGAAGCTTCAAAGCTTCAAGCTTAACGTTTTAAATGGTGAATGAAGATTTCACAACCTCCCAAGGCTCGTCCTCAAGCTTTTGAGTGAAAAGGAATGGCTAGGAATGAAGATTGGATGAAGAAAAGAAGAAATCAAGCATTGATTTTTTATTTCCACCATGAAATCAAGGTGAAAAGAGATCATGGAGCTTACCTACAGGTTGGGGGTCTTCCTCCTGTAGCTCCTAAGCTCCCTTGTCCGTTTTGCAAGCAAAGAGTGAAAGTGGATTCGAAATTCTCCTTTCAAGCTATGGATAAATGAGCTTATATGCATTTTTATTAAAATTCATTTTAAGAGAGAGAAAGTAGGAAATAACTACTCCATTTCCTTGCCACTTGCCCTATCCTATTCCTTGCATACGAGGCTATCTTTATTTCCTCTTATTCCTCTTAATTATCCATGACATAAAGAAAATCAAATTAAGCACCTTACTCCATTTAATAATAATATCCATAAGTTAGTGGATATTTCTTTTTCTTTTAATAATGTGAGTGAGATATCCACTTCCTTTAGATATTTTCGTGCCTTTGAAAGGTACATGGTAGTCCATTATTTTGAAAAATAATCCCTCACCTTTTGTTTGAAGGGCTCTTAAATTAATATTTATTTTTGCATTAAATTGAAGTAAAGTTCCAATTATGCTTAAATCTTGATTATTTTAATATCAAGATTCTCTCTCCTCCAAAGTGATTCAAATGAGGCGCCCCTCTGATTTTCTTGCCTCTGCATGATGCCAAGAATAATTAGACACCCTCTGAAAATGATATTTTTCATATTGAACCCTAGGTTTTGGGTAAATTGCACATTACACCAAAACTAGGTTTTAATGCACAAACATTGCTCAACTAGCTCTTTTTGGTACTCAGACTTGTGAAAGACATACCACTGCATCATACTCATTCCTATGATGCTTCATCATATGAGGAACATTTTATCATGCAACATTTGAAAATTAACCCCTCAACTTGGGTAAATTGCACTTTAGTCCAAAACAAGTAAAACATTGTTTCAACATTATTAAAAAAGGATTGAAATTGAGATATAAGTCCCTATTGAGCCTTAATTACTTTTCAAGAGATAAGAGCAAACATATAATCAACCTTATTAAGCAAAACATCTAGGGTTAAGGCTTAACCCAAGTCAGTGATGTTACAAATACCTTCTCATCATTATATGTATCAACAAACCCTAATTATTAGGGTGACAACCAATGTAAATCCGAAAATACTAGAAGGTCAAGTAATGACCAAACCACTTAAGTGATGTGTCCACCTATATAAGGTGGGTTGGGTGCACCCTAGACTCTTGAAAATCCTATGATGATGACTTAGGGTACACTCATAACTATTAAAGCTTGGCACCTATAAGTGGTGACCTAATGGGAGCCAAAGTTCCATGACATCGCCTTAAGGACGGCATTAGGTGAATTTTGAGGGTCAAATTCTATATAAGGTAGGGTGAATGTGATGAACCTAATTTTAAGGTTTTGATAGCCAAGATAACATTTGAGGTCTATGAATGTTCACTAGATGACCAATCACCAATTAAAGTTCATTATATTCAATTATGGACTATTTTCTCCCAAAGTGTGAGACCATAGATGCAATTGATGATTATCAAACCTAATTTAGTTCTATAATGATGAATTTCATCCTATTAGTCAACTTGGGTGCCTATGAGGCAAATATATCCATTTAATAGTCATAATGAATTCAAGTGGTATGTTGATGAAGCACGAGGTTTTTGTGATCATTAAAAAGTCATATGGGATTAGCTGGATCCAGATTCATGATCAATTGACTTGTATTCGAGGTTCATACAATTATTTATGAGGTTATTCAAGGAACCAAATCAGATGATAAAATGTTGAAATTTTGAGTTTAAACTTTGTGATATGAGTCTTTATGTGATGAGGAACCCATGGTTCAAATGTCATTCTAATTGGAGGTTTGTACAAGAAGATATAAAAGTTTGAAGTTATGATATTTGATTTAGATACTCTTCCTAACATTACTCGGCTAGTTATTTAGGAGTTTAGGGACGTGACATCATATGCCACCATTTCCTAAGTTTAAGTTATGTGGCTCTTTTCCCAGCCAAGGATCTCAGATGGAGGACTTAGGCTTCATACCCTACCTCTGAACTTCACAGGTCGAGGTTATAGTTCACAAGCCAGCCACCCAGATAACCACATCAAATCAAACCCTTCCACAAATTCTTGTGTAGCTCTCCAGATTTGAGATTCCAGTATATGTCTAACAAACCCTACTGGATACTTTTGGGTCACGGAATCAGGGTGGGTAAACCATCTTCTTCTTTATCCCCTTTACCTCCACATAGACTGAGAATGAGAAGAAGCTAATGGGAGGACAAGGAGATAGTACATAATTTACTTAAGGGAAAATCAAGAAAATGGAGTCAATGAGTTGAACACTAGCAGTTTCTTCCTTCCCTATGATGGTTTCATGGTTGACGAAGCCATGGAAGGTTGGATAATAATAAAGTTTGAAGGAGGAACCCAAGGACTCTCCACTGCAAACCAAGACTATGAATGGACTAGCCCTCATTACTGAGTCAGGAGAGAGGGGGAGATTTTCCCCTGACCTCTTATGTAGCACCAACCATCGGCGACATGGTCTTGGGGAACCATGGGGAGGACTTGCAGATGTGGTCCAAAGCAACCAATAAGATGACACTTTGAACTTCTCCATTTTTACAGGTGATGTCCGGGAGTGGTGGAGGTCCTCGTGAAGCATTTTGGTGCAACCATAGGTCGATTCAAGCATAGAGGAAGAAAGCCCCAATTTCATAGCATGTTCCTCCATCGCTACCACCGATATGGAGGTCCATAACCTCTCTCACTCCTACCTTTTTGTCTTACAAACTTCATACTTCCTTCCCACAGTCAGCTATCCTTTATGAGGCTCGATCAATCTCATCCTGGAAGCCCTTCATAACTTCCCTTGTGGTGGTTGCGCTAGGCCACGGAGAATGAAGTTCTCATGCTCCAAACTAGAGACATGTCATTTTGAAGGATCGAGCAAGTGATCAATCCAGTGAAACACAGTCAAATCAGATGGCCTAACCTAGACCAAGATGCTAAGCCACGCATACGCGATGGCCAGCATTGACCAATCACAGACTTCCATCTCAGACATGGGACCTTCCTCTAAAGGTAAATCCTTTTAAATTTTTATAAATGTGCCATATTTTAGAAATATGTCTAAAAATAGCTCCCTTGAACAATAAGTTTGCCAAAAATACCCCTATACTCATAAAAATATGTAATTTACTAGACCCTATATCAGACCTTGAACCACTTTGAATGATGATATTTAATTTAGAGTACAATGCTCCTTTTTAGGGTTCATTAAATGAAATAAATAGTATCCATATATTAACTAATCTCAAAAAATTATAGTAGAATCCTAATGATAATTGAAATCCATTTATGGACTCTAATATGAATAATATTCTCCAATACTATATCTTTTCTCATAAATGAATAATTAGATGATTTTAAACTCATTTAATTCTATAAAATAGACCAATCATCAAAAAATTATGAAACTTGAACTAGACCTAAATAATGACCTCTAGATCACTATAAAAATATCGTATGCCAGTTAAGGTTAGTTTGAACCTAGGTTTAGCAAAACCCTAGATTGGACCTAAATATCATCAATAATTGTAACCTTATATTAATGATGAATACTTGTTGTTAATTAGGTGATGACCACATTATCTAGATGACCATGGATATGTATAGGAATTTCTGAACTCGGGTACGTGGATATAATTATATGCCTAGTTTTTTTGGATAATATAAGTATGTGTACTTGCTTGCATTTATTTGCATAAACTTTCTTGGATGTGTACATATTATGGTACTCCTCCACCCTAAACATTAGAACATTAAAGAAAGAAAATAAAATGTAGTTATTGATGATGTTCATTAATCTCCCTATTAGAGAGGAAAGTATTAATGTTGACTAGCACCTCCCTAATGGTACATGGTATGCGGGGATATTTCTAATGGTACAAGGTATGCAGAGAACGGGCCCAATAATATATGTGATGTTGTGCTAAGTTGACCATAGTAATGCATATTGAAATATGATTGATAACTTGGGTTAAACCAATTCTCCACCTTAACTAATGTTTTCCTTTTTCTTTTCATCTTTCTTTAGTTAGTTTTAGTATGCCAGCATAGTATGTATATCTTTTCATCCACGTACCAACTATATGTTGATTCATCTATTTCACGTATTTTCTAGGTTCAGAGCTAGCATGGGAGAAAAGATGTGAGTGAGAAGTTGTACATGTTTACTTATTGTGTTAAGATCATAGCATAAATGTTTAGACCTATGTGAAAATATCCTTTCAATATGTAATTGTAATCCATGTTTTATTAATTCAGTTTGTTATATATATATATAAATATATTTCGAATGTTGAGAAATGCTATGGTGTATGTCTATAGTTGTATGTTCATGTATGTGTATGTCTCTTCTGCATCGCTCTCTATTATAATTGCTAGCATTTACAGGTTTATCCTCTCAAGCGTTCTAAGTCTCGAGACGGTAGAATTCAGGGATGTTATAGTAGCTCTCTCACACAAATCCTATCTCACACATGTGAAAGAAATGAAGTGTAATCAAGAGAGAGAAAGAGGCTCAAGTGGACAAAAATCACTCAACTATGGCAAGGACCTTGAATATCATGAATGAGAAAACTTGGAATGAACTCTAAGGGGTCCTATTTATAGCTTGGGGTGTCCACTAGAGTGTGGTAACAATTGTGAACATTTTCTAGCCGTTTGGAGGGTTTTAACAGGTATAATTTCGAGTTTTGCAACACTCCAATGGTTAGAATCACCTTTTCTGTGTTTTTTGTACGATGCATCCTATCAAGTTTCAATAAAGATAACTCGACCTATCACACAATGTGGCAAAGCCAATTTAAACCATAGGCCGAGTTTGTCCTAGTGGAAACTCGATCGATCCACTTAAATCAGTTTTGGCATGTAGATGGATCGGTCGAGTTCTGTGTATGTACAACTTGACCGAACAAAGTCATTCTCAAAATCCATTAAGGATCGGTCGAGTTTGTAACTCGATTGAGAATAACCTGTAATGAGTTTTACAAAATGACATTTAAGTGATCAAGCATTCATATTAAATGTCCCTAATTTTTTCCCATCTTAGTTACAAATCATATCATCAATACAAATGATTATAAAAATGATCTAAGCTGATTTAGAGTGTTTTCCACAAAAGTGCATTTTCTTTGCTTTAGACTTGAACTAAAACAAGGAGGGCTTGATCAATTTGATCATTTTCATGTACCTAATGCCTAAAATCAATCTTAAACAAGCATATTCGATACATATGAATGGAATAGTTAAGTCATTATCAAAATATGGACAATGTGTAACACTTAGGTCAACATTCTCCCCCTTTTTGACAATAACTAACCATTCGTCAACAAATTGAAAAGGATACAAAAATTAAGCCTTTACCTTTGAGAAAGGATGTGAGAGTTGAACCTTTACCTTCAGAATTGCAAGGGGATACATGATTGAACAATGTGAATTTTCTACCCATCAATTCATGCTTACCTAAGCATGCATGGTTAGTCTTTCCACAAATGATCATAGCACATATATATACTCTATAGTCATCTAGTAAGTCGCATGGTACGTAGATAATTGACAAGAAAAGGATCATATAAGCAAAAAAACAATATGGTTGAGATCACTTATCCCCATTTGTCATTGCAAAAAGGTAGGGAGGTATAAGAGATAAAAGCACATGTCTTCTCTACAAGCACAAGTTAAAGCAATCGACCACTTATAGCACACACCAAAACAGAGACGAAGCACAGAGAAACAAGCAATCCAATGTCATAATCAAAATATGGAATACCATACCAAAAAATCATAAGATATAGTCAACTAAAGAGTTATTGTACATAAGATTAAAATTACAACACCAGTCATGTCCTCATGGAAAGAGCCACAAAACAATGATAAAACAACAAGATGATAAAATAGTACGCCTCAGATACAGTGCCCAAATGTCTTAGTACAAGATAGTCTAAAAAGATAGATATGATTAGCACCTAATGACTATATAACTAAAACACCTAAGCTATTTCTATGCTATATATGTCAATGGGATCATCATCAACATCATCATTGGCCTCGGGCTCATAGTCCTCGTCCCCAACTGAAGGTGTAGTAGAGACAGCAACATCATCTTCATATCTTGAGGAACTGGGAAAGCCGTCATCAAAGTCATCCTTAAAGCCATCGACCTCGGTGGCCTCATCATCATCAACCTCATCCTTAATAGTCTGGTCAAGCATCTCCTCATTGGTAGGAGGACCAAAACCACGACCAGGAAATCTAGCATTATGCTCAGCCCAAGACATGCCAAGAGCATGTAAAGCATTTTCTTGCTCAAAGGAGGGAGCAGATGTCCCAAGACTAGAAAGCAATGTGGCAGTAGGACCAGCATACAGGGCCAACGGAGGAAGCACACCAGGGGTAGGTCCACCATCAGCATCATGGGTGGCAGCAGAAGCAACATGTGGAGGGGCTAGGTAGAAGTGAATGTATGCATAAGAGGCATAGTCACCACCTGGGTATGGCTGGTAGGAGGGGTAGGGATGGCTACAGGATAGGTTCATGAGAGATATGATTTGGAAGAGGTCCTAGTGGAGCTGATCCTAAGCTTGAAGGTTGTACACATATTAATGCATCATGTAACCCATAAGGGCTTCATTTGACACTAAGAAAGAGTCGTGGTCGGGTCGAGGTGGTGGTGGAGGTGGAGAGGACTAGGTGGAGGTAGAGGTGGAGGCTCCAAGTGTGGTAGGGAAGGTGGGAAGGAAGGTTTTCTTGATTGTTGTCTCATTGATACAAACACCTTTTCTACTTGATTTGTAATGAAGATCATGGAAAAGGGATTTTTGAGTGGCAAAAGAAAAAAGACCACATATCAAAGTAGAGTAGGGGGTGGGTGCCTCGGATGTTCTTCCTGAAGTCAAAGAATGGCATGTGGTGTAGAATGTATCGACATCACTTGACTCCTATGTTCTTTAAAAGACAGTACATGATCACAATGATGTTCTCTACAATTTCCATTTGGTTTTTCTTTGGACAGACATTACAGTTAACAACCAAAGCAATCATATGGTTTTTGGGATCTAGTGAAGAGGATGGCAAGGTTGACTTATTTCTATATGGGAGATGAGGCTTCTTCAAAAACTTATGAATTTCAGGTAGAGTAAGTTCAAAGCTTTTGTAGAATGCCTTAGGTCGAGAAGATCATATTAATCAGGATAGTCATCTCTCCATGTGTTTGTAATCTCAGTTCCATTGTAAAAGACATTCAAGGAATCCTTAGAGATGGTGAATTTTGTATCTACAATCATGGAAGTGAGAATAGCCTGAGTATTAGGAGGTGACATGATTGAGTCGTAGTTACACTTAAGATTCACATAGAACTCATAGACTGCCTTAGTGCTAGTTAGGGAATTGTGGAAGCACAAGTGTTCTACGCATAGTGCACCTAGGTGATGGGAAGAAACAACTCCGCAACCTCCTTGATAACTGTCATCATGGTGAGACAAGGCTCAAACAAAGCTTTTCACAGGAAAGGGTTGCTAGAAGGAGATCTTTATAGCGATTTAGGGCTTAAGAGGAGACAAAGAAGGTGTCATCAAAGGATAGGAGGCAGGGATTAGATGAAGACGTGGGTGATCCACCTGGGACAACTCTCTTTCTTCAGTTAGAAGCCATGGAGGTAGATTCAGAAGTAAGGGCAGATGAAAGAAGGAGAGAACCTCACCAACAGGCTGTCTATCCACCTAGGAGGGTGTGGGAGGAGATAAGAGAGGCTAAATGACGCAAGGGAGTGGGTGTGCGAACCTAGGGTTGGATGTCAAGGTTGGAGGTCATGATCGGTCAAATTTTCTCTAGTTGAGAGGGAGAAAAGTCGGTTGATAACCCTTTTAAGTTTGGTCCATCCCGTCAGTCGGTCAAGTTCTAAGATTTGGAAACTCGACCGATCGAAACAATTACATGACCTCCGCCAAGGGATTGGTCGAGTTTGGAATTCGACCAATCAACTGTTTGTCCAAAAAGATGAAATTTTAATTCCAAACCTCTAGGGTGCTAATTTAATTTATTTCTTTAGCCTATTATGCATTTTATACATATTGAGGCACATATTACCCATCATAGGGTACTATTTTGTGATAAAACACCTATTTGTGAAAAAAAAATACCCAAAACAAGCGAAACAAGGAATGAAACAAGATAGTTATAGCACATAGCAATAAGAGATGATCATTTTAAGAAAGAAACATATAGATAAGATGACAACTAGCACAAAGCATGTCAATATCATCAAGAATAGTAATGAGCAATTTTGATCTAATAAAAGCAAATTTCTCTCTAGCTAGAGGTTTAGTGAAAATGACTGCAAGCTAGTTCTCCATATCCACATGCATGATATAAAAATCCTTCTTGGCAATGTGGTCACAAAGAAAGTGATGACATACCTCTATATGTTTATCTATACTACGAAATATAGGATTATAAGACAAGTTTATTGTACTAGAATTATCACAATAGAGAGGAGAAGCATCAAAATGATTGTAAAAGTCTTAGAGCATTTGCTTCATCCTTAGGACTTGGGCACAACAACTTCCAGCTGTAATGTATTCAGCCTCAGTAGTTGAAAGAGACGCAATGCTTTGTTTCTTAGAGAACCAAGAAACTAGGCAAGGTCCTAGGAAGAACCAAGTGCCACTTGTGCGCTTTCTATCAATCTAACAACCTACGTAATCAACATCATGATAAGCAGTAAGAGTATAAAGTCCTTTGATTTGGGATACCATAGTCCAAAATTTTGGATTTTGTCTAGATACCTCAAAATCCTCTTAACCGCTATAATATATGATTTCCTAGGACTTTATTGAAATAGAGAACACAAGACAACACTAAACATTATATCAGGTCAAGAGACAGTTAAATAAAATAAACTTCCAATAATACATCTATAGATCTTCTCATCTACCTTTTCTCCTTCTTCTTCTCTGTCAAGCTTGGTGGTATTTGACATGGGGGTGTCCATTGTCATAGTGTTCTCCATACCAAAGCACTTAAGTAATACACTGGTGTACTTGCCTTGGTTGATGAAGTTTCCATTTTTTGTTTGCTTGATTTGAAAGCCAAGGAATAAAGTAAGCTCCCCCATCATTCTCATATTGAACTCACTCTGCATTAGAGAACTAAACTCCTTGCAAAGATCAAGATCAGTTCAGCCAAAAATAATATCATCAACATAAATTTGAATAATCAGAAAATTGTTAGAAGTATGTTTTAGAAACAAGGTAGAATCGACTTTGCCCGTGATATAGCCATTGACTAGAAAAAAGTTCTTTAGTTTCTCATACCAAGCTTGAGATGCATGTTTGAGACCATAGAGAGCTTTTTGTAACAAATAAACATGGTTCTGAAAATCATCATGTTCAAAACTGGGAGGTTGAGAAACATATGTTTCCTCCTCAATTGTACTATTCAAAAATGCACTTTTAACATCCATTTGATAAAGCAGAAAATTGTTATAACTAGAAAAAGAAAGAAACATTCTAATTTACTCAAGTCTAGCTACATGTGCATATGTTTCATCAAAATGTATACCTTCTTGCATATTGTAGCCCTGAGCAACTAACCTTTCTTTGTTTCTTACCACTTTTACTCTTTCATCAAGCTTGTTGCAGTAGACCCACTTGGTGCCAATGATCTTTCTGTCACTTGGTCTTGGGACAAGAGTCTACACTCGATTCTTCTTGAAATGTTCCAATTCTTCTTGCATGGCTAGGATTCATTCATCATCCTTGAGATCTTCTTTGACATCTTTAGGCTCAAGCTAAGAGATTAAGGTGTTGTTTGCTTGTTCTTTGTTGTAGTAAGCCCACGTCTTCACCCTTTCAAAATGATTTCCTATGATGATCTCTTTAGGATGGTGCTTTACAAAGCGGGGGGTTGGATCCTTCTTTTCTTCTTCTTTCTCTTCTTCATCATCTAACACCTTTTTTTCTTTATCAACAATGTTGAGTTCTTTTAAGTGAGGTATCATCTCATCTGCAACATTATCATTAGAAATATTCTTGGAAATAAATGGGTTAGTTTTAACAAATCTAAAATTAATATATTCTTCTACTTTACACAATTCAATGTTAAATACTATATAAACCTTTCTAGTAGTGCTATAGCCAAGAAAGAAAGCCTTGTAAGACTTTGGATCAAACTTGTTGAGGGAATCGATGGTGTTCAAAATAAAAAAAACGGACAACCAAAAACATGAAAGAATCAATTAAATGCTTTCTACCGCGCCATAGGTCATAGGGGTTTTTCTTTAAAGATGGATGAGTAAAAACTCGGTTTTGCACAAACATGAAGTATTAATGGCTTCAGCCCAAAACTTCTTTGGAGTGTCATACTATATAACTTCTTTGGAGTGTCATACTATACAAGCATAGTCCTAGACATTTCATGTTGTGACCTATTCTTTCTCTCTACAATCCCATTTTTTTAGGTGTATGAGGTGCATAAAAGTTATGTGCATAGCCAAATTCCTCACAAAATCATTCAAACAAATCATTTTCAAATTCTTCCCCATGATCACTGCGGATAGAGACAATCCAGCAAGAAGCTTCATTTTCAACTCATTTGCAAAAAGTTCAGAAAACATCAAGAGTATCGCTTTTTGAGACAAGAAAGAAGGTCCAAGTATATCAAGAAAAATCATCAACAATCACATGACAATACTTGCTACCAAGAAACAATTGTGTATGCATTGGTCAAAATGGATCAATGTGAAGAAGCTCAAGAACTCTTTTGGTACTAAGGACTCCTTTGGATTTGAAGGAGGAATTGGTTATCTTTACTTGGGTACAAGGTTGGTATTCCTCATCCTTTTCAAAATCCAGTTTAGGAAGTCCCTTCACCAAATCAGTTTTGCCCCACTTCTTCATTTGATGCATATTTTCATGACCAAGCCTACAATGCCATAAAGAAATATCATTCGAATTGGCAACAATACATCGGCTTAATAGAGTCAAGCACAATAATATAGAGATTACCATTTCTAGTTCCCTTATTCACATTGTAGGAGAGGGAATCTAGAAGCAAGCATTCAAGTGAGGTAAAAAGAACAAGATAACCATAATCACAAAGTTGATTAACACTTATCAAATTGTAATGTAGGCCATCCACAAGAAGTACATTCTTTATACATAGTGAATCACCTACATCACCCTCACCTATCACCTTACCCTTGTTGTTATCACCAAATGTAATTGACCCTCCTTTCTTCTTAATGAATTGGTCAAAGTGGTTGATTTCACTTGTCATATGCTTTGAGCAACCACTGTCAACAATCCATTTTCCTTTCACTTTCTAGAAAGGAAGATGTTGGTCCCAAACTCAAAATTTGGGATTCGGTGTTAGCTTGGGGACCCATTTCATCTTTGGGATGGTCCCCTACTCTCTATATAGACAATAAGTAAAGTAATGGCATCACTCTTGCAATACAAACAAACCATAGGGTTCTTAGAGCCAAAGGACACTCCATGGAAGATATGAAGCCCCTTGCTCTTTTTCTTACCTTTTCCCTTGCTCTTTCTCTTTGGACCTCCCTCTACATATACCAAATTTCTAGTACCACTATGTTTGGAAAAGTGATATAGAAATTCATTAAGGGATTTCTTCCGTTTGAGGAATTTTTGAAAGGAAGCTCATAGTTTGTGATTATCATCACTAAGAGTTATGACAGTAGAAGATAAACTAGCAAGATCATCTTGTGCATGAAGAAAATCGACAAAGGTCTTTAGTAAGATAAGAATCTTTCTCTAAAGTAAGCCTAGAAACTTTATGACTAGGCATAAAGGTCTAGAAGACAGATCATTAACTTGAGTAAGAAATCTATCATTTTTAGTTCTAATCAAAACAAGCTCATCAATATAGACTCTATTCTCATCTTTAGTTGCATTACAAGCAAGCTTAAGGTCATCATTTTCAGTTTTGAGTAAAGCAAGATTATCTACTAGAGCTTGGTTTTCTTAAGACTATTGATGTTCTTAAGGTAAACACCATTTTCTACTTCAACTCCATTGTATTGGAGATCAAGGTCAATAAATTGCCCTTGTAAGGAATTAATTCTATTAAGATGCAACTTCTCATTTTGATCAAGAATATATATTTTAGCATACAAATAATCAATGAACTTTCCTAGCCTTTTCTTTTTAGACTCGCATTCATCATAAGAAGAATGGGAAGCATTTAACATATCAATAATAGTTTCTTTGGATAACTCATGCAAGCTTACCTTACTTACCTCACTTACCTCACCTATTTCTTCACTTGTGGAGGCCATGAGTGCAAGATGGCACTCTCTACTTGAAGAGTATTCTTCCCAAACCGCATTAGTTGCATCCTTGCTCCTCTTGTCCTTCTTATCCTTCTTCTTGTACTTGCCTTCCTTTTTGTAGTCATCCTTCTTCTTGTGGATGCTCTTTTAGTAAGCCTTAGTAGCCTTTGGGCATTCATTCTTGTAGTGCCCATGTTGTCCATATTCATAGCATCTAGGAGTTAAGGATGAGGAAAACTTTCTCTTGAAGTGCTTGCCCTTGGAGTAGTTTGCTTCATGATCACTAGGGCCATCATCTTCACTTGAGGAGGGAGGAGAGGACCGACAAGCAAGTTGTTGTTGGAGAATCATTGCCTCCACTTGAGCTTTGAAGGCATTGTCTTTGATCTTATTTGATTCCTTCTCCTCTTGATTTTCATCTTCTTCTTGCTTGTCTAGACTTGGCTCATGAGCTTGAAGGTTGCCAATGATCTCCTCGGTAGGCAAGTCACTAAGAATTCTAACTTCTTCAATTTAAGTCACCTTGGGTTCCCATATCTTGGGAAGATACCTTAGGATCTTGGAGTTGATAGTCCCTCTATCCAAGGTGTGCCCCAAAGAAACAAGGCCATTGATAATGGTGTTGAGCCTTGTGTACATCTCGGAAACTCTTTCCTTCTTGCCCATCTTGAAATTCTCAAGAAATCCATTGAGCATGTAGATCTTTGATTCTTTGACTTGTTGTGTGACTTTGTAGGTAATGTACAACTTGTTTCAAAACTCATAATCTACGTCCCAAGTTGAGATTCAATTGAACTCAGAGAGAGTGAGGACAACATAGATGATGCTTATTACCTTTGCATTGATCTACACTTCTTGAGCGTAGCTTCATCCCAAGTAGCTACATCACCCGTTGGAGCCTTGTATGGAACAATCATCACTCTCCATGTGTTGTAGTTCATACCTTGAAGGTGAAATTGCATCCTTCATTTCCAATAGAGTAAATTGGTGTCATCAAAGACTGGAGGTCACATGGAGAAGCTTCCCTTTAGGTTGAGAGAACCAAGTAATTCTCCCATCTTCTTGTCTTGTAGGAGATGTGTCGGAGAAGATTGTGGCTCTGATACCACTCGTTGGATCAGATGGCTCTAGAGGGGGGAGTGAATAGATCTAAAAACACTTACACAAAACTTGTTAGACCTTCAAGTTACTTCAAGTAGATACAATTGCAAATAGTAAATTTGATGGAAATTCAAACATACATAGAAAGGATGAGAGAGATTGAAGCAACCAATTGAATAAGTTGTTTTAGAGCGGTTCCACTCTCCAAACTAGGAGAGAGTCAGTCCACTACCTATAGAGGTCAAGATCTAGGATTTTTTAACCATGTCTACTTCTTATATTCACTTATAAGAGTTACAATATATGACCTTCCTTTCCCAGGACAAGGATACCCAACTTCCCTTTGAGGCCAAGGGAGCCAACAACCTTACAACCAACGTCTAACCTATCCAAGAGCTAGTCTTCTACCTCACCAAGGTCTTACCTACTCTTACAAGCAACAGGATGCCTTCACCAAGGTGATCCCCTTCTTGCATCGAGTCTTTTGCCTTGAAGTATTTACCCACTCATCTCCTTGGATCTTCTGCCTTGTCATCCTCCTTCACTCGAAGAAGCTTGAAGCACCTTCTTCTACAGCTCAAAGAAGCATGCACCTCCTCCTTCACTTGGAGGAGCCTTCATCAATGTGATCTTGAAGAAAGGGGCTAGGAAGGAGAAGCTTTGAGAGTTTTACAAACGAACTATGAGGTAGCTTTCTCACACAAATCCTATCTCACTCATATGAATGAAATGAAGTATAATAAAGAGAGAGAAAGGGGTTCAAGTGGACTATAAGCATTCAACTATGGCAAGGACCTTGAATAGCATGAATGCACAAACTTGGAATGAACTCCAAGGGGTCATATCTATAGTTGGGGGTGTCCACTAGAGAGTGGGAACACTTTTGAATGTTTTCTAGCCATTTGGAGTGTTGTAACAGATATAATTTCGAGTTATGCAACACTCCAATAGTTAGAATCACTTTTTCTACATTTCCCATACAGTGCATTCAGTCGAGTTTCAATAAAGATAACTTGACCAATCACACTATGCGACAAAGACAATTTATACCATCGATCGAGTTTGTCCTGGTGGAAACTCAACCGATTCACTTACATCAATTTTGGACTGTAGAGGGATCGGTTGAGTTTTGTGTATGTACAACTTGACCAATCGAAGTTATTTTAAAAATTCATTTAGGATCAGTCAAGTTTGTAACTCGACCAATGAACAACCTGTAATGAATTTTACAAAATGATATTTAAGTGATCAAACGTTCGAATTATGTGTCCTCATTTTTTCTCATCTTATTTACAAGTCATATCATCAATACAAATGATTACAAAAATGATCTAAGGTGTTTTAGGGTGTTTAAAGAAATAGATTTCTAATCCAATCACCCTAAAAAGAAGATAAATATAAGGAAATAAATTCAACCTTTATAATGGATCTAACCTATGCATTTTTCTTGTATAATTTTAAAAAAATTGCAATATCACAAAGACAAAGTGAATAATTTCAAGTTGACTTGGTCTCATTGGAGTCAAGAATCCAATTTTCATTCGTGTAGACCTGTAATACATCTAGGAAACCAATATAGTGGAGATAATAATTCAAGGTACCTCTAAGATACCCAAATACTCAGACCAAAGCCTTCTAGTGATTGACATTACACCAACTAGTGTATATACTTATTTAGCCTTCTAATAACATAGGAAATATTAGGTATACACAGTTGACTAAGTACATTAAGCACTCTATAACTTGGGCATATCTATTTTGAACCATCAAGATTACCTTTATTTGCTTTAAAACATAAATAGGGACCATATAGAGTGCTAACATGCACATAATGGTATATATCAAATCTGTGTAAAACCTTTTCTACATACTGAGAGTAATTTAAAGAATAACTACTTATATATCTACTCAATTTTATACAAATAATATTATAAACAAATTGTTAAGTCCTTCACATTAAATTTCTTGGAAATAAAATATTTATCATCATTAATTGTAGAAGCATTAGATCTGAAAAGTAAGATATTATCAACATACAAGCACATTATCACCAAATGAATTGCTAATAGGCTTTAAATCAATACATCTATCAGACTTATTAGCAAGGAATGGTTCAAGTGGTCAAGCACAACGTCCCCTAACAAAGGGACTCGAGTTTGATTCACAGCTGCCGACTTAGTTTACCACCCTCTAGGCATTTGTCCTCCGCTACATTTTGGGGGAGGAGGTTAAAATCTTCTCTTCTAACCCAAAAGAAAAAAATTATCAGACTCCTTAGTTGTAAAATCATAAGATTAAATAGTAAATAGTTCTGCCAAACTTAACATTCCACTATTTAGGTGTTTGTTTTAGACCATACAAATATTTTAGAACTCTAAACTTTTGTGTTCTTATTTGTAGATGACAAAACCCTCATGTTTATCCATATAGATCTCTTCCTCTAGCTCACCATTCCAAAAGGCAATGATTATATCCATTTGATGTATTTCCAGATTATAGACTGTGACTAAGGCACGGAGAACAAAATTTGTTGTGGTCTTTGTTACAAGAGAAATTGTTTCTATATAATCAACTCCTTGTTGTTTGTACTCGTGTTGATGCTACATATTTTTGTTCACCCAATTTGGTAGCCTCATGAATGAAATAGTGAAAAGTACCAATCTAAGTAATGGAAGCATCAGATGTAGGTATGTGAGTAAACTTTAAAATCAAAATAGACTTTATGAAGAACTACATGCATAAACATAGTCACAACATCATAATGTAAGGCGCTAAAGGTCACTCAATAGTGAGAAAAAATAATAAAAACATCTTAGAATTGTGAGTTACATCTTAAGGCATGTCGAGATATGAAAAACACGATTCAAATGTGATTTTGAATATATCTAGTTGATCCTCATATTATTGACTAGTTTTATGATAAAATAGAAAAATACAATTAAGAAAACAACATGATTGAAAATCATGATGAATTAGTGAAATATGATTGTCTCTCATGATTACATGTCATTTTCATACAATTTATACATTAAGTGGAGAGGTTGTTGAAGGAACAGACTTCCAACCATTGGAAGTTCAACTACAAATTTATCACGCTTCAATGTCGTTACCATATCCCCGACCCGATATAGTTTCATAACCTAGTCGCCATCACCTAGAACATTCTTTTTAGTCGAATACCATATAGTGTAACCTAACAAATGATCCCACAAGAGATGGATCCAGGAAAATCACCCATATGACATGGGTCCCTCCTTTTATACATGTTATAGGCCCACTAGACATCGCACTTTTGTGTATAGAAGCCCTTAAAAGGGGGCATATAACATGGAGCCCTCTATATTACTCTTTCCACTTTGACCAAGTCAACTGGTTCACATTTTGGACATGCTCAAAAGACTCCAGAAGGGTGGGCGCTCATTTAATGTATTCCCTACATTCCCCTTGATCCCTACACTAGCCAGACTACTGATCCACATTTTGGGCACATCTGAAAAGACTCTAGAACGAGAGGGGAAATAATGTGCACCTAACATTCCACGCACTTTGTGCCCCAATCAGATTAGCTAGACTGTATTCCAAGTGTGTTTGTAAGGCTCTAGAAGGAGCCTCCCATTTCCATCCCCAAAAAGTTTTTTCCTCAAAAACCTTGACCCTATAAAATTCCCATCCACTATAAATATGGCCCCAACGACCATTTGCAAAGGATGGATACTAAAACTTTGTAGGCAACTTATTTACAAAGTCTAGAGCCCATACAAAGGCAAAAGACTACCACTTAGAGTCTACCCCCCCCCACCTAGATCAAGGATACCCTTATGGAATACAAACACTTCTATCTTTTCCTACCTCCAAAACAACATAGAAAAGAGAGAAAATTTCAGTTTTGTTGAGATATACATCAAAGTAAGATAGAATGGGCATAACACCAATGTAGATGCTTCTCTTAGTGATGTGAGGATATGACCACCTGAGGTTGATGAACACCTATATAATATTTTTATCACTAACATATAATTTACATGTTGATATTATTTTATTCTTTATCCTATGACATCTCCCATTTTCCATCCCTTCTGTGGTGTAAGGATATGAACACATGGGGCTGATGATTACCCATACAATTTTTCCATGCCTAACCTTTAATTTATAGATAGTTTTCTCATTGTTTTGCGCTATATTGCACACATAAGTCGTATTTGAAAGTAAAATAAAATAAAATATATTTGACCTCATCAAGATTTACGATACTCAAGGGTGTCTTAGGGTGCCTAACACCTTCCTCACACGTAACATAACACATTTCTTGATCTACAATTTTCCTTTTTCCATATACATTGCCTTTGAAAATCTCTTCACAACTTTCCTCATTTTCTTCATAAACATGGTGACAAATTCTCTCTATTGTCAACCTATTCATTGTAGTCCATGTTTCCAATTTTATGAAAAATCACACATCTCCTTGCATCTAAACCAAAAGTTGCAACGTGACATGTCAAATGTCGTGTGTGCAATATATAAGTGTAAGGAACTCGAACTTGAGTAGTTGAATTCTAAAAATTGCAAAAACACCAGAAACTAGTACTAAGTGGAACCAAATCAACAAGTCCAAATAAAATTTTTTGTAAGGTTGATTAAAACTAAGAATTAATTTAGGAAAGTAAATTTAATTATAGGTTTTGAATCAAGATGGATTGAAATTCTACGGTTAGCCAATTTCACCACATTGTTATATGTATTGAACTATATTCAATTATTAACAAGACCCTTGCCTTTCAATTAGTGATATAAATTTAGTAACACCATCTCTCAAAGTATTCTACCATGTTCAATGTGGCCAAATTTGTACTTCTGTCAAATTCCTTATCCCAAATTGAATATTAAAGATTGTTCTCTTAATTATATCCTCTCAGTTAAAGTCTTCATGCAGAGAATGTTATAAGCAAGTTTATGAAAATTCCCCTAACAAATTGAAGTGCTAAAAGCTCTAAAATTACTATCTAGGTTGATACAAATTTCATAGGAATTTTACAACTAAAACTCAATTAGTAAATGTCAATTATTCCATACAGAGTTGCATCGAGCTAATTGTGATGCCTAGAAACTATGGAAATTAACACGACATGGGTAACATGGTATCATAGTAGAAAAGCATAGAAAAATTAAAAAAAATGGAACAAAATATATAGAACCCTGGAACCTCAATAACGAATTTACTATATGGGTGTGATCTAACATTATTTTTTTGTCATATGTCACTCAAATTCACCAAAAATCTTAAGATTTTGTCTATCTCTTCCTCTCCCTTACCATTGTTTCGTGAAAACTAAGATCCATTATGGTATGGTTCCATCAGTTTTAAAGGAATCAAAGGATCTAAGTCATAACATTAATTATTAGAATAATCACTTCAAATATTGATCAATTGATGTGGCAGAGTGGATGAAACTAATAGAAGTTGGTGCTATTGAGCTTGACTTTCCTTTTTCTATTAGGAATAGAGTTAGTGTCAGCAAATTTTCCATATTTGGTATCGATAAATTTGTTTCTCTATCATTTTCTAGTCAAATCCTCATGTTCATGTAAGTGGAACTGACATTATTACGGTGATATCGACTATTCTCCTAAATACTTGATTTGTTTTTATTTAGAAAGGAAACACATTAGGCAAGTAAATAAAATGGTAACCTAAAGCCAAATATGTGCAAAAAGAGAACAATAGATGAACAAAAGATTATACACCATTTTGTGAGATATGAATGATAAAAGCATGAAATTAATAGCTATCAACGCATAAATCATTCATACTAGCACATGAAAATAATAAATATGTGTGCATCAAAACCCACTATGCTTGAATATTTCTCATCCTCAAGCAACACCACTCTTAATTTCATCAACAAAATACATAAGAATAGAAACTTAATCAAATCAATTATCCTAATGACCCCACATTTATAAGACTCAAACTAATCTTGGCCAAACATAGAGCATGTGGCTTCTCTATAGAATCATTTATTCTCATAACTGAAATTTTAACAATAACATCAAAGAAAACATAAAATCAATTAGAGCAAGAAAAAATCATGGCCAATAGGACAAATGTTTGATGTACCAAATAAGTCCCTTATCTACATTGCTCTGGAACAAACAATAAAATATATAATGGATGCATTATCCAAAATATAGATGAATGAGTAGAAAATCATGGTGGTAGCATACCATACAGAGAAATGTATGGATCGAATATGTGGCATGAAAATAGAAATCACTAAACCATCTTAATCATTATGCAATGAACAAATATATGTTAGATGTTATGATTAAAATATATAATGGATGTATTATCCAAAATATAGATGAATGAGTAGAAAATCATGGTGGTAGCATACCATACAGAGAAATGTATGGATGGAATATGTGGCATGAAAATAGAAATCACTAAACCATCTCAATCATTATGCAATGAACAAATATATGTTAGATGTTATGAATCGTCTCCTAATGCCTACTGATTGTTAATGGAATGATGCAAGCATGGATGTCTTGACATAATGATGAGATTTGAGCTTAGGAGTTTTTCATGACTATATTCACATTCTTCTGCTTAATGATTATGAAAGAGATATTTACACTTGAAGAAATCCTTCCTCCTTTTTTCTCCTTATTGTATATCTCTTTTTTCATTAATATTCTTTTTCTAGTATACCCTTTTTAACACAAAGAGATTTTTAGGGCCTTTGCAAATTTAGAGGTGAAGTAAGGATATAATTTTCTGTCAATATATGACACAAATATCATAGTTATGAAAAAACTTGTGAAGATATGCATGTGCAGTATACATCTTATAAATGAGAATTCTTGTGCCAAGATAAAATGGATGTATGATATGCAACAGAATCAAAAGAAGGTAACTTGGATTATCATGTTGTTATTGTGGAGGTGGGAAACATGATGTGGGTGGATGAGATCATATGATTAAGAGAAATTGTCTTCTGAATAATGGCATGTCCCTTTCCTACATACTTGTGAATCATGGTGAACTCAAAATCTATTTACAAAATGTGCATGATAAATCACAATACTTCTAGGTTTGGTTGGACTCAAACATCATCATTAGATCATAATTAATAGGGCTAAGTTGGGTGTGTTGCTCATAAAACATGTCTTCAAGTTGTCTACTCTAAATCAATTTATAATATGTGTACCCTTAGATGAATAAATAAATCTTACAAAGTAGACATTGAGAGCACATGACACAGATATAATCTTTAATACCATGTCACCAAAAGAATAAAAACCTAACCTAAACTTTATACTTTTAGTTCATTTTCAAGATTTATATCCATGATTACATTAGATAGAAGTAGTCCTTTAATTAGAAAATAGATAAAAATTTATGCATAATTGAAGGTAGAATGATAGACAGAAGATAATCATTCTATCCTCATAAGGTTGAATTTGACATAGTCCCCAATGTATAAAAAGAAAAGAGAAAGAATTTGAATGAGTTTACTGATGTGTCTCTTCCATAGAAGGAGGCACATTTTGAATCTAGAAGGAAGTATGCCCCATAATTATTTCTCAACCTTGTTGAAAATCATGTACTAAAAACATGACATGATGAAGTGTCTAATGCCATACTACAAGCTTGTGTTTCATTGGTGTAGGTGATGATGCAAAGTAATGCCACTGATAGAGGGTCAATGGTATCTACTGTGAATCTCGGTGCTTCCAATTGGTAGTTATTGGGTTTTGGGTACTTCTTCTCAAACCTCAATCTAATGTAAGTTGGTGATATTGAATTTCTATATATTTCTTACTGTTGGTTTTAACCATGTGCATTGGTGCTAGTGACCAGGATGTCGGTACCACCAAGTTGAAACTAGGTCTTATTGTGGAAACATGTGAAGTATATTGGTACTACCGACTCAAGGGTAAGTGCCACCAAGATGAACTATAGGACTTTGAGTCACTCTCGTGGACCATGTTGGTTCCATTGAGAGGATGGTTGGTGGGATGAACTTTTTTTTTGGTCGGTCAAAAAAACGTGTTACTATAGAAACCAAAAACTTTGGGCACTAAGTACCCCATTACATCGACAGGAGCTAAAAAAGCTTAAAACAAAGATCAAACACCCCACGCAGGGGGAATCACAAGATTTCTAGACAATGCAGAACTAAGAAGACCTATCTAACTACATAAACTAGCTCCAAGCAATACTACCAGAAGAAGACTATTCCAAACCACTATTACATGTATTCAGCATACCCACAAGTAGTAACAACAGCTTGACATAGAACAAAACTGATTTTCCTACTTGAAGATAGCCTTGAAGTTTCTAACCTTCTTATCAACCAGAACATCAGGTTTCTAATGGGCAAGGTCACCCAAAAAAGGAACCCCTAATACCAGATCAACAAAGAAGCTAATCCAGTCGAAAGGGAAGCAAGAACCAGCATGAATAAGCAACAAAGTGTGGGAGGGAAAAGAACAGCTCCAATTCACTCCTTCATTCTTGGCACAGCACCAACTATCTATTAAGAGTACCTACAAATTGTGGTACTATACCAAGATGAGAGAGATCCTTGTAACTATCATCCCACCCAAACACCAAGTAGCTGACTTGCCAGGTCCTTGATCTATGGTAGATGTTGTTAACACAGCACCAAACCATCAATGTCGGGGAAGACGCCCAAAGCTACTGTTTGCACATAGGCATTCCATCAAACACCATGAGAGCACAAAGTAGCAGCAGCAGAGTTGGCATAGCAGCCTAGCATCAAATGCCTAAAAGGCATTCCACCCGCTGTAGTAGAGGAGTTAAGGGAGAAGAAGAGACGCCTCTGCCCCCTAGAGTCAACACTGCGCGGTCACCATGTAGCAGCAAAAGGACCAAAGAGGAGAGGAATCTGCCTCCTTGAACCAAACGACTGTGAACAACAGTGGCACGGGCCAGGACAAGGAGCTAACGCCCATCAACAGGCAAATGCCAGTAGCAGTGGGAGGCCGCACTTCAGTTAGCTAGATCCAGGGCCAGAGCCCCAAATCAGGGGGTGCCACTATGTCGATTCCACTGAAGACGGTCATATGGGAAGAGTGCAGCACAATGCCTCTCTAGGTACAAAGATGAGGGCGTCGTCGGACCGAATCTGTCGATGAAGGAGAACCAGGTCGCCCAACAAGTTGAAGACCACTTGGCGAGTGGACCCTCCCACCACCGAGATCCATGAGAATCCAGTCGAGTCCGATCCGAGGGGCCACATCGCCCTAGAACCAGGAGCCCTCAACCACTGGAAGAGAGGAAGTGAAGGAGGCGGCGCGGAGACCCCTAGCTTCGTCAACTTGCTGACCATTGTGTGTTCCTATAAATCATGTACAAGTGGAGGAGAGGAAGTGAAGGAGGCAACGTGAAGGAAGTGGTGGGATGAACTTTACATTAGTGTGTTCCTATAAATCATGTACAAGTGGTCATTGGTACGGACCATTGTGTTGGTGCCACTAATGATCTATAAAACTTGATTCTTGGGAAACATGCAAAGGGGTGTCACTGCCGCCAAAAAAATTTATAAGTGGTATCAACTATTTGATGTCCTAAATAATAAAAAAACACATCAATGTACCTCCTTTACTTGCATCAAAATTGTCATATGTTTTAAATACGAATCTAATTGAGATAATCATAACAAAAATATTTAGAAACAAAAAAAATGAAAAAGCAAATATACTTATTTAGTACTTGTCTTCCACAAAGTGCCCTTTCTCAAAATCTTAGGCTAGACACAATGAATGATAATTAACATGGGTTATCACCCTTGGAAGATGAAATTTGGTTAAGAAAATTGAATACCACTCGATCATATCCTACACCTAATGCTAGGTGTCCTCTACTCATGGCAATAATCACATCAGTTTTAACTTGGAATTAACTCCCCAATATCAATTCAGATACATGACTATCATGCATATCCATAACCATGAATATGATAATATGTAAGAATTTGTCTGACTTCACCATGACATCCTCACATATACCACACAGTTTGAAAATAGATTTGTTCGCTAACTGTATAATCATGTTGGTCTTTAGTGGGTTCTTTAGCCCATCCTCTTGAATGTAGTGAGGAAATGATATTGATGATTATCCCTGAATCACGTAAAGTAATTATAAATGTCTTGTTGCCAATGGAACATGGGATATTGAGGCATATCAGGTTTTTAATCTCGAGCAGAATCCTTCTCTAGATCAGTGCACCAACCACTTCATCAACTATCACCAAACCTAAATATGAAAATTTTCTCTTCTTTTTAATGATCTCCTTTAGAAATTTTCCATATGACGTGATTTTATCATTGGGTCAAACTAATAGAATATTAAAGCTTCACAAAAATATTCAAAAATTTATAGAGTCAGTTGTCACTCTTCCTCGACTTCTACCTATGTGGGAATGGTATCACTGATATGTGGGTGTTCATGGGTGGAGGAACATAAACTTCTTTGGTGTGTCCTATAAGCTTGCTTTGAATGCACTATCCACTTGAATAGAATATGGTATTACCTTGAATGCTTGTGGCTACTTATCCTCTTACACTAAAGTATTCGCATGTGCATGATTCATTGTGTCACCTATTTATCTATGCCCTTCCAACATGTTGTTAGGAAAAGGAATTTCATGGAACTAATAATCACATGGGTTGATCATTTCATGGATACTCAAGAGTCTTCTTAATAGAATACCCCTTCCAACAATAAACTGAAATGAAATTTCCTTCTTGGTGATTGTGGGCAGATTCGGTGTTGTCTAGAAAACTGTGTTTATTGACTTGTTCGAATCTTAAACATCAGAAGCCAATTGGGAAACTTGACAATCCAAACTCCTTATTTGAGAACCTTGAATTTGCATCTCCCGGTGTGACTGGTCAAAGTATGACTTTGTCTTCATCATGAACTTGCCAAAGACACCTTCTAGCCTATACAACCTTCTTGGTCCTATCTATCCATAATTTTTTTATGTGTAGGTTGTTGTTGTTTGAAGGATCCTACTAAAAGGTGTTTGGGTCCTTGCAGGAAAATCTGGGTGAGTGTTTCAAGGCATATGGTCATTCCTCCTATTGATGGGTTGTACCATGTACATACACTCCTCCTAATGTGTTGGATTTCAATGACATAATTACTTGGTCAAAATACTCATGTGTGACTTTATTTCAGCCATCTCATTGGTCTCCATTGTGATCTTTCCTAGCCCTCATTGTTTGCATCATCACCAAAGACTAATTCATCACCATATTCTTGATGATCTCCTTGCATTTGTTTGTTTTATTATTAAGAAACAAGCATGATCCTGTGGAACCAAGCATAGTCCTCTCTAAGATACATAGACCATAATAAAGAATTTTTCGTGATCAAAGTAAGAAATATTCGGGTTAGGATGCTTCCTAAACATGTCTTGGAATCACTCCTAAGATTCTGAAGAGGATTCATGAAGTGTCTCTTGTAGTGGTTAATCTTACCCACCAAATTTGTAGTAGTCCATAGCGGAAAGTATCTCTATAGAATTTCTAGGTAACTTTCTAACTAAGATTTAGCTCTATCCGTCAAGAAATTGTAAAGAGCTTGTGAAAAATCTTTGTAGTGGGCATCCTATCAGTATTCATTTATATCAGCACTCCACAAAATTGATAATATTCTACATGGGATATGTTTGAGAGTGCCCATGGAATTCTTGAGACTTCACAAGTGCTTTAAGATTTGGATCAAGCTTATAGATTCTAATATCTATCTCATGCCTCCTAATGGAGCCTTACTAAGATGTGATAAGTGAGGCCTAAATCTTCTCCATATGACTTTTTGTTGCTTAGGTTTTGCTCTATCTCTTGGATCTCCATGGCCACTTTCATTCACATTATCATATTCATTATCAAACATTTAATTCTATTTTTTGTTGCTTATGGGGATCACAATAGGAATATATGTTAAGGAGCATGGTGTATGATCACTAAAATCAATGGTATGAGTATGTGCCATGCACTAGTTCCTACAAAACATCACGTGAAATATTAATCCCACATGATGGTAGAAAGATACCAAAACTATTGGTAATAGCTTAAAAACAAAATTAAAAGTGATCTAGAGTGAAGATTTCTGGCACTTGTAGTGTTGGAGTTTTCTAGCTTCCCAACTACACCACTAAAAACTTGACATACCCATTCTATATCAAAGTTTATGTGTCTGAGTAATAGGGAATTTGATCCCTGAGTTATCAAACTCAGGGAACTATGAACTCCTAAACTGTCAAACTAGTTTTAAATTTCATGAAAACTAAGATCTCATGAGGGTTGTGGGTGTATTGGGTTTTAAAGTGATCCAAAGATCCAAGTTATAATAGCTTCTACTAGATCGATCACTTAAAATATTGATCATTGATGTGGCAGTGTGGGTGGGACCAACTATCAATTTTGTTGGCCTTGCCTTTCCTTTTTTTATCAGGAGCAGTGTAATTGCCACCGAGCTATGTCAATGGTATCAACTCTGGAAATTAGTTTCTATGTCTTTCTATGGAAAAAAACCCTATGTCCATGTCAATGGCACTGAAATAACATAGATGTTATTGATTCCACTTGAAATACTTGATTTTCCTACATTTAAATAAGAAACTAATTATGGAAGTATACAATATAATAAATCAAGCCAAATACATGCAAAATGATAATAATTGATTCATAATGATTATAGGCCAACTAGTGGAATATGAATGAGAAAAACATGACATTGAGATAAATCAACACATGTATCCCCAGCGTAACACTGAAAATAATGATGCATATGTGCATGACTCTGTTGGGAATATTTAGGGTCACTATAAGTGAAGGTCTTAGTGTAAAGAAGTGAAAACCACTTCTCTACTAAGAAATTGAACAATAGAACCTCCAGTCCAAACACACTCAGAAGGTATGATGGAGTGGGTGTAAAATTTTCAAATCTTTATATAATGGTAATCAAAAGACCAATGTATAGCAGCGGAATGAAAACATGACTATATTCAATTATAAAACAAAGGGTTACAAACTTACATCACAAGGATCCATGTAGAGGAAATCTAAACCACCTCAAGATTGTCTCCAAGCTTTAACTTCATAGTCTAAGTCCGGGTCCATGTGTCAAGCCATCCATGTCCACCACCTAGGGTTGGAAGCATACCCCAGCAAAAGAGAAACAACATGAGACATCAGCAAAGGCTGGTATGTGCATACTAAAAAGCAATTTGAGCAATTTATAAAGAATAAGGGACAACAAAATAAAAGGCTTCCCATTAAAAAGATAAGTACCACCCAAACGGGTATCAAGAGAAAAGATCACAACAAAAGGGATACTTTCCATAAAAAATAACATAAAAAGGATTGTGACATATAAACATCCACTACCACGGTGGGAAACAAGCACTAGTAGGGCACACACCCCACAATCAATATCATGCATGCATGTGAGATAAACATAGCCCTAGAACAATAAGAACACAATTGGCGGCCAAGGCTTCACATCCTTGCAAACCTGATAGAGAATGACTCACCGCCAAACTCCCAAATATATATAAAACGGGTCAAGACACACATCTTGCCCTGGGTACGAGGTTCCTTGCCGTCCCAAAAAGAGCAGGAAATATCACATCTGCTATAAACAAAACCAATGTAATTTACACTACTCTAGTGCTACTGAATCACATAGCATGTATAATGTAGAGGCAAGTAGAAATTATAGTCAGAATTGTACAATGTTGCCATCACACAATGGATAACACATACATATAAACATCCACATCAAAGTGGGCATATATCACCAAGTAAACTTCCACATCATAGTGGGCATATAATATCAAAAGTCCAACTTGCACCAAGGAAACAAGATAAAATTCCAAGAGAATATTGATCACAAGATCAATAACAAAATAAGATACTTCACATGAAGCATGATTTCAAAAGAACAAGACAATGTGAAGGCTAATGTCCATAGGACCAAAAGTAAGACAAAAATAGGATAATTGCTCAAGAAGAATAATTGGGGATGCAAACATACCTCAACTCCAGAGTCAAACGATCCAACGTCCAACTAGGTCCAAGCCTAGGCCTCCAAAGAACCTATTAGCATATATATGGGATTAGGGTTAGGTTTCCATTAATTATACAAAACCCTAAAAATCACCTATTTATTATTAATTAATTAGGTTACTAAAACTATTTAACATTTTATTTTATGTTATTAGGATTCCAAAACATATTTTATTATATTTTTCTGACTTATAGATATCTAGTTATGATTTTTACGAGTTAATTCTTAATTAATTAGATTCATGTAAAACACATGTTATTAAACATTTGATTTAGTTATCAAAACTTATTCCACTAGTTAGAACTTATTTTTCTGATTCCAACGAGTATTTATTTGTAATTTTCTGATCAGTATTTAATTAGTTATAAATTTTATAAAATTGACCAATAGAAATTAACCAAAATGCCAAGTCAGCGAAGCAAGCAGAGAGAGAAGAGAGAGCGGGTCCTGGCCTATGACTTGGCCCAATAAGAAGTGGTTGCATCACCAGTCAGCCTCTCGGTTGACCTCGCCCACAACTAAGGAAAACAGAGAGCGAAAAGACAATTATGCCCTTAGCTAGAAAACGAAGGAAACAGGAAAGCATGAGGGTAGATTAGGGAAAAGTACCATAGCCCATCTCCCGGCTCGCGTCCCATGGCCGCTGCACGAGAACTGCTCGACTGAGCAGATTGGGGGAAACTGGGATCATGGCCAAAACATCAAATTGAGGATGTGCTTACCTCCGGTTGAATACCACGAAATACTCATACCACAGGAACAAATCCTTGGCACCCTCACAAACAGCTGAAGGCCTCTCCACAAGGCGACAAACTAAGAGGATGGCCAGAGATAAGGAACCATGCATGGAGTCTGAAGAAGCCGAACCAAGGCAGGAAACTAGGACCTGGGATCCCGACGGAGGCCTGGGATCGATTCCCTGGAGGTCCGATGGCTTGATACGACAGGGAGAAGGAAAAGAAAGGGGAAACATGGCAAGACAGGGGAACCAGGTTCACCCAAGGCATCTAAAAACACAAAGAAGGGAAACCCCTATATATAGGGCTCAGGCTGCGTGGAGAAGAACGAGGAATCTAGGAGAAAAGAGAGTGGGAAGAGAAACGTAGAGGAGAGGAAAGATTTGGCGCAAGGAAACCAATCTTCAGGAGCCGCAGCGGAAGTCTTCTACCCAAGGTAGGAGATGAGCCAGAGCGATCCGATCAGAATTGGACTATCGAGGAGAGATCTCACATCAAAGGAAACGGGAAGCCAGGCGTGACATATAGAAATACAAAATCGAATCCGATTAAACCAAAGTTAGAGAGCATTACTTCCTTATTTTCTTTTTCTTAAATTGAGGGCTCAAACATTATCCAAATTAAGTGGAATTTTGCATAGAGGCCAATTAAGGCATGTATATTCTGATTATGTACTTAGTTTTGCCTTTTGGAAACTTTTAATGGGTTAAATAAATCAAATATCATTTTCTCTTTCCTTCTTCATTAATGGCTTTAGGATTATCCAAATTTGATGAAACTTGACCCACAGGTTATAATTAGTGTGTTGGATACGAATTTTCCATCAATTTTACATTTTGGAGTTGTTTGAGCATTTATTTAATATTTTGAAGGTTCTATACACTTTCTCTCTCTTTATTTAATCTTTTAAGCAAACTTTCTCCAAATTGGATAAAAATTCACCCAAAGACATATTTTATTATGTAGATTACGAATATAACATTATTTCCCTCTTTTTGAGTTATTTATTATATTTATTTATTAATTACACCTTTTAAGCAATTTCTCTCTCCTAACTTACTGTATTATTTCAAGGTGGTCCAAACTAAATGAAAATTGACATGTAAACTTATTGTAATATGTAGATTACGAATTTGAAGTCTATTCTTTATTTTGAGGCTTTCTTATATGGGTTATGTCATATGGCCCATTAGAGGCCCATTAGATCATTATGCATCCAATCAAGTTATTCATCATCTTATTATCACCAAATAAATTATATGACATATTAGATTACATTTTTCATGCATCAGATTATTAGGTTCACTCTAACCTCAACCTTGTTTGGTCAAACCAAAAAGGATCAAAGTTCTAGGGTAGGGTCTAAGATTTGGTATTTTATAGCACTCCACCCCTTAAAAGGATTTCGTCCTCGAAATCTATAGATTCAAACATCAACCACCAACTACTCTCCACCCCTTAAAGGGTTCAAACCTAAAAAGTCAAACTAAACAACCTTTTAGATCTACCCACATCTCTTAGTAGTGAAAGTTTTAGATATTTATGTTTCTCATGTATCCAACTAATAGTCACCATCTAGGGTTGAGTTATAGGTCTTTGTGTCTCTAACCTATCAACCCTACATGATCATCCAAAAGTCATAGGGTAGGTCATCTACACCATTATATCAAACCTAGTCACAAAACTAGGGTTAGCTTCTACTCAAACTAGAGTTTCTCTTCATTGTGACTTAGTTCGAGAAAACATCGACAAACCAGAGAAAAGTTTTGTACATATAGTTGTATAATGAAAATAATTTTTTTTTATGAAATACTTTGCGATGTAAATCCAATCATGTGCACAAAAATCAATATGAGAACTAGTCACAATATTCCATATTAAGACTTCCTAATTTCATCCTCAAACCAAACCTTATTACATGAAAAGATCATCATTTATCAAATCTAGGGTGAACATCTCACCTAGAGTCAACTATATAAGTCAAGGGTTCTATAGGGAGAAAAAATTGAAATAGTCAGATTCCGATTACCATGGGCTCTGATACCATGTTGTAAAGAAGCGAAAACCACTTCTCTACTAAGAATTTGAACAATAGAACCTCCAATCCAAACACACTCAGAAGGTATGATGGAGTGGGTGTAAAATTTTCAAATCTTTATATAATGGTAATCAAAAGACCAAAGTATAGCAGCGGAATGAAAACATGACTATATTCAATTATAAAACAAAGGGTTACAAACTTACATCACAAGGATCCATGTAGAGGAAATCTAAACCACCTCAAGATTGTCTCCAAGCTTTAACTTCACAGTCTAAGTCTGGGTCCACGTGTCAAGCCATCCATGTCCACCACCTAGGGTTGGAAGCATACCCCAGTAAAAGAGAAACAACAGGAGACATCAGCAAAGGTTGGTATGTGCATACTAAAAAGCAATTTGAGCGATTTATAAAGAATAAGGGACAAAAAAATAAAAGGCTTCCCATTGAAAAGATAAGTACCACCCAAACGGGTATCAAGAGAAAAGATCACAACGAAAGGGATACTTGTCATAAAAATAGCATAAAAAGGATTGTGCCATATAAACATCCACTACCACGGTGGGAAACAAGCACTAGTAGGGCACACACCCCACAATCAATATCCTGCATGCATGTGAGATAAACATAGCCCTAGAACAATATAAACACAATTGGCGGCCAAGGATTCACATCCTTGCAAACCTGATAGAGAATGACTCACCGCCAAACTCCCAAATATATATAAAACGGGTCAAGCCACACATCTTGCCCTGGGTACGAGGTTTCTTGCCGTCCCAAAAAGAGCAAGAAATATCACATCTACTATAAACAAAACCAATGTAATTTACACTACTCTGGTGCTACTGAATCACATAGCATGTATAATGTAGAGGCAAGTAGAAAGTATAGTTAGAATTGTACAATGTTGCCATCACACAATGGACAACACATACATATAAACATCCACATCAAAGTGGGCATATATCACCAAGTAAACTTCCACATCACAGTGGGCATATAATATCAAAAGTCCAACTTGCACCAAGGCAACAAGATAAGATTCCAAGAGAATATCCATGATCACAAGATCAATAACAAAATAAGATACTTCACATGAAGCATTATTTCAAAAGAACAAGACAATGTGAAGGCTAATGTCCATAGGACCAAAAGTAAGACAAAAATAGGATAATTGCTCAAGAAGAATAATCAGGGATGCAAACATACCTCAACTCTAGAGTCAAACGATCCAACATCCAACTAGGTCCAAGCCTAGGCCTCCAAAGAACCTATTAGCATATATATGGGACTAGGGTTAGGTTTCCATTAATTATACAAAACCCTAAAAATCACCTATTTATTATTAATGAATTAGGTTACTAAAACTATTTAACATTTTATTTTATGTTATTAGGAATCTAAAACATATTTTATTATTTTTTCTGACTTATAGATATCTAGTTATGATTTTTATAAGTTAATTCTTAATTAATTAGATTCATGGAAAACACATGTTATTAATCATTGGATTTAGTTATCAAAACTTATGCCATTAGTTAGAACTTATTTTTCTGATTCCAGTGAGTATTTATTTGTAATTTTCTGATCAGTATTTAATTAGTTATAAATTTTATAAAATCGACCAATAGAAATTAACCAAAATGCCAAGTCAGCGAAGCAAGCAGAGAGAGAAGAGAGAGCGGGTCCTGGCCTGTGACTTGGCCCAATAAGAAGTGGTTGCATCACCAGTCAGCCTCTCGGTTGACCTCGCCCACAACTAAGGAAAACAGAGAGTGAAAAGACGATTATGCCCTTAGCTAGAAAATGAAGAAAACAGGAAAGCATGAGGGTAGATTAGGGAAAAGTACCATAGCCCGTCTCCCAGCTCGCGTGCCATGGCCGCTGCATGAGAACTGCTCGACTGAGCAGATTGGGGGAAACTGGGATCATGGCCAAAACATCAAGTTGAGGATGTGCTTACCTCCGGTTGAACACCACGAAATACTCAAACCACAGGAACGAATCCTTGGTGTCCTCGCAAATAGCTGAAGGCCTCTCCACAAGGCGACAACCCAAGAGGATGGTCAGAGATAAGGAACCATGCACGGAGTCTAAAGAAGCCGAATCAAGGCAGGAAACTAGGACCTGGGATCCCGACGGAGGCCTGGGATCGATTCCTAGGAGGTCTGATGGCTTGATACGGCGGGGAGAAGGAAAAGAAAGGGGAAACAGGGCAAGACAGGGGAACCAGGTTCACCCAAGGCATCTGAAAACTCGAAGAAGGGAAACCCCTATATATAGGGCTCAGGCCGTGTGGAGAAGAATGAGGAATCCAGGAGAAAAGAGAGTGGGAAGAGAAACGTAGAGGAGAGGAAAGATTTGGCGCAAGGAAACCAATCTTCAAGAGTCGCAACGGCAGTCTCCTACCCAAGGTAGGAGATGAGCCAGAGCGGTCCGATCAAAATCAGACAGTCGAGGAGAGATCTCACATCAAAGGAAATGGGAAACCAGTCGTGACATATAGAAATACAAAATCGAATATGATTAAACCAAAGTTGGAAAGCATTATTTCCTTATTTTCTTTTTCTTAAATTGAGGTCTCAAACATTATCCAAATTAAGTGGAATTTTGTATAGAGGCCAATTAAGGCATGTAGATTCTGATTATACACTTAGTTTTGCCTTTTGGAAACTTTTAATGGGTTAAATAAATCAAATATCATTTTCCCTTTCCTTCTTCATTAATGGCTTCAGGATTATCCAAATTTGATGAAACTTGACCCACAAGTTATATTTAGTGTGTTGGATACGAATTTTCCATCAATTTTACATTTTGGAGTTGTTTGAGCATTTATTTAATATTTTGAAGGTTCTATACACTTTCTCTCTCCTGATTTAATCTTTTAAGCAAACTTCCTCCAAATTGGATAAAAATTCACTCAAAGACATATTTTATTATGTAGATTACGAATCTAACATTATTTTCCTATTTTGGAGTTATTTATTATATTTATTTATTAATTACACCTTTTAGGCAATTTCTCTCTCGTAACTTACCGTATTATTTCAAGGTGGTCCAAATTAAATGAAAATTGACATGTAAACTTATTTTAATGTGTAGATTATGAATTTGAAATCTATTCTTTATTTTGAGGCTTTCTTACATGGTTTATGTCATATGGCCCATTAGATCATTATGCATCCAATTAAGTTATTCATCATCTTATTATAACCAAGTAAATTATATGACATATTAGATTATATTTTTCATGCATTAGATTATTAGGTTCACTCTAACCTCAACCTTGTTTGGTCAAACCAAAAAGTATCAAAGTTCTAGGGTAGGGTCCAAGATTCGGTATGTTACACTTAGCAAGGTATGCTTTGTTTTGCTTTTTTTTCCTTTGTTCTTGTTTTTGTTAAGGGCGTGTGTTTCTTTCACACCCCATGAGTTTTAGTTTTCTTTTTAATTTACTCTTTCATCAATGAGGGTATCATTTTTGTACGTGCCTCTCTTAGATGCACGTCTTGAGGCTGTAGGAGGGAGCACTGTGCCCATGATCAGAATTGTTACTTGGTGATCATGTAGCCTATTTATGTAGGACCATTGCCTTTCAGTTGATGGGAATTTTACATGTGTTATCAGATATATATTTTTCTTTTTGATACAGTCTTTGTTTGATGAGGGTGTCATTTGAGGTATACCTCTCTTTATGGCCTTAGGTTGGTAGATGGAGGACTCATCCCGTTATTGGAACTGTTACTTGGTGATAATGTGGTCATATCTCTGGAGTCATTGGTTGTCTATAGGTATAAAGGATATTTGACGGTGCCCTAGTTTGGGTCTCCATCTATTTTCTTTATGCTTGATTAACATGTTAGGATAGGTTAAATGCTTCCTTATTCCCAATCATTCATATTTATAGTTAAATGCACTTATGGAGTCATTTTGCTTGTTTTTGTAGATCCTTGAGCTCTATTTCATCGAAGGAGTGGATACATGTAGATCCAAGGACTTCACCAAGCATGGAGGATTCCATAAGACCACCAAAGTCACCTCTGATCTACCTCAAATCCTTAATTATCACATTGAAGCAATCGACTCCATGGAGGAACAAATAAAGAATAGAAATGCACCATATAGCTCCAGAATGGCTGTGTTGAAGACACAATAACTGTTCCAAGAATCTCAAAAAAGTTTCCAAGGCCCTTCTCACTGTGATAACCATACCCATAGAACAAACATTTTCTCTTATCATAACGATCACTCCACCTTCACTTTACAAAGGTCATTCTATTCCCATAATGGTCATGGAAAACTTCCCCATTTCCCCTCAAAGTCATGTCATTTCACCTCATTTTTCTTATACCCATTCTACTATGAAAGGTAGTGCCACTCAACTATCAAAATGGACATTCTACTCCAAAATGGCCATTCTACATTCAATCCCCAATGGTAGATCTACCCTCAAATGACCATGGCTACCTACCCAAAAATCCCAATAAAATCATTGATCTAAACCAAATTATCCACCACAATTATTCCACCCAAAAAAATCATTTTGCCCTTATCATAACATGTATGTGGTGGGGTAGAGCATTCGTTCTTCCCCCTAAAACAAAAGTCATTTTCCACTTTTCCCCATTATACTCTCACTTAACCCTACCTACCCTAGTCCCTATATAATCCTTTAGGGATGCTAGGATGAGGAAATTCAATCCTTAACTCCTCCCAACTACCACCTATCTCCTACCTACTCCCTTTCATCTATTACCTCACTTCCTCCCCAAAAATGCTAGTTATATGGATTTTTCCACAATCCCCTTACATCCTTTGTTGTCATATTTTCCCTAGGTAGAGAGATCATTCTTGCAGTAGCTGGAGTTGAAGAAGAAGGCCTCTCCATTGACATTCATGTATTATTCTTACTCCTTCTCCTCTTTTTTTGCTCTTTCGATGACGATGTGTATCTAATCCCTTTTTGTGGGCTATTTGAGGGCAAAATTGAAAGGTCTACAGGGGTGAGTAGAAGTGATTGAATTTTGTGCAACTCTTTTTTAAAAGGGGAGAGTAATTCATTCATTAAGAAAAACATTCCATCTTGCATGTTCAAGAATCAAAATAGAGAATAGACCATTACAAATATAGGTTTGGAAAATAGGAAAACATCTCTTGCAGTTAAGTGAGCTAAATCGTTTCCCACCCTATTTACATGCATGAATAAAATACTTAAAAACTTTGTCTCCAACTCATGTATGTCATGGAGATATTCAAAGTATACCCTGATCTTCTATCTCCGTAGTAATAAAGTTGATTGCCTATAGGGGACTCCACAATCACTCCCTACAAACCGAACCTGGTTACACTAATCACTTCCTAGTGTAAAGCCTCCTCCTCCGCCAATGTGGGGTTCAAGGAGCAATAAATACTTTTCCATCCAGTGAGCAGGATTCGACCTCCATTTTCCCATGCCACGAGACCCCGGGGATGGATCTACCTCTTCTCCATGTCGCATTTGTGTCAATCTTTATGGTGTTCACTGGTGGCTTCATCCATCTATTTTATCCATGGTGTTGGACACCTTGAGTGCTAGTAATGATTTTCCCATTGTAGCTTCTATAATTCTTGATGAGGCGGAGGAAAACAAGAAGGAGTCCATGTAGTCTATGCAAATCGGGGTTGAAAACAAATTCATTTCTCTTCATCCAATTTTCCCAAAAACGTACCATGGTGCTTTCAGCTTGTGGCCCTATCAACTTGTACCTTACCTGGCTATGAAAGTTATGGAACTCATCACATAGTGAATCTTGGGAATTTTCAGCCAATCCCAAGGTCTCCCATATTGGTGTTGCTTCTCTACACTTCACAAGGGTGTGTGATATTCTCTCTGGTGCCTCATTACAGAGTGGGCATGTGTTCTCTTGTAAGATGTTCTCTCCGTCAACTTGTGTCTTATAGCTAAACATCTCGAGGCAAATCCCCATAAAAAGTGCTTTAACTTTAAGGGACATTTTTATCCCATATCTTCTTACACCCTTTCCCAGACCCTTCTTGTTGACAGGGTTCTAGAGAAGTGTGTCTCATAGAAGCCCGAGCTAGTATGCATAGCAAATTGAGCAAATACCATTCTTGTTTGGGATATAGGATTGTTAATTACAGCTTTCTTAAAGAATATATACAGTAGAAAGTAAAGCAAGCAATCATAAAGTGAAACAACAATAATAGACACAAGTTTTATAGTGGCTTCATCCTAAAATGTTTTAGATCCACTAGCTAATTGTTGCCAACTAGGGTTTCTTAACCTATAATTTTATTCATCTTTCATACACATAAAAATTACAAATGTCAACTAATATTATGGATTAAGACTGACATCTTTTCCATAGCAAAGATAATTATCACCTTCTTTGTGAGATACTAGAAGACCGCCCTCTTTGAAGAAGATCACAATCTACCTACACCACATTTGGACGCGACTTTATCAGAATAAGTATCTCCAAAGCACTTTACCACATACTTCTTGTAAGAAGTGACTTTGAAGAACCAAATCAAACAAGGAAAAAGAAGGAAGATCGAAATTACAACTCAATCTTACAAGATACACAAATCTATAACTAATGAAAAGTGATAATCAACTCCACATGGTCTAGGAAAGGATATGTTTGGTGGAGACACTAGAGATAAGCTCAGATTAGGCTTGATGGGAAGAAGGTGAATGTAGAAAACTAGGATTCTAAGATCGAGATAGATATCATGTAGAAGAAATTCTCAAGTGTTCTTTGGGTGTTCATTGAGCCTTTTGATATATAAGAAACACTTTGAAATATCTAAGATATTTTTTGGGAGTAATTAGGAAGAACTTAGTGCTAAAATAGGCACTACAAGATAGTGATGAGCCTTAGGCAACCATGCACTTTTGATATTTATTAGGCCCAATATACACACATTCTCGATAACATGATCTGCAAGTGCACATGCTCGGGATGTAGTATATGAGTAGTAGCAAGTCGGTGTCTATCTATAGGGAGATGAGAAGGCATTAAAGCTAGTTGTGCTTTTTTATGTTCCTAGTGCAAAGAGCTAGGGATTTTAGGGTTCAAATGAAGGTTTTATTGTTTCCAATATGATGAAAGAAAATTGAACAAACAATATGAAAACCTAGATTAACCATAGAAATTAGATGTAATGGAGTACTAAGAGAGAAACTATTACTACACTAGCAAGAGAGAGAAACTAATTACACTAGACTAGCAATGGAAAACAATTAGACTAAACTAGAAATGGCAATACTAAGTATAAACTAACAAAGCAACTAGATACACATAGAATATCTAGGAAATCCATCAACTAAAACATTACAATTAGGTTTAGCAATCCTAACTAGTGAAATTAACTATTGACTAAACAATTAACACTGAGGCAAGTAATAGAAAGCTATATATCGCGCTAGGGTTTCAAGAAATTGGTTAAGGGAGTGCGTCATTTTAGTACATGATATTATTAACTAAATTAGGGTTCATATTCATGGAATACAACCACAAATTACGCTATCAGACCAAACACAAGGTATGATGAAGATAGTGAATTTTACCCTAATAGTTAGTTGTGGGTGACATAGGTTGAGTATAGATAGTAGTCCCTAGGAACTCCTATACAACCTTATGAGGCTTAGTTCACTAGGTAGAGATACCTTGAATCATGGATCTCCCCACTCACTTGGTGGCAAAGAGTGGTATAAGGGATATGAAGAATATATTTCATCCCCTTTTATCCCCTATAGAACCTCTAGGTATGCTATTTTCTAAGGGAGAGGGGGTATCCACACTTCATGACGTAGATCTTCTACCTAGGGCTAGTAGATATAGGTTTATAAGGGAAGAGGGGGAAAACTAGCTAAGAATCTACAAGTGGAACTAGAATTTTTTTCCCTTGCTAGCCTACAAATTCTTCTCTTCCCTATGCCATAGGTGGTATCACACACCAATCGCGAAAGAATGCAATAATCAAAGAGAGCAAGCATTACATAGCAAATAAAAATGAAATCAAAGTGATATACATGATCATTTCCCCAACTAGGTATCATAGTAATGTATTGTCTCCCAAACACACCATGGAAGGGGCTGAGCTACACATCATCATATAACCGTCAATCTCAACCATGTTGGGGTCTGCTACATGAAACCTTCTTTTCTAATCAACTATGTTATGAATCATATTCTGATGAAGATTAAGATTCAATATCTCTCTTTATAAGATCTTCCCAACTTAATTTAGGTCTTCCTCTGCTTCTTTTAGTTGTTCTTGACTCAATAACCTTTCTTAGAATATATGCATTTGTCTGTCTGTGTTGCACACATCCATACCATCTTAGATGAACTTCACGCAACTTGTCCTTGATGCTCACTATACCCACTTTATTTCTATTATAGTCATTCCTAAAATGTCTTTTCTCATCTTCCCGCACATCCATCTCGTCATACACATTTTGGGCACATTCATCGTGTTGAGACCTTGTTTCTTCACTTTTGAAGATTCACTCCCAGATAGCATGGTTGGTTGTATAGCTATTCTATTAAACTTGCTTGTTAATATGAGAGGAATCTTCTAGTCACATACTACTCCAGTTGCATTTCTCCACTTCAACCATCCTACTATGATCATGCGACAAACATCATCTTAAACCTTACCCTCCATTTCAATAATAGATCCCAAGAAACAAAAATTATCACATATTGGTACATCCATCCCATCCAACTTGACCCACCATTTACAATTCTAGGATAAAATTGCAATGCATAATCAAAGAAAATACAAACTAAATGGAGAAAGAAGTGATAAATTCCATGTATGATGATTATGATACCTCTAGTAGATAGCTCGAGCTCCTCCCCTAATAAGGTGGAATGGTATGGAAAAATGGAAGTGGAATGATAAAAGCCTAGAAAAGTAGGGTTTTGGGTGGTAGGTGATGAATGGTAGGTGGGAGTATGTGGGAGATAAATTGGTGGAATCCAAGGAGTGTAAATGATCTCAATTAATGCTAACACTTGCTACTTGACCACCATTAAGAAATATATTGTAGTATAGGGGGTATAGGGTTAAGTGGAGATAGGATGGTAAAACAAATGCTAAAAAGCAGTAGGTTTTGGGAGGTAGCATGGAAGTTATAGGAAGAACGACCATGGTGGTTGATTGAGGAATGGTTCTGGTATGTGGGAATGGTTGTGGAAGAATTTGAGTAGATGTTAAAGAAAATGAGGAGTTTAAGGGTGGGTATCTTGATTGTTCTAGGTAGAACAATCATGGTGTAGAGAAAGTAGAACAACTATTTTGGGTGGAATGGTTGTGGTGAGTGGGGAAGGAGGAGGTCATGGCCAATGAAATGGTCTTGGTCTAAGAAGGAGAGGAGCCCAACTGTCATGACTGTGGTTAGTAGAACAACCATGCTAGAATGCACTTTCCATGAACCCTCTTCTGGGAATGTCGTTCTGACGACATGGCTTCATTTTCCATGTGAAGGTCATGTGTTTGGGGCATGTTTAGGACAATTGTTGTGACATACCAAAGCTATTTTGAGGGCTTTTTCTTACACTTATATCTTTAAATTGTCCATCTATGGATCTCTTTGCTTCAATGCATTCTTTCATCACTAGGGTAGGTTGGGATGATCTTGGCCTCAATTTGGACTCCTCCAATCTCAAGGAAGTTTGGGATCATCCTCCATATCTCCCTTCTATCAAATAGAGGCCAAAGTACCTAGAAAATTTGCAAAAAATAATCTAGAAGTGCATTGACAGTTATATGAATTTATTGGGGAAATCATGGATTATGAACATCTAGATGAAATAAAGAAAAAAATGGCACAAGATGAAGACCCAACTAATGGTTTCATTACCACCTCAAGCTTAATACATACTTGTCCTCAAGTTCTCTCCAGCTAATTCTCTTTTCCATTCAATAAATTAGGAAATCACAAATGCACTCAAGAAGATGATTACTGACTAAATAAACTGAAGCATGAGTTCATACATATTATCTACTTCTCTCCTCCCCTTTGTTGCAAAGAAAATGCAATTAAAGCACAAAGCTCATAGACTTTCCACATAGGGGACAAGAAACTCATACAAATAGTGTAACATTCGCAAAGCTCAGGGCAAACCACTTCATATTTGGAATCATCAATGCAGCCAAGAATTGTTTTTTGTTGCAAGCATTGAAACTTATATGTCAATCCATCCTAAATGATCGACTTGTTTGTGGGGTCAGTTTTGACGTTCCCCATCCCAATGTGAATAAAAATAGAAGAAATAGGTCATGGAAGGATATTGGAGTGATATAGCATAAGATGATTCATATTTTCTTTTCTTTATTTAGATGTAATTATAGATTACGACCTTCAATTTTATTTTTTCCTTTTCTCTTCTTCATTGCCCTTAGGTATAGCTATAGTTGTAGGATGGTAAGAAGAAGTGAAGGGGAGGAAGGTTTGGCCACCACAACCTTTTGGAGGGTGTCTAAGGCTTACTATTTTTGTGCTCTTTCTTTTTCATCTTTTTATGGGTCGATGGGTAACATGTAGTGGAAAACACCGAATGAAGAGGGGTCCAAATTGTGTGGGTACCCATACAATGCGACCTATACCCACTAACTAGTGTTTAAGATTGCCAAATATGGATTGTATTAACCGTTAAATTTTAACCACTAACTTAAATCGACCTTAAATTTTTATTTCTTTAGATTAATATAACTAGTAAAAAACTCATGTTAACTTTATTGAGAACATCTAATTTAAGTATAAGCATCACAAGTTCACAACCATGTTCTACTCTTCTATCATAATCAACTGAAATAAACATGTTCTATATTTAATATACATCAAGTACAACTTATTACAATATTGGTCTCAATTCTCACTCTCACATTCCCTAGACCATAGGAAGGATAAGAGGCCATGTAACTAAGCTACATATTCCTCTTAAGGCCTCATATGATCTATTACTGATGAAATCTAGATTCTAACTCCTATTGAGATGGACCCATTCTTGGGAAAAAAATAGAAGAGTGTATGAGCTACTGGCTCAATGTGTGGAACATCATCAAGGAACTATGATAATTCAGATATAAATTGATAATATAATTTAATCAAGAAGAGTATAAGCATGAAAATTGATTATAAACCATAAAAATGGCAAAAATATAATAAGTTCAATAAGTCAATAAGCTAAATCCATTTACTAATATCTTATTCGTTTATTATGCCATGGACCTATATAAAGTGTCCCATAATATGTGAAAGTGTCATACAAAAGCTACAATATCACTATAAAAGACTTCGAGTAGGCTCGACACCCAAACTATACTAAAATAACTCCCCAATCTATAGTTGGGTTCAACATATTTGGCCTTGGCAACTAAACACTTATATGGATAAACTCGACCGCTCCTTTAAACATGGGAACTCAAGTGGAGACTCAAAGCACTTGACTTAGCTATATGTATCAGTGGTTCAATAAGGGTTGACCTACTGAGCAATATATGAACCATTTAAAAAGTATTGGGTACCAACGAAATCTTTGTTCAATGTTAGTACCTCACAAAATTTAAGGAGATCGTCCTCACTAGGATTAATCCCAATACCCCTCTGGTACACACTAAATACCTATCTTGGACTCTTCCTATCAGTAAGAACATTTCCGCCTTCATGGTCTAGACCTCCGTAATGGATTCTATGATTTTAGGGCATCTAATGTCTAGTTTGTTCTTTGTTTCCCTAATTGAAATACTATTGTAATGTTCTTATCTTAACTATGTACTTAATACTTATTTATTATCTTTTTGAACATTGAACATTATCTAAATCACTAGCATTAACAAGACATACTTCTTGAACTAATAAACTAAGCATATAAAAAAATACTACAATGAAATACTCTTTGACTTCATTAATATCTAACTAGTAATAATCATCGACTAGATCACAGATTCGATATATGATTCATTATTATAGAAATTAGGACAAACATGGGGCTATATTGCCCCTAGTTCTACCACTAAGATTCACCACAATAAAATAGCTAATAAATCTAGATCCCAGTACATCTGTAAAACATCACATATATGTTAAATAATCAATAGCTCAAACTAAAATCTTGTATTTTGTCTGAATAAATAAAAAACTCATAGTGCAAATAGTACAAATTTTTTCATGTTTTTGGCTTATTTTGTATAAAAACACAGTTTAAAGGTGATTTTCCACTCACATGGAACTGATCCTTGATTGATAGTTTCTGATTTGGGCCTGATATGTCCCTGTGTTAGTCTATTGAGATTTGATACAAAATAAAAATTTCAAAATCCGCTTTTGAACAACCTGTCGTTAACTTTTTTGATCCAAAAAGGGTCTAATAGAGGAAGAATATGAAAATAGGAGGTAGAAATAAACCTTTGATGAGTCTTATAGAATATCTTGAGCAAAGGATAGATCAAGAAAGAATATATATATGGAGGCAAGTTGGCATATAGAGTCATCAGTGCGGTGTTGAGACGTACTCGTACAATTTAGGGTTGGGGTATGAGAATGTCGATTCCCTCCCTCTAAAACTACCTTACCATTAAAGATCGACAACTAGGTATTTGTTTCACTCGTTCTTCGTGTTATTCCCCAATGTTTCCCAAGAAATCACCATTATGTTCGCCTTTTATGCAATTTAGGGCTCTAGTTGCATAGAGAATTGAAATATGAATAAAAAATAACTTTCTTCCCATTGTGATATATATATATACACACACACATATATATATGGATATTTTCCTGATTGGCTATGTTGTGAGGTGAAACAACACAACACCATTAATGTGCATGTCTATGAAATTATTGATTTGTGAGTCTACAAAACCATTGGTTTGTGTGTCTGTGAAACCATTATTTGTGAGTATGTGAAACCATCAGTTTTTTAGTCTACAAAACCATTGGCTTTAGAGTCTGTGAAACCAAGGCTTGTGAGTTTGTGAAACCATCAGAAGAACCATTGGTTATTAACTGTTGGTATTTATACATGAGAATTAAAAGTTCCATAACCTTCTTATTTTAACTCCTCTTTGGTTCATTTATTTTTGTATTGGATTCATAATTGAATTATATATAATCCCACAACAAAAGATTGGAAAATCCTAATTAATAATTTTTTATAAACTGGTTTTGTAAATGTTTTTTAATCTCTATCTCCCAACAGGTATGGGTTCTTACCGTATCAACCAAATTTCAAACCTGGATGTAATACAATACATGTTTCCTTTAACTTATCAAATGACATTTCTTTAAGGTTTATGACAAAACTCATATCAACGGGTTAATAATGCAAGATATAAATATAGGCATAATTAACACTAGGATTATCTTAAACTCACAGATTATTAGTAAGGTTGGGTATGGGCTGTAATAATCTCCCACTCTAATAAAAAATCTTGTCTTGAAACCCTTAAAAAGGAAACAATACTTGTTGCATATTTCCAACTCTAACTCCCATATAGATTCATCTATTCCATGATTCCTCCAAAGGACATTTACTAGTGGAATCTCCCTCTTTTTAAGCTTTCAAATTCTACCGTCTACAATTTGTATGGTGCCTTACACATAGGAGATATACTTTCTTAGTTATACTGGTTATGGGCTTATGTTCTTCTCTATACATGGATGACACTTCTTCAACATAGATACATGAAATACTTCATATAAATTGGCTAGCTAAGGAGACAATTCAAGTTTGTATGTTACCGGTCCAATACTCCAAAAATTTTATAGGGGCCCACATATGTAGGAGTTAGTTCCTCTCTTTGCAAACCTCATTACACCTTTCCATTGTGACACTTTCAAAAAAACCTCTGCCCTGACCTCAAACTGAAGTGGTCTATGCCTTTTCTCTACATAGCTTTTATGTTTGTCCAGTGCATCTTTCAACTATTGAATGATCACATATATATTTTTAGTTGTCTCTTCCACCAACTCTAGACTTAGAATCTTCCTTTCACCAAGTTCATACCAACTTTCCCGTATATAGCTTCATAAGGGGGCATACCACTATTGTTATAGGCAAAATCCGTATTACAAAGGTCATTATCCCAACTATCACTAAAACATAAAACACATGCTTTGAGCATGTCTTCTAAGGTTGGAATTGTCTGTTCTGACTATCCATCTATTTGATGTTGTAATTATGTGCTAAACTTTAAACTTGTCCCAAGTCATGATGTACATGACTATAGAATCTAGATGTGAACTTGGGGTCTCTACAACAAATAATAATGGTTGGTAATTCATGCAATCTAACTATCTCATCTATACAAATATTAGCTACTTTGGGTGCATCTCAAGTTGACTTAATAGGGAGAAAATGGGCAGATTTAGTAAGTTTGTCAACAATCACCAAAATAAAGTCAAAGTCATGTGATGTTCTTTGTAAACCCACCAAAAAGTCCATGGTAATATGTTACCACTTCCACAAGGAATAGAGAGTGGTTTTAGGGTTCCTCCTAGCTTCTTCCAATTAGCCTTGACTTGTTGGCACACACCACACTTGGAAAATACATACTCAACCACTTCTCAACTCATGCTTGGCTAACAATACATTTCCTTGAGGTTGTTGTACATCTTGGAACTGCTTGGATACATTGCATACATAGAAGAGGGGGTGTCCTTGATAATCTATTTGTTTCACTCAATTCCATCTGGCATACACAATTTGTTTTGTTGGGATTAAGAGAGAAAGATTTCTCCCTCCCTCTCCCATTCCTGTGGAGGAGGCCGAACGCTCAGGAGGGTGGTAAATCAAGATGGCAACTAGGATTCGAACTCGTGTCCCTTCATGAGGAGACATCGTGCTTGACCACTTGAGCCACTCCTTGTCGGCTACACAATTTGTTTTGTTGATACAACATCCCATCATCTAAATTTTTGAACTCTATGCTTTCACCTTCTATCATATCATGCAGGATCTATTGCTATTGATAGTCACTCTATTGAATCTCTTTGATCGGATCATAGAATGTAGGTCTTACTTGCACATTTAAAATTATCCCACCTTGTTCTGACACACTCAAATCTAGATTGATCTCTTATTTTGACCAAAAAGTCTTTTTATACATGTTATATAAAACATTTCTAGAAGTGATGTATATTTCCAATTCATAGCATCTACCACAAAATTGGCCTCCCAGGGTGGCAAGCAATGGCAATATCATAGTCCTTTATAAAATCTAACCATCCACATTGTATCAAGTAGAGATCTATTTGTGTGAAGATGTATTTTAGACTCTTATGATTAGTAAAGACTTGACATAAACCACCATAGAGATAATGGCACCATGCTTTAAAGCATGTAGTACTACTGCCATCTCAAGATCACATGTTGTATAATTCATTTCATTCTTCTTGACCTATATGGATGCATAACCCACCACCTTTCCTTAATGCATAAGAACCATCCTAATCCTCTCCTAGATGCATACATAACATCACACAAGCCTTGTATGCCTCCGGGAAACTCAAAACTGGTGTTCTAGTTAACTTCTTCTTTAGCATTTTTGAAAACTTTTCTCTCATATTTTAGACCAAACAAAAGGCATACCCTTCCTTGTTAAACGTGGGTGCTACTAAAACAATTAAGTTCTTTATAAATCTCTGATAATTCCAAGCTAACCCTATAAAGCTTCTAATCTCAATAAGAGTTGTGGGTTCCTCCCACTAAAGAACATATTTCGCCTTCTCAGGGTCTACATTGACTCCTTATTCTGATACGACACGTCCATGAATAAGAACTCCAACCAACCAAAACTTGCATTGGTTGAACTTAGCATGAAGATGATGTTGTCTGAACAACTACAAGATATTCTTAGATGTTTCTCATGTTGTACTGCATATATGAAATATATAAGGATATTGTCTATAAATACTACTTTAAAGTAGTTTAAATATGGCTTGAAAACCCTATATATCATGTCCATAAAAGCTATAGGAGAATTTTTGAGACTCGTGTGACATGAATATAAGAGATATAATTCACACACTATGATTTTTACTATTTGAGTTCAAGAATGCTTTGAAGAAGATGAAAATGAGAAAGGCATATGGAAGAGTATGGGGAATAAAGGAGTTATGTGTTTAACATTTTGTCTTTAACAAGATCATGAAGACCAAGAAGATGTTAGATGAGTGGAGAAATAGTACTATAGTCCCCATCTACAGGAACAAAGGTGATGTTCAACTCTACACAAACTATAGAGGTATCAAGTTGATGAGTCACACATTGAAGCTTTGGGAGAGGATTATACAATAGAGGCTAAGATCTATAACACAAATATCAAACAACCAATTTGGTTTCATGCCTGGAAGATCAAAAACATATGTTGATTTTTTGATAAGGAGGCTTATGGATAAGTATAGAGAAAGTAGAAGTGATATTCATATGGTTAAAAGGCTTATGATTGAGTACCCATGGAACTGTTGTGGATGGTTTTGGAGAAAAAGGGTGTGTTGATCGAATACATTGACTTGCTTCAAGACATGTATGATAATTCTATTGCAAGTGTGAAGAGTTATGGAGGACAAACACCAACATTTCCTATCACAATTGGGGTATACCCAAGATCCACACTCATCCCATATCAATTTATTCTTATTATGGATGAGTTGACAAAGAATGTTTAGGATGATATTCCTTGGTGTAGTTATTTGCTGATATAGTGTATTGATGACAAAAGTAAAGATGTATTGAATGATAAAGTTGAACTTGGGTGAAAGGCATCAGAATCAAATGGATTGAAAAATTCATAGGAGAAAAATTGACATATGCATTGTAGTTTTGGCCAATCTCACAGTGTAAATGGTGTGGCCAAGTTGGACAGAGTAAACATACCAAAATGTGATAAATTTTGTTACTTGGGTTCTATTATTCAAATAGATGGTGATGTCAAAAATGACACAAGATCTCTACAAGATGATTGAAATGGAGGAGTACAATTGGAGTATGATGGGCTTGGAAGATCCCTCTCAGATTGAAAGGCAATTTGTATAGAATAGCTATATGGACAACCATGCTCTATGGGAGTGAATCTTGGGTGGTGAAGAAACAAGGTCTCAACAAGATGAATGTGGCTGAAATGTGTATGCTAAGATGGATGTGTATGCTAAGATGGATGTGTGGAAGATAAGAATAGATCACTTGAGAAATGACTATATTAAGAATAAAATCAGGGTGGCGAGCATTGATGACAAGTTGCATGGGGGTTGGCTCAGATGGTATGGACATGTGCAATGCAGACCGACTAATGTTGTCACATCCCAATTTTCAAGAGTAATTTAAACTTTAGAATGTAGTTTTTCCCAAACAATTATTTTTGAGGGATTAAATGTAAAAAGACCAACAAAGGTAATTTGCATATTAAAATGGAATAAGAAAAATTAAAAAGAGACTCAAATATATCTTTCCCATTCAAATGTATAATTAACTCAAGATGATCCTCTTTTCTTTTCTCTCTCCTTGAAGATGGAAATAAATCACAAAAGAGAATAAATAGGTGATCATGTGACTCTTGAATGATTGAAATGTATATATTTAATTTTGACTCAAGGGTTCAATAAGAAAAGCCTTTTTCAAATTCTCTCACCCTTTAATGCATTATAATTAAGGTTAATGGCCATTATAGAAGTCATGGACCAAATGTGCACAAATATGAAATCTAATTGTCTAGGAATATTCTAGACCATCAAATTAACCTATGGTTCAAATTTGAGGTCATTTGGACCATATTTGAACCCTCAAATCAATCAAACACATTTGAATATAGTACTAAGAATTTGATTTTAAATACATTCAATGCATTGAATTGGACTAAGGTCCCATATTTTAATTGTCTGTCATACCATCATTTTCTTTTCTTTCCTCCTAGGTTCACTATTTGACACTCCTCTTTTAATTATCCCATGATCCAACTACCATTGTGTTGGCTCCTTCCTCTCTGATTCTCGGGAACAGCAGGCATTTCACAGTGTTTACCATGGCTTTTTTCTCCCTCTCCTTGGATTGGTTTCATGAGATTCTTTCTCCAAAGAAACTACCTCGCTTCCCCAATTCAAATGAGCCATAACTCACCTTCCCTCTCATCATGTTGATGAAACACCAAACTAGGGTCTTTCCCCCCTCTTGACCCCGAGTTGCAAAGGTTGAGGCAACCCTCCTCATTCCTATTCAACCAATCCTAAAACAACCACTTTGATCGCCTGCTCTTCCTCCTCAGTCAATTTTGCTCACTAAGGCCATGTGATTCCCTCACCTGCTCAACCATTTTCTCTAGTGATGACAACCTAATACTCATAGCTCTACCCACCCCAGTTCAATTACAAGTGCGAGAGCATCCTCAACCCTTCTTCTTTGCTTTCCCATCACTAGTTTGCCCTATGTATTCCCTAAATGTCAGGTCCTATAAGCACGCCTTATGTCCATTGTTGGCAATCCTTGACATGGCCTTCTAGTGCCTTTCTCACCACAAAAAGAATAGGTTTGTCGTGTATATAACCTCGTGAATGATCCCAAATTTTTCCCTTGCTTCTCGCATTTTTCCAGTGAGATCTGAGGATACATAGGTCCTCGTCCCTCTGAGGATGGGTCCTTGTCTTCGCCAGACTCTAAAGGCCTATTTTCACTCATCTAATCATGTTTGCCTTGCCTAAAGATGTGTCATAGAACTGGAGCTCAAACCTCCATGCTACTACTCGTGATCCATGTCTTGGGAGTAGAAACCTGGTTGTGTAATGAATGGGGAGCCCCCACAGATTCAATCAAAACATTTTATGCACAAGGGAAGTTTAGGGATTTACCACCTTCATTTTTCCTTGACTGATGATCTACTGAGGAGAGTCCCTTTTCTAGCTGGCGACCGTCGATTGGCCCATGTTAGCGTTGGTCCATGCCCAGTTCCTTCTGATTTGGATAATGAAGCACGTGTGGATTTTATCGATCTTTTATTGGTTAGTTTTTTAATATTCACCATAAATCATAGGATGCTTAGAAAATTAAGAATAAATAGTCATTAGAAAGGACTTTTTTAGTAGAATCTGATTTTAGGGTTTTCGATCCATGATTTTCCTTCATGTCTTGATGTTTTATTAGAAACCCTAATTTAACTCATGAAACCCTAAATATGTATCACATGAGATTAATATGATCTAACCATCTTAGTTTTCCTAATTTAATGATGTTGATCAATAAGCCTAACCCTAATGTAATCAAACCCTAATTCAAGCTAGGATCAATACAAGGTTTTGATTTGTGATGTTTAATAGTTATGAACAGGTGTTTATAGCCTAACTAAGACAAGAGAATGTTGAGTTGTATTTGACTCAAAGATCAGAGAGACCATCTTAGTATCAATTTTTCTCCAAGGCAAATGAGTCGTGATGTTGAGCACAAGTATTTATGGTTGATTGCATGCTAAGTATAAAGTAGACATTATCATTTCAAGTTTAATATTTTAATCATATTCACTATATCACTGCTTGATGATTTCTATATGTTATGTGTTGTGGTTATAATGTTCACTATGATTTAAGATTATGATTAATGACTCATGAAATTCATGTTAATGTTTAAGAGGGAGAAACCTCATCGTGTTAAAAGATCATGTTAATAAGGATAAATCCATCATGTTAAAGCTTAAGGATCATGTTAATGTTAATGTTCATGATTAAAATAATTGGAACTGGATAAGTCTTTATATGCTCCCGAATCATGGACCTCAAGGGGTCTTGAAGGGATTTCCTAACATAAAAGGCTTTCCTAGAAATCATGTGTTCCTAGGCTCTGATTGGTTTGTCTTAACTTGTCCTGAAAACTTATGAAACCGAGTTCCTTAAGTAGTTTTTCATGATTGGTTTAAAGTAAGTGTTAGAACATGAGTTCTATGGCTTTCGGTGAGTTACAAACTTACATACAAAATATTTATGAAATGTATATTGGGTGAAGCAACAAAAACTCAAGTATCGACGCAAACAACAGTATAATGGAGTATGTAAAAATATAATGTATGTGTTAAGGAAGTAAATGGAGTATGTGCCCACTATTTTCCTAATGTATACAACTGATTCATCAACTTCACGGTGCATCAGATTCAAGTACCAAACAATAATTTTTTATATGATGATGTTAGATCTGTATGATAAGAACTAACTAGTAAAAATATCAAAAGGAGAAATTACTGAGACCGTCGAATAAAGGCATGTAACCTTAGAGTAACAGGGACAGGAAGTGTTACTTCAACTATAGCAAAGAGTCATAAGAAAGTCTCATCCCTATTATGATATTCATCTCTTTTGTGCAGGAGAATCACTATAAAAGAGGATGAGATAGCTAGCTCCATACAAAAATATAGTCTTCCAAAAAAATAAGTTTTAAAAGGTCTACCTATTATCAATGTAACTTAAGAAGTTTAAAAACTTACCCCTGGCTAGAAGATGAAGAAACTAGAAGTTGTTTGACAATAGAAGTAGATTCTATTTAGACCAAGAGAAGACTGGGCATAATTGCATTTTGGATCTCACATGACCATGTAGAAAAATCTTTCCATAGGTTGTTCCACATTAGCCATAAAATTGAGCCTATTGTCATTATACTCAAATGGAGATTTTCTTTTGGAAGTTACATTATTCTCACATGACATGCAAGCACTAATCTTTTCACAGGTTTGATTTGAAGCACAAACCTGATGAATCCACGTTTTTGCTAAATTCAAGGCAAGCACCTAACACATATTCTCAAACAATCTGTGAGAAGTAAGCTTATAAGTTCATAAATACAAAAATGATCATGACTACAGCAAGTAGAAGTGTTAGATGTCAAAGTAGTAGCATGTGATGCATTAAAAATTGGATGGAATAAAGAAGGGGAAAATTAAGCCAACAACTAATTTGAAATACCTACATTGTCATCCTTCATGGCTATCTCAAAGGTAGATCATACTACTAGGCCCAATACCATGTTATTTCTTGTGAAATTTCAGTGAGGAGCATATATCTAATACCAACTTCAGATATGAATAGCCATCATAGAATAGGAGTTGAATCCCCATGAGGGACACTAAATAAGATACTGATGAGCATCTAAAGAATTCAACCCTCAAGAACAGAACATCTTTCAACTTGATCCTGGTAAGATAAACTACACATATTTGTCATGCTAAAAAGTACATCACTGATAACATCAACAAAAACATCAATAGGATTAGTTTACAACAAACCAAAATAGGGGAGAAGACTGAACTAACCAGAATAACCAAACACCACCAGAACCTTGTGTCATACATATGACATGTATAGTCAGCATAGGATAAACTTAAAGTTGTGTACTCCCAACCTAAGCCTAGGAATGCTCGTATAAGAAAAAACATGTTTCTTGTTACCACCAATTTAAGGAATATAAAAAGTGTGTCATTTCATTGGTATATTCCTTTGTGTGAAACAAAATAAGAAATAGAGTTGGAACATGCATATCTACTATCTACAAAGAGAAATGAATAAAAACATAGTAAATAGACATGTAATTGTGTGCACATCCTGTATTAGAATCATAATAACTTAAGCCATCTTTGCTTTTTGCACAATACGCATAAAGTAAGTAGTCTAATACCAACCATCAAAGTGGAACCCCTTTGAAAAAATAGAGAGAAGATGTAGAAATAGTGCAACACACTTTGTAGTAGGCGCACTAAACACTTCCAAAAATCAATAGTGGTGACACATGTAACTTGAAGAGAAGAATAGACTAAATTCATACTCAATCGTATATCAAGAAACTAACAACACAATACGGAGGTGAACTGTATAGACTAGGTGACCATGCATAACAGGGCCATGCAATTCTGAGTCCCTGACACCTGCCAAGTCCATTCCTTTGACTTCCCCACTAACTGGGAAGAATTGACACCATATTTAAGAACTAAACAAGGGTCTTTCATGATAGTAATACAACTTAAAGTAGGATCCTCATAACTTCTTTCCTCATGCACCAAGCCTACAAGAAAATATCTAGAATGCATTCTCTACTCAAGAGAAGAAGCCATTCAATCCATGAACACTCACCTTAAATGAGGGATTTTTGATACAGTTACTCCTTTATTTACCTTGGATATGGACCTTTTGGGTAGTGAAAAAGCCAGAGGACAATGCCCTAATCTTTCCCTGACTCAACCAGTAACTTTCAATTCCTTTTATGATGTTTCATGTACTTTATGGCACCACCATGTATATCTGAGGACACCACAGATGTGCCCACTGTTTAATGATGTCATTAGTGTCTTTGGGGTGACTGAAGATATTATCCCCTGATTCAAAACTTGTACTTGTGATTATTTAAAATCTAGTTGGAATTGTTTCTTGGTGGTGAATGCAGGCACCAAAAATGGTCCTCTTTCTGTGCCCTATAATTTATTCCGTAAGTGGCCTTCCTTTTCTTTTTACTATCCATGCAACATGACAATTGTGCTTCTCCTTCCTCTCCATATACTACTCTAGCTTCTTCCTCTTCACGAACTCCATGCAGTCCAAGAAATGGTTGGGGTGTGATAGCTCTATTGTAAAACCAATCAAGAATAGTATGTGAACCCATTTTTTCCAGATTAGAAAAGAGCATCACCTGCAACGCAAGATCATAGTGATAAAAGGATCAAGAGTTGTGGGAAACTCACATCACCATTCATATCTGAGTGGTACAAAAAATTACAATCAAACATGAGCGAGTCATGTAAATCATGAAAATTATGAAACTTGCTAAGTTGAGGCAACTCATCGACGTATTGTGTCAATAGAATAGTTTTCATGTGGGTGACTTGCTTAATATCCTTAGGGATTTGTTCCCCTGCAAAAGCTTGAGCACAGAGAAAGATCACTAGCAAGAGAAATCCTGATCTAGTCACTTCACTATCTTATGATAGAAATAAAATATTAACCATTATAGCTTTGTATTTAGGATATTTTCACACTCTTATAGTGTTGGCCCAACTTGGAACTACTGTGATGAAGTTAGTGGCATGTGATTGCTTCAATTTTGATATCTGCATTGAATAAACACTAGGGTAAAGGAAAAGGCTTAGAAGCAAAAGTTATGTCAAAGAACATCATGCATAGGTCACACAACAACTATGTGAAGACATGTTCTATAAAGAAGTACACAATGGCTATGCAAAGGGAATATTGTAGACTGAAACAACCATATAGATCTCTCATCAGATTGCCATAGTCACATCTTCAAAGGACCTTCATTAACCAATAATCATAAGTTCACAAGTAGTTGATATGTATAGTATCTTACCTTGATATGTTCATCAAGATACAAAATATGCTAAGTATGCAAAAAATCTAGAAAACAACAACCAAAGTAAATTACATTGAAACTAATCATCATAAATTAGTACAAACAAAAATTCAAAGACATGAGAGAATAGGCCAACGGATTGGAGAAACAACCACAATGACAATCAAGAACAGGACAACACAGTGGAAAATAATCAAAGCCAAGAAACTCAAAGTTAAGTTGCACAAACATAGCATCTAGGAGATTTAACTATGGAGAAAATCTCAAAAGAATGATTACATAGATCATCAAAGAAATGTGTAGCTAGTGTGAGAACCCATTACACTAAACAAGATTACTCAAAACATAAAACACAATCAATCAACAATTAACCACTTACCCAAAAATATGGGTGAATTAAAATTGATTTCAACGTCAACACCCGCTCAAAAACATTTGCATAAGAGCCCAACATCTTTCTTATATCCATACTATGCCAAGAATTTGATACAAATTGTTCTCTTTCCTTAGCCACAACGTATACACATAGGAGAACAATATTCATATATGTCACACAAACAAGCATTAATATGCTAACAAAAGTCTGATTCATTTGAAACACCATATACAAACATTTCCTATTCGGACCTGAGAATACAGGGACGACTCTAGGACACACTAGACATCTAATCAACTTTCTCAAAGATTCATTACTATAGCTCCTCATTGCTGCCACATGTTTGTTTTTGTCACTTCTGATTACCTAAAAAGTGTGGCAAACCACAAGGGTGGGACCCATGTCTCAGTAAGAGATATAACCTCCCACAACATTTATTGATTACAACATTTTTAAGTAATTAAACAGTTAAGCAGTTTAATCAGATATAACAAATAAGCTCAACAGCACTGATGATTAACAAAATACATAAAGGAGCAGATAATAACTATCATCATTAGCCATACTATCATCCTTTATCTTGTTGACAATACAAGCAATTCAGTTGCATATGCATATCTAGCATCATGAGCAAGTCTAGTAACATAGAATCTCTATCATTATGAATAAGTCTAGCCACATAAGAATAGCTAACAACATTAGCATGTCTAATAGGTTGAACATATCAACATCATAAGAAGATCTAACAACATAAGCACAACTATTTGGATAAGCATGATTAGCAGTATATGCATCTATAGTTACAAAGGCATGGCTAGCATGGTAAACATAACTAACAACATGAGATAGCTAGCATCATGATTATAATCAGCAGTAACAGTATAGTTATCAACATAAGCATTGCTACTATATCTATGCATCTACAATCTTAAGCATATCCACAACCTAACTATATCTACTATCTCTTAATTAGACTAAGCATCATCTTTATGTAAAGATAATAAACAAGGGTTACCATCCAATGTGAAATGTCGTGTATAACCATAAACAAATATGCTACACGACTGTATTACATATTTTATTACACCCTGGGGATTTTGAATCGTACCATTCAAAGTGCAATCGACCCCTACGAAGGGCTATTCGGTTCCGTACAAGATCTAGGAGTGTTGGTATCCTAAGATCTCTTCCCCTCTATCAGTAGGAGTAAAAAGGCAGTGACATATCAGTCAAAGCTACTACCACAGTGACATATAGTCAAGTTTCTAACCACTAGTCCACCCTTGGTACAGGTCATGACATTAGAAACTAGGGTATACAAAACCCTCTAATCTGAGGTACAATCGTAGTTGTCCTCAGTCACATCAGATGTATGAGGCATGACCATAGCCAACCTCCACAACCTGCATTGTGGATGACAAGGATAAATCCTCAACTTGCCACCCCCACATACTCAATAGTATGTTGTCCAAGTTTCCCTTAGGAATACTTGTTTCACCATCCAGCAAGTTCTGAAACTGAAGATGGCTCTAAGTCATAGGGCACTACATGATTAGAGTTGTACTTGATTAGTTATGCCAATTGGGTGAATTAAGGATGCATCAAACAAGTGGACATACAAACCCTAATTTACTTCTAGCAAGCATATAAATATCACAACTTCAAAAGATATAAAATGTGTGAAACATAATTTCTCATCTCATCATCACATGGTACTATTCACTTACCATTCATGAGACTACACTAGTCATCATACTACCATAAGATATAATTCATTTTCACAATATCATAGGGTATCAACCCTTATCAACACAAGAGGATTACATCTCATTTAGGGAGCAACCATGCCCAAAGGTCATTAAGACCATCATATTATCACAGGATATAAATCCTTTTCACAATATCACAGGGTATCAACCCTTATCAACACAAGAGGATTACACCTCATTCAGGGCTCAACCATGCCCAAAGGTCATTAAGACCATCATACTATTCCCTGCAAGATCATCATTATCTTTGCATGCCTTATAATAAGGCCCAACAACATCACTTACATATAATACACCGGATCAACACAATATTTCATTAATGATCTAGGAGATATTCATAAACAATCATAGTAGGGTTATATTAACATTAAGAACATTACTTTATTACATCAACATGCAAGCAATATAGATATGATTAACCCTCATCATATTCATAATGCACATGTTTAGCATAAGAAAGTATCAACCATGTCGTTATGATAACCACCAAATAACATATTAAGGTTATGATCATGTTAAGGAGGTTATTCCACCATCATTCCATCATATGATAATGTTAAAAATGAGTACTCATCTTTATCTATTTGCATTTGAGTTAGGTTCAACAAGATAAATTATATTAATGTTACTAATCAACACTTATACCCAAACCCTAACTCACAGCATCCCCATTGGATCATGGATGCATAAGGTGAAGCATCACCATCACATTCTATACTGTTCTCAAGTATGAACCCACACATAAATCAAGGTTTAACCATAGGGTTATAGCATACTAGGGTTTCAACAACAGCAATAGAGTACTCCATGATTGTATTAGTCATCCAAGGACTATTCATACCCAATTACCATCATTTAGTTATATTAAATCTAGGTATAACAAGATATACCTCATTAGGGTTACATATCAACACAATATGATTATCATCCCTTCTATTCATATGAGTGAATAGGTAATACTGCCTTATTAAGGGTAACCCTCCATTTGTTCCATTATCATTCAAACCATATCACCATACCACAATGTCACCTAGAACCATTGGATGTTTAAAAGGTAAGACCATTGGTTGTTAACATAAGTAAACACCTTAGATAAACCACCTATGAAGTCCTTGCTTTGTTCTCTAGAAAGAGTAATCATTTAACCCTAGACATCCCTTGATTAACAACACAAAAAGTTCCATTGAGAGTAGGGTAAAACCCACAATTGATTGTTCATTTAAAACAAGCCATCCATTGTCAACAAGTAAGCTCCTTAAGTTGATCATATAAAGGAAATCATCTAAATCACATTATTAGGACCAACATATTACATTAGCAATCATTCCACTTTATTGGATGAATAAACATTAGAACTTGACCATTGTGTCAAGTTCATATATTAAAACCATCAATTACAGTATAGGTCTGACCATTGCATCAAGCGACCCAAGAAACCATTGGCCTAAGGCTTAATTGATGCTACAGCTATATGATTAACTCACCATAGGTTTTGGAGACATGATCCACCATCGTTAGTGACCATTAAGTCACCATGGGTTGTTACATCAGCACTATATTCATTAATCAACATCAAATATTAAGCTAATGTCATCATTAATTGATAACATTAGTAGGGCACTTAATGGTTGTTCATTAAACTTCTAATTGATCCAAAACCTAACCTAAGGAGCAAGAGAGGTAGGGTTTTAGAGCTATAGAGCAATTTCTACCATGGAACAGCAAGGTTCCGACCTGGAGAAAGGTAGGAGGAAGGATAACAAAGAAATAAATGGTGGAAAGAAGGGTATTCTTACTTTTTAGGTCAATATCACTAGAAGGAAGCCTTTTGAACCCTAAAAGGAAGTCAATTGCAACCCTAGTTTCTTTTTCGAAGAAGATCCCCTCTTTCTTCTTCCTTGGATAGGAAATTCGTAGCATCACAGAGGTAGAACAAGTTTCATAGAAGGAGGGAAGTGGTGGAGAGCAAATGGCTCGTTTTGGTTCTTAGGGATAAATATATGAAATTTTAAGATAAAGATAAAGAAAAAGTTGAAGTTCTAGTATCTTTCCAAGTGTCCTTGGCCTTAAACTATTAAGAATATACAAGAACACACACAAGCATCTTCCCCAACATCCATAGAGACATTCTTATCCCTATTTTCTTGAATTTTCAAGCAAAACAAATAATTTATTAGTTGATAGCTACTAAAGGTGGCTCATCCATGAAGGGGTAAACCCTAAAATACCCTAGAAGAAAACACCTTCAAACCAAGGATTAAATAGGTGTCCCATGGATAAACAAGCTCAATAATGATGATATGATATCCAAGGAAAATAAAAAATTTGATAAATTTCAAAGAAAACCTCTCAATTGGGTAAATTGCAGAAAAGTCCAAAATGTGCATAAAATTGCATAACTTGCTCAAACAATGGCCAAATTGGACCAAATATGAAACTTAAGCTTGTCTTATGATTTCAAATCATATCAAAAGGTTATATTAGGGTTATAAAAATTCAATTATATTAATTAAGCTTATTCAACTCATTAAGAAAGTTTAGGGATCTTACAACTATAAACCCCTAACAGGGATTTCGACCCCGAAATCCAAGGTAAACAAAGATGGGTACTTCCTTTGCACCTCATCCTATTACCTTCACATGTTTACTTGCATATCATGGTTATGTCACATAATTCATGCATATCTCATCCTGGATCAGCACAAAAACCCCCACATAAGAAGACATTTGCAAATATGGAACATAGAAACTTGTTGTGCCACCTGTACAAATCTAATAGTAACTTTCAACTTTAAATTCTAGATATCATCCTGAAATTATATCTATTGTATCAACAAACTATCTATCCTTGATAGTGGTCTTGCCTAGCTATCACTAGACCATACACAACATTATAGAGTCACTTTTGTTTTTCCTTCCAATTAACATGTATAGGATCACCATCAACTCCCTCTCTCTATGGGAGAGGAATACTTAGAATGTTCATTTAATAAGCATCTCCAACCTTCACATATTTATCATACTATTGATACATCTTGGATACTAGGATTCATTCCCTTGGTATCCACCTCATGTGCTATAAGTAAGTCACATCATTATCTCATCCACTTTTACCAACATAACAAATATCAAGACATATAAGAGGAGTCCTCCTAATTATTGGAAGGATCAAAAGAAAAATCATCACAAACTTTATGATCTTGTAACCATAGTCTAAACAACCTTATGCTATAATAATCTATCCACCCTCATGTTTACAACGAATCCACACATACCAAGTGGCAATGATCCACTTCAAAGTTGTGCCATAGAAAGGAAAGACACAAAGGGAAACACACTTCCCATACCATAGCAACATTTTTCAAGGATCACTAGCAAAAAGATAACCAATTCTATTTTCATTATGCAAGTTACAACTTCTTATGTATCATTTTACCTTTTTCATTTTGGGTTCCTTGCCATTAGCATAGGAATCATCATGATTAACATATCTCGTTACTCCTTCCTTGATGACTATCTATCCCACTCAGGTATGTTCTCTTATTTTATTATGTTTTTCAACCACTTATCAACAGGTAAATCATCATATTCCACATTTTCTTCATTAAACATGGATCATCTATCTTAATTTCTTTCAAACATCATGCTTATTTTACATTAACACTTTCTGACACACATAGGTTGGTCTGAGATTAACTCAGGTTCCACCTTATTTCTTTGTCATTGTTTCCATTCATTTTCTCATTTTATACTTATTATAGGTGGTCTCTCCATCTTATGTGGATTTCATACCTTGATTCACTTTATAAGCACAGACTTATCTATCTTTTACTTTATTATCTTCTTGAATCACATCTTCAAGAACTCCTCTTTTTCTAATTTGTATTCGGATTTAAATTTCATGGTGTCATATCATTCTCTTATAGTTACCAAACATTCAAATTTTGATAGATTATGATACAATTCTCATCTTCTTTAAGGTAGAATTGAGATATTCATACCATTATTTCTTATTCATTATGTTGTTTAGATTATCTCAAAATGACCACTTGATCAGAGTAATCAGAAAGATAACAATCTAAGAGTTCCATACTTACCTTTTATTCAATAATTGAATACCTGGATAGGGCACCCAAATACTGAGATTAAGCAGTATGCACCATATTTTTATGTCATATTCCTAATTTTGACATTAACCTAGTCCTAAGTCCTATGGCCCTATAGACTCAGTGAACCTAAAGCTCTGATACCAACTTGTGAGAACCTGTTACACTAAACAAGACTACTCAAAACATAAAACACAATAAATCACCAATTAACCATTTACCCAAAAATATGGGTAAATTAAAACCAATTTCAACGTCAGCACCCGCTCGGAAACATTTGCATAAGAGCCCAACATCTTTCTTATATCCATACTATGCCAAGAATTTGATACAAATTATTCTATTGCCTTAGCCACAACATATATACATAGGAGAACAATATTCATATATGCCACACAAACAAGCATTAATATGCTAACAAAAGTCTCATTCATTTGAAACACCATATACAAACTTTTCCTACACGGACCTGAGAGTACAGGGACGACTCTAGGACACACTAGACATCTAATCAACTTTCTCAAAGATTCATTACTATAGCTCCTCTTTGCTGCCACATGTTTGTTTTCGTCACTTCTGATTACATAAAAAATGTGGTAAACCACAAGGGTGAGACCCATGTCCCAACAAGAGATATATCCTCCAACAACATTTTTTTTGTTAATACTAGAGGTTAAGCTTTATTCATACTGCTCTCTAGTGCAGTCCAAAACAGTTCAAGGTTAACATTCAGGTCTGAGCTAAGCCAAGGTGGCTTAGATAAGTTCAAATTATAGGGTAAAAAGGAACGTAGGGTGTTTTTGGCTACTTCATCAGCAACCTTATTCAGAGTGTGAGGGACATGAAGTATCACAATCTGAGTACTGGTTCTGATGGGTTGAAATTTCCTCCAGAGTGGCTGGAGATGGCGAGATGGTGGTTCCTCATTATTAAGTATGCTCACTGTTAGGCTTGAGTCTGAGAACATGATTACATTGGATAGCCCGAGCTCTTGACATAGATCACCTGCGAGGAGAATGGCATGGATCTCAGAAGCAAGGATTGATGATGAGTAGAAAGGGACTCCTCGTCCGCTCAAGCACCTCCCTGTGTTATCAATGATGTGGATGCCGGCACCTGCCTTGGTGGATGTGTGGTTGTATGCCGCATATACTTTTTAAGTAATTAAACTATTAAATAGTTTAATTAGATATAACAAATAAGCTCAGCAGCATTGATGATTAACAAAATAGATAAAGGAGCAGATAATAACTATCATCATTAGCCAGACTATAATCCTTTATCTTGTTGACAATACAAGCAATTCAGTAGAATATGCATATCTAGCATCATGAGCAAGTCTAGTAACATAGAATCTCTATCGTTATGAATAAGTCTAGCCACATAAGCATAGATAACAACATTAGCATGTCTAATAGGTTGAACATATCAACATCATAAGAAGAGCTAACAACATAAGCACAACTATCTGGATAAGCATGATTAGCAGTATATGCATCTCTAGTTACAAAGGCATGGCTAGCATGCTAAACATAACTAACAACATGAGATAGCTAGCATCATGAGTATAATCAGCAGTAGCAGTATAGTTATCAACATAAGCATGGCTACTTTATGTACGCATCTACAATCTTAAGCATATCCACAACCTAAGTATATCTACTATCTCTTAATTGCACTAAGCATCATCTTTATGTAAAGATAACAAACAAGGGTTATCATCCAATGTGAAATGTCATGTATAACCCTAAACAAATATGTTACACGGCTGTATTACATATTTTATTACACCCTGAGGAATTTGAATCGTTCCATTCAAACTCCAACCGAACCCTGCAAAGGGCTATTCAGTTCCGTAAAAGATCGAGAAGTGTTGGTATCCTAAGATCTCTTCCCCTCGGTCAGTACGAGTAAAAAGGCAGTGACATATTAGTCAAAGTCACCACCACAGCGACATATATTCAAGGTGCTAACCACTAGTCCGTCGTTGGTACATGTCACGGCACTAGAAACCAGGGTATACAAAACCCTCTAATCTGAGGTACAACCGCAGTTGTCCTCAATCACATCAGATGTATGAGACATGACCACAGCCAACCTCCACAACCTGCATTGTGGATGATAAGGATATATCCTCACTTGCCACCCCCACATACTCAAGAGTATGTGCTCCAAGTTTCCCTTAAGAATGCTCGTTTCACCATCCAGCAAGTTCTGACACTAAAGATGGCTCTACGGCACAGGGCACTACATGATTAGAGCTGCACTTGATTAGTTATGCCAATTGGGTGAATTAAGGCTGCATCAAACAAGTGGACATACAAACCCTAATTCACTTCTAGCGAGCATATAAATAACACAACTTCAAAAGATATAAAATGTGTGAAACATAATTTCTCATCTCATCATCACATGGTACTATTCACTTGCCACTCATGAGACTACACTAGTCATCATACTATCACAAGATATAATTCATTTTCATAAATCGTAGGGCATCAACCCTTATCAACACAAGAGGATTACACCTCATTTAGGGATCAACCATGCCCAAAGGTCATTAAGACTATCATATTATCACAGGATATAAATCCTTTTCACAATATCACAGGGTATCAACCCTTATCGACACAAGAGGATTACACCTCATTCAGAGATCAGCCATGCCCAAAGGTCATTAAGACCATCATACTACTCCCGACCATATCATCATTATCTTTGCATTCCTTATAACAAGGCTCAACAACATCACTTACATATAATACACCAGATCAACACAATATTTCATTAATGAGATAGGAGATATTCATAAACAATCATAGAAGGTTTATATTAACATTAAGAACATTCCTTTATTACATCAACATGCAAGGAATCTAGATGTGATTAACCCTCAGCATATTCATAATGCACATGTTTATCATAAGAAAGTATCAACCATGTGGCTATGATAACCACCAATTAACATGTTAAGGTTATGATCATGTTAAGGAGGTTATTCCACCATCATTCCATCTTATAAGAATGTTAAACATGAATACTCATCTTTATCTATTTGCATTAGAGTTAGGTTCAACAAGATAAATTATATTAATGTTACTAATCAACACTTATACCTAAACCCGAACTCACGACATCCCCATTGGATCATGGATGCATAAGGTGAAGCATCACCATCACATTCCATACTATTCTCAAGTATGAACCCACACATAAATCAAGGTGTAACCATCGGGTTATAGCTTACTAGGGTTTCAACAAAAGTAACAAAGTACTCCATGATTGTACTAGTCATTCAAGGACTATTCATACCCAATTACCATAATTTAGTTATATTAAAGCTAGAGATAACAAGCTATACCTCATTAGGGTTACATATCAACACAATATGATTATCATCCCTTCTATTCATATGAGTGAATAGGTAAAACTACCTTATTAAGGGTAACCCTCCATTTGTTCCATCATCATTCAACCCAAATCACCATACCACAATGTCACCTAGAACCATTGGATGTTTAAAAGGTAAGACCATTGGTTGTTTACATAAGTAAACACCTTGGATAAACCACCTATGAAGTCCTTGATTTGTTCTCTAGAAAGATTTGCCATTTAATCCTATACATCCCTTGATTAACAACACAAAAAGTTCCATCGAGAGTAGGGTTCCAAACCTGACCTAAAGGGGTGACCATAGGTTGTCACCATCATATGACACATTTGATCCCGACCATCAGTTGTCATGAAGACAACACCATAGGGTTGTTGCTACCATCATCGGGTCATGGGTTTATAGAAGAAATCAGCTTTAAACCCTAAAATTGTCCATTGGTTGATAGGTGTTTAGCACCATAAGTTGCCAAAACAACCTGATCCAAGTCATATTATACCTTAGGAATAATGTACAGATGATCACAAGTTCATCTAGAACTGAAATAAGAATAGGAAACATTATAAAAATCGAAATCCAAGTCAAGCATAGCTTTTTAGTGCATGGATCGTCATTTTCAAGCAAGAACATGGGCTAGCAAGCTTATGGTAAGCAATAAACGTGGAGCAAGTTATAAAAATTGCCTCTAAGTAGAAGGTAAACTCCCAAACAGAAGAAAACATGAGAAGGTAGGGTAGGAAATCCAAGCATAAGCTGTGAACTCATCCATGTAGCACCTTTCTTCATCAAATGAGCAAACCCTAAGCATAAGGAGCAAGAGAGGTAGTGTTTTAGAGCTTTAGAGCACTTTCTACCTTGGAAAAGCATAGTTCCGACCTGGAGAAAGGTAGGAGGAAGGATAACAAAGAAATAAATGTAGGAAAGAAGGGGATTCTTCCTCTTTTAGGTCAATATCACTAGAAGGAAGCCTTTTAAACCCTAAAAGGAAGTCAATGGCAACCCTAGATTCTTTTTCCAAGAAGATCCTCTCTTTCTTCTTCCTTAGATAGGAAATTCACAGCATCACATAGGGAGAACGAGGTTCATAGAAGGAGGGAAGTGGTGGAGATTAAATGACTCGTTTTGGTGCTTAGGGATAAGTATATGAAACTTTAAGATAAAGAAAAAGAAAATTTTGAAGTTCTAGTATCTTTTCAAGTGTCCATGGCCTTAAACTATTAATAATGTACAAGAACACACACAAGCAGCTCCCCTACCATAAATAGAGACTTTATTATCCCTCGTTTCTTGAATTTCAAAGAAAAACAAATAATTCATTAGTTGATAGCTACTAAAGGTAGCTCATCCATGAAGGGGTAAACCCTAAAATACCCTTGAAGAAAACACCTTCAAACCAAGGATTAAATAGGTTCCCCATGGCCCAACAAGCTCAATAATGATGATATAATATCAAAGTAACATAATGCAAGTGATAAATTGCAAAGAAAATCTCTCAATTGGGTAAATTGCATAAAAGTCCAAAATGTGCATAAAATTGCATAACTTGCTCAAACAGTATCCAAATTGGACCAAATTTGAAAATTAAGCTTGTCTTATTATTTCAAGGCCCAAATTTGAAAATTAAGCTTGTCTTATGATTTCAAGGCATATCAAAAGGTTATATTAGGGTTATAAGAATTCAATTATATAATTAAGATTATTCAACTCATTAAGCAAGTTTAGGGGTCTTACAGTTAGGGACTAGAAATTTAGTATCTTAACTGTGAGGGAAGGACCCACACGTCATTCTAGAGGAATAATATACTATTGTACTTGTTGAATACTAGGTTTTTACAGTAGGAGAATTGTTATCTACTTGGATTGGGTTTCTCATTGGTGGGGGACAGCAGATTGACTAGATTCATCATTTGAGAAACTACATTGACTCCTCCTAGAAAGTAATGCAAGAAATGATAGTCCTCCCAAAATGGGCATCCATAGGTGCTGCAAAATTTCAATAGTTTGGAATAAGTGAAGTGTATGCTCCAATATATGAATAACTAATACATACTTATAAATAAGAGAAATGAAACAACTGCAACTTTCAAACCAAAAGAAGAATCATATGGGGGAGTAAGTAAAAAAAGATATAAACTTGAAATAAGAAGAAAACACAATCGAAGTAGAAGAAATATGTTAAAAGGATGCAGTGAGCCACACCTACTTCAAGGTTAGTGTGTTCTCTTAAAAGTGTATCACACAACCATCAATGCAGAACAACTCTTGAGCTGCAGCTCCCTTCATGGCATTATCTTGCCAAAGGAGCGCATAGAGTGCAGAAAGGGTAGAAACGATATTCTATCCTATATCATCAATAGGAGCAGAAGACACCACAACCTTTTAGAGTGGGGCCCATCAGATCTCTATCTGTTTGCATAGCTATTTTAGTAAAACACTTCTGTAATAGGTTTTTGTTTGCTAATTATAAAATAGTGTATAACAATATTCATATGTACTTCTGAAAGCTAGAATGTTGAGATGATCACATATTAGGAATTCAATTTGGATTGATGAGTTTGTATAACTCATTTTCTAGTTGATGCTTTCTGTCGAATGTTTTGAAATGACCTATTTTTTGTTATATACTTCAAAAATGTAACTTGGCTCCTGATGTTCCCAGAACCAATTTTGTAATCTATTTCTATGAGGTGGTTGTGTCGATGAAATTCATTTTTGTATCTAATAATGGGCCTCAAAACCTTTTTTTCAGTAATTTAAGCCAAGAATTACAAGGGAGTGTTGTCCCACACTGCAAAGTTATCCTCATGATGTTCCTAAAAGATTTTGACCCTCATAAATCTTTAAACAGTCTTTGAAAGATTATGTGTTTAGATAATAAAGGATGCATGAACTTTTTTGTATTTAGCTAATAAATATGCATGCACTCATGCGTCCACACACACATATCTGAAGAACTATATCTATTATGTCGCTATCCTACAAGGTTATCCCCTACAGTTCCAAAACAAACTCTTTTCATATTGCTTTTGAATAGAATTAAAACTAAAATCCAAGCCATTTAGAGTCGACTAACAAATCTTAGAACATAAATTTGACAATGGATTACAAGCCAGATGTCACAAGGGAAGTTGGTTCTGATATTATTTCTCGTGGGTGTATAGAGAAGGGTAATGATCAGGTATAGCAATGAGGTAATCTTCTTTGTATTTATCTTTTTGAGGAGTTCATCATAATGATTTATATTATCATTATGTTCGATTTGAGCTGATATTTTTTGCATTGAATCGTACACTTTATATTGTGGCCCCATGGAGGGAATGGGATATAACTGAACATGAAGATGCAATTGAATATTCTAAGAAGCATAATGTTCTTGTCCCCATCACCAAACAAATCTATTTATAGTCGAGACCGAAATATATGGCATCTTAGTCATGAGGTGAGTTTGATTTCTCATCCATTTTACATCTCTATTCTTGGGAGTTTGAATGCTCTCTAAGGTTGAGAAGTTAATATTGAAAACATGACACCTTTAAGTCCTCAAACTCATGATCATGCTTTCTACAATACATAAAGGTGATATATTAGTGGACCTGGCTAATGAACCTAAGAAGGATATGTATATGGGATTGGGTGTGTAGATGTGGTGGAAAATAAACTAGTTGGAACAAAAACCACGATGTTTATGAGACCTCTGGAGGAGCCATTCTAAATGTTGCAGTTCGTGAACTTGAATCTATAACTCTTAGTCATGAGACTATGCAGGTCAAAGATTCACTTTGCTTAAATATGTTGAATTAGTATTTGTTGGTTGGTGGTTTGACCCTCTCTGGGAATCCATGGATACTTTCATGGAAAAATTATAGCTACAACTACTGGTCTGTCACGCTAAAACTCTACAAAGGATCTATTACAGTGCATCTAGAAAGAGTCCATACAGTTTATACTAAGAAGATGTATCTTCATATGAAAATGGTCAAATCTATAGCCAAGCAGATATATTGGATTTATTTGACTTTATGGGCTCCCCACTAGAGTGCACATAATGGTTAACAGAGGGATTTAAGTGCAAATTTGGCAGCAGTGGAAGGTATGGTGGATGACCCATCTCTCGTTGTATTGTGTGATTTGGGTTTTGTATCACTATTTAATATTCATTGTGATCTAAAGTCTCTGGATGTGCCTCTGCACTTGCTAGTTTCTCCACTTTATTGAAATGTCCACAACTTTGTATATTATGTATGAAGAACTTTGTCTGACAGTTGTATTAGGGTTCTATTTTTTGTACTAAAGAGCTCAGATCAGTATTGAATTGTAGTTTGGAATGTTCATAGTGTTCTTTATGAATTTGTGGAGCCCCATATTCTCTATAATTACCTTTGATAAAAATAATGTTCTAGCACTCAATAAGGAACACATTGTTATAGACGTCTCAAATGCATGGATGCTTTTAAAATTACAAAAAAATAGTGCATGATAATAAATAAATATATAGCATAAAATAGGAAAGTCATTATATACTTTGGGTGTAAACAAGAACTATTTGAAAGGCTAGTGGTATCAGGAAATCTAAGGTTAAATATGGTAGCTGGCGAAAACCTTCAGCAGTAGTAGCCTAGTCTTTCTGAAGTCCCACAATAAAGAAAGGACACATACAACTACATGAAAATTTACAAACATATCAAAACCACACATCATATGTAGACAAGGTGAAGAGTTGTAAACACAAGGAAGATGAAAGTTTATCATAGGTATCATGAAACCCAAACACTCAAGTAATTTCAAAAAAAAAGATCCAAAACAAGCAATACCTAAGAAATAAGCTCTTAAAACTGTGACACCCTTTGCCACACACTCAAAACTAAATGTAGAATTATTACTAATCATAACATTACCACAAAATATAGTAAATTAAAACCATTTGTAGTGTAATATCTTGAGCGGAAGTATTTCATCAACAAGCCTTTGACTCAGGGCATTTGTATTCAATATATGCCAAAAGATGTTACATATTATGTTCAAAGGCTATCAAGCCACATTTGTTACATATTACAACCTATTTATATGAACATGCCATTTCTATACACTCATGGTGCAAAGCCAAAATCTACGTGTTGATAAACAAAACAACTAAATCTCCCCCAAAGACCTGAGAGTATAGGGACAACACATAGGACTCTACTACAACACTCTTACTAGTAGCATGTCTAACCTTCTAATATCTACTACTCTCCCTGCTGCTCAGCACCTACACCACGACATCGCCCTCCATGTCTACGATCACCTAAAAAGTTGTGGAACCCATTGGGTGAGAACAAATGTCCGAGCGAGAGATATAACTCTTTGCTAACATCTATTATAAGCACAACTATATAATAAAGTAGATAAATAGAGCAGGTATTACTATTGAGTAGTGTGAGAAATTACAACTGAGCACTAGAACAATTTATACTTGTAAAAGGAATATGAAGAACATGTATACCTATTATAAACTAAAAAGTACAAGAAATAAGGCATGGGGTCATCCAATGTGATTCATATTTGACCCTAAGCAAATATACTACTCACTACATTATTACTTTTATTATTATGCCCTAAGGATTTGAGGTGTACCACTCAAATACAACCGACCATTGCTAAGTAGAAATCAGTACCATACAAGATAAATGGAAGATCAGACTCCATGATCATCCCCAACACTACTCGGTCAGTTCAAGTCTGCAACGCAGTGACATAACAATCAAACTGCAAAGACAACAACTTGTAGTCAAAGCTACACTCTTGTAGAGACAGCAACTCATAGTCAAAGCTATGGTCTTGTAAAACAACTAGTCTACCTTGGTACATGGCATAGCACCAGAGAATAGGCTCATACGTGGTCGTTCAATAATAAATGATATATCACTATTTCAACAATATAAGAATACAAGGGATTGCGTTGAATGTGCGACGGCAGAGCGATCCGAGGAGTTTCCTCCCTTCCCCCCAGAGGGGGTTGTTCCTCCCTTCTCTCCGGTGCCATGGTTGTGGAGGTCTCGTCTGGTGAGGTCCCCTCTACTTCTACTGAACGCCCCATCCCTAGACGTGCTTGGAACCAAGTCCTGGCCGGTGGAGATCTTGCTGCCGAAAAGCACTCCTTTATCCCTCCTGAGAAGATTGATGGTAAATGCTTTGTTACCATTGATGAACCCACATCTGATGCCATGGAGAAGTGTTGGGAACACACTGTGATCTTGTACATGATGGGAAAACGTCCATACTATTACCATCTTCTCGCATGGATACCTCATGTTTCAAAACCCAAGGGCGGCTTTGACTTGTTTTCTAAACCAGATAAATTACTCTTCTCTGTTTCAACTCGGCTGAGGACAAGAAGAGCATCATCAACAGCGGCCTTCATTGGTTTGATAATCAGTTGGTAGTCATCAAAGATTACAAGATGCGGGATGATTTGAAGAAAGATTTCATCAGTTCGATTCCGGCCTGGATTAGTATCCCTAGTATGGGTAGAAATTGGTCCCCTAGGGCTGTTGGTATTGTGGCTAGAGGTGTTGGGCATCTCCTCAGGATTGATTACAAGTCGTTAGGCCAGGAATCCCTAGGTGAGGCGTGTGCTCTGGTGGAAATTGACGTTGACGAAGAGCCCCCTCAGGAGGTTTGGGTCAATATGCCTAGACGCGACCCTATGCCGGTGAAGATTCAATATGAGTACATCCCGTCGAGATGCACAGAGTGCAAGGTTTTTGTCCACGATGGATCTGATTGCCCAATCAATCCAATCGTCAACGAGGAGGTCCCTACTCCAAAGACTAAACAAACATGGATGGTTGTGGGTAGGAAGGGTAAAGGTGTTGTTGTTGATGCTGATGGTGCTTGCTCAGGTGGAGGCGTTGTTGACACTGGTGTTGGCGTTGGTTGTGATGATGGTGCTACCAGTGATGGGTCTTCTTCTCATGTTGAGAGGGTTGACGCCCTTGTTGTGTCATGGGCGGACGGAACTTCATCCTCAGGTGACGGCGTTGTTCCGAGGGCGGACGATGTTGAAATACGTTGCGGCACTGCGTCGGGTGATGGAGTTGTTAACGCGGTGTCAGAGACAGGCGTTGCTTACGCAGCATCGGGAGGGGGTGTTGCTAATGTGGAGTTGGGAAGAGGCGTTGTTAACGCTGCGTCGGGTGGAGATATTAATAACGCTGTGTCGGGTGGAGATATTAATAACGTTGCGTCAGCTGTTAGTGCTGCTAACGTTGTGTCACGGGTTGGGTATGATGCTGACACCTCATTGCTGGGTGCTAACGGTGGGGCAGATGATGATAATTTGCAGGCTGGTGCTAACGTTCTCAAGACCTTTGGCTCAGCAGCTAAACGATCCTCGAGTGCCTCAACTTCTTCTTCATCTTCCAAAGTGTCAAAGACTTCCAAGGGTGATGGGTCAAGTAAGACTCGTTCTGTATCTAGAGGTCATTAATGACCTTCCTCATGACAAATGTTCATGGCTCCGGAAAGCCACGTAAAAAGAAAGAAGTAAGGAGAACTATCCTTAAGAACAAAGCTACCATGTCGATTCTTGTTGAATCTAAAATCAAGTCTCATATGTCTCACACTTCAGTTCGTATGTTTCCTAATGGCTGGCTATGGGTTTCTAATCACTTGCATGATCCTAATGGTCGTATCTATATTGGATGGAATCCAAACTGTTGAGTTACTACTGTGACTGAGATGGATGATCAATAGGTTACTATTAAATGCAATAACAAAGGTGGTCTCACTATCTACATTACGGCTATCTACGCTAGGAACTCTGTGGCTGACCGTTCTGTCCTGTGGAATACCTTGGAGAGGATTGCTGCTAGTATAGATGATGCTTGGCTTATCATAGGCGATTTCAATAATATCAGGAAACAAGAGGAGAAGGCAGGGGGTCGCGAGGTTCCCTCCACTATACTTAGCTCTTTTAATGTTGCACTTGATAATGCTAGTCTTACCGAATTACCTGTCATCAGTAAAGAGGTTTACACTTGGCATAACAAACAAGGCGTTGCTAAAAGGGTTGCTTGCAAGCTTGACAGAGCCTTTTTTAATGATGATTGGCTGTCTAAATTTCCTGGTTCCAAAACAAAGTTCATTACTTGCAATTATTTTGATCATTGTGCTCTTAACATTAATATGAAGCCTATACCTTTCAAGAAGAAACCTTTCAGATTTCTCAACTACTAGATGGACTGGGAGGGCTTTCATGACATTATTAAAGACGCCTGGGATACTGATATTAAAGGCAACCCACTCTTTCAGTTCTTCCATAAACTCAAGGTTATAAGGATAAATTGAAAACTTGGTCCAAACAATACTGCAATCTCAAGAATCTTATTGCTAGAGAAAGGATGGAGCTTGATGACATCTCAGCTGTGATTTGTAGATACACTCTTGATTCGGATCTCATTCATGCTGAAAAACAAACCCTTGAGAGGTTGCACATGCTTCTTAAGGTTGAGGAGGTCTATTTCTGGCAGCACAGTAGAATGGAGTGACTTTCCAATGGTGATAGGAACACAAGTATCTATCATACCATTGTGAAGAGAAGGGATGCTATTAATTCTATAACTGAACTTTTTGACTCTAATGGAGATCTTTTGCAGGACAATAATACTATTGTAGATGACACTGTTCAGTTCTTTGAACAACTTTATAATCAATCTCATGTTGCAACAAGTTCTTGCTTTCCAGATTGGTCTTCTCTTGTCTCTGTGAATGACAATGCAATGATGTGTTCTATTCCGAATTTGAAGGAAGTTCATGATGCTGTTTGGAGCATAGGGCCTCACAAAAGCCCGGGTCCGGATGGTTTCAATGGCTATTTCTATAGGGAAAATTGGAATATCATCTGTGATGATCTTCTTAAGGCTGTCCAATGGATTTTTGAAGGTGGTAACATGATTAGACAAGTTAATCATGTTTTATTGCTCCTATTCCTAAGAAGGACATTATTTCGTCTCCTGTTGATTTTAGGCCCATTTCCTGGTGCTCAATGCTCTATAAAATCATTGCCAAAGTCATTTCAAGGAGGTTATCCACTCTTCTGCCGAATATTATTTCTCCTTATCAAGGTGCTTTTGTTAAAGGTAGGAGTATTGAGGATTGCTCTCTTCTTGCGGCTGAGTTTACTCTCAAATTCAATCGGAAATCCAGCCCTCCTGTAGCTTGCATCAAGTTGAACATCACCAAGGCTTTTGACTCAGTTCGTTGGCCTTATTTGTGGGAGTGTCTTACTGGCCTCAGCTTCAATGACAGGTTTATCTCCATACTTAAACAATGTGTGGAGACCCCATCCTTCTCTCTCTTGTTGAATGGCTCTTCAGTTGGCTTCTTCAAAAGTTCTAATGGCCTTCGACAAGGCGATCCCTTATCTTCCATATTATTTGTTCTTGCTATGGAGGGTTTCAGTAGATGTCTGGAGGAAGCATATGAGAACAAACTCATTAGAAGCTTCCCTATCAATAGGACCAAGGCTCTTAGTCACCTTCTTTTTGTAGATGATGTTCTTATTTTCTTCGAAGGGCGCTTGCGTAGTCTTATCAAGCATAAATAGGTTTTGCTTGATTTTGGTTCTATCTCTGGAATGAAATGCAATCCTAACAAGACTCATATTTTTCTATCTTCATCTTGCCGCAACAAAGATGCCTTGATTGATTGCTTAGGTATTCAACATGGATCTTGGCCCACGAAGTATCTCGGATTTCCTATGGCGGGTGGCAATCTCAGGAGGTGCCACTTCCATGAATGCCTGAAAAAACTTAGGGACATGATCCAGAGATGGTCGGGTTCTAAAATTCTATGGCTAGTCGCCTTGTTCTTATCAAGCACTGTGCTATGGGCTTGATTGGCTGCTAGCTACGTATGGGTGACATTCCTCCAGCTGTTCTACGTAGAATGGAGTTGTTACTTTTAGATTTCCTATGGGGCAGTTCGGTGCATCCTTCTTGTTGGGCACGGCTTGCCTACCCGCTTTGTGAAGGAGGTCTTGGTCTAAAAGGACTTGATGAGCTTGTTGATTTCTATACTTTACGCCGTATTAAAAGGTTCACTCAAGTTCAATGCATATGGAGCTCATGGCTTTCTTGTAGGTATGGTAATTCCTTAACTACTATCTCCAAGAATAGTTCTACTTGTCATAAGCGTATGACTGCTCTTTGGCCTCCTTTCTCTATGAGGGAGGGCAAGGATCTTTGGGATAATACCAGGGAAAAGCGTCCTATTGACAAAGCTTGTGGTAATCTTTGGTTATCTAAGCACTATCCTAGATGGAGTCTCACTACTTTTAGAGCTCTCATTAATGTCCTTCCTACTTTAGAAAAGATCAGCTCCTGGTCTGGGGATCTTGTCTCTGCATCCTTGTTGTGTGGCCAACACAATGATTCGGTTGCTCATCTTTTTGGGAGTTGCAAATATTGGAAGTATATATGGGTCCGAGCTCAGCTTAAGCTCAACATCAGATCCTCTTATTCTCTTTATGGCTGCCTCACGGATCTTGGTAATAGGTCTAAACACTCCAGAATCATAGAGCTATGAGCCATCACTGGCGCAGTCCACTTCATTTGGGAGGAACGTAAAAAAAGGTTGCATAATGGCGGCGCTTCTGACTTTGTTGGCATCTTCAACCATCTTGCTTTAGAGATTAAGAGAATGTATTCCGCTTTTAAAACTTGTGTCGTTATCTCTCCTATGATAGCTAGGAATTGGAATCTAGTGTAACCAATTTCCTAGGAGTTTGTAGTCACATGTAAGGGTGTGGCTTGTACTTTGTCCCCCTCTCCTGGGGGTTTTTGGAATATATTTACCAATTTTCCAAAAAAAACAATATAAGAATACAAGGAGTTATCTCCATTGGTACCCTACATATTCAACAATATGTGTTGTGAGTTTCCCGTAGGAGTTACTCATTTCACCATCCAGCTAAATACTGACGCTAAAGATGGATCTATGGTACATGTCAACTACATGATTAAGGTTTCAATGGATTAGATATGCCAATTGAGTATTTGTTAATGCATAAATCAAATTACAACGTATAAACCCTAAACAAACTCTACAAAAATAAGGTAGGATGCAACTTTAGAAGATATAAAATGTATTAAGTAAGAACTTATCTCATCATCACATGGCACTTGTAATACTACCATTCACAATGTCATCACCAATTATCATAACACTATGGGATATCAATCCCTCAATCACACCTCTAGAGGATTTTACCTCAAATTGTGCTCATGGCACTAATCAGGTCATTAGACCCAAACACCTAATTCCCACACATTATATCACATATTAACTCAATAATGCTCATAATCACCACGTTGTATTTGTATCGGGTTTTCCATGGCATTCACATAGCTATGATATTCATCTCACCTGCAAGTTAGTGTTAAGCAAGTAGGAGAGAGAAAGCATTATCATAGAATTACAATCTTCACATAGAGTGAACACACTTATTATGTTATCATCATATTAGGGTTAGGGTTCATACATAGTCAATTAGGGCTTCATAACCTCATGCCACCTCTAAACCCTAATTCCATCACCTCCCTTATTGTTGAAGAATACTAGGGGTTAAGCACTATCATTTATGATTAGCCATCTTTAGTCACATTACCTTATGTAAACTATTTCACTTTGTATTGATCATGTGCATGTATGTATATAGGTGTCTTGACCTCCTACAACACTTGGTGTCGACCTCTCATAACATATGGGTCTCGACCACTATAACACATGTATCTCAACTGAGACATATCCCATGGTCTCGACCTCTCACAACCCATGTCATGATCGAGATACTACATGTGGTCTTGACCTTAGGTGTTACGACCCTAACATCACCCTGACGGAGCGTCACAACCACGACACTAGGAAGCATGCAATGGGACATCGCGACTGAAACTCCACCAAGGAGTGTCACGATGGTCACAACACAGGGTGCATTGTAACCAAGACACAACAGAGTGTTGACCCAACAATCACAAGATGTTATGGCTTTAACCCTTTGGTGTCACGATTGTAACCAGCCTACCTTTAACAGGTTACAACCCTCACACAAATTGAACAAGTGTCTTGACCATCATACTTAGACAAACTTAGTCACAATGTTGACCAATAGGTTGGGAGACCATGCAGCAAAGCTGCATTATCAGTGTAGCGACCACCCTTTGATTTAGGGGGTGTTACGATCGGAACCACCCACTTCAAGGGTGTCGACCATGATGGAAGACGAAAGGACATCTCGACCATCTTCCCAACTTGATAACATATCAAAAACAAGGTCAAAGTAGGTGGGTAACAATAGGGAATATCAAACGTTAACCATAGAGAAGACTTTATTCAAGGATGTTCTTCAAACCCTAAAATAAGATCATGGAGGGTCACCAAAAAGATTTATATAGAGGGAGAAAACTATGATTCTTATGCATGTTAACATACTCATAGTATATTTTATTCATGATAATCGAACCATATATTAGGATTTATAATTCTATAGATGGTGATTCAAAGAAACACATTGATATTGCCATCACCACAAAATCGGGTAGATAAAGAATTAGGGTTTATGGGAAGAGTAATCTTTTAAAAATATTACAATATGAAACCCTAATATTATCCCGCCCAACCATAAAGAATCACGTTTTAAGTCTGAAATAAACAACATAAGATCATGTTTAAGTTTCACATAATAGAGATTGGAAAAGTTATAAAACCTGCATGAGAAACAACATCCCAATATCTCAAGCTCCAAGAACTTCAACTAAGCTTCAACACCTTGACCAAAGGATCACATCCAAAAGGGAAAAGAAATTCATGGTCAAAGGTGAGCTCAGGGGAAAGAAAAATTCAACCCTAGGTCGATCTAAAGAAGAAGAAAGAAGATGTTTTCTTCTTACTCAGGTACTGTCATGTTAAACATGATCTATTACCTTTGTAAAGAAAAAATCTTCAAGAAAAAGCCACCATGGATGATCCACAATCTCTTGGCCAAGAAGGAGGAAGAAGATGATGGGGTTTCAGAAAAGAAAACATGATCCAAAGAAGAAGATCACTTACCAAAGAGGAATCACCAGTAATCTCCACCAAGATGTTGATTTGGCACAAGATCTTCCCCGATCAAGGTAAATCGGCCATCAAGGTTTCAAGATCTAACCTTCCATGATCCTAAATCTCCAAGGATGATCCAAGGAAGAAGAAAGAGTTTGGGGTCAAAAAAGATTACTTTCTTGTGAATAGAAGGGGCTATATACCCAAAGGAGGAGGGGAGTATGATATTATGAGGTGTCAATGAGATAGATGATCAAGGGACACATCCCTCTCAAACAAGCTTATCCCCACTAACATGCATAATTAGAAAAGTTAATGTTAATCCAGTAAAAGTGCCTGTACCAACTAGGTCAGTTACCCCTTGTCTCAGTCGAGACACTACGATGCACATATGGTTTTGACTTCGGTGATTTTGCCTACACGAGGAGGGTAGGATGAATAAAAGTACCTCATGACTTATACAAAAAAAATATGGTTTCGACCAAAACCCTAAAACACCATATGCACATGGTCGAGATGATAAAGGATAAAGTGTTTCGACCATCCTCACCTCTAGGTTGTCTTGGTTGAGACCACACTCCCAAAGCATGTGTTTTGGTCACTACCTTCACCAAAAGTGTAGGGGTCATAATCATCAAACCCTAAGTCAATCATCGTGTCAACTAAGTAAACCCTAGAAACCCTAGAGTCACATTGTGATGTCACATCACCACACATGATTCAAACAAGGTGCCCCATAGCACCATGTTCTCTCTCATGATGCCAATGTACAAAGAACACACTCTTCATGTGACATTTTGTAAGATAACCCTCAGTTATGAGTAAATTGCAAACTAATCCAAAACAAGCACATATATTACAAGGTAGCTCAAACATAAATCAAATTGGACCAAAATGAAAAGATAAGCATGTAACATGATATTAAGACATCTCAAAAGATTAAATTAAGGTTTAATCATCTCATTATGCAAATTAATTACAATTAAGTATAAATCTAGGTCAGGGATCTTACAACTATAAACCCCTAACTGGAATTTCTTCCCCAAAATCATGTCCAAAAAGAGATAGATACTTATTCTGCATCTCATCTTCAAGCTCATGTGTGTCTTCCTAAATGCCACAGTGATGCCACAAAACCTTAACTAATATGATGTCATTTTTGTTCAAATTATTGATCCTTCTATATAGGATCAAAATAGGACCTTCTATATAAGATATGTCATTATCCAACTCTACCTCTACAGGATGAAGAGTCAACTCCCTATCAGGGTGACACTTCTTCAACATGGATATATGAAACACAGGATGCAACTTTTGCAACTCAAATGGCAACTCCAACTTATAGGTCACCTTCCCAATACGTGCTACTACAGGATAAGGTCCCATATATCTGGGATCTAACTTACCCTTTTCCCAAATCTTAAAACACCTTTCCAATGAGAGACTTTGAGATACACCATGTCCCCCACTTGGAACTCTAAAGGTCTACAATGGTTATCATCATAAGACTTTTGTCTATCATGTGTTTCCTTCAACTTTTGTTGAATGACTTTGATCTTTTTTGTTGTTAGTTGCACAAGATCAGGACCTAGAAGTCGATATTCACCTATCTCGTACTAACACAAAGGAGATTTGCAATGTGTCCCATACAATGCCTCATATGGTGCCATGTCGATGCTCCTCTGATAACTATTGTTGTAGGCAAACTCTATCTGACTAAGGTGTCTATCCCAACTGCCCAAAAATTGCAATGCACATGCTCTCAAAAGATCCTCCAAGGTTGTATTGTCCTCTCAGACTGTCCATCTATCTGTGGATGGAACTCAGTGTTGAACCTCAATTGCATACCCATTGATGTATGCAAACATTCCTAAAAGTGACTAGTGAATTGAGGACCTCTATCGAACACTATAGTATCTAGGACACCATGTAGACGTACTATCTCATCAACATACACATGTGCAAGCTCATCAGCCATATATGTTGTCTTTATAGGAAGAAAGTGCACCAACTTAGTTAATCTGTCCATTATTACCCAGATGGAATCATAACCTTTGGTTGTCCTTGGAAGTCCAACCACAAAGTCCATTGTGATATGATCCCACTTCCACTGAGGTATAGGCAATGGTTGTAAACTCTCTGCATGCTTCTGATGCTCATCTTTCACCTACTGACATACTGCACACTTAGCCACAAACTTGGATACATCTTGCTTCAATCTTGCACACCGATAATGATCATTTCATATTCTGATACATCTTGGTACTACCTTGATGCATAGCGTACATAGAAGAGTGGTCCTTTTCTAGAACTAACCTCCTTATATTATCTACAAATGGCACAGTTGTCCCGCAATGATAACACACTATCCTATCCTTGGATTCATGGAATCCATCATGCTTCTCATTGCCCAACTCTTCCTGAATCTGTTGTAGTGCATTATCATTCTACTATGCATCACTGATCTGCTGATTCAATGTCAGCTTCACTTGTAACTCTGCCAACAGTCATACTAACATGGACATGTATTATTGTACATTCATATAACATAAGAAGGCCAACATATCTCTCTTATGGCATACCAAATCACTCAACTATGCTTTATCAGAGGATGATGACGAGGAAAGCTTCCTACTTGAGGCATATGCCACTGCATTTGCCTTCCCTGGATGGTAATCTATGGTACAATCATAGTCTTTAATCGGTCCCATCCAGCGTCGTTGTCGTATGTTCAACTCCTACTTAGAAAAGATATATTGCAGATCTTGTGGTCAATGAAGATCTGACATTTCTCGCCATACAAGTAGTGTCTCCATATCTTCAAGGCATGGACCACAATGGACAACTCCAGATCATGTGTCGGATAGTTCTCCTCATATTATTAAGCTGTTGTAAAGCAAAAAAAAATCATGTTCTTGTCTTGCATCAGCATACAACCAAGATCATTCTTGGATGTGTCACAAAATACAATATAAACACTTCTTGCTCTGGCAACACTAACACTAGTACATTGGTCAACATCCCCTTTGTTTGACATATGTCATCCCATACAAATGGCACATCCTTCCTTGTTAGCTTTGTTAGGGGTAATGCCACCACACTAAAGTTCTTAATGAACCTCATGTAATATCCTGCAAAACCTAGAAAGCTGCAAACCTCCATAGGTGTCTTCGATTGATCCCACTCCAATACCGACTCCACTTCTTTTGGGTCTACATAGACTCCTTCAGCAGATATTACATGCCCTAGGAAAGTTACTTCCTTTAACTAAAACTCACACTTAATGAACTTTGCATACAACTGGTGTTGCCTCAACAAAGACAAAGCATGATGTAGGTGTTGCTTGTGTTGTTGACTATCTCTAGAGTATATCAGGATTTTGTCTATAAACACAACTACAAATTGATCTAGATAGGGTATAAACACCTTATTCATCATGTCCACAAATGTTGTTGGTGCATTGGTTAGCCCAAATGGCATAACCACAAACTCATAATGACCATACCTTGTCCTAAAGGCTGACTTTGGCACATCATCTGCCTTAATCCACAACTAGTGATAACTTGACCTCGGGTCTATCTTAGAGAAGACTGTGGCACCTCGTAACTGATCAAACAAATATTTTGTGTGCGGCAATAGATACTTGTTCTTAATCCTCATTTTATATAATTGTCGGTAGTCAATACGTAACCTTATCAATACATCCTTCTTTACAAATAGAACATGAGCACCCCAAGGAGACGTGCTTGGCCTAATGAAACCTTTCTCAAGCAGTTCTTGCAACTATTTATTCAATTCATGCATCACAACTTGTTCCATCCTATACGGTGTCTATGTTATAGGTTGAGTACCTAGAACTAGATTGATATCAAAACCAATCTCTCTAGAAGGAGGTACACCTAGAAACTCATCAAGAAACACATCCTCAAACTCATGTACAATTGGAAATTCCTGAATACTAGGACTCTCAGCCTTGGTATCCACCATATGTGCCAAGAACGCATCACAACCATGTCTCATTCACTTCTCTATTGTCATAGCTGAAACTAGACATGTCGTAAGAATCTTCCTATCACCTTGGAAGACCCATGAAACATCATCATCCACAAATGTTGCCACCTTGGAACTATAGTCCAAGACTACACGATACTTTTCCAAAGTATTCATCCCAAGGATAACATCAAATTCATGCATATCAAGTGATAGGAGATCCATTTGAATGCTACATCCTGAGAAAGATAGGACACATGATGGACATACTTCCCGCAGCTCAGCGGAACCAACTAGAGGAGTTTCTAGGTGAAGACTATGTTGTCTATGAATAACATGTAAGGAACAACTAGCTATCACTTCTCTGGTGATGAAGGAGTGTGTCGCATCTGGATCAATCAAAATAGATATGAAACACAAAGAAGACAAATCACAATGAAAGAATTCCATCTGACCTGTCACAACCCAAGGGTTAACGACTCTTTTTGGCTTACTCATCGCATGAATCGAGTTGTCGCCTATTGTTGCCCCCTTCCTCTACCAGCTTGTCCTGAAGAACTAGCATGTGACTCCTATTTGCATACTCTACTACTTTGTTGTTGTCGTTGTTGCGACCCTTGCTGACTCTACCTAGACTGTTGAGTCACATCTTCATCCTTCACATGGAAATACCACTTAGTATGCCCCAATTGTCCACACTTGAAACAGGTTTTTCCCTTATACCATGGCCTAGACGGCCCTCTAACATTGCACAGCGAGCTCCTTTAGGAAGAAAAGTATGACCTCTGCCTATGCTCTATGTCCACTATGACTGAGTCACTGACCTCTGTTAAGACTGAGGTGCTAAATACCTAGGCGTCTTAAAGCTTCCAAAAGATTGTCCTTGGCACTATGCATGCCTCTTCTTGGCCTTTGTCTCGCGCTTCTCTATTAAATATCTCTCCACTCCCCTAACTGGTTCCAAAAAAGTGGCAAATCTCTCTCTGTTCTCTAAGGATGACATTGGAGTTGTGAGCTCAGAACTCAAACCCTTATCAATGCACCTGATCCTCTCTTTGTTTGTTGTAGCCATATGCAGACTAAATCTTAGAAGCTCCATAAACTTAGCTTCATAAGTACTGATCGACATATATCCCTGTCAGATATTCTCAAATTGTACAATCTTCTCATCCAAGTAAGTCTCTAGAAAGTACCGACCTTAAGAATTCCCTTCAGAATTCTTCCCAAGTTATCACAACACCAGTCTTTTCTCCTCCTCGATGGCCCACCAGTGGCCAGCACTCCCCTTCAATAGATATACAACATGTTTCACCCTATCCTCTTTGAGGATGTTGATGATCTTAAAGGACTTTTCCAGCTCAGTCATTCACATATCTGCATCAGTTGGATTATGTGTACCTGCACACTCTAATTCTCCTACACGTCGAAGTCTCTCCAAAGATTTCCCAAGACTTTGTGTTTCAGCAACTGGAATGGTTTCTCTAGGTTGGGCTACATGCATCCTATCCACCATGTATGTCATTGTAGCCATAAATTGTCCAAATATGTCCCTAAAGGTAGGATTGGCTACACTGGCTGGGTCAACTTGAGGCACTTCTAGTACAACATCATCCCTTTCTTGCCTCCTAGCACCACCTCCTGGAGTTGCAACACCACTTTCAACAACATGTTCTTCATGTTCTCCAGACATATTTCTTCTCTTCTTCTTCTTCTGCATAAGCATAAGTGACCATAAGATATACTAGAGGATACAAGAATAGACATAAACCCTAGTCCTATGTCCCTGTAGACTCAGTGAACCTATAGCTCTGATACCAACCAAACTGTGACGCCCTTCAACACACAAAGAGAGATTACTCAAAACTAAGTGTGGAATAATTATTCATCACAAAATTACCACAAAATAAAGTAAATTATAACCATTTGCAATGTAATATCTTGAGCGGAAGTATTTCATCAACAAGCCTTCATCTCAGGCCATCTATATTCAATATATGCCAAAAGATGTTACATTTTATGTTCAAAGGCTGTCAAGCCACATCTGTTACATATTACAACCTATTTATATGAACATGCCATTTCTATAAACTCATGGCAAAAATACAAATCTATGTCTTGATAAACAAAACAACAAATCTCCCCAAAGACTTGAGAGTACATGGACGATAGATAGGACTCTACTACAACACTCCAACTAGTACATGTCCAACCTTCTGATATCTACTCCTCTCCCTGGTGCTCAACACCCACACCACGACTGTGACAAAGTGAATTTTGAATAAGTATGAATTAATTCCAATTTTACCCTTGTTATGTTCACTCTTGACCCCAATATATTTTTCTTAGCTACTTGATCATCATTGTTACTCAAATTCAAAATATGATGACCAATGTGAACTTTATACACATTGTGACACCCCAAATTAGGTTAATTTGTTACTTTATACAAAGAAGTAATTTTTTCCATAAAACTAAATCATTTGGTCTTCAAACTTTTTCTAATGATACTCCACATTTTTTATTTATGATCCAAATTTCACTCCATTTGGACTTTCCTACTATTTTCTACGATCTCTTGAAGTTAATGTGTAGAAACCCCTTTTTATTTGCCTTCTATTCCAACTTTTCCACCTCAGGGATCTTGGGTTTGTTTGGAGGACAAACCCCAACCCTTGGATTTGAGCCACGCAGATCTAGGTCCGATCGAACAGTCATTCTATCATCCCTTACCTTCTACAATCAGTGGGGAAGGGACCTTGTGACCGAGCGGGAAATCCGACTCGTCAAGACCCTGATTTGAAAATCAGACCGAACGAAGAGCTCTACCTCATATCTTTGTGCCCATCTAACTCTCCTTTACCTCTTAATCACTTGAAATCATTGCTTGGGAGCAAAGAAAACTCGTTGCCAGACCCAACCCCTCCAAAACCCTAAAATCCCAAGACCCTAGCCTATAAAAACACTACCCCCGCCTTCATTTTGGCCTCATGAATCTCATCAGCACATCGTCTCTTTCTCTCTCTCTCATTCCCCTCTTTTTATCTGCCACTACACCTTCGCAGCCTAACCAGGGCACAAGCGGGTGGGTCATGCTAGAGAAGTCGACAGGCGTTGTTGGATCCCTACGCTAGTCAAGATTTGACCCAATCTGATGGCCGCACTTTTTCGTCCTCTTCTCCTATCTTGCACGCGTGACCAGGAGGTCATCACCCCTCAACCCTCAATCAACAGTAGTGGTCAAAAATTGACCAATGATCAATGGTTGACATTTTTCCAACCCTTTTTCTTGGTGATTCCCATCCTCTCTGCCCAATATTTCAGATTAATTGTTTTATCTTACAAAAAGCATATCTTTTGATTCCTAACTTCAAATATTACAAATAAATAGTCAATTTTGATCAGAAAAATTTTATGGATCGTTCAAAAATACTTTTGTGACCTGATTCTAAATTATTATCACTAATATACCTAAATCTTGATCTCTTGCTTATTTAGTTTGTCAAATGATTCAATAATGGTGTTTAATCATTAGAAACCCTAATATATGACTTTAATGATCATATTGAAACCAAACTTGACTAAATAAGAATTAAGATCTGATATTTTACCCTAGAATATGAATCATGCACCTTGAAATAAGGATTAATCTTAATATTATGATGATGGATCTAAATCTTGTGAAACCCTTGATCATTTGACCTAATATATGATCTCTGACTTACTTGTATTTCAATCAAAACTTGGTCTCGTACTGAACACCGATGATTATAATTCATCATGATGATGATAATGACTTGGATAATGATCATAAAATTAGGTTTAACATATATGATCCTAGAAAACCTAGGTAGGTCATTCACACTCGAAAATATACTTGACACTTGAAATATTATTGATTATAAGTGGATGACCTAACCCTAAGGTTGACATAGGAAAATTGTAAACCTTATTTAGAATATTGAAACATGATCTTATAAACATAATTATCTTGGCCCTTGATCCAATCATGTTGATTTAGGATCTAACTCAAAGGGTTGACTTATTACTTGTTGAGATATGTACTCAAAATCTTCGATGAAAGGTACGCTACATATCTCCTCCTTGATTGCATTGAAGATACTTTTTATGTATCTCTTGATTGTATACTTGGCTATATTTTGAGACAAACTTGAAAACATAAATGATATTGCCCATTAGGACTGCCCAAATTATGATAATGTTGATATTGAGTACAAGTGACCTCCTCATTCAAAGGGTGGAACTTGTACCTATCAAATGATCTTGAATATTTTACATGTCAATCGACCTCCTACCTCATATGGAGAGAAGGATTCTGGTGACCTCCCCCATCTAGTTGGGGCGATGGAGCCACATAAAATATATAAGCATGCTTCTCAAATCAACATAATGGGAACTCGTAATGAAAATTGCATTGTTTGAAATACACATCTTGTCGAATAAATATTGGTTTTGGAAAATCATTTGTTATACTTTTTGCATATAAGTCCTGCCAAGTGCACTATTTTGCTATAAACCATTTTACTTTTTTTTATAGTGTACTGTGCAATTGTGTTGATTGTGTCTTAATTTTCTTGATTTTAGGCAAAACAAATGGAGCATTGACTAAGTCATTTCCGCACTTGATATAATTTGATGACAAGGATGAATTAGTAAAATCTCCTTTTTGGGTTAATTTTCCCTTTAAATCTCCTATTTTGCAGTTTTTTTATTGTATATGCCAGCGTGTGAGATCATTTTGGACCACTTAGAGACAGGTGTTTCAATCCTTTTACCACTATCTAGGTAGTAGGATTGGGATTGGGGTAAGAATGGTTGTGTGACAATTGGTATCAAAGCATACACACTCACATATACTTTAATTAAATAACATCTCAATCCCCTGAACCTCAAAAACTCTAAAGTCCATAATGGTGAAAATTGAGGTGTCTAGGCTCAGGGTTCTGGCATAATTCCTCCCATCCATCTTCATGGTGGTTGAGATTACTTGGACTTAATTGATCCAGAAATGGACCTAAAGGTTCTCTGTTGAAACTTAGAGAGTCTTCTAGCATCTCATTTGTTCTTTAAGGACTGCCCTAAGCCACCCAATAAATGATTAGGTAGTCTTCTCATCTCCTCATGTGGTCTTTCTCTCATGACTGTTTACCACATGATTTCTCAATTATGGGTAACTTATGTATGGGAAAAATAAAATTTGATGATGCCATGATCTGGCCATAGTTTGAAAACTCGATTTTGATCAATACAATTTTTGAAATCAAATACTCGTGCATGACCCATTCGAGAAGAACTTGATTTGGCCAAAACTAAGCTACATGCTTCCTATGATTGAGGTAAATAATAATAATCTTGATTTGGTGAAATGAGAAGGATTTATATCTTACACCTCATTGTTGATTATGTCCCTATTTGATTAAGTTAATGTTGCCCTATTGTTGATAAACCTCAAATATAGCTAAGAAAATTGTACCCTATTTGATACACATCATGATTATGCCATCAAATTATTAAGTATTAGAACTCAAAAAACCATGATGTAAGACTATGATACAAAAGACACTCTCCCTATTTGAGTAGTATGAGAATCAACAAAGTTACAAACTAATTTTGAAACCATGAATATATTATAATGTGTTATACTCTTAACTTGACCTATGTGACTAAAGGACCCACAAATGAATGTACCTTACATATGACCCCACAAACATATAGTCAAAAAGCAAGATCCTCTAGAACCAATAATGATCAAGTAGGAAAGATTAATAAAAGGTAGACGGAAAAGAAAATTCTTAAAGAAAAAGTAGAGGATGATGTAGAAAAAGGAAAAAGAACTAGGATCAATGATGATGATAGGGATGATGATTGGGAAGTACAAAATAAGATATTAATATATGTTATGACCAAATGCGCGAGATACACAACATCAATAATTTCTAGAGGAGTCCAAGTCACCATGACTGCCTTTACCCTTACATCCAAGCCCGTAGTCATAGAAATAGAGACAAAAATAAAGGTTGTAATTGCAAAGGAGGACATGTGCAATCGCATCCAATGAAATCACCACTAGTTCTATATTATGATATGTTGATTATGTAATCCTTTGTAACTTTTTTGGAAATAAACATTGTACTCGCTATATCTTTGAAAATGGAAATATTATGTCATGTTGTTTTGGCTTGTTACTCTATGATTCAGAACATATCTTTGGATTTGAAAATTCATATCTGATTTGAATTTTGACTCCCCAAACTCTAATTTTGAAATTTTGACTTTCTCATATGACATTGAATTATATCGACCTACAATAGATCATTCAAAATCTTGAGATCTTGACTAGTTTGTATTTTGAGGATGGTAATATTGAAAATATGTATAAGGTTAATTTCCTAAGATGACCGAGGTCTAGATCATTCATTCACCTCATATATACTTGATAAAATAAATTGATATTGAAATCTCAAAATATTGTTCGATTGTTGTTATGGGTGAATCACTGGTGGTCTGGATAGGAATTAAAACTCTAGACTTGCATGTTTGGAAACCAAATATGAATATTTGAATCTTGACTCTTAAATCACAATCTTGCTGATACATGACCCTATTTAAACCATGATGTATAATCTTGACTCTCAATCTTGATTCTCTCTCAATATGGAGACATGACTTGAAAATGAATGAGTGAGCTATGATCTTTTGATCTATGGATTGAACAATAAAGTGTATACAAGACTATTGATGAGGTGATAATTTTGAGGACATGATTATGATTATATAGTTGAGGATGCTCCAATATTTGAGAATACGGCCTGGATTTGTATAGTCCCAGTTTTTTAGGATTTTTTGAATTTAGGGGACAAAATTCCTTTTTAAGGAGGAAAGAATGTGACTAAGTGAATTTTGCATAAGTATGAATTAATTCCAATTTTACCCTCGTTATGTTCACTCTTGACCCCAATATATTTTTCTTAGCTACTTGATCACTATTGTTACTCAAATTTGAAATATGATGACCAATGTGAACTTTATACATATTGTGACACCCCAAATTAGGTCAATTTTTTACTTCATCTAAAGAAGTAATTTTATCCATAAAACTTCATAATTTGGTCCTCAAATGTTTTCTAATGATACTTCACATTTTTTTGGATCTATGGTCCAAATTTCACTTCATTTGGACTTTCCTACTATTATCTACGATTTCGTAAAGTTAATGTGTAGAAACCCCTTTTTATTTGCCTTTTATTCTGGCTTTTCCACCTCAACAATCCAGGGCTCACTTGGAGGATGAACCCCAACCCTTGGATATGAGCCACATAGATCTAGGCCCGATCGAATGGTCAGTCTATCATCCCCTGCCTCCCGCAGTTAGCTGGAAAGGGACTTTGTGACCGAGTGGGCAATCTGACTCGTTGAGACCATGATTTGAAAATCAAGCCAAACGAAGAGCTCCACCTCAAATCCTCACACCCATCTAACCCTTCTTTGACTCCTAATTGCTCAATATCATTAATAAAACTCACCGCCAGCCTTGCCAAACCCAACCCCTCTAAAACCATAAAATCTCAAGACCCTAGCCTATAAAAACACTACCCTCACCTTCGTGTTGGCCTCACGAATCTCACTGTAACCTCATCTCTCCCTCTCTATCTCTCTATCCCATTCCCCTCTTTTGCTCCACCACTATGCCTCCATGGCCCAGCTAGGGCACGAGCGAACAGGTCATGCTAGAGAAGTTGACATGCATCGTTGGATCCCCGTGATGTTCAAGATTTGACCCAATCCGACAGCCACACTTTTTCTTCCTCTTCACATGCCTTGCGCACGTGCCCAAGAGGCCATCACCCATCAATTGTCAATCACCAGTGGTGGTCAAACGCTCACCAAGGATCAACGGCTGACATTTTTCCTCGCCACCCTTTTTCTCGGTAGTTCTTAGCCTCTCTGCCCAATATTTCATATTAATTATTTAATCTTACAAAAAGCTTATCTTTTGATTTCTAACTCCATATATTACGAATAAAATAGTTAATTTTAATTAGAAAAATCCAATGGATCGTTTGAAAATACTTTTGATATCTTATTCCAAATGATTCTCATTGATATACCTAAATCTTTATCTCTTGCTTATTTAGTTTATCAAATTATTCAATAATGGTGTTTAATCCTTAGAAACCCTAATATCTAACTCTAATGATCATTTTGAAACCAAACTTGACTAAATAAGAATTTAGATATGATTTTCTAACTAATCTACCCTAGAATACGAATCATGCACCTTGAAATAAGGATTGACCTTAATATTATGATGATGGATCTAAATCTTGTGAAACCCTTGATCATTTGATCTCTGATCTTACTTGTATATCAATCGAAACATGATCTAGTATTGAACACCAAAGATGCTAATTCATCATGATGATGATAATGACTAGGATAATTATCATAAAATTAGGGTTAACACATATGATCCTAGAAAACCTAGGTAGGTCATTCACACTCGAAAATATACTTGACACTTGAAATAATGTTGGACATCTTGAAATATTATTGATTATAAGTGGATGACCTGACCCTAAGGTTGGCATAGGAAAAGTGTAACCCTAATATCTAATATTGAAACATGATCTTCTAAACATCATGATATTGACCCTTGATTCAATCTTGTTGATTTAGGATCTAACTCGAAGGGTTGACTTATTACTTGTTGAAATCTGTACTCAAAATCTTTGGTGAAAGGTACGCTATTATATCTCCTCCTTGATTGAATTGAAGATACTTTTTATGTATCTCTTGATTATATACTTGGCTATATACTTGGTTGAGATATTGTTCCCTATTGATTAGGCTTCCATTTTTCCTATATAATATTTTGAGACAAACTTGAAAACATAAATGATATTGCCCATTATGACTGCCCGAATTATGATAATGTTGATATTGAGTACAAGTGACCTCCTCATTTGGAGGGTGGAACTTGTACTTGTCGAATGATCTCCAATCTTATACATGTCAACCGACCTCCTACCTCAAATGGAGAGAAGGAGCCTAGTGACCTCCCCCATCTCGTTGGGGTGATGGATACACATAAAATATATAAGCATGCTTCTCGAATCAACATAATGGTAACTCATAATGAAATTTGAATTGTTCAAAATAAACATCTTGTTGAATAAATGTTGGTTTTGGGAAATTGTTTGTTATACTTTTTGAATATATGTGCTGCCAAGTGTACTATTTTACTATAAACTATTTTACTTGATTTTTATAGCGTATCGTGCAATTACATTGACTATGTCTTGATTTTCTTAATTTTAGGCAAAATAATGGAGCATTGACTAAATCACTTCCACACTTGATATACTCTAACGAAAAGGATAAATTGGTAAAATCTCCTTTTTGGGCTAGTTTTTTCCTTTAAATCACCTATTTTTTAGTTATTATTTCTTATTGTATATGCTAGTATGTGAGATCCTTTTGGACCACTCAAAGATGGGCATTTCAATCCTTTTACCATTGTCTAGGCAGTGGGATTGGGATTGGGGTATGAACGGTTCCGTGACAATGACTTCAACATCCTCGTCTATGACCACCTAAAAGTTGTGGAACCCACAGGGTGAGACCAAATGTCCCAGCGAGAGATATATCTCTTTGCCAATGTCTATTATAAGCACAACTATATAATAGAGCAGATAAATAGGGCATGAATTACTATTGAGCAGTCTAAGTAATCACATGTGAGCAGTAGAATAGATTATACTTTTAAAAGGAATATGAATAACATGTATAACTATTATAAACTAAACAATACAATAAATAAGGCATGGGGTCTTCCAATGTGATTCACATTTGACACTAAGAAAATATACTAATCGGCTATATTACTACTTTTATTATTATGCCCTGAGGATTTGAGGTGTACCACTCAAATCCAACTGTCCATTGCTAATTCAAAATTAGTACCATACAAGATCAATGGAAGATCTGGACTCCATGATTATCACCAACACTACTCGGTCAGTTCAAGTCTGCAATACAATGACATAACATTCAAACTACAAAGACAACAACTTGTAATCAAAGCTACAATCCTGTAAAGACAACATCTCATAGTCAAAGCTATGGTCCTGTAAAATAACTAGTCACCCTTGGTACATGGCACAACACTAGAGAATAGGCTCACACATGATCGTTCAATAGTAAACAATATATCACTATTTCAACAATTTAAGGATACACGGGGTTATCTCCACTGGTACCCTGCATATTCAACAATATGTGCTCCGAGATTCCCCTAGGAGTTACTCATTTCACCATCCAGCTAAATATTGATGTTGAAGATGGATCTACGGTACATGGAAACTACATGATTAGGGTTTTCTTGGATTAGATATGCCAATTGAGTATCTTTTAATGCATCAATTAAGTTACAACGTATAAACCCTAAAAAAACCCTACAAAATTAAGGTAGGATGCAACTTCAAAAGATATAAAATGTATTAAGTGAGAACTTATCTCATCATCACATGGCACTTGTAATACTGACATTCACAATGTCATCACCAATTATCACGGCACAGTGGGATATCAATCCCTCAATCACATCTCTAGAGGATTTTACCTCAAACTGTTCTCATGGCACTAATGAGGTCATTAGACCCAAACACATAATTCATGCATAATCAATATCACATAATAACTCAATAATGATCATAATCACCACCATGTATTTGTATAGGGTTCTCCATAGCATTCACATAGCCATGATATTCATCTCACTTGCAAGTTAGTGTTACAGAAGTAGGAGAGAGAAAACATTATCATAAAATAACAATATTCACATAGAGTGAACACACTTATTATGTTATCATCATATTAGGGTTAGGGTTCATATGTAGTCGATTAGGGCTTCATAACCTCATGCCACCTCTAAAACCTAATTCCATCACCTCTCATATTGTTGGAGAGTACTAGGGTCAAGTACTATCATTTATGATTAGCCATCTTTCATCACATCACCTTATATAAACTATTGTAATATGTATTGATCATGTGCAAATATGTGTATAGGTGTCTCAACCACTTCACAACACATGGTCTCGACCTCCTACAACACTTGGTGTCAACCTCTCATAACATATGGGTCTCGACCACCATAACACATGTGTCTCGACGGAGACACATCCCATGGTCTCAACATCTCACAACCCATCACGGCCGAGACACTACATGTGGTCTCGACCTTAGGTGTAACAACCCTAACATCACCCTGATGGAGCGTCGCGACTCTAGGAAGCATGCAACGGGACGTCACAACCAAACCTCCACCAAGGAGTGTTGCAATTGTCACAACACGGGGTGCATCGTGACCAAGACACAATAGAGTGTCGACCCAATAATCACAAGATGTTATGGCTTTAACCCTTTCGTGTCACGACCATAACCAACCTACCTTTAATCGGTTAAAACCCTCATACAAACTGAACAAGTGTCTCGGCCATCAGACTTAGCCAAACTTAGTCACAACGACGACTTATAGGTTGGGAGACCATGCAACAATGTTGTGTTATCAGTGTAGCGACCACCCTTTGGTTTAGGGGGTATCACAGTCAAAACCACCCACTTCAAGGATGTCGACCATGATGGAAGACCAAAGGATGTCTTGACCATCTACCCAACTCCATAATAGATCAGAATCAAGGTTGAAATAGGTGGGTAACAACATGGAATATCAAACGTTAACCATAGAGAAGTATCTATTCAAGGATGTTCTTCAAACCCTAGAACAAGATCATAGAGGGTCACCAAAAAGAGTTATATAGAGGGATAAAACTATGATTCTTATGCATGTTAACATATGCATGGTCTATTATTATTCATGATAACTGAACCATATATTAGGTTTCACAATTCCAAAGATGATGATCCAAAGGAACATATCGATATTTCCATCACCACAAATCAGGTAGATAAAGAATTAGGGTTTATAGGAAGAGTAATCCTTTCAAAAATATTACAAGATCAAACCCTAATATTATCATGCTTCCAACCATAAAGAATTAGAAATTTAATTCTGAAATAAACAACATAAGATTAGGTATAAGTTGCACATAATAAAGGTCAGAAAGGTCATAAAACCCGTTAGATTTGGAGAGAAATAAGGTCAAAGGAGAGCTCAGGGGAAAGAGAAACTCAACCCTAGGTCGATCCAAAGAATAAGAAAGAAGAGGTCTTCTTCTTACTCGGGTACTATCATGTTAAACATGATCTATGACCTTTGTGGAAAAAAAATCTTCAAGGAAAAGCCACCATGGATGATCCATAGTCTCTTGGCCGAGAAGGAGGAAGAATATTATGGGGTTCCAGAAAAGAAAACGTGATCCAAAGAAGAAGATCACTTACCAAAAGAGGAATCACCAATAGTCTCCACCAAGATGTTGATCTAGCACAAGATCTTCCCCAATCAAGGTAAATCGGCCATCAAGGTTTCAAGATCTGACCTCCCTTACTCTTGTAGATCTAAGGACTATCCAACAAAGAATAAAGAGTTTGGGGCCAAAAAAGATTACTTGCTTGTGAATAGAAGGGGTTATATACCGAAAGGAGGAGAGAAGTAAGAGATTATGAGGTGTCAACGAGATTGATCATCAAGGGACACATGCCCTCCAAGCAAACAAGCTTATCCCCACTCACATGCATGACTAGAAAAGTTAATGTTAATCTAGAAAAATTGTCTCGACCAACTAGGTTGGTTACCCCTTGTCTCGATCGAGACAGTACCATGCACACATGGTTTTGACCAAAACCCTAGAACACTGTATGCATATGGTCGAGACACTATAGGACAAAGTGTTTCAACCATCCTCGCCTCTAGGTTGTTTCGGTCGAGACCACACATCTAAATTTTTTGTTTTGGTCACTACCCTCACCAAAAGTGGTGAAGGGTCGTAATCATCAAGCCCTAAGTCAATCACCATATCAACTAAGCAAACCCTAGAAACCCTAGAGTCACCATGTGATGTCACATCACCACACATGATTCAAACAAGGTGCCCCATAGAACCATATTCTATCTCATGATGACAAGGTACAAAGAACACTCTCTTCATGTGACATTTTGCAAGATAGCCCTCACTTATGGGTAAATTGTAAACTAGTCCAAAATAAGCACATATATTACAAGACATAAATCAAATTGGGCCTAAATGAAAGATAAGTCTATCACATGATATTAAGACATCTCAAAAGATTAAATTAAGCTTTAAGAATCTCATTATATAAAGTAATTACAATTAAGGATAAATCTAGGCTAGGGATCTTGCATAAAACATCATACTAGATTGTGATTGAGTCGTGTAGTGGACTATGACTAGTTCATTGTAGCAACTTAAACTTGTGATCCTTAGACATGGAATGATAAGACACAAATGGACTATGTTTTTTTATGGAACAAGATTTAATAGAGGTGACATATGTGTAAGAAGTGTAGTAAATACAATGTGATAAACAATTTTTGGTCCAACATAACAATGCAAAAATATATTAAAAATCAGCTTTTGAAGATTATACTATATTGTTTTTGCAAGTTTAGCACAACTCTCATGTCACACATAGGACACACCTTGAAACTTATCTGAAACTATCATGCATTTTTGCTTGAGTGTAAGGGACAAAAGGTGAAAATGATGTGTATCTTGTAATTTTGAGATACAAAACTTCATCCAAGAAGAATTCAACAACCTTCGATGTAGTTTAACCATAACGAACACAAACATAAAAAATGAAATTATCTTTTATCTAATTCAAAGGATAATAGACATATCTTCAATGGCTTTTATATAAAAAAATTAGTCATAGCATACATTAGTCTTGCACATGGTTTCTTGAAAAAACATCTTATTGGATGACTTTTTACAAATAATTCACATTACCTATGGGCTATTTCCAGGAAAATCAAGGTTCCTTGCCCCAATATATGAAACCATGCCTGCAAAACCCTAATATGATAATGATGGATTTGTTTAAGAAAATATCGTCAATGATATGTCTTTCCTACAAAAAACAATTATACAGGAAACTTATGGAAATAGATCCAGAGCATTAACATTTAGACCACCAGTAGCAGTAGTATGTTGGTATATTAAGGGGGATTTATTGGTTGGCTTGGAGGAGTAACTTGTGCTTGTTCTTGTTCATGAATACCTTGAAAGACAAAACTCATAAATGAAAATCAATTATGCCTTTTTGATCTATGGTTTATGATTTAAAATTACAGCCGTTATACCAAGGTACTAGAATATGTATTTTTATGGATCTGGTACCAAATCAAGATTGTTTGCGGTTTCATAGTTCAAATAACTCCATTGAATCCAACTTGGTTGACATAATCAATGGACCATATTGTACGTAAATTTAAGTTAGTAAAGAATATATCAGGTGAAAATGAGTATTCATGGTGTTTGAAACTTATGACAAAAATAGGCCAATAACATCAATATGTTTACAACTAGGAAGCACATAAAGTTCAACACAACTCTCATGTCAATGTTAGACACGTACACCCCTTGAAATGTATTTGACACTCCCATGCAACTGTGCATGTGTCTAGATGGGTCCTACATTTTTGGTAAAGGACAAAAGGTGAACAAGATGACTATTTTTATAAAGTGCCCCATTTCTTAGTGTTAGTATCAATGTTTGCATTTCTGTCTAGAATTTTGATTATGGTTCCTTGGTTTATAATTATGATCAAACAAATTATAGCTATAAGAAAATTGAACTCAGCAACATTCAGTTTTGTTGTTGTTATATCTGATTAGATTGAGAAATAACACGTTTGTTGCAGAATAAATATACATCTATAACTTCTTACAATCAACATAAACTCTCAGTTTGTTCCCACCATTATGTCATGACAACATTGTCAACATTGTAAGAACTTAGAGTGAGGGGCTTGCTAATAATATAAGAACAAATGGCCCAAAAAATTTTATCCTTCCCTTTTTATTCAGACAAGAACCAAAGGAACGTGATTAACGTGACAAAGTTAACAAGCTACATCTGCCCACAGGTGTCTGAAGCACAGTATTTACAACTGTAGGTTCTTAGGTCCCAGTGTATAGTGAAATTTGTAATCATGATGAATGGCCTCTATGTGCAAGTATCTCTTTTGATTGTCGCCCTGTGAACTCATCTAAAGATGCTCACAATCAGGTAGATAGGATAAGCTATGGGGAAAACACTAGAACTGGCCATGTTTCACCTAGATGCTATTAAAATGCTCCTAACATGCCAATTTACACCAAAGGATTCAAGACTCTCAATGGCCATTCTTTTATAGTGAGGATGGTTGAAGTATATCTAACTAAAGTGGCCTAATAAAACTGCTTTTAGAGATGTTTATATTCTTTCTCTTGTCCTAGCATTCTTATCAAGATGCCTAATAAGTCATGCATTGTCTTGCCATGTAATATGCATTTGAAGATTTCATATAAAATGAGCTCAATGTCAGGTGTGTCGGTCAGTGCTAATCCTTCTTTACCTCATGAATCTTACCATTGTGTAACTTTATATGTACTTTTACTAGTAGAAACAACACACCCTTGTTGTTTACATGTCAATTTTAGTATTTCAAATCATAAAGGATTCATTTTGTGTTTTGAAAAGGCCCAAAAGTGGACTACAAGAAAACAAGGTTGATACCAACACCCTATATAAATATCTAATTACTAATGTCCTATTGGTCAACCATCTACCACCATGGGGTGGGATTTTAGTGCCATCCTGGTAGAGTGAGGGGAGCTACAATTGGATAATTTCCTAACATTGTCGATTGGGAAACGGTAAGAAGATTAATCACTTCTTACATAATTTAGGATCCCCTTAGTGGAGGTGGATGAAATTGTGATACGACACCTCACTTATATAAAAATGATGAATATTACACCACAATCGAGGTATTTAAACAGTTAGAAGCACTATACAAGGAAACATTTATGCCTCACTTGAATTTTTGAATGGACCAAGATGTACAAAGTCATTTGTCTCGATGATCATGGTTAATATATGCAAGTTGATCAACCCAAAATTCACTCACATGGACACAAAGGTGAAGAACGTCTAGTACATCGCTTACAAACAACATTCAGGTTAAGGAAGCCACGATTCATAGATGATACAACATGGAGTAAGGGTTCCATATCACATGGGAGCTTTTGTTCATATAGAATGATGTAGGGCAGGGCCAAACTTCAAGAATACGATTTTAGTTAGAAGCCATTGATATGTATTTGAAAGTTTATGCAAACACTGCAGTTCTTTTCATTGTTGTGATAATGATATTCATACTTCGCCTAGTGCTACTATGTGTACTATTGGATTATAGTTCTAGACTTTGGAATCTGGTGCAGAAGATGGTTAAATCTCTGTGATATTTAGGCCATTTGACAATTACATTAACAAGTTGCTCAAACCAATGTAACATTTGCTCTTGGTAGTCTGAGTGATATTGAAAATGCATGATGAAAATCAGTAAAAGCATCAACATCTGATGGAAAAAGGGAGGGGCATCCACTCCCCTTTATGATAAGTAGATATGGGATTTAAGTTGGGATTACACAATTAAATATCACATGACACAATATATATTTTGGAGGAAAATTGACAATATAAAGCAAAAGTGGTTACTTGTCCAACATCCTAACATGTTACATGATGATTCAGCCCTATTTTAGGGCTTCATCTTGTGTCATTTTGCATTTCAATCACACATATACTTGTTATATTACATGTTATTTCCCCCAATATGCATTCTTGTGTAAAATGCACTTATGGACATTATTTGCATGTTTTTTAGGCATTTGGACCACACTTGATGGAAGAGAGAAAGGAGTGATCTTAGGGTCTCTCTACCCTTGGAGAGACCCAAAGTGAAGCCCGGTTCTCCCTCAACCTACTCCTAGTGGCCAAAGATCCATTGAAGCAAAGATGTCTAAGAAAATCCAAAGAACAAAGTTGAAGTGTTGATTCAGAACCTAGCACGGCCATGGTACCACAGAACGGCCGTACTAGGTCACTTGCAAATCAACAGAGACATCCTCAATTGAAGCTAGAATCACCACGGCTGTGCCACCCAAAATGGTCATGGTGAACTGACCCAGAACGGTCGTTCTACCCAGCACTATCGTGCTACAGTAGAGGCAGAATGACTGTGGAGTAGAGAGCAACCTCAACATTTCAAGCCACCATGGTCGTTCTATGCTCACTCCACCACAGTTGTGGTGACCACCACATCTGTGCCAGCCTCAATACAGAACTGACCATCAACCTATAATTTTGACATTTTAATTGACACGGCCCGTGGTGACCACCACGACCGTGCTCACCCCTACCCACCATGGTTGTGCCACTCACAAAATCCAACTACTTTTTCCACAATTTTTCCCATACTACCCCCACTTGACCTAGTGCTTCCCCCACACCTATATATACCTAGGTGGTGGCTCTAGCACAAGGTTGGCCACCCCTATCTCACTCCTACCACTCCATTTTTTCCCCTTAGCCATTCCACTCCATTTCCTCCTCCACTCCATTCCATCATTTCCACCATCAAAACCATGCTTTCCTTCTATTTCCACCCATTTCCACCATCATTCCATGCCCCTACACCTTAGAGGAGAGAGGAGGATGCCCTGTAGCAGCTGAAGTGGAGGATTTCTTCATCTACATCAAGCTCCATGGCTTCATTTATCCCCTTCTCCTTTCTTTTTGTATTTTCCATTTCCATGAGTAGTTAGGCCCCTTTTGGTGGGTTGTTTGGGGTGTAAAATGTTACTTTGATACCATGTTGGGACAAAATGATATGTAAACTTTGTAATTCCATTTGATAATGATTATGTTCTATTTCTATCTCATTCTCCATGGATTGCTTTTTGGTTTGTGTGTGAAATCACTTTGGAATGTAGGAAAATTGCTTATATGTGTGAATTTTGGTATTTGCCCCTAGGTCCAATTCTTAGATCCCTAGGTTGCCTCCCATATTCCTACATCCTAATCAGGATCCCTAAGCCTAAGTGAGAGATCTAAGTACCTAGATTAGGTGATTTTAGTGCAATTAGCATGGAGCCTTCTCAAGGCTAGAATGTGAGGGAATTAGGGTCCAAAACCCTAATTTCACCTCCCCATTACTACCCTCGGCCCCTAATTGCCCTAGGAATGTCTAATCTAGAATCCTAGACTTTATTAGACTCTAATTGAATTGAACATAATCCCTAACCCAATTGTGCCTCGCAAGGGTAGTAGGAAGTGTTAGGGACTAGTTCCCCTATACACAACCTAGCATATCCATGGCCAGTTAGTAGATTAGGTTAATTCATTAGACGCTAACTTATTGTTTGGTTTGGATAATCTAAATGGAATCATAATGTTTATATATCATTTCCCAACTTAAGTGATAAGTGCATCCCCTAAACAGCCCACACCTTCCTTAATTGCTTTAAATCCCTAGTTTTCATCTTGCATAGCTAGTGTTAGCTTAGTTAGCTCTTTTCTTGCTTAGTTAGCTTCTTGCATTGTTCTTGCTTTATTCTTGCTAGCTTAGGTCTTTACTTGCTCTTTTGCTCTTCTCTTGCTTGACTTAGTGTAAATTTCCTTTTCATATCTAGCTTAGTCTTTTCCTGCTTACCTAGTCTTAATCTAATCTAGGGTTAACTTAGATTTCATTCTTGCCTTTAATTTCTTTCTTGTTCATCCTTAGTTAACAATCAAAACAACCTTTAAACCCTTAACCCTAGTCTCTGTAGTAGGAACTTAGCCAAACTAACCTAGCTCTAGTTCCCTCATTTCTCCCTGTGGATTGACCCTATACTTACCGCCCTCCTATACTACGACACGACCCCGTGAGCTTGCAGAATAGTGTTTTAGTAGACATAGGTGTGCTTGAGTCTAGGTCTTTATAAATTCGAAAGTTTAATCCACCTGTGTGCCTCTGTCCACGGAGTTGCATCCATTCAAACTTCAAATTGAGTGGTGTGTAACACCATTGGCTGGGGCGCACCAAAGCTTTCTGGTGTCATTGCCCGGGAGAAAGGCGCTCGGCCTAGATAGTTAGTTTTGCTTTGACTTTTCCTACTGCCATCATCATTGCTATTCTTAATTCATTGTTCTTTGCATTCTTTGTGTATATTGGTTTGCTAACTTGTTCTCTTTTGTTTGGTTGTGCTTTGTGCATGTGAAAAGCCACTCAGGAGGAAACAAGATGGAAGGCCAAAATGCACCCCACAAGCCGCTTCAAGACTACTTCATGCCTAGCAACTACAAATCGTTAATTGCTAGTAGGGTTGATCAAATGTCAGGGGAGAAATTCTCTATTCCTCTAGGTCTTATTGGGTTCCTACCCATATTCTATGGCTTAGAGAGTGAGAACCCCTATAAGCACTTATACTCCTTCCTTGAAGTTTACTCCACCTTCACGATGCCGACGGCTAGTGATGATACAATCTGGTTGACCTTGTTCTCTTTTTCCCTCAAAGATAGAGCTAAAGATTGGTGTGACTCAAGAAGGGACATCATGTGTTGGGAAACAATGAAGAATGCCTTCTTGAGACAATTCTACTCTATATCATGGTTAACACAAATGCGGCGTGCTGCGACAAGTTTTAGCCAAATGGGCAATGAGCAGTTCCACCATGCATGTGAGAGATTTAAGAAGATGTTGAGAGAGTGTCTGCACCATGAGTTCCCTTTGTGGAAGCTAGTTCAATCATTCTACTCCATTTTATTTCTAAAGGACCAAGACACAGTGAACTCTTCTTGTGGAGGAGTTTTCATGGCTTGGCCACTTGAGGAGATATGGCCTTTGTTTGAGTAGTTGGCTGAAGGATCAAGAATTCAAGCTTCTAGCATGATGAATGATGGGTGATATGCCTTTGGTGTGACACCTCCTACTCATAGTGACTCAAGCCCTCAAGTGATGAAGATTCTTTGTGGCATGGTGAGCTTCATGAAGAACCATGTGACAAATGTTCCTTGCTACCCAGTCAATTCTATTGAGTTCTATGGTGAGGAAAAGAAGACACCTCACTCCTATAGCTATCAAGAGCCACAAAATCCAAAATATAGCTCAAGGTTTGAGGAAGAGGTTCTCTCTAGATTGAAAATATTTGATGATGTCCAAAAAGATGTTGCAAGACTAGAAGAGAAGGTAGAGAAGCTATCTTCCATAATTGCTCTCCATGAAGAAAAGTTGTCTTCAAAACCCATCATGAGCTACAATGAAGCAAGTGGACCCATGCCCTCTTCTCAAATTTTCTATAGTCCACCTCCCATGCAAGTGCATCCCATCTACCATTTCCAAGGTGATCCCAAGCCTTACACTCCTCCACCAACTCCCTCATCTCAAATTTCCCAAAACTTCGCTTTCCAACCCCAATTATTTCCTCCCCCTCAATTCTCTTCTCCCCCTAAATTTCAACACCAAGTATCAACTCCACTTCCTCCACAACCACAAATAGCTCACCCTCTCCACCATGAGCAAGGTAGTGTTGTGACAGTTCTAAGGAGTGGAAAGTCTCTTGAGAAGCCTGCAAGTCAAAGAAAGGTTGGCAAAGTAAAGCAAAGGCAGCCAAGTGGTAATACCGTGATTGATATTGCTGAAGATGATTTTGTGATGCCGCATGTTAAGTTTGGGATTCCATGTGATCCACCTCATATCCCATTTGCAGGTCCCACCATCCCTATTGTTCCGCCTCATGTTCATGAAAGTACGACAAAAACTAGTGATCCTCCATTCATTGAAGCACTAGATGAGCCACCAGAATTGAAGAGGAGGCAAAAGCACAATGGTTATATTCTTGAGGTGTTTCACCAAGTGAAGGTGAACATTCCACTCTTGGATGCTATCAAGAAAATCCCATCATATGCCAAATTCCACAAGAACCTATGCACTGTGAAGAGAAGGTCAATGGGGAGGATTCCAAAGAAAGTGAAATTGACCGAACAAGTGAGCTCTATCATACAACATTCACTCCCTGTGAAGAAAAAAGACCCAAGAGCCCCACTCATACCTAGTTACATAGGGGGACATCGCATAGACATGTCCTTACTTGATATGGGATCTAGTGTGAATTTGATGCCCTACAATGTCTATGTTGAGATGGGCTTAGGAAAATTGATGTCGGCACATTGCACTCTCTAGTTGGCAGATAGATCCATAAAAGTGCCTAGGGGTAGAGTGGATGATGTCTTGGTGATGATAGATAAAGAGAAAGGTGTAGTGTTCCCGATGGATTTCATAGTACTTGATATGTAGCCCAAGGATAGGAAGATTCCCATAATGTTGGGAAGGTCGTTCTTATCTATAGCTGATGTTGAGATTCATGTACGTAGAGGTACTATGACGATTTCATTCATGGACATGAAGTTCAAGATAAACATGTACAAAACCCCAACCCGGTGGGTCCGAGATAGGGATATTGGACATGACCACTTCACAGGTCTGAATGATCATTTGAGAAAAGGAGATCAAGATGGAACAATTAATGATGATTATTGTGATTAAAGGGATGAGGAAAATAGGTTGAGTGCAAATGAGGGATGCATGTTTTGCAAGAATGGACACATGATAATGCCAAATGAATGAATGAATGAATGAAGAATCGCCAAGAAGCCAAGCCGAAGGCAAGAAACTCAACGCTTGTGGGAGGTAACCCACCTAGGTTTGGGGAAATTTTCACCCGACCTCTCATTTTTGATACTTTTGCTTTATTTTTGCACAAACCTAAAAACACACACACACACTTGTGTTTGATAGTTTTTGTTTTAGTTTTGATGAAATGATAGGTAAAATAGGTGCAAGTTGAGAAATGAGGCACATTCAATGAAAAATGGTTAATACAATAACAAAGTGGTCATTCAAGATGATTGGTTTATGAATGATGAAATGATTTGATGATTCATGAAGATTTTTGAACTGATAGAGACCAACACGATCGTTCTAGTGTAGAATGGCTATGCTTCCAGAGGTGGATTTCAATAGGGAAAATGCAATATTTTGGTCTCACTCAACATGGTTGTGCTGGCCAAAACAGCCATTCTGGTATCTAGCCAAAACGATCATGGTGGCTTGAAACGGTCGTGCTAATTAAGTTGGTTTCAACGGGGAAAACTCAAGTTTTAGATGTGGGCAGCACAACCATTTTGGCCAGAACGGCTGTGCTGGCATCCCGCCAGAACGGCCGTGCTGGCCCGGATCCAGTGCATAAGTCACCTAACTCCACCCGAGCCAGCATGACTCAGCACTCATTTTCTCGACCCAAAACGGTCGTTTCGCGCACGTAGGTGATTAAGGAGACCTTCCTCCACCCCCAAATAAACTCCTCTTGCTCCCAAACTCTGGATTTGAGTTCCCCTTGGTCCCCAAACATCTCCCCTAACCTCAAGCTTTGATTTCCACCCTCCATCACCATCAATTTCTCCATCTCCAAGCAAAATCCGCCCCTACAGCCGGAGCATTCAATTCTTGATGTTCTACTTCATTTTTCACCAAAGAACCTTGCAAATATGAAGAGCATGGGCAAGGAAATCAGGAGGGGAGTAGAGAAGGCAATGGACATGCTCACTGGGGGGAAAAGCCAGTCCAAACGGGCTGCCTGTTCATAGCAGTCCGACGGTGAATATTCACCGTCCAACTCCATTTCCCAATCCTTCGTACACTCGACATCAATGAGCACCTCCCGAAATCACTCCTCCCAAAGTGGCCACACTACAGATCCAAGCTACCACAATCCTGAAGAGGAGAACGAGGAGGAAGAAGAAGAGTTGGAAAATATCATGGATTTCCATCCATGTTGATGCACCGGCTCGAGAAAGGAGGGCCAAGAAATCAAATGATGCATCTTCATCGTGCTTACTACCATGACCGAATCTAGAAAGGCATTCTGCTTCCTCATCTTGACCTAGTGCAAGCTACGAGAGGGTGCCCTTGAACTTAGACACAAGTTTAGGGTCACACACCTATGTAGAAGAAGAGGAAGATGATTCTGAAAGTGAAGAGATAGAAGATTAACCGGTGGATGTGGTGTCTAGGCTTGAGGAGGACAGATTGAAATGGGTGGGAAAGCAACCCCAAGGAGCCACCTACGGAAGGGGAATGGCAAGAAAAGCCATAATGAGGTCTCTCCAGTCTGAGTGCTTGACAAGGAGGGTGATCCCTACTAGATATGCATGCATGAATACCGTGTAAGATCTAGGGATCAACTATACATTCAAGGGACAAATGCAACGTTGTGGGTTGTACAAGATCTTGACTGAGGTTGAGGAAACTTACTTAGAGTTGACTCATGAGTTCTTTTAACCTTAGAGAAAGTACATTACCAAGGAGAGGATGCAATTAGGTTCAAGCTGCACAGCATTACTCATGTACTTAAAGCTTCCCAAATTAATGCTATCTTTGCCCCCAATTCAGAAATGACAGAGAAGTTCAATGAAGGAAGACTTGATAAGAGTGGTAGAGTAGACTACACAAAGATGTGGAAGACAATCACTTGTCAAACTTCTTTTTCTATGGGAAAGTCAAAGACCAGTAAGATCTACAACCCCTTCATGAGATACCTACATAAGGTCTTAGCAAACACCTTGTTTGGTCGTTATGACAATCAAGGGTGTTTCTCACAAAAGGATTTATTTTTATGGCCACAATTGCAAGTAGGGGGTTTGTAAATGTTGGTGCCATGGTGATTGACCATTTGAAGACTATCCCCTCCAAGAGTAAAAATCCATTCATTATGGGAGGACTTGTCACCACAATGGCAAAGGCAGTGGGTTGCAGTTGAGATGGACTTACCAAGGTAGAGGGAAGCAAATATGTTGATCTAAACTACCTTGCTAGGTCCCAAATGATCTCTCTCAAGGACAGCAAAATCTTCAATGTTCTAAACCCCGGGTACCCTGGAATCACTTTGGAGCTTCCATACCACGCCACCCCCTACTCATGGATGTGGGGCCACCAAAAACTTTTCTGAGGTGATAGAAAATTATGAGGAGGATCACTCAAGAGAGGGGTTCACTGCATAAAATGTGGAATTACAAGAAGAAGGAGGAGAGACAAATGTGCTAGAGCAGCATCATATTTTTTACCATCCACGTCGCACACGATAGAAAGGGGAGGATTTTGATGCACAGCCACCTCCAACAAATGCATATGACATGTTAGCCATTCATGCACAGTTGGAGGTAATTCAGTAGACACAACAGTCCATGTTGTTGGATCAGCAGTAGATGCATCATCAGATTAACCACATGTACCACTACCAGCATGTGCATGTATAGAGGATCCCCCAATGGGGGGAGGATTTCTGGGGATCACTTTCAGGCTACCAGGAGACATACCCGCATCCACAGGCAGACTACTGGGGCCATTACTATCATCACCCCCCATCACAGGGAGGACCACCTCCACCACAACCATGACTTCTACCCTATCATTAATAAGCTTTAGTTTCATGCTAAGGACAGCATGATTCAAAAGTTAGGGGTGGTAGGGTGGTAAGCCCTCAATTATCATCTTGTTTTGTTGATTACATGCCTCATATGTTTACTTTTTATTTGTTTCTACTATCCAGTTTAGAGTTCACCTGCTTTGCATACTTGCATGCCATGTAGTTTGCTTTCTTATCATTTTTGCATAATTTTCAATAATTTGCTCTTTTTGCCATGCATTGCATATCATGTAGATTTTTGATAATTTTTGCATGTTTTAGCTAGGATTTGCTTATTTACTGCTTTAAGTTCAATAATATAGGCTTAGATGTGATTGAAGGCAACTTGGCACCATTTTGGCCAATTTTGCCCAAATTTGAGATTTCATGCCTAAAAGTGTATTTCAACCCAATCTCTACTTTTTGGATTAAAAATGATGACCTTTGACAAATGCAAGTGAATTATCATTATTTATTGCTAAATGGTATCAATTCTTGACTTTTTACATGTGCATCACCTCTCTTGTGTTTGTAAATGATTTGGTTGAATTGTGATTTGAGCAAGCTAAGAGCGCTTAGTGTCTATGAAGTCATTTGATTGAAGTATCAATTTCAGGTTGTTCATTCATGTGGTGTGACATTGTGGGATGAAGTGTTAGATTAATTTTAATACAGGAGACCTTATCTTAAGAATCACGCCAATGACCCCTCTTTGACCCAAATCTTCACTCACCATCTTCTTACCCCTCCGCCTCATGAAAGGATGCCAAAGTGCACATATCAACCGTGGCCACCTCCAAAAGTTTGGGGTGGCCACATCTACATCTCAACACTTCACTCTCATCACCATATGCCCTATCTACCCCAAGGGAAAAGAAAATAAAAGGATGCTCCTATTTAAGAGCATTCAAATAAAAAAAGATGAGTGATCTATGTAATAGCACTCCAAAAATCTTACCGCAACCCTTTCTTCCATTTTTATACCCATTGAGCTAGGAAACATCAAACCTAGCTCATTTTGCCCTTTTCTGCAGTCATGTGGTTCATTTGGTGTGATTTGAAACATAAGGTTGAAAGTATGAAGGTGAAACAACACTCCTGGTCATCCTTGATTAACACCATCATGAAACGGTTTACCCGGAACTACATGAAAGAAATATGGATAGCTTGTGTATTTTCTGCACTATATTTGAAGTTCATATGTTTTGTGCTATTTTCATGATTGGTTTGTAAAAGTAAGAGAGGAGAGAGGTGGAATGCATGTACTTAGTCACTATTGATCCTATTTAGCAATAATCATCATTTACATTGCATTTGTCATTTCTTGCTTGTGAATATTTTGCAGATAGATTGGGTTGAAGCATACTTGAGGACAAGTATGTTTCAAGTTTGGGGTGGTGATTCAACCATATTTTAGGGCTTCATCTTGTGTCATTTTGCATTTCAATAACACCTATACATGTTAGATTACATATTATTTCCCCCAATATGCATATTTGTGTAAAATGCACTTGTGGACATTATTTGCATGTTTTTCAGGGATTTGGACCACGCTTGATGGAAGAGAGAAAGAATGAGTGACTCTCTACCCTTGGAGAGACAAATTGAAGCATGATGCTCCCTCAACCAACCCCTAGTGGCCAAAGATCCATTGAAGCAAAGATGTCCAAGAAAATCCAAAGAATAAAGTCAAAGTGTTAATTCAGAACCCAACACAGTCGTGGTACCACAGAATAGCCGTGCTAGGTCACTTGCAAATCAACAGAGACACCCTCAATTGAATCTGGAATCACCACGGTCGTGCCACCCAAAACGACCGTGGTGAACTGACCCAAAACGGCCATGCCACCCAAAACGACTGTGGTGAACTGACTCAGAACGGCCATGCTACCCAGCACGGCCATGCTACAATAGAGGCAGAATGACTGTGGAGTAGAGAACAATCTCAAAATTTTGATTCACCATGGATGTGGTGACCACCGCGGCCGTTCTACGCTCACTCCACCACGGTCGTGTCAGCCACAATACAGAACTGACCATCAACCTGTGATTTTGACATTTTAATTGACATGACATGTAACATCCCTAACCTGGGTTATGTTCTAACCCTAGGTGTTTTGCTAAATAAAGTTGATTAGATGCTTGCTCTTATCTTTTGAAAAGTAATTAAGGCTTTTGAGGAACTTATATTTCTTTTTCAGTCCTTTTTTAATAATGTTGAAACATTATTTTGTTAATATTGGACTAAAGTGTAAATTACCCAAGTTGAGGGGTTAACTTGCAAATTGTACATGATAAAATGTTCCTCTGATGTTGAGACACCATAAGAATGAATATGATGTAGTGGTATGGTTTCCACAAGCTTGGGCATCAAGATAAAGCTTGTAGAGCAATTCTTGTGCATTAAAATCCTAGTTTTGGTGTAATGTGCAAATTACCCAAAACCTAGGGTTCAATAAGCAAACTACCACCTCTAGAGGGTCTCTCATGTTTCTTGGCATCAAGTAGAGCAAATAAAATGAGAGGGGCACCTCATTTGAATTATCTTGGAGGAGAGAGAATCTTGACATTAAAATAATCAAGATTTAAGCATAATTTGAGCTTTAATTTAATTTAATGCAAAAAGAAATAAATTAATTAAGGAGCCCTTCAACCAAAAGTTGAAGGATGTGTTTGCAATAGTGTTGGACGAGCTTGTGCCTTTCTATGGCACAAAAAGATCTCGGTTGAGTGGAAGCCACTCATATTAATATAATAAAAAGTAATATCCACTAAAAGGTTGGATATTAATATATCATTAAGGTGCTTAATTCCTTTTCCATTAATTCTTGGATAATGGAGAGGTTTTGCAAGAAAATGAAGGTGGCTTCGTGTCCAAGGTATGGAGGGGGATTTGGTGGAAATAATTTTGGAATTAAAGAAAATAATTTCCTTTTTCTCTTTCCTTGAAATCCTTATACATATCCATTTTTCCAAACCACTTAAGGATCTTTTCTTTAGTTTTCTTTTCTCACCTTGCTTTGGCTGACCAAGGGATAGATCAGGAGCAGGAGAGGGACGACCATAACCTGTTGGTAAGTTTTTATCATCTTCTACCTCGGATTCATGGTGAAAACCCTAAATCAATGCTTGATTATTGGTTTTCTTCACTCGATTTCCAATCCTAGCCAACTTATTCATCCAAAAGCTCAAGAACGGACCTTGGGCGGTTGCAAAAACTACATCCACCATTAGAGATGTGGATCTTGGAGCTTGGAATCTGATTTTGAGGCGGGTTTTATAACTCAAACCCTTAAACATTGATATTGCATTCTATTCTACAATAATCGTTGGTTATGTTCTTCTTTTGATACTCTTTTGATTCCCTACTATAATTGTTGGGTTTTAAGGGAGGCAGAGAAGGCAGCGGAAACAAAAAATTTCTCCTCCCCAAACCCAGAACAAGGAAACGCGTCAACATCTATACAATAGGAAAGGATGGTTTGTGGAATCATACCTTGTCCCGAGGCTTGCTCGGCGACAATACCTCGCGGCTTGTGCGGTCTACACCTCCAATCTTGGACGGTGTCTGTGCAGCTCCTGGTCGCACCGGGACTGACGACTCCTGGTCTCACCGGGACTATCGGGATTGATAGATGTCCTCCGAGCGGCAAAAATCTCCCGCCTATGAAGTAGTCCACACAGACCACCTGGAACTCCAATCTCCTTGTCCCACAAGGAATTAGAAGGAGTCACATCCTCATGTTAGCGTACTAGTCACTGACACACTCTCCTGCCACCAGTCGCTTTCTACAGTTGTCTTTCTCTTGTTGTGCCTCCCTTATCGGGTAGCACTTGCTCGGGCTCTCTCGATTACCAAAACCAGAGAGAACAACAACTTTACAGAGCAACAGGTTGCACTGAGTTGTTCTTTGAGAAGCCCCCAATACCCCTATATATATAGGAGGGTCATGGGACAGGGTTCTTTATCTCGGGTAATGTGGGACTAAAGTAGGAGTAGAAGGGTTTGAGATTTTCCACAAAAACAACCAATTGCGCAACCTGAACCGATCGTTTCATTTCTGAAACGGTCGGTTGGGGACCTGATCCGGTCGGTTGACACCTCAATCGATCGGTTGGGACCCATGAAACGGTCGGTTCACTTCTGAACCGGTCGATTCACTTCTGAACCGTTCGGTTCGTGGTCCTGGTCAGTTCCCGATTGACTTTTCCTCTTTTGTTTCTAATCGGTACCAAATACCAATCCTTGTTCCAATCAAATTGGGCAAGTGAAACGAAAAGAAATTCTCACCAATCCTACTTTCCCAACTTGCTCGGTTGGACCAGTTGAACCGATCGTTTCAACACTTGAAACGATTTTTTCACCCTATCCATCAGCCAATCAACTCACCATATGAGCCAATCGGTTCACCAAGCTCAGCCGATCGGTTCATCACATGAGCCAATCATTTGGGAGTGCAGATTGTGCAGAAACAGTCAATTGCAGTTTCAATCAATCTGATACTCTAATCAATCAATCCAACACCTTGAACATTATGATACTGAGCTATCAATTGATTGAGTGTTTAATTGAACTACTAAACTCCTCAGTAATCAATATAAACATTGTTTGTGGACAAAACTCCTCTTCCAGGTTAAATCCTATGTGTGTGACCCTGCAGGTCCATTTCACGTTGGCAATGAAAGTCCATAACACTTATGACTTCACAAGCAAAGAGCGGTGCCTAGTCACACATCAGTGCTACCCAAGTGAAATAGAAAGTTGGAGAACAACTTTCAATCCTACAATCTGTGAATGGTGTTACAATGAATGTATAATTCCTTTGTCACTGATATCCTGAATGAACTCGAGGCATGGAACAGTCATCCTGTCAACGTTCATTAACTTTCTTGATCTCAGAGTAGATTGGAAGAGATATGTATGACATCGATATCACATATTGATTCACACATGCGGGCACGCCTTTCTCAATCCTACTCATCAAGTGGCCATGGATATCATACTCACTCAGGAGGGACAAATCACATATCTATCACTCACCCCTCAAAAGCCCCATGTGTCAAAGCCACCCAATCATCACCTTTATAACAACCCATGTTTCAAGACTACGTTTGATGATGTCAAAGTGTGCCCAACGACATGTGTTGAGTGTAGTGATTTCAGGTCAAAGAATCACACTCACCACCATCACTGTGAGTACTGACTATGACTACCATGTCATGGTTCCATGTGTCAAACTCACGGTGGGTCTGTCCGGTACACTTGTTCTCTAACAAGTACTTATGTGTTTGGTTTGATATCTCTATATCATGACTAATGAGATTTTGTCATCAACCAACACCACAATCTAGTCTTGTATGTCATTGTTGTCTATCTACCTTCCACAATGACATCCGACTAGGGACATAACAAGAATGTACAAACTCTTAGATCTGTATGATCTCATCGTTTAGGTCCTTAACCTGAAAGCATACGTCATTGAGTACTGTCATTCTCTAGACATTCAATCTGTTCTATCACTATCGCATATGACTGAACCAGAAAGAATTGGAAGCTTGCCTTTGATGTTTATCAAATCAATCTTAATATATCCCACCAATCATCCCATGATTGTCTCTCAGGGCATACATACCAACAGACTCCCACTTGCACTGCGAGCCAATCACCCTTGAATCATATTCATAGTGATCTTCAAACATGTCCCACATGTTACTGTGCTCTAGTGCGAACATAGTGAGTTATGGCAATGCCTTGCCAAAGTCATTTTTTAACTGCATGTCGCTCATCTCTTCGTTGTACGTCACACGTATGAGATGGAGTTGTCGTAATATGTGATCCAGTATTCCTTTGTTAACCTTTAGCCACATTGCATGATCAAGGATTCCATACTTGTCATCAATGGGCGCAATATCTATAAGTTCATCTCATGAACTTCCAGATCCATATAGTATCCACTGCTGTTCTCCAACACATAGATACTCGGCATTTCCTTTTAAATGGTTTTATTAGAACACTTCCAATTATCAACGAACTTTCACTTTTATATATCCTATATATATTTTGCGATTAATTTTCTATCCTTTCAAAAGTTCGCATCAATGTAACTCTTTACATTGAACTCTTCCTTATCTCCATAGAACTAGTACTTATCAAGTCCTCATGGTATTCCAGTAACCCTTACTGGAAGTAGACAGACATCCACTCGTCATGTCTCACATACGAATTATTAGGATGAGCACATCATATTGCCATGTCCTACATACAAGATGATGAATGCATTTTGTTCTTTCCATGTGGATACATGCAAGATAATGGGATGATTACATGCATAATAGATCCATATCTATTCTTAGTGTTCCCATTCTTCATAAGAATTGGACACTTGACCTTGGTATACTAACTCCATGTAACATGGACAAGTTTTCTCCCACTGAATCTGTGCATACTGAACCCTTCATTTCATATTGCCAATGTATGCTTTCTCTTTTCAGGTCAAGAGGTTTTCGAGAACTATCTCTATAGATCTCAATTCCTATCACATAGGAAACATATCTATCTTCCTTAAAGATAATTTCCACTTTTTGGATTTCCATTCTAGAATATTTCCATTTCACATCAACATGTGGAATGTGAATACGCTCCCACTAAATCACAGATCCCTTCTTTATCTTTGACATATCAGTCAAACCCTTTGACTATATCATCAAAGTAAAGATCCAATTCTGAGTTGCTTGTACTCAATCAATAACATTGATTGGTCCATTGTTACTTATAGACTTCATTTGCATTAGTGGATTCATAAACCTTATAGGTTGTGTCACATACACATCCTTGTTTTATTCCTCATAGGAATGCGGTTTTAGTATCCATATGCCAAATGTCTTATTGATTAAGTTGCAATCAACAAGCATCATCCTTCTCAAAATGTTATCCATGTATCTTAACACTTAAGATTCATTTGCACTTATGGATTTCATCCAATGGGTGCTACCATCAAGGTCATACCTTATGGTTCACATGGATGTCATTTAGGATGTAATGGTCATAAACCATAACTCAAAATTCGGTTCCTCATATTCATCTAGATAGTTGACTCATCACATGAACAACTCATCACATAGATAAACAAGGTGTATCCGTCAAGGATATAAGAACTTACAACTCCTTGTGATTCTTAATGTCCTTTATTAGTGTGGGGTATTCTTTTATTAAGAATAATTCAGTTATTTGATAATCATTCTGTAACTCTTTAGAGTATGATTTTATTACGACCTCACCTTTTCGTAGGCCCCAATTAAGGGAGACCAAGAGGATAAAGCCGCACCCATTAATTCTGGATCAAAGGTTTGACATATAACCATAAAGAATTATTAAATTCTAACAGACTATACTGAAAAATGGTAATAAAAAATTTTCTTTGCATACCTTGAAAAGTTGGGAACTATCTTCTAACCACAACTTAACTACTCTATCTAATTCCTCCTTGTTCTTTAATTCTTGAATTCACAATATGTCGCTTTAATAAACAACATTTTGTTTTAAGCCAAACTACTCAATCCATATCTCTCCACAACTCTGTGTTGTCCCTGTAAGGACTTACATGGTACCTCTATGAAGGTGACTTGATGGACCTACCCTCTAGGCAGCCAAAGTCTTTCATGACCTGATGAACCTACCCTCTAGGTAGTCTTCTATCAGGTCAGCCATTACGACACAGAGGGAATCAGAGATTGAGCTAGAAGGCATATACATTATGTGATAGCCATAGTCACTTTATAATTTGCATGAAAGAAATAAACATCCAAACTGTTTAGTTGCATTCAATGCGATTAAACATTCAGGAAACATCGGGAAACATAAGCGGTTAACCATAAGTAACCACATACCTTTAATTGCAGATTTCAAGATAGAAAGAGAAACCCAATCAACAGGCAAAACCTAAAATAAAAGGACAATTTTCCTTTTATTAATATTTATCTTATTTTCACCATATCACTTAGGGTTTCAGTTCCTATTTTAGGGTTCCTTTAGAAATTAGGGATTTCACTTCTTCTTTCCTTATTATCATCCTTAATTTATTAAACTACATAAAACCCCTAATTTCTCAGTAAATTTCCTTTATTAAGCATCCAATTATCTTATTCTGCAAAAACATGCTTTTTATCTCCTTTTACCCCAAATTAGGGTTTCCATGTAAATTAACTTCCTTTTTAGGCATTATAACTCTAAATCTCATATTTTTACATTCAAACTAATAATCATATCACATCTATCATTGACAAAGTTAAATTTATCAGTTTGATCTATTGAATTACCAAAATACACTTTAATCATGCAATTAGGGTTTCTCACCCATTTTTAATACACTTTATTAACAAATTAAGGTACTTTTTGCAAAACAGACAGAACTAAGTTCTCAATTTATTTTTATTGGATTCCTCGTATTTTTCTATACAATTTTCATATATTAAGTTTTCTCATACGAGTTTCCTAGCAAATTCTATTAATTTTGCAAGATAAATCATTTTTCTTGAATTTCTTTCAGAGATGCGAAAAAGTACCAATTATGTCGATCGTCGGATGTGTCGCGGTCCACGGTGGTCCTCTGATCAATGGTCCGCGCAAAGAGCCTCCACTCGGCCCCCCTGACTTAGCGCCTCGACGCCTGGATCGTCGGATCTCCCGGGTCCACGGTGGAATCAAGATCAAGGGCTCCCGCCTTGATTTGGCTCGGCCGTTCGATCACGATCGGACGAAGACTGCTTCTCATCTTCCTCACTTCAGGGCATGGGGGTGCCGCGTCAAACCCTTTCCGGAGCTAAGGCAATTGAGAGCAAGAGAAGGAATTGGGTTCTGGGAATACGGTGCCTAGGTTCGCGAAGGTGCACTGGACTAGGAAGACCCTTATTTATAGGGTGTGAAAGCCCCTTCTAGGGTTTCCCAACCCTGCTGCCGTCCCAAACCTCAGCCGGATTGGGCATTTCTAGAACACACCCCGAAAACCGGCAAAACCTAGGTCTAGATTGTTCGCCATGGTCTCCCGGACTCAATGGGACATCCATCTCAAGTGCACATGCACTGAATTGATCGGGAAAGCGAGGGGAAAATCCCCTGTCACCGCTACTGCCCGAGTCCCTTTGGGACTCTGGACGATGACTGTGGTCCGCTGGATTAGGATCCAACGGTCAGCGTCGTCCGTTCTTAAACCAAAAGGAAAATTAATTCCTAAATATGCAAGGAAAATGCTATTTTGATGATAACTTGAAAATTCAATAACTCTCAATCCTTAACTCCGTTTTATCTCAAATTTTGAGGAAAACTCGTTTATACTTTTATCTTTCCTTGTGAAAAAATTGGAGTCATTATCCAAAGGAAACGAGTCCTTTACTTCAGTTTCAAGTTATCTCTTATTTAATTATATTTCCCACATATTCCTTATTTCTTTTGCCTTTATCTATTTATCCTGAGTTCCTTGAATCCAAAGGAACCCTTTTAACTCGAAATCTTATTTTGGGAAAATATCTTTTAGCCTTAAAATCATTTCTTTTGATTTCCTCATATATTCCTTTATTAAATGAAATTCCTTTTTCATTTCTTTTTTGTTTTTCTTTTAATCCTTCAATTGGGCTCAACGGCCACAAAGGCCCAATAAGAAAACATACAAGCTATCAAACACACAATCCATTCAATCCATTCAAACAATTCATCACACCAACCATGGATTTCATTTATATTTAAAAAGAACATTTATAATTTCATTACATATTTTGGAAAAATCGAGGTTATAACAGATTCCTTCTTGATTTATACATCACCATGCCTAAATCATGAGTTTGCTATGATACACTATCATAATCATTCATAAGGATCTCAAACATTTGGTCCAAGTATTTCATTCATTGATCTCATAAAGAATTAGCACTTTATCAAATTTGCACTTCATCTATGATAATCTTGAACACTTCAAGATATTCATATTGGTATTTCTCTAAACACCATTTGAAGTATTAGCATTTGTTCCAATAGGTATGTAAATACATCACATGTATCATACCTAATAGGATAATCATTCTCCCACTACCTTTAGTGAAGATTGATTAATCATGTCCAAGATATTCATGTCTCTTATTGGTTCTCTAACCAAAAGATCCATCACATGGAAACTAGAAATGAATTTCTCATGACTGATGCTAATTTGATTGTTTGAGTTATCTATAACTTTTAGGTATCATTTTGTCTTATGCATATCAAATATCACAAGATAAACAAGGCATTGCCACAAAGATCATATCTTTAGAAATTGAAACATTTCTTTATTGATTGCCATCATTGTCATACAATATGCAAAAATAAAGTGTTTCTATCTATTGGCAAATATGAAATAGCAGTTCATAACTATTACATGCCTTCAAGGCTGAAAATAAACTAAAGTACTCTTATCTATGGCGGCAACACTTGCCCTATTTATTGAGTGCTTTACACTTTACATCTTGGTATCATATACCTCAAAAGTGTTACAAGTTTACTTTCATGACACCTTTAAGTAGAGACGTCTGTCGCCTCCTTCTTCTTTTGTTCTTCCAGATAGAGAGGACAATTCCTTTTCCAATGTCCTGGCTTTTGACAATGGTGGCAATTGCCTTTCTTGGTCACACCTCCCTTGGCCTTGAGAGCTGAAGACGACTTGGGCTCCTGGCTAGCATCATAACCTTTCTTAGCTTTGCCCTTGCCCTTGTGCTTGGACTTGCCTTTCTTGCTCGTGATCACCGTCACAGACTTAGGCTTGTCCTTCTTCATTTGTGTCTCGACTGTCCTCAACATGCCCAACAACTCTGACAGTGGCCTATCAAAGTTGTTCATGTTGTAGTTCATCACAAACTGACTGTAGGATTCTGGCAACGATTGCAGTATCACGTCAGTAGCCAACTCTTGGCTCAGTGGATATCCCAGTCTTGTTAGGTTCTCCACATACCCAATCGTCTTGAGTGTGTGAGGACCAACTGGATCTCCTTCTGTCATGACGCACTTGAATAGTGCCCTTGAGACATCGTATCTCTCTTGCCGTGCTTGATCTTCATACATGTTCCTGAGATGCTGAATCATATCAATGACACCCATGTTCTCATGTTGTCTCTGCAACTCGTGGTTCATAGAGCACAACATCAAGCACTTTGCATCAATGGCATCATCAGAATGCTTCTTGTAAGCATCCCTTTCTGCCTTTGGTGCATTAGGAGCAGGTTCCTCTGGAATTGGAGTATCCAAGACATAGAGCTTTCGCTCTTGAGTGAGAACAATTCTCAACGTCCTATACCAGTTGTGGAAGTTTGTCCCATTCAACCTGTCCTTTTCAAGGATGGATCGCAAAGAAAAGTGATTGTTGTTTGCTGCCATTTGTACTACAAAAGGAAATATGCAATTTTAGTCCAAAAACTTATTTGATTGATTTGAAAAGTTGACGATATAATTAGGCCTTTAATTAATTATCGCTCCCACTATTTTAGTTTAAATTGATAGCCCTCACCATCAATTCAGAAGATTGCAGCATACAACCTTCTAGTGGGCAAGATCCTGAAATCCTCCAGGTCATGGACCAGCTTGGGCTGTCACCCACAACTTAGATCTCTCAGGTAGGCAACTCTTGCCAATTGCATCATATGCAACTCTTGATAAGATGTCATATGAAACTCCTTGCCATGATCATCTCCATGCCTCAAGGTGCTAGATCCTATCTAGGTCACCTTGTTAAGTCTGACCCAAAGCCAACACGATGAATATGCACCCTGCTTGGGCAGACCCACATATCCATCCTTCACGCTTCCATGAGATAGACGGTCCACCACGCTTGGGCGTGCTCACACTTGGTGGATCAAGCTTTTCATGTGTGTCGCATTTGGAAGGCATCTAAAACATTAATATTTAATGAGGGATTTGGTTTTATATACATATACATATCCAATCACCACAATACATAGTACGTATCACATGCATGCTATATCCCACAGAAAACATGCAAAACGGTAAAAGTGATGATTATGGCCATCCTAATGTGATTCCTCGAGCCAAGAGGAATCACGGTCATCTAGGTCTACATCACATGCAGCCTGTACAAGATGAACTCTGTGCTTTGCCTTTCTGGTTTTGATCAACTCATCACATGAATGATCGGCTCGCCATCAGGCCGGTCGACTGGGTGCCACCAGCTGATCGGTTGGCTCCTCCAACTGATCGGTTCGCCTGGTCGTCGTGCATCTCATCATCTCCGCCACCTGCTCGTCTCGCTCCTCGAACCAGTCATCAACCGTTCGGCTCACTCCTTGAACTGATCGTCTGGAACGTCAACCGATCGATTCACGCCTTGAACCAATCGTCTCAGCTGTCGTCAGGATGTCCTCCATTTTTTGACATAACAGGAAATAAAATTCTATCCTATTTTACATTGTAAAAAGAGAAACCTCGAGTTACATTCGAGGGGAGTAAAGGTAGGAAAGAAATCTCGAATTATTTCGAGTTACATCAAGAATAGGAGAAGGAAGATCGGTGCGTAGACCGAGATGCAAGCAACCACATTCAACCATACACAGATAGGGTTTATTGGCCATAACCACGCTATACATCCACCACAAAACTCGTTTAAGGGCGGCGCGTATCGAGTGCATTCATATTACATATCATATATGTATATTGGGATTTGTGGATTTAGGATTGGACATGCATAAAGCCAATTTTATTTGCATCGTATGTAATAAATAAAGGCGACAAACCAAAATCGATCATATCGATGATCCTAAAGTATAGAGCAGTTGACGTGGCTCTGATACCACTGTTGTATTTTAAGGGAGGCAGAGAAGGCAGCGGAAACAAAAATTTTCTCCTCCCCAAACCCAAAACAAGGAAACGCGTCGGCGTCTATACAATAGGAAAGGATGGTTTGTGGAATCATACCTTGTCCCGAGGCTTGCTCGACGACAATACCTAGCGGCTTGTGCGGTCTTCACCTCCGGTCTTGGATGGTGTCTGTGCAGCTCCTGGTCGCACCGGGACTGACGACTCCTGGTATCACCGGGACTGCCGGGATTGACAGTTGTCCTCCGAGTGGTAGAAATCTCCCGCCTCTGAAGTAGTCCACATGGACCACCTAGAACTCCAATCTCCTTGTCCCACAAGGAATTGGAAGGAGTCACACCCTCCTATCAGCGTACTAGTCACTGACACACTCTTCTGCCACCAGTCATTTTCTGCAGTTGTCTTTCCCTTATTGTGCCTCCCTTATCGGGTAGCACTTGCTCAGGCTCTCTCGGTTACCAAAACCAGAGAGAACGGCAACTTTACAGAGCAACTGGTTGCACTGAGTTGTTCTTTGTGAAGCCCCCAATACCCCTATATATATAGAAGGGTCATGGGACAAGATTCTCTATCCCGGGCAATGTGGGACTAAAGCAGGAGTAGAAGGGTTCGAGATTTTCCACAAAAACAACCAACTGCGCAACCTGAACCGATCGTTTCATTTCTGAAACGGTCAGTTCGTGATCTTGGTCAGTTCTCGATTGACTTTTCCTCTTTTGTTTCTAATTGGTACCAAATACCAATCCTTGTTCCAATCAAATTGGGCAAGTGAAATGAAAAGAAATTTCTCACCAATCCTACTTTCCCAACTTGCTCGGTTGGACCAGTTGAACCGATCGTTTCAACACTTGAAGCGATTGTTTCACCATGTTCATCAGCCGATCGACTCACCATCTGAGCCAATCGGTTCACCAAGCTCAGCCGATCGGTTCATCACATGAGCCGATCGGTTGGGAGTGCAGATTGTGCAGAAATAGTCAATTGCAATTTCAATCAATCTGATACTCTAATCAATCAGTCCAACACCTTGAACATTATGATACTGAGCTATCAATTGATTGAGTGTTTAATTGAACTACTAAACTCCTTTAGTAATCAATCTAAACATTGTTTGTGGACAAAACTCCTCTTCCAGGTTAAATCCTATGTGTGTGACCCTGCAGGTCCATTTCACGTTGGCAGTGAAAGTCCATAACACTTATGAATTCACAAGCAAAGAGTGGTGCCTAGTCACACATCAGTGCTACCCAAGTGAAATAGAAAGTTGGAGAACAACTTTCAATCCTACAATCTGTGAATGGTGTTACAGTGAATGTATAATTCCTTTGTCACTGATATCCCGAATGAACTCGAGGCATGGAACAGTCATCCTGTCAACGTTCATTCACTTTCTTGATCTCAGAGTAGATTGGAAGAGATATGTATGACATCGATCTCACATATTGATTCACACATGCGTGCATTCCTTTCTCAATCCTACTCATAAAGTGGCCATGGATATCATACTCACTCAGGAGGGACAAATCCTATATCTATCACTCTCCCCTCAAAAGCCCCATGTGTCAAAGACACCCAATCATCACCTTTATAACAACCCATGTTTCAGGACTGCATTTGATGATGTCAAAGTGTGCCCAACGACATGTGTTGAGTGTAGTGATTTCAGGTCAAAGAATCACACTCACCACCATCACTGTGAGTACTGACAGTGACTACCATCTCATGGTTCCATGTGTCAAACTCACGGTGGGTCTGTCCGGTACACTTGTTCTCTAACAAGTACCTATGTGTTTGGTTTGATATCTCTATATCATGACTAATTAGATTCTGTCATCAACCAACACCACAATCTAGTCTTGTGTGTCATTGCTATCTATCTACCTTCCACAATGACATCCGACTAGGGACATAAAAAGAATGTACAAACTCTTAGCATTCGTATGATCTCATCGTTCAGGTCCTTAACCTGAAAGCATACGTCATTGAGTACTGTCATTCTCTAGACATTCAATCGGTTCTATCACTATCTCATATGACTGAACCAGAAAGAATTGGAAGCTTGCCTTTGATGTTTATCAAATCAATCTTAATATATCCCACCAATCATCCCATGATTGGCTCTCAGGGCATACATACCAACAGTAATTCCCATGAAGAATGACTGCAGTTGTTGGATGAACGGAGGAAGAAGATGATGACATCATCTTAGATGCTTATCCAAAGAAATTCTCAGTCCAAACAGTTTCCATCAGTTGCTCAAACGGTTTCCCAAACCGTTTGGGAGCAAACAGTTTTAAACTGTTGAGAGGAAATGGTTTCACCAAACCGCATGAGGGCAAACGGTTTCAGACCATTTGGAGGTGTTGACCAGGGTTGACCATTTGGAAATTTGTTTCTAATAATGTTGGTTAATGATCCACTAAATATAATTGATTAGTTCCATTTGGTTCATGAGTTGAAGGTCCATCAATCACCAAACCCTAATCGGGTTAAGTGTTGATTTCCAAATGGTTTGACTTAGAAACTTGGGTTGATTGACCCAAACGGTTTCAAAACCATTTGGGGATCACCCAAACGGTCTCAATACCGTTTGGGGGTCACCCAAGACCGTTTGGAGGTCTAGGGTTGAGTATGGTTAGGTGATTGAAGATCTAAAGATACCAAGATGATTTGCAATCAAATGCTGATTTGGTGCAATGATCCAAACCCTAATTGGATGACATGTATTTGGGTGATGAGATGGGCAAACGGTCTCAAGACCGTTTACAGGTCATCCAAATGACCTCAAGACCGTTTGGGGTCAGGTCATGTCCATTTTGGATGGTGGTCCAATAGTTTCTAAGTAATTAGTTTCACAATTATCAACATTGAAGGATCATCGATTCCAAACCCTAATCCAATTGAATCAAACCCTACTTGATGATCAATTGAGTGTCAAATCAGTTGAAGGATGACCTATTTAACTTAATTGAAGTATGATGTTAGGACCAATTGATGAGTGATAACATGATTTTAATTAATGAAGGAATCAATCTTGGAAACCTTAATTCAATTTGAGTGGTTGAGAACATATTTGGTCCATGCGGCTTTGAGGAGGTTTGGACCAAACAGTCTCAAGACCGTTTGAGTCCAAATGGTCTCAAGACCGTTTGGGACCAAATGATCCCAAACCGGTTGAGCTTAAACTGTCTCAAGGGTTCACCTTTACCAAACGGTTTCAATGGTTTGGTCAAGACCGTTTGAGGTCTGATTGGTCAAGACTGTTTGAGGTCTAAGTGACCAAGATCACTTGGAAGGTAATTAATCAAATTGTATGAACACTTAAAGTGGTTGAAGGTTAATTGTTTAAGTGAACAATTACATGATGTAAACCAAGGGTGATTATAATAATGGTACCCTTAATGAGATAGGGTGATTAGTACTTTTTAAATAATTAAGCTTTAATGATCATGGTGATAATGACATAACTCATGGTGTCAATTCTTCTTCAAGTTGAGTTGACTTAGCTTAATCAAGGATGAAGTAAACATCATCCTATAGAGGATGAGAGAGAAAAGACTTCCTACATGAATGATAATCATGTAGTGGACTTTCAATATGAATAAATGTCTAATAAGGGTATGATCCTTAATAGTGAGATCATGGAACCCTAAAGGTTAATGAATCATAACCCTAATTGATGGCATTGATAGGTGAAATCCTAATACAAGATGATAGTATGATCTTAATTCATGGCAATGACATGAAAACCCTAATCTAGGGTGATACAAAGTGAATAGTAACCCCTAATTGTGGGTTATTGAACTTAAACCCTAATCTAGGGTGATACAAAGTGAATAGTAAACCCTAATTGTGGGTTATTGAACTTAAACCCTAATCTAGTGTGATGCAATGTGAATAGTAAACCCTAGTTAAGAATTGTTGAATACAAACCCTAATCTAGGGTGATGCAATGTGAATAGTAAACCCTAATTGTGAATTGTTGAATACAAACCCTAATATAGGGTGATGCAATGTGAATAGTAAACCCTAATTGTGATTTGTTGAATATAAACCCTAAACTAGGGTGATGTGCAGTGAATAGTAAACCCTAATTCCAAATATGGTGAAGGAATATGTGAAACCCTAATTATGGGTTATACCTTATAACAAGAAGCTCTAAGGTTGGATAAGGAAATGATGAGTCATTAATCCTGATTGAGCTAAGGGGATGATTAATCCTAATTGAATTGAAAAGGGAAACCCTGACCCTAGCAAGGGTATAGAGGTGTAACCTTGAATAGTGATGTTACAATTGTTTTGCATTATGCTGGTATGAAATTGATGTATCTGTTATCATATGTACTAATCATGCAGGTTTTATGAGATATTGAACATAGCCAGGTATGAGCTATGATGCTTTATTTATTGAAAGTACTTTATAAGCTTTGTAAGCAATGATATGCTATGTTGCCTAGTGAAAGGTAACAAAAGAGATTGATAGGTTGTAAGAGCCATGTGAAATACCTACACTGCAATTATCATGTTTACACTGTCAGACGACTTCATGGCAATAAGTTACCTGTTAAAGTGGTAGCAAGTGTTTTGATGATCTAAGGGTTGAATACCCATATTCATGAATCATGATGATGAGATGATAAGGGATTGAGATCCCAATGTTAATAAAGCTATGAAATGAAGTTGATAAAAATAGTACTCTTTCTTTATAGCATTTGTTTTGATGGTTTATGTTTGAAAACATGCCTGATGCTAAAAGAATGTTGTAATGTACTTAAATAATCAAGTGAAATGATATCATGTAGAGCCCTAACCATAGATCCATCATCGTCAGTAGTTAGGTGATGGTGAAACAGGTTTTCCTAAGGGAACTCCTGGAGGGCATAGTTTTGAGTATGTGGGGGTTATGGGTGTGAATATCCTTACGCCCTAATGGAGGAATTGATGTGAGATAAACATTAAATCTATCAATCCTTCATTATATGTATATGTCGGGATGATACATCACTAATCTCCCGATGATGATGTTAATGCTGAATCGATGAGAGATCATGAAATCTCTCGATTGCGAAGAGAGTACAACATGCCACTGTAATTCTAATAGCAAAGTTGCCAGTATATCCTAAAAAGCTATTTAGCAGAGACACAAGATGTCTTGCAAGTTGTTCCTCACACTGACTGAGTAGGATGAGGTCATGGGAATCTGGCTCTTCTATTGACCTATGTATGGTACCGATTTTGATTTCACAATGGTCGGTTGGAGTATGAGCGGTATACCTCATCTCCTTAGGGCATAAGTATGTTTGTAAAATGTAAGTAGCCGTGTAGCATAATTGCTTAGGGTTGAAATACGAGAATCAATGGTTGATGATACATTGTTAATTATCTCCTAGTTGGATATAATGATATACATGTTCTTCATATTCCTTATTGAACAAATGACTTGCTGCTTAATCAAGTTATAACTGGAATGAACTGTATAAACAATATTGCTCTACTTAGCTTAATGAATGATTTATCTGTTGTTGAATATTTATAATTCTACTACTCAGTGTTATTCTATTATCAGCAATAACTTTGTTTCTAGCGGAGAGTTATATCTCTCGTTGGGACAATTTTCAATTGTCTCACCCCCGTGGGATTCAACTTTTTAGGTAGACGTCGAGGAAGAAGAAACCCTTCAGTGGGTGAGCAGCAACATCAGCCACAATAGCAGCAACAACAACAGCAAGGACATCAGTGATCCTCAGGTGGAGACACTGTCTGTCAAGTCCTGTATATAGAGAGTCCTATGTGTCATCTCTGTACTCTCAGGTCCTAGGAGTCATTAGATGGTTTGATATAGATCTGAGATTTTTGGCTTGATGCCTCAAGATTTTTGTATACTGCTTATGTACAGTTTAACAGGGTAGTCAATGTTTGTGACTCTCGAGATGAGATGATACAAAGATGTACTGATGAATCAGAATGTAAATAACTTACTTTGGTTCTTTATGAAAGAGTTTTACAGTTTGTGGATCTCTTTGTAAAAAGTTTTAATTTTTAGTGATTTTCTGTAATTCCGCTGCTAATAATTCGCTTCCGCATTAGTTAATCTTGTTTTTGCGAGCCGTACGCCACAATTTAGTGGTATTAGAGCTCTAGGTTCGCTGAGTCTACAGAGACATAGGACTAGGGTTGTTGAGTCTGTTCTAGTGTCTTCTAGTATATCTAATAGTGTCTTCTGCTCATATAGGAGGAGAAGAAAAACTAAAGATGTCTGGATCACATGATGAACATGTTGCTAAAAGTAGTGTCGCTGCACCCGGAGGAGGTGCAAGAGACCAAGGAAGGGAGGAGCATGTGCCTGAACCACCCCAATTCAATCAAGCTGACATGGGGAACCCAACCTTCCAAGCTATGTTTGGGCAGTTTATAACTGCCATGATGCATATGACTGATAGAATCCCCATACCTACACCTAGGGCACCTGCCAATGATGAAAGACAGGGAACCGGCAAGACATTTGAATGACTTTGCCAGGTTGGAGCCACAGAATATGACGGGACAGCTGACCTAGCAGATGCTGATATGTGGCTAACTGAACTAGAGAAGGCCTTTAGAATCCTGAACATTCTAGAAGCTGAGAAGGTTAGGCACGCAGTGTACCTTCTTAAAGGGAGTGCTGGTCACTGGTGGACCATAGAGGAGGGGAAAAGGCATGGTGTGGAGATCGAATGGGAAGTATTTCGACGAGAATTTGTTAATAGATACTTTCCTAAGACGTTCCTGGATGAGAAAATCTCCCAGTTTGAGAGGTTAGGCAAGGACCAATGAACATTAGTGAGTACAAGGCTAAGTTCATGGAGCTTTTACGGTTCTGTCCGCATTTGGCAACCACAGATGAAGAGAGGATTCAGCATTTTGAGAAGGGGTTAAACGCTGAGTTGACCACCCCTGTGTCTGCTCTGGAGAACAGGGAGAGATTTGCTACTTTCATGGAGTCTATTAGAAGGATAGAGAGGTCTGTGACTGAGAAGCGATAGACCAAGAAAAAGAAGGTGTACCCCCAGTTTCAAGGATCCTCATCCAAAAGTTTCAAGAAATCGAGGTTTTCTGCACCAATGGCACCACCTAGATTCAATACCCAGACGCAGTGGATGTCAAATAGGGGTAGAGGACAAAGTTTACCACCAGAAGGAGCCCACAGCTCAGCATCTGTGTCTCTTACAGGACCATCCAGACCACAGCCAGGGATCAAGAGTTGTTTCATATGTGGAAAGATGGGGCATCTGATGAAGGATTATAGAGCCAAAGAGGTAAGTGTGACTCAACCTCAGAGATAGAGCCAACAAGGTTCTCAACGGTGACAGTTTCCAGGTGGCGCTAGAGGACGTGGACAAGCGTCCTAAACCGGATCATCAACACACAGTCAACGAGCACCGAATCAACCACAGGCGACGGTGAGATTCTATGCGATGAATCCACCTGATGCGGTGATCAACCCTCGGGTTGTGACAGGTCATATGGAACTGTTTTATTCTGATATGTCTACATCCTACGTCTTATCTATTTTAATTGATCTGGGTGCTACACATTCCTTTATCACTCAAACAGTGACTCTTGACTGCAATATGACAATTGATCATAGGGCAGAGAGTTTGAAGTTGGAAACTCCTTTGATGGGATCTGTTGTGTTGCGGGAGGTGTGTTCTCCCTACATTCTTTTCTTTTCTGAACATCGCATTCAAGTGGATCTTATACCACTTGAGATGCACGGGTTCGATATAATCCTCGGGATGGATACCTTAGAAAGGTATAAGGTTGTCTTGGATTGTGAGTCCAAGCAAGACGTGTTCACAGATGAAACTGACACATGGATCTTTCAAGGAGATAGAAAGATTCTTCCAACCTGTCTTATGTCAGCTATGGTAGCTGAGAAGCTGATGAGGCAAGGATGTTATGCATTCTTGGCCCATGTGGTAGATACCACCATGGAGAGTTCTAATCCTGCTGAAGTTCTGATAGTCACAAAATTTGAAGATGTATTTCCTGAATAACTTCTAGGTGTACCTCCACCCTAAGAGGTTGATTTTGAGATTAATCTAATCCTGGGAACGCAGCCATTAGCACAAACACCGTATAGGATGGCACCAACTGAGATGGTAGAACTCAAGAAACAACTGCAAGAGTTTCTTGAGAAGGGTTTCATCCGACCGAGCACTTCACCCTGGGGTGCTCTGGTCCTCTTTGTTAAAGAGAAGTATGGGTCTATGCGATTATGCATTGACTATATACAGTTAAATAAAGTAACAATAAAGAATAAGTATCCTTTGCCAAGAGTTGATGATCTCTTTGACCAGTTGTGTGGTGCAACTGTCTTCTCAAAGATAGATTTGAGGTCGGGATATCATCAGCTGCGTATTAAGGAGGGTGACATACCTAAGTCTACCTTTAGGACAAGGTATGGTCACTATGAGTTCACAGTTATGTCGTTTGGACTAACTAATGCACCAACTACATTTATGGAACTCATGAATAGAATCTTTCAACCTTTTCTTGATCAGTGTGTAGTTGTTTTCATAGATGACATCCTGATCTACAGTAGAGATGCTGAACAGCATGAACAACATCTTCGTCAGGCTCTAACTTTGCTAAGAGAGCATGAATTATATGCTAAGTTTAGCAAGTGTGAGTTTTGGTTACTATAAGTTTCTTTTCTTGGACACGTAATATCTGCTTCAGGTATACGTGTTGACCCTAAAAAGGTAGAATTTGTCCTGCAATGGGAGCAGCCGAAGACACCGACGGAGATTCGTAGTTTCTTAGGGTTGGCAGGCTATTACAGGAGGTTCATTAAGAACTTTAGTTCTATAGCTTTACCCTTGACTAAGTTGACTAGGAAGGATGTTCCTTTTGCCTGGAATGACAAGTGTCAACAATCATTCCAATTGTTGAAGGAAAGGTTGACAAGTGCACCTATGCTAGTGTTACCTGAACAAGGGAAAGGGTATATAGTTTTCTATGATGCATTTAAGAATGGACTAGGATGTGTGCTGATGCAGGATAAACAAGTGATTTCTTTTGCTTCCCGACAGCTTAAGAAACACGAGGAGAATTATCCGACACATGATCTAGAACTAGCTGATGTAGTCCATGCTTTGAAGATCTGGAGACATTATCTCTATGTAGAGACATTCTAGATTTTCATAGAACATAAGAACCTAAAGTACATCTTCTCTCAGCATGAGCTAAACATGAGGCAACGCCGCTGGATGGAGTTAATCAAGGACTACGAGTATACAATTGATTATCATCCAGGGAAGGCCAATGTGGTTGCTGATGCATTAAGTAGAAAATCAGTAACACCAGCTCTAGATAAAGCACACATGAATTCTCTGGTGTTCTCTAGGAGGGATATGCTTATCTCTTTTAGGCAAGACAATGTACAATTAAAAGTATCATTGTTATCAGGATTGTTAGCTGAGATGCACATAAAACCTACTCTGAGACAGTAGATTAAGGAGGTACAACAAGCTGATGTTGTAGTTCAGCATATTAGATCAGAGTATGGTAGTGAGAAATGAGATGGTTTCCATGATTCAGATGATCAGGTAGCCTGTTATCATGGTAGAATGTTAGTACCTGATGTTGATAACTTAAGGAAGTTATTCCTAGAAGAAGCTCATTCTTCAATGTATGCTATGCATCCAGGAAGCACCAAGATGTATCATAACTTGAAAGATATGTATTGGTGGCCCGGTTTGAATAAGGATGTTGTTGAGTTCGTTATGTGGTGTCCAATGTGTCAACAGGTTAAAGATGAACACCAAAAGCATGCAGGAACACTGCAACCTTTGCCCATACCGCAGTGGAAGTGGGATCATGTAACCATGGACTTCGTGTTGGTCTACCCAGAACAGCCAAAGGTTATGATTCCATTTGGGTGATAGTTGATAGGTTGATAAAGACAACACATTTCTTACCTGTCAAAACAACCTATTCTGCAGAGAGACTGGCACAGTTATATGTGGATGAGATAGTGCAGCTGCATGGGGTCCCAGTTACCATTGTTTCTAACAGAGGTCCCCAGTTTACGAGTCATTTTTTGGAGCGACTTCATAAAGCCTTAGGCACACAGTTAAGTTTTAGTACAACCTTTCATCCTCAGACTGATGGACAATCAGAAAGGACTATACAGACCTTGGAGGACTTGCTTAGGGCATGTGTCCTCCAGCTTACAGGAAGTTGGGATCTACATCTAAGCTTGATAGAGTTTGCCTACAATATAGTTATCAACACAGTATTGACATGGCACCTTATGAAGCTTTGTATGGTAGATGTTGTAGATCTCCCTTATGTTGGTATGAAACTGGTGAATATCAACTTTTGGGTCCTGATCTTGTGCACCAGACCACCGAGAAGATTAAAATAATACAACAACAGTTAAAGACTACATAGGATAGGCAGAAATCTTACGCTGATAAGCGTCATAGACCTTTGGAATTCCAGGTTAGAGACAGAGTGTACCTCAAGGTCTCGTCCTGGAAAGGGGTTCTTAGATTTGGAAGGAAAGGAAAGTTAGCTCCTAGATTTATGGGGCCTTATCCAATCATTGAACGGATTGGAAAGGTAGCTTATACGCTGGAGTTACCACCTGAGCTGCAAAAGCTGCACCCAACGTTCCACATTTCCATGCTAAGGAAATGTCATCCTGATACAGAATCAGTTCTGCAGCCTATGGAAGTAGCATTGAACGATGATATATCCTATGTTGAAGGACCTATGTTGATTCTCGATAGAAGAATCAAGAAGCTGAAGAAGAAAGACATTAGTCTTGTAAAAGTCCTCTGGAATCACTGTGGCGTAGAAGAAGCTACATGGGAACTAGAGGAAGAAATGAGAAGGAAATACCCTACTCTTTTCTCGTAATATGTTTTATTAATGATTTCGGGGACGAAATCCATATAAGGGGTGGATAATTTGTAACATCCCTGACATGGGTTATGTTCTAACCCTAGGTGTTTTGCTTAATAAAGTTGATTAGATGCTTGCTCTTATCTTTTGAAAAGTAATTAAGGCTTTTGAGGAACTTATATTTCTTTTTCAGTCTTTTTTTAATAATGTTGAAACATTGTTTTGTTAATATTGGACTAAAGTGAAAATTACCCAAGTTTAGGGGTTAACTTGCAAATTGCACATGATAAATTGTTCCTCTGATTTTGATACACCATAAGAATGAATATGATGTAGTGGTATGGTTTCCACAATCTTAGGCATCAAGATAAAGCTTGTAGAGCAATTCTTGTGCATTAAAATCCTAGTTTTGGTGTAATGTGCAAATTACCCAAAACCTAGGGTTCAATAAGCAAAATACCACCTCTAGAGGGTCTATCATGTTTCTTGGAATCAAGTAGAGCAAATAAAATGAGAGGGGCGCCTCATTTGAATTATCTTGGAGGAGAGAGAATCTTGACATTAAAATAATCAAGATTTAAGCATAAATGGAGCTTTAATTAAATTTAATGCAAAAAGAAGTAAATTAATAAAGGAGCCCTTCAACCAAAAGTTGAAGGATGTGTTTGCAATAGTGTTGGACGATCTTGTGCCTTTCTATGGCACAAAAAGATCTTGGTTGAGTGGAAGCCACTCATATTAATATAATAAAAAGTAATATCCACTAAAAGGTTGGATATTAATATAAAATTCATTAAGGTGCTTAATTCCTTTTCCATTAATTCTTGGATAATGGAGAGGTTTTGCAAGAAAATTAAGGTGTCTTCGTGGCAAAGGTATGGAGGGGGATTTGGTGGAAATAATTTTGGAATTAAAGAAAATAATTTCCTTTTTCTCTTTCCTTGAAATCCTTATACATATCCATTTTTCCAAACCACTTAAGGATCTTTTCCTTAGTTTTCTTTTCTCACCTTGCTTTGGCCGACCAAGGGAGGGCTCAGGAGTAGGAGAGGGACGACCATAACCTGTTGGTGAATTTTGATCATCTTCTACCTCGGATTCATGGTGAAAACCCTAAATCAATGCTTGATTATTGGTTTTCTTCACTCGATTTCCAATCCTAGCCAACTTGTTCATCCAAAAGCTCAAGAACGGACCTTGGGTAGTTTCTAGAACTCCATCCACCATTAGAGACGTGGAGCTTGGAGCTTGCAATCAGATTTTGAGGCGGGTTTTATAACTCAAACCCTTAAACATTGATATTGCATTCTATTCTACAATAATCGTTGGTTATGTTCTTCTTTTTGATACTCTTTTGATTCCCTGCTGTAATTCCCATGAAGAACGACTCCAGTTCTTGGATGAATGAAGGAAGAAGATGATGACATCATCTTATATGCTTATCTAAATAAATTCTCAGTCCAAACGGTTTCCATCAGTTGCTCAAACGGTTTCCCAAACCGTTTGGGAGCAAACAATTTTTAAACTGTTGAGAGGAAACGGTTTCACCAAACCGCATGAGGGCAAACGGTTTCAGACCGTTTGGAGGTGTTGAACAGGGTTGACCATTTGGAAATTTTTTGCTAATAATGTTGGTTAATGATCCCCTAAATATAATTGATTAGTTCCATTTGGTTCATGAGTTGAAGGTCCATCAATCACCAAACCCTAATCCGGTTAAGTGCTGATTTCCAAATGGTTTGAGTTAGAAACTTGGGTTGATTGACCCAAACGGTTTGAAAACCATTTGGGGATCACCCAAATAGTCTCAAGACTGTTTGGGGTCACCCAAGACCGTTTGGAGGTCTAGGGTTGAGTATGTTTAGGTGATTGAAGATCCAAAGATACCAAGATGATTTGCAATCAAATGCGGATTTGGTGATCAATCCAATGATCCAAACCCTAATTGGATGACATGGATTTGGGTGATGAGATGGGCAAATGGTCTCAAGACCGTTTGGAGGTCATCCAAACGACCTCAAGACCGTTTGGGGTCAGGTCATGTCCATTTTGTATGGTGGTCCAATAGTTTCAAAGTAATTAGTTTCACAATGATCAACATTGAAGGATCATCGATTCCAAACCCTAATCCAATTGAATCAAACCCTAATTGATGATCAATTGAGGGTCAAATCTATTGAAGGATGACCTATTTAACTTAATTGAAGTATGATGTTAGGACCAATTGATGAGTGATACCATGCTTTTAATTAATGAAGGAATCAATCTTGGAAACCTTGATTCAATTTGAGTGGTTGAGACCATATTTGGGCCATGCAGTTTTGAGGAGGTTTGGACCAAACGGTCTCAAGACCATTTGGGACCAAACAATTCCAAATCAGTTGATCTTAAACGGTCGCAAGGGTTCACCTTTACCAAATGGTTTCAATGGTTTGGTCAAGACCGTTTGAGGTCTGATTGGTCAAGACCGTTTGAGGTCTAAGTGACCAAGATCACTTGGAAGGTGATGAGTGCATATTCATCATGGAATTCAGTTATCTTTTTGAAACAAATTCAACTCTATTCATACCTTTTTCACTCAATATGAATCATAATGTGTAAAACTACTTATATGATTCAATTATCAAGGTTTTAACTAAATATTGTTCATTTAATGCAGGTAACCAAGAAATTCCACGCATGCGGTCCCAAGACCGTTTGATCCCTTGCGGTCCCAAGACCGTTTGAGCCCTTACGGTCCTATGACCGTTTGAGCCCTTGCGGTCCCAAGACCGTTTGAGTCCATGCGGTCCCAAGACCGTTTGCTGGAATGCACGAAGATCGAATGCCGAAACCGATTTCTAAGGTCGACTGCGTGAGATGCAAACTGCATGACCGATAGCAGACTCAAGACTGTTTGGGTCCATGCGGTTTCAAGACCGTTTGGGTCCATGCGGTCTCAAGACCGTTTGTGTCCAAACGGTCTCAAGACTGTTTGGGTCCATGCGGTCTCCAAGACCGTTTGGATCCATGCGGTATCCAAGACCGTCTGCCGTGATCGTGAAGACCGAATGAAGATCAAATGCCGCGCACTCAGGACCAGTTGCTGCGTGCGAAAACTGTTTGAAGCCGCTTCTCAGACGATAGACCGTTTGGAAGCAAACGGTCTCCAGACCGTTTGAACGAGATATTTTCAACAACTTACCCAAACCATTTGGGGACAGATCTGAGCCTATAAATAGGACCCCCAGGGTCCTCATTTGAGGGCATCGGATCCGGACGCCGCCAGGCTGCCAGAGCACAACTCCGATCAAGTTCCACTCCACTTATTGCCCGTGTTGCAACCAAGGAGGCTGAGAAGAGAAGGAAGATGGAGCAAGGGGCGTATTTTCTTCACCGATCTGCGACTACCTTCTGCACCGAGCTCATGGCGAATCTCTCTTTCTTTCTCATCCTTCTTATTTCTCGCATCATGAGTGAGTAGTACCTTTTCACTGGGGTGCGGGGACTAGCCCCGCTGCCCATGCAAACCATGTTCTTTTGTTAAACTCTCCATGGCAATGTATATAACTCTTCATTTCATCGTTAACCATTATGATATTAGTTTGGTTACTTGCTTGCTTCCATCTTTGTGCTCCCTATGTTGCGATAACATCTATATATAGGTACGAACGTCGTTTAACAAGTTAGACTCCCCAACTAGAAATAGAAGGGGACTCCTTGAGGTCATAAGTGTATGATCCGCGAGGGGACGAGCCATATAGCCTTCGATGACGCTTCTGTACGCCTGACGCCTGTATAAGGGGTTCACAGCCTTAGTTGGATTTTGTATCTTCTTGTTAAACGTCGATGTTTGCTAGTATGTTAACTGCCTGCTTGCTTATTGGTTAATGTAGTTGACTCCCAAACTAGAAATAGGATGGGATTCCATCGAGGTCGTAAGTGAATGATCTGCGAGGGGACGAGCCATCTAGCCTTCGGTGACACTTCTGTGTGCCTGACACCTGTATAGGGGGCCCGCAACTTCCGTGGATTTATGTATCTTCAGATCTGTAAGTAAAGTGATCCGGATGGTGACGAGACATCTGATGCCTAAGGTGATGCTTACGCGAACATGATGCCCGTATGGGGGGTTTTGCAGCAGCTCTACTTGGATTGTTATATCTTGCCTGGATTGTTCATGATTGAATATGTTTGCGTGTGTAGCGGTGGTGAAACCCGGTACCATCCCATCGGTTCCATATCATTGATCTAAACACGTCTTTTATTCAGCTCTTTACTTTCTTGCAATTAGTTTAAATAACCTCAAATCAACCGATCATTCTAAATATTAGTTTTACTTGAGCCATATTCAACTGACAAGGATTCTTAAAAACATTGTCCTTTGGGTTCGATCCTTAACTATACTACGATAAGACTCATCCGCTTGTGGGTGGTATTATTGCAATTTGGTTTTGGTAAAATCTCGGGGATTTCAACCCCGAGTGAATTTGTTAGTGCGTTCGAATATCACGTCAGAAGGTAATTAATCAAATTGTATGAACACTTAAAGTGGTTGAAGGTTAATTGTTTAAGTGAACAATTACATGATGTAAACCAAGGGTGATTATAATAATGGTACCCTTAATGAGATAGGGTGATTAGTACCCTTTAAATAATTAAGCTTTAATGATCATGGTGATAATGACATAACTCATGGTGTCAATTCTTCTTCAAGTTGAGTTGACTTAGCTTAATCAAGGCTGAAGTAAACATCATCCTATAGAGGATGAGAGAGAAAAGACTTACTACATGAATGATAATCATGTAGTGGAATTTCATTATGAATAAATGTCTAATTAGGGTATGATCCTTAATAGTGAGATCATGGAACCCTAAGGTTAATGAATCATAACCCTAATTGAGGGCATTGATAGATGAAATCCTAATACAAGATGATAGTATGATCTTAATTCATGGCAATGACATGAAAACCCTAATCTAGGGTGATACAAAGTGAATAGTAAACCCTAATTGTGGGTTATTGAACTTAAACCCTAATCTAGGGTGATACAAAGTGAATAGTAAAGCCTAATTGTGGGTTATTGAACTTAAACCCTAATATAGGGTGATGCAATGTGAATAGTAAACCCTAATTGTGAATTGTTGAATACAAACCCTAATCTAGGGTGATGCAATGTGAATAGTAAACCCTAATTGTGAATTGTTGAATACAAACCCTAATCTAGGGTGATGCAATGTGAATAGTAAACCCTAATTGTGAATTGTTGAATATAAACCCTAAACTAGGGTGATGTGCAGTGAATAGTAAACCCTAATTCCAAATATGGTGAAGGAATATGTGAAACCCTAATTCTGGGTTATACCTTATAACATGAAGCTCTAAGGTTGGATAAGGAAATGATGAGTCATTAATCCTAATTGAGCTAAGGGGATGATTAACCCTAATTGAATTGAAAAGGGAAACCCTGACCCAGCAAGGGTATAGAGGTGTAACCTTGAATAGTGATGTTATAATTGTTTTACATTATGCTGGTATGAAATTTATGTATCTGTTATCATATGTACTAATCATGCAGGTTTTATGAGATATTGAACATAGCCAGGTATGAGCTATGATGCTTTGTTTATTGAAAGTATTTTATAAGCTTTGTAGCAATGATATGCTATGTTGCCTAGTGAAAGGTAACAAAAGAGATTGATAGGTTGTAAGAGCCATGTGAAATACATGCACTGTAATTATCATGTTTACACTATCAGATGACTTGATGGCAATAAGTTACCTGTTAAAGTGGTAGCAAGTGTTTTGATGATCTAAGGGTTGAATACCCATATTCATGAATCATGATGATGAGATGATAAGGGATTGAGATCCCAATGTTAATAAAGCTGTGAAATGAACTTGATAAAAATAGTACTCTTTCTTTATAGCATTTGTTCTAATGGTTTATGTTTGAAAACATGCTTGATGCTAAAAGAATGTTGTAATGTACTTAAATAATCAAGTGAAATGATATCATGTAGAGCCCTGACCATAGATCCATCATCGTCAGTATTCAGGTGATGGTGAAATAGGTTTTCCTAAGGGAACTCCTGGAGGGTATACTTTTGAGTATGTGGGGGTTATGGGCGTGAATATCCTTACGCCCTAATGGAGGAATTGATGTGAGATAAACATTAAATCTCTCAATCCTTCATTATATGTATATGCCAGGATGATGTATCACTAATCTCCCGATGATGATGTTAATGCCGAATTGATGAGAGATAAACATGAAATGTCTCGATTGTGAAGAGAGTACAACATGCCACTGTAACTCTAATAGTGAAGTTGCCAGTATATCCTGGAAAGCTATTTAGCAGAGACACGAGATGTCCTACAAGTTGTTCCTCACACTGACTGAGGAGGATGAGGTCATGGGAATTTGGCTCTTCTATTGACCTATGTATGGTACCGATTTCGATTTCACAATGGTCGGTTGGAGTATGAGCGGTATACATCATCTCCTCAGGGCATAAGTATGTTTGTAAAATGTAAGCAGACGTGTAGCATAATTGCTTAGGGTTGAAATACGAGAATCAATGGTTGATGATACATTGTTAATTATGTCCTAGTTGGATATAATGATATACATGTTCTTCATATTCCTTATTGAATAAATGACTTGCTGCTTAATCAAGTTATAACTGGAATGAACTGTATAAAGAATACTGCTCTACTTAGCTTAATCAATGGTTTATCTGCTGTTGAATATTTATAATTCTACTGCTCAGTGTTATTCTATTATGAGCAATAACTTTGTTTCTGGCAGAGAGTTATATCTCTTACTGGGACAATTTTCAATTGTCTCACCCCCGTGGGATTCAACTTTTTAGGTAGACGTCGAGGAAGAAGAAACCCTTTAGTGGGTGAGCAGCAACAACAGCCAGAGTAGTAGCAACAACAACAACAAGGACAACAGTGATCCTCGGGTGGAGATACTGTCTGTCAAGTCCTATATATAGAGAGTCCTATGTGTCGTCTCTGTACTCTCAGGTCCTAGGAGTCAGTAGATGGTTTGATATAGATCTGAGATTTTTGGCTTGATGCCTCGAGATTTTTGTATACTGCTTATGTACAATTTAACAGGGCAGTAAATGTTTGTGACTCTCAAGATGAGATGATACAGAGATGTACTGATGAATCAGAATGTAAATAACTTACTTTGGTTCTTTATGAAAGAGTTTTACAGTTTGTGGATCTCTTTGTAAAAAGTTTTAATTTTTAGTGATTTTCAGTCATTCCGCTGCTAATAATTTGCTTCTGCATTAGTTAATCTTGTTTTTGCGAGTCGTACGCCACATGACCCATGGTTACCACCACGACCGTGCTCACCCCTACCCACCACGGTCGTGCTACTCACAAAACCCAACTACTTTTTCCACTATTTTTTCCATACTACCCCCCACTTGACCTAGTGCTTCCCCCACACCTATCTATACCTAGGTGGCATCTCTAACACAAGGTTGGCCACCCCTAGCTCACTCCTACCACTCCATTTTTTCCCCTTAGCCATTCCACTCCATTTCCTCCTCCATTTCACTCCATTCCATCATTTCCATCATCAAAACCCTATTTTCCTTCTATTTCCACCCACTTCCACCATCATTCCATGCCCCTACACCTCAGAGGAGAGAGGAGGACGCCCTACAACAGCTGAAGTGGAGGATTTCTTCATCTACATTGAGCTCCATGGCTTCTTCTATCCCATTCTCCTTTCTTTTTGTATTTTCCATTTCCATGAGTAGCTAGGCCCCTTTAGGTGGGCTATTTGGGGTGTAAAATGTTACTTTGATACCATGTTGTAGAGAAATGATATGTAAAAGTTTGTAATTCCATTTTCTAATGATTATGTTATATTTATATCTCATTCTCCATGGATTGCTTGTTGGTTTGTGTGTGAAATCACTTAGGAATGTAGGAAAATTGCTTATATGTGTGAATTTTGGGATTTGCCCCTAGGTACAATTCTTGGATCCCTAGGTTGTCTCCCATCTTACTACATCCTAATCAATCTCCCTAAGCCTAAGTGAGAGATTTAAGTAGCTGGATTAGGTGATTCTAGTGCAATTAGCATGGAGCCTTCTCAAGGCTAGAATGTGGGGGGGGGGAGGGGATTGGGGTCCAAAACCCTAATTTCACCTCCCCATTACTACCCTTGGCCTCTAATTTCCCTAGGAATGTCTAATCTAGAATCCTAGACTTGATTGGACTCTAATTGAATTGAACCTAATCCCTAACCCAATTGAGCCTCGTAAGGGTAGTAGGAAGTGTTAGAGACTAGTTCCCCTATACACAACCTAGCATATACATGGCCAGTTAGTAGCTTAGGTTAATTCATTAGACTCTAACTTGTTGTTTGGTTTGGATAATCTAAATGGAATCATAATGATTATATATCACCCCTAACTTAAGTGATAAGTGCATCCCCTAAACAACCCACACCTTCCTTAATTGCTTTAAAACCCTAATTTTCATCTTGCATAGCTAGTGTTAGCTTAGTTAGCTCTTTTCTTGCTTATTTAGATTCGTGCCATGTTCTTGCTTTATTCTTGCTAGTTTAGGTATTTACTTGCTCTTTTGCTCTTCTCTTTCTTGCCTTAGTGTAAATTGCCTTTTCATATCTAGCTTAGCCTTTTCCTACTTACCTAGTTTAATCTAATCTAGGGTTAACTTAGATTTCATTCTTTACATGAATTGCTTTCTTGTTCATCCTTAGTTAACAATCAAAACAACCCTTAACCCTAGTCTCCGCAGCAGGAACCTAGCCAAACTAACCTAGCACTAGTGCCCCCTATTCTCCCTGTGGATCGGCCCTATACTTACCGCCCTTCTATACTACTACACGACCCCGTGTGCTCGCAGGATAATGTTTTAGTAGACGTAGGTGTGCTTAAGTCTAGGTATTTATAAATTCAAAAGTTTAATCCACATGTGTGCATCCGTCCATGGAGTTGCATCCATTCAAACTTCAAATTGAGTGGTATGTAACGCCATTGGCTGGGGTGCACCACCTGATCTATCCAAAGGCATGCTTAAACATGATCTACTGGCTTAGGTAGCTCATATTTATTAATAAGATCATATTCCTAAAGCACTTGGAACAACCGACATAACTAAGATCAAAAGAGTTGTCAGAAGATTTATTGATATGATCATATTCCTAAATCACCTGGAACAAGCAATAGAAGAAAATATTTTCTCCTCCATCTCATGCATGTATTAAGCTTTAGTTATTTGTGTGGAACCTCCACCATCCATCTAGATCCTATAATTGGAACTAAAATGCCATCAACTATCTCCCAACCCACTTCCCTTTGTGAACTCAATACATAGGAACATGAACATGGACCATCTATAACCAGTTATTTCAACCTATGAACATCTAGAGGTTCCAAAGGTCTCATATTTTTGGTTGGATATGGGCAAGCACCCATTGGTCACCCAAATTATATATGTTGTATAGAGTGTGGAGGATATCATCCCAAAGTTGAAGACCATCTCAAACCATAGTGTGATGTGGGAAATCTTCTTGTAGATCTCACGAGTGTCTACAAATCTCCAAACAAACCTAATTGAAGGTATTCTCCCTTCTTTCACATCTTCTCTAGACCCTAAATATATGACCTAGGAACCATACCCTACAGACACCTCGCAATGTGTATAAGGGCTTGGCATCTTGAGTGGACTTTTTCAAAGCTAACCACAATAATAATTGTGGCTACCAGTATCAGAAACCAAATATAAACATGATGTAGGATTCTCTTAGATAAAATCACTTGTCGTTTCATTGAGTGGATGGAGGATATGGTGTTCAAGATTGGTCCAACAAGGCCAACCTAAGTTATAGAAATCTTAGATTATGTTCTTGCAAGAGCAGATGCATGTTTGGACTTACCATTGCTAAATAGGAGTGAGATGCAGATAAAGAATGAATATATAGAAAGAATGAATATATAGAAATTTTATTCAAATTAATATGGACAATTGAGTGGTTTATAAACTAGACAAGAATATTTAAGGAATAGTTTTGGTCAGAACAAAACTATATTACCATGATAATGAAAATGGATACAATAGTTAAAAGAATGGAGATTTTCTCAACTATCTACCGATGAAGTTTGAAAATTTTCCAAAAATGTAAGCACAACATCAAAAGGACCAACTTTTATGTCAGAGCAGGGTATGCATATGTGAAAATTGACTTTGTCCAACCCACTGGTTCTCAATTCTTAGTTGATTAGTTCAACCTGGTGAGGATGTTGTCTCATTTTTTTCACAAGTCAATATTGAATTTGTCCATGTGAGCATACACTTTGAACTTGTTTACACACTCCTTAAGAACACAAAGGTTTACATGCACTAGTGCCTAGATCCTTTGATTTTGACAGCCACATGTGCATGTGTGTGTAAGTATTTGTTTACATGAAGTTGTAATGAGCTAAGATATGGGTAGATAAGAAGGTAGTTTATTGCACTCACCGATTTAGTAATTGATAAACAATGGGGGGCTAAATTGTGTGTAGTGTGCTACTGTGTTGGCTCATGGTTGAAGATCTTTTTGTATTGAGGTGAGGTTATGGAGCATATTAAGGCTGACGTGAATAAGTAAGGCGATATGTAGCTAACACATGCATCTTTCCATGCTATAGAATTTTTACTAAGAGTGTTGTTAATATGTGACCAAGTTATGCCTTTCATAGTAGAAATATGTTCAATAGCTTTCAGAATAAGTTCTGAAAGATGGTTCCACACTAGGAGCTAAATGAAAGAAGACAACCGTATAATATCATCTCATGAAGGAAACTAAAACATGTACACACCAAGTCGTCATTCCCTCTAAAAGCAAGTTCCCTATCCTAAAATGAATTATGTATGTTGGTCTAAGTTCAAAGAAATTGATCTAGAAAAACCAATATATAACAAAGAGCAATGTTGTGGATAAGCACATTATTCCCAAAATGGTAAAGGGAAGAAGAAAGACACTATGCAGTGGAAGGGAAGGGGAATTGAAAAAAAAATCCTACAATAAACTTTGACTCTAGTATGGGGGATAACCCACATTATGTACCTTGATCCATGTACTATAACTCGAGTCCATCCAGTCTTGGAAATGCCCAAAAGCCTTGACATTCATAGTCCACCTATGTTGGTCCCTGACTTAAGCATGTATCTATAGAAAAAAGAGGTATGAAGATTTGTGTGAGTGGATTGGAAGTGGAGAGAGGCTAAGATATCAGTGCATGATCAACATAACTGTAACATACCAGATATGGAACCCTACCCTAGAAGTTTGATCTTTTTGATGTAGCCAAACAAGGTTGAAGTTAGACCTAAAAGATGTTTATTATAACCCTAATGAGCTAATGTATGTATAAATCACCTTAATAAAACCTAATTTTCTCACATTAGTCTTAGGCCAATAATGTACACATAAAATATGTCACATGATGGAAGGTTTCATAATATCCCATGCAAAATAATCTTACATAATTCCTTTGGTGATAATATGAAAAGATGAAGCATAATTGGATAAATAATGGTACTAATAATAAGCCACAAACATTAATTGTGACATGACTCATTAAAATAAATCTCAAAATTGGAATCTAAGTTAAGAATTGTGTTCCTTGGGTCCCAATTGCCTTGGGAGTCAAGTTTCACATTATTCACATAATAATAATTAATTTAAATCTTTTTGGAAAGAGAAGATCTAAGTTTTCTCAAAATATCAAATAAAATAGTAAATGACTCCAAAAGAGGAAAATATTCTTAGATTTGTAATCTACATAATAAATATAGCCTTTGGGTGAATTTTCATCCGATTTGGAAGATGTTTGATTAAAAGGTGAAATCATGAGAGAGAAACTATGTAGAACCTTCAAAATATTAAATAAAGGTACAACTCCAATATGTAAAATTGATGGCAAACTCATATCCAACACATTAATTATGACTTGTGGGTGAAGTTTCATAAAATTTGGAGAATCTTAAAGTCATTAATGCATGAGGAAAGAGAAAACATGACTTGCTTAATTTATACATCAAAAGTTTCCAAACATGAAATCATTGGCCTATGTGCAAAAAATTTCATTTAATTTGGATAATGTATACATCCTAAATTTAATAGAGACAAAATGGAAATAAATACAAAATTCACTTTATTTGAATTCAGTTGGAATAAGGTTCTTCGGTCACAGGTTTATTTTATTTGCCTTATGAGTGGGCCTTTCTGGGCTGTTGGATCTATAGATCTGATGGTTACGGTCTTATCCCTTACCTCCCCACTCATTTTTAGAAACCAGGTGAGTGAATGCTCTTTCCTTCTTCAATTTCTCCTTCTCCTCTCCACCTTTCTCTCCAATTTCTTCTCCTATAGCTTTTTCTCCCGATTTTGCACCTCTTAGTCCCAGATTTCCTAGGGTTTGAATACCCCGAGTTCTCAAACCCTGAGTGTCGCCAGCAGTACCCTATTCCTCCCATGTTCTTCTCTCCTTTTCTCTCTTCCGACCTGCCTTCACCATCATACCCATGGGAAACTGGTCCCAATCCTTCATAGAATCACCAGGAGTTGTTCCTTAGTGTTGCTTTGCCCCCTTTGGCCCCAGACCAATTACCCCTGATGTGATGATTTTGAGTCGCACTTATAGACTTGTTTTACTTGCATTTCTTGTGTTTATTGGTCACTTTGGTGGTTAATATTGCATAATTCACTTACTCTAGTCTATGATCCTTCTCAGTGTCAAATCTCTCTTATTTTATCATTTTGAGCATAAATGATTATAATTATAGGTTTTATCTCGGCTGATTTGGTTTTTTTGTGCAATTTCAGGAAAAACACATATCTGCAGTTGTCGATACCATCGACATCAGTCGATACTATCGACACAGCCATAGGCAGGCAGCCGCAAGGAGCAGCGCAGAGCCAATACCATCGATTGGGAAGTCGATGGTAGCGAGTTACCATCAAGTTGCTGACAACCAGCCAGTCGATACTATCGACCCCAAAGTCGATACTATCGACACTTATAGCTTCAGCAACAAAAAAGGGATAAAACCTATGCCTAAGGGTGTCGATACCATCGACCCGCGTCGATGGTATCGAGTCAGCATCAGGCGGGATGACATAAAAGAAAGAAGGCTTGCCGATATCGTGAGGGGTCGATACCATCGACCCGCATCGATGGTATCGACACCGTCGGATCAGAGTTTACTTCAGATCAGCCCAAATCCAATGACTGTGATATTTTGGTGACCTAACTCGGTGTTAATACCTAATGATGGTGGCCAGGAGTGATCAATCACGTCATCAGCCACTGCACACATCCCGAGAAGGTGTGGAGAGAAGAACGGAGCCCAGAAGCACGCCTCGACCATTCCGGAAGCCGAAGAAGACATTTTCCACCGCCGAAAGGCTGTAGATCATGCACTCTACGCCGAGGAACGATTGGATCTTCTCCGTTCAGGGGTTTCATCACTTTATCCACGTTTTTATCCATGTTTCCCCTTTCTTCAATCATGTCTTGCTCTGAGATGAACATGCGGGGCTAATCCCCTTCATCTTTAGGACCGGGAGTAGCCCGGGGAAGCATTGTATGACATTTTTATCATAGTAATTCATAATTTGTCTCTTAAATCTGTGGTATGCTTTCGTTTTCTCAATTACATTATTATGCTTGATCACCAGAATGATAAACTAATGCCCTTAATTACTTTGAAAGAAGAATTAATAGTTGAAAAGAGATGAAATTCACATTAATTAACAAATCCCTTGAACAAGGTGATGTACGGTTAATGGTGGAAACCCAGAGTTCGATTCTAATGCACCTAGTTTAGGGTATAGGTTACTACGACGGTGGAACCGACCTAGACTTAGGTAGTGAATTGTATCACGATAGTGAACAATTCTGACTACAAGCAACTACCCGGATTGAGAGATGAATCTGATTAACTATGTGGAAATTCATACAATGACAACCCACGGTGAAATCGCAATCCTAAAGATCTCCATTTGAATTGATTAAACTAAACACTTAATCGATTGCTTTGTTTTATTTTATTTTCTTTTATTTTACAACAACTCTCATAACCTTTTAATTGGCCTATCTGATTGCGAGTAGTTAGTAGTAGTCTACCGATAATTCAGTGTCCCTGAGTTTGACTTGGGCCTCACAAAGGCCTATACAACATTGACGTGTGCACTTGCGTTATACGCATGGTAAAATTGTGTCAAGTTTTTGGCGCTCTTGCCGGGGACACGGCCAATTGTCGGCACTACGAGTGCTGCAAGCGGCCACTCTAGGCCACATTTTTATTTTATTATTTTATTATCATTTTTGAAATTCATAGTTTATCTTTCATATTTAGAAATCGTCTAGCACGATACTGAACCTAAATTATTATTTTGCAGGTACTAGTGCATGGTGAGGACGGTAGCATAGACTACACACAGCTATCACCAGAGGTTCCACTATTGGGACTAGATGACGAGGAGAATAACATTCAAAACCGACCTGAAGATATAGATTCAGACTCTGAACCAGAAGCTATGACTGAGGAACAGACAATCTGGGAGAAGATCAAGGCGTCTTCTGCATCTGCATCTAAAGGGTCGATCAAGAGGCAGGCTATCAACATTTCCAACTATAAGATCGATCCAGGCCTAATAAATTTGGTCAAATCAAATGCATTTCACGGGCTTAAAAATGAAGACCCAATGACTCACATTAGCCAGTTCATGGAGAACTGTGACATGATCAAAATCAGCAGGTTCCCGCAGGAGACGCTCTATTTGAAATTATTTCCTAGCTTGCTAGCGGGAAATGCCCGAGAATGGTTGCATAACTTGGACGACGAGTATGTGGAGTCGTGGGATCATATGGTCGAGGTGTTCTTTGAGAGATTCTTTCCACCTGAGAAGACCAACGATCTGGTACGAAAGATCCATAACTTCAGTCAAAAGGCCAGGGAGACTTACTCTGAGACTTGGGAGCGTTTCCAAATCATGTTGAGGAGGTGCCCACATCATGGGCTTGACAAGCAGAAACAAGTTAAAATCTTCTATTTTGCTCTTTCCGAGCATGATAGAAGTAATCTGGATTCAGCAGGTTCATGTTTCTTCTTAAATAACACAGGCACAAGGTGTTGGGAAATTTTAAAGAACATGGCCAAAAAGTAATCTTGGGGTGACAGAGACGCAGTAGAACATGTTCGACCTGCATGAGAGTCAAAGGCCATCAAGGAGCTAAATGAGAAGATGGACCTTCTAGCCAAGAAATTTCTAGCAAAAGAAGATACAGAATCCGAGGATGAAGCTCAAGTGAAATTTATGCGCCAACAGTAGGGGTACAGAAACAACGACTATTCTTGGAGGAAAGACAAGAAATTTTCATGGAAGGACCCAAATATTTTTTTGCAGGACCCTGACGCAAAACCCCAACCGGCGGTGGAGGATAAGAGCAATGAGTTGGTCAACTAAGTAATCAAGCAGAATCAAGAACTCATGAGCATGTTTGGTCAACAGATTAAGCAACAAGGAGAATTCATGAATCAATTTGGGCAGACCTTACAAAGTCACGGGGCTCAGATGAGGACAATAGAGACATCTTTGGTGCAGATGGAAGCTGAGATAGCAAATCTGAAAAAGCCAGCGCAACAAGGTTTTCCCGGAAATACAAACATTCCATGAGGAAATCAACAATCTAAGGAAATTCTTCTACAGAGCGGTAAGAAGATTTTAAACCCCAGGGCCGATGAACCGAGCACACCCCAGCCAGAAATCACATGTGAGGGCACAGAGGAGGTTCCGATTCCAATCGCAGAGCTGGTCGAGGATGTGGTAGAGGATGTCACAGCAGAACCAATTGTTGAGGATGAGACTTAGAAGAGGACAACATATGTGCCGCCACATCAAAGGGCACAGACTGTCCCGGTCCCATATCCAAATAGTGTGAATGCCAAGAAAGTGGATGCTCAGTTCAAGAAGTTCCTAGATAGCTTTAGGAAGCTTTCTGTCAACATTCCATTGTTGGAAGTAATAAAGCAGATTCCCTCCTACGGCAAGTTTCTGAAAGACATAATCACAAAGAAGAGGAAGATTCCTGATACCGAGGTTGTGGTTCTTAAGGAACAGGTGAGTGCTTTCATTATGGGCACATTGCCGCCTAAAAGGCAGGATCCGGGTTGCTTCAATATGTCATGTTACATTGGTAAAGTGAAATTCGGCGAAGCACTGTGTGACTTCGGGGCAAGTATAAATCTAATGCCTCTCTCTACGTTCAAGAAGATGGGACTGAAAGAATCAAGGCCAAGCAATATGACGATTCAGTTGGCGGACAATTCTATGGTGAAGCCGTACAGTATTTGCGAGGATGTATTGGTCAAAGTAGATCGGTTTGTATTTCCAATAGACTTTGTGGTAATGGAAATGCAGGACGAACAAGGAAATGAGTTACTCCTTGGAAGACCCTTCCAAGCTACTGCAGATATGATACTCGAGATGGGAAGAGGCTGTTTGACCTTGGGTATCGCTGATGATCGGTTTGAAATGGTTATGCCCTCAAGCACAGCACAATCAAAAGCAAAGGAACAATGCCACATGGTGAAGCACTTTGATCAGAATATTTTTCTTTGTCTAGGGAAGTTGTTTCTAGATATGGCTCATGTAATGACTAAGGTGGAGAAGGGGACACTGTTGTAGACATTATGGAGCAGACCAAAGTTATTTCTCTTAGCAAGGCTGTGGGTTTTCCGAATGATGAAGAGGAGGACATCCCTCCTTCTACTAAAGATGATGCCATATCAAGTTCTATTCTCGATGCATATCCAGAACTGCCTCTCGAAGCTTGCCTGGTCAATATAACACATGATTGGATGAGAAGCAAGTCACTACAAGAATGCATCAAGATGCTTCAAGTGTTGCCGTGTTTTTATGCTAGGTACTATGAAGATCTTGGGGAACTCTCACCACCGCTTCAGTCATCCTTGAACAGTCTACCATAGTTAGACTTGAAGCCACTACCGCCTCACTTGAAATATGCATTTCTAGCCGAGGGTGAAAAGCTACCAGTAATTATTTCGGCATATCTGAGTGCCGAGGAGGAGGATCAACTGATGATCGTGTTGAAGAACCACCGAGGTGCATTCGGGTGGTCAGTCACGGACATCAAGGGGATCTCCCCCACATTGTGCCAGCACAAGATCCGGCTCGAGGAAGGAGCCAAACCAGTAATTCAGCCACAGTGTCGACTAAATCCAAGCATGATGGAGGTCGTTAAGAAGGAGGTGATCAAGCTCCTTTCCACATGCATCATTTACGCTATCTCCGACTCGACGTGGGTAAGCCCCACACAGGTAGTCCCTAAAAAGGGGGGAATTACTGTTACTTATAATCTGTTAAATGAGTCGGTCACGACCCGTCTGGTAACCAGGTGGCGTGTGTGTATCGATTACCGTAGATTGAATGCTGCTATGTTGAAGGATCATTTTCCTCTTCCATTCATTGATCAGATTTTATAGCGATTAGCAGGTCGATCTCACTTTTGTTTTCTAGATGGTTATTCGGGCTATAATCAGATTTCCATTGATCCTAAGGACCAAGAGAAGTCCACCTACACTTGTCCTTACGGAACATTTGCATATCGCTGTATGCCCTTTGGTTTGTGTAACGTACCAGCAACCTTTCAGCGTTGCATGCTTGCCATTTTCTCTGATATGGTTTAGCGCTGTTTAGAGGTCTTCATGGACGATTTTTCCGTCCATGGTGTGTATTTTGATGAATGTTTATATAACTTGGATAAAATTTTACAACGATGTGAGGACACGCATTTGGTTCTCAACTAGGAAAAATGCCATATGATGGTTAGTGAAGGGATTGTGCTTGGACATAAAGTGTCTAGCAAGGGGTTGGAGGTAGATCCGGTTAAAATTGAGGTTATTTCCAAATTACCCCCACCGAACTCGGTTAAAGGGGTACAGAGTTTTCTCAGTCACGCAGGATTTTACCACTGCTTTATAAAAGATTTCTCAAAAAATGCTAAACCATTATCTGAGTTGTTGGAGAAAGATGTCGTGTTTGATTTTAATGAGAAGTGTTTGCATGCTTTTAATTTGCTTAAAGAGAAATTAATTTCGGCACCGGTTGTGCAAACACCAGATTGGACAAAGCCGTTTGAATTAATGTGTGATGCGTCAGATTTCGCAGTAGGGGCTGTTTTAGGATAACGTGTGGATAACAAACCCGTTGTGATTTTCTATGCATCCAAAACTTTAAATGAAGCACAACTTAATTACACTACAACTGAGAAAGAACTTCTCGCCGTCGTTTTTACTTTTGAAAAATTTTGGCAATATCTTGTAGGGTCAAAAGTCGTGGTATGGACGGACCACGCCGCCATAAAGTATTTGATGGAAAAGAAAGATGCCAGACCTAGATTGATTAGGTGGATCTTACTGTTACAAGAATTTGATATTGAAATTAAAGATAAGGTAGGAATAGAAAATGTGGTTGCAGACCATTTGTCTAGGTTGGAACGGGTTGATGAGAAGGACATTCATATACCCATTATCGAGACATTCCATGATGAACAACTTCTTTCTGTAAAATCTAAAGATCCATGGTTTTCTTATATTGTTAATTATCTTGCTTGCAAAATTATCCCAGATGATTGGACATATCAAGAGAAAAAGAAAATTTTCCATTATTTGAGATATTATTTCTGGGATGACCCCATTTTGTTGAAGCAATGCAGGGATGGCGTGTTGCGCAGGTGCGTACTGGAGGTTGAGTACGTCATTGTCATACTCTACCCACGGGAGGTCATCATGCTAGTTCTATAATAGCGGCCAAGGTACTTGAGAGCGGCCTTTACTGGCCTACATTGTTTCGGGACACATATGATTATGTGCGGCGATGCGATTCCTGCCAACGGGCAGGTAATATTTCAAAGCGACAGGAGATGCCCCTCAATGTATTTCAAGAAGTTGAGGTGTTTGATCTGTGGGGTATTGATTTCATGGGACCCTTTGTGTCCTCAAACTCTAACTTGTACATTATATTGGTTGTTGACTATGTATCGAAGTGGGTAGAGGCAATACCCACTAGGACTAATGATGCTACTGTAGTGTGCAGGTTCGTAAAAGACTATATTTTCTGCAGGTTTGGCGTACCAAGGATGATTATTAGCGACGGAGGTACCCACTTCAGAAATCAAAAGTTCGCTTCATTGTTGAGAAAGTATGGGGTAAAGCACAACATTGGTACCCCGTACCACCCACAGACACAGGGGCAAGTCGAAGTCTCCAATAGGGAAATTAAGAAAATCCTAGAGCTACAGTGGCTTTGACACGAAAGAACTGGAGCACCTTACTACCGGACGCTTTATGGGTGTATAGGATGGCGTTTAATACACCTATAGGCACGATGCCTTTTAGATTGGCTTATGGGCGGGCCTGCCATTTGTCGGTAGAGTTGGAGCATAAGGCGCACTGGGCGCTAAGGAAGCTGAACTTGAATTATGATGAAGCAGGAAAGAAACGCTTGCTAGAGCTGAATGAACTCAACGAGCTGAGGATGAATGCATATGAAAGCTCGCGGATTTACAAAGAGCGAACAAAGCTGATTCACGATTGACACATTCAACTGCGTGTCTTCAAGAAGGGAGATCATGTGCTCTTGTTCAACTCAAGGTTGAAGATGCATCCCGAGAAATTGAAATCCCGGTGGAGTGGACCTTTCATTGTAGAGGAGGTCCGGCCACATGGAGCAATCATGGTGCGTGATGGAGAGAAAGCATTTCTGATTAATGGACAGAGGTTGAAGTTGTACTTCGGCGAGGATTACATGAGGAAAGTGCATGAGGTTAAACTCATTGCACTCAAGGATGTGTGATATGCTTGATTTCGTCTAGCCTACGACGTTAAATAAGGACGCTTGTTGGGAGGCAACCCAACCATTGGTAGTTTCATCTATTTTTGTTTGCATTTACAAGTTAGTTTGGTTTAATTTTGTTTTTAGTGTAAAAATGATATCTTGATCGTTTGTTCAGTGTGCAGACGTGAGGCAGGGTCGATACCATCGACCATTGTGTCGATGGTATCAATATGGGCACACTTAGGCGGCTGCAAAAATTTCTCTGAGTCGATACTATCGATGGACTCATCGATGGTATCGACCTACCATCAGTGAATCGCTAGAACGGGGTCGATAGTATCGACATGGGTGTCGATACTCACGAGATCCCTGAAGATTTTCAGACGAAATTTGTCTCAGTGAAGTCGATACCATTGACAGGCCTGTCGATGGTATCGACCCGATTACAGGCAGAAAGCGGCGGCCGGGCCTCGCGAGGGTGTTTGACCTACAAAGAGTCGATACCATCGACCCATGTCGATGGTATCGACACGACACATCACCGATCCGCGAGAGGAAATCAACGACGATCACTACATCAAGGAAGTCGATCCGTTCGAGGGGTCGATACCATCGACCCACGTCGATGGTATCGACGCGTCATCGATCAGGGCCCCCACATCAGGCTATCGACAGCCGTCGATACTCGCGAAACCCGGATTGTGCTACAAGTGTCAATACCATCGACACCCCATCGATGGTATCGACGGGTGCACAATAGCGACGGATGAAGTTATAAAAGGAGGGATTGTTCGTCAGATTTCTTCACACCTTCAGAGCTTCTTCCCTATACTTGTGCATTGAGCATTGTTGTGCAACCGGATGCCTGCTACGAGCATCCACAGATCGTGATCTCTTCCCCGAGTGCTGCACCAAGAGGAGATCATCTTCTCTGACCTTCACCGATCTCTCTTTCCTATTCTTTTTCTTTGTCGGAAACAATGGAGCGTACAGCCGGTGCATCTTCTTCACGCGCGGTCCCAATGGAGATCCCTGAATTCATTCCTCCGCCTCCTGCATCGATTCCTCATCCGAGGATTGTCCACCCTTCCGCAGAGATCCGGAAGGTGTACGAGGAGTTGCTCAAGAGGAAGATTGAGCCCACCCACTACGTCGATCGGGCAATGATCCGCGACTTGGGGTTCAATGACAATCTCACCTACGTCTTGCAGGGGCAGGCGAGACACACGGGCAGGAGGCCCGACGAGTTGGAGTACCACGCCGACGGCCATCCATTCTTCGACGAGTGGCCGACTTACAAGGAACTCATGGCGGAGTTCATGGCATCATTGGATATCAATGTGGTGCCCAATGACTTGATCGCCAACGACAGAGAGTGGAAGAAAGGGCGCGTGTCTTTCAGACTCTACAACAACAATTACACCCTCACTCTCACCCAGTTCAATTCTATGTATAACTGGTATCATGACGATTACCAGCACCAGAGGCCAGACAACCAGACGGACTACGACGCCATCTTCGTCCAGCTGGTGACCGCGCCTCTGGGCAAATCCATCAGCTACCACAAGGCTGCAGTTGCCAACTTCGAGCATCTGTTTGTGCGGATTTTGCACTGCATGCTTTGTATGAAGCTTTTTGCTTGCGGTGACCTATCTCTTAGCAAATTCCAGGATACGGATCTGTTCTTTCTGCATAAACTGTTGAAGCGCGAGGAGTGCAATTAGGGCGCATTCTTCTTGACGCGCGTGTTGGCCATGAAGAGGAGTACGTGGAAGGCTCCTATCCACTTTGGAAGGCTCATCACACCACTGGCCCTCTACCTTGGTTTGGATTTTTCCAAGCTTACTCCACTTTCCAACAGGAACAAGGTCAACCTCCATCATCTACACCACTCCAACCTCCTCCTGCTTGTGATGGCTTGGCGTATGCACATTGCCATGTCAATCACGCATATCAAGAATGTGCGCTTCGGGACCCCGTCTTCAACATTGACGGAGCTCAGCATTTTAGGTGGCCTATCATCGCCATCGACAACTCTGATGAAGACGGCGGTGATGATGACAATAATGATGACGGCGACGAGCATGAAGAGGAAGAGGAGGCTTTCACTCCTCTTCGGGCACGAGTAGCACCCCGGAAGCGTCCCCGCTTCCACACGGGTGAATCTTCATCTTTGCAGCCTCCGTCACCTCATCCCTCTCATCAAGGAGAGGATGCCTACTCCATGCAAGGGATGTACTCGATGCTGTAAGAGATTCATCAGACCCAGCAGCAGCATACAACTTCATTCGCCGGTATTCAGGATACCACAAACTGGCTTTTCGAAAATTAGCAGGCTATTTACGAGAATGAGTGTCTCCTCTTCACCAACCAACAGAACATCCATGACAGGTTGCATAGGATGGAGATGCAACAACAGCCTTTATACGACAACTACTGGAGCCAGAATTATTTTGGGGGGTATCCACAACCTCCACTGATGCCCCAGTACGATCCGATTTTCTAGGGGCAGTACCCATCATGGGACCCCACAGCACCACAGTACCCGCCCGCACCTGCAGAATGATCGGTATCACTGTTCCACCTTTTAAGGTTGTTTTGACTATGAGGCCATAGTCGAATTCAAGCTTAGGGGGGGAGTTGGAACAATTTCTTCTCTTTTTTTCCTAGTTTTTAGTTTTTAGTGATTTGTCTTTTGTCATTTATTTTTCTTAGTTCTTAGTTTTCTGTAGGATCCACACTCTATCTAGTGTAATTGTGGATGTCTAATGTCATGTGTCATCTCGTTGTTTGTACATGGGAATCGGGGGTAAATTTAAAAAAAATTAGTGCTTTTGCAAGCTTGTGTTTTTTAATTTTGAGCACATAACTTAACAAAATAATTGGGTTTGTCAACTCTAAAATAGGAAATCACAACTGTACATTCCTATGATTCATGAAAAGTGGACGAAATTGGTTGTTTGAGCCTAAACTGACCAAATGATAATGAGACCTTAATTTGAAATAAGAGAGAGAAACCTCTTAATTACTACACAGGTTAGTAAGGAGGGACATATAGTATTTTCTAAAGGTTCTGTCAATTAATCTTGTGATCTATCCACCCCATTGTTTTCATACTCCACCATAAGAACTAGAAGTACATTACGGTGGTCATCTCTTTGATTGCATCCCATGTAGATAGGTCTTGCATTGCAACTATTTTCACATATTTATGCATGAAAAAAAAGAGATAGCATAGTCATACATGCACATTATCCTTAGGTGTGTGTAATTTAATTGCATAACTATCATTTTGTAGTTGCATTCACATCTTTTGTGCATATAGTACATCATGCATCTTATGTCTTCTGAAACATTAAAGGTGGTGAACTTGTTCCATACCCTCCAAATAGAATGTTTCAGATGCACAAGTATGTAATAAGAAGTGAGCCCGACAAATAATTCATTGTCACCTATGAAAATAAGGGCTTGAAGAAAAATAAAGTTGAAAAAAAAGTTTTGAAAAAAGAAAAAAAAGAGGATTGAGAAGTAGGAATGAGAGGGAGAAAGGAACATGTTCTCACTTGCATACTAAGAAGAATAAGCACATGGTGCAGTTTTTTAGATATTCCATCTCACCTTGAGATGGAATGATAATGCATGCATCATTCCACCCCAAAGGTAGGCATTAGGGCATTTTTATTTGCATATGCATCATTTAGGTCATTATTGTTTTTATGCATGTTAAAACTGTATAATGGCTTCCATTTCTTCCACAACCACCTATTCTGTCTACTCGTTGCTCGAATTGGTAGGCCACCGTGATTTTCTCCTCACTCATTAAGACCAGGAGAGCTGCTTCCATTTAGATGGTAGTTAGGACGAGCAACGTAGATAGAAGATCACAAGATGTACCGAGTCTGGACCGGATGATTTTATTATGTTAACTGCCTTACATGATAGTGTTCATTAATTTTGAGGTAGATGTCTTTTATGGATGATTATTGTCACCTTTAGGGTAGTTATCATTCTGTGGTTAGTGAGGGCCGGAATGTGAATGTCTGGAGGGGATCATATGGCGCAGTCTATTGTGATAATATGTTCTTTAGTTGACCCTCGCAATTCTATTCTAGAGTTTTGTTGCTCGAGGATGAGCAATGTTCAAGCTTAGAGGAGTTTGATGTGATGATTTTGAGTCGCTTTTATAGACTTGTTTTACTTGCATTTTATGTGTTTATTGGTCACTTTGGTGGTTAATATTGCATAATTCACTTACTCTAGTCTATGATCCTTCTCAGTGTCAAATCTCTCTTACTTTATCGTTTTGAGAATAAATGATTATAATTATAGGTTTTATCTCAGCTGATTTGGTTTTGTTGTGCAATTTCAGGGAAAACACATATCTGCAGCTGTCGATACCATCGACATCAGTCGATACTATCGACACAACCAAAGGCAGGCAGCCGCAAGGAGCAGCGCAGAGTCGATACCATCGACTGGGAAGTCGATGGTAGCGAGTTACCATCAGGTTGCTGACGACCAGCTAGTCGATACTATCGACCCCAAACTTGATACTATCGACACTTAAAGCTTCAGTGACGGAAAAGGGATAAAACTGATGCCTAAGGGTGTCGATACAATCGACCCGCGTCGATGGTATCGAGTCCGCATCAGGCGGGACGACAGAAAAGAAAGAAGGCTTGCCGATATCGTGAGGGGTCGATACCATCGACCTGTGTCGATGGTATCGACACCGTCAGATTAGAGTTTGCTTCAGATCAGCCCAAATCCAACAGCTGTGATATTTTGGCGACCTAACTCGGTGTTAATACCTAATGACGATGGCCAGGAGTGGTCTATCACATCATTAGCCGTTGCACACATCCCGAGAAGGTGTGGAGAGAAGAACGGAGCCCAGAAGCACGCCTCGACCATTTCGAAAGCCGAAGAAGACGTTTTCCACCGCCGAAAGGTTGTAGATCGCGCACTCTACGCCGAGGAAAGATTGGATCTTCTCCGTTCAGGGGTTTCATCACTTTATCTACGTTTTTATCCATGTTTCCCCTTTCTTCAATCATGTCTTGATCTAAGATGAACATACGAGGCTAATCCCCTTTATCTTTAGGACCGGGAGTAGCCCGGGGAAGCATTGTATGACATTTTTATCATAGTAATTCATAATTTATCTCTTAAATCTGTGGTATGATTTCGTTTTCTCAATTATATTATTATGCTTGATCACCATAATTGTAAACTAATGCCCTTAATTACTTTGAAAGAAGAATTAACGTTTGAAAAGAGACGAAATTCACATTAATTAACAAATCCCTTGAACAAGGTGATGTACGGTTAATGGTGGAAACCCAGAGGTCGATTCTAATGCACCTAGTTTAGGGTATAGGTTACTACGACGGTGGAACCGACCTAGACTTAGGTAGTGAATTGTATCACGACAGTGAACAATTCTGACTACATGCCACTACCCGGATTGAGAGATGAATCTGATTAACTATGTGGAAATTCATACAATGACAACCTGCGGTAAAACTGCAATCCTAAAGATCTCCATTTGAATTGATTAAACTAAACACTTAATTGATTGCTTTGTTTTATTTTATTTTCTTTTATTTTACAACAACTCTCATAACCTTTTAATTGGCCTAGCTGATTGCGAGTAGTTAGTAGTAGTCTACCGATAATTCAGTGTCCCCGAGTTCGACTTGGGCCTCACAAAGGCCTATACTACATTGACGCGTGCACTTGCGTTATACGCACGGTAAAATCGTGTCAACCCACAATTTCATTTGATCACATCGGCAAGAAACAATCCACACTTGAGTTCCTTGCCACCATGTCTATGTCTAAGATTATCGAACGTATACTCGCAACTCCTCCTGTGATCTATATCGAAGAAGATTCAATTTTCAATTCGGACTTGCAGTGGTGTTCCTTGTACCGACCTAGTATTCATGCTCCGCTATGTTGACCCTTGCCAGCCATGGCTGGTAGAGGTGAGGTTGATGCCGAGACTACTCGTGAAGCATGTGGTAGTGTTCGAGTTCGGCCTAGTCTTGGACTCTTGTTCTGACGTTGTTCCTCGGCGAGGTGCTCCCTAGCTAAAAATTGGATTTGGGGTTCCTGTTGTCAAGATGTGCTTCTTGTTTGTGCCTTGGTTCTCACTGATGGACAAAGAAGATGAGTGCTCTTGCTTTGTCTACTCTACCCTTAGCCAGGTTCATATTTGATCTCATCTAGAAAGGTTAAAACTAACCTTTTACTCTCTATTCGCTTATTGTGTTATGGTCTTTTTTGCGCCCGGTTGGTTCCGTCTAGCAAGCGTTGATTGGAGCCACCTAGAAATTCCTATACACGTGGTATTTCTAAATTTTCTTATTTATTGGATTTTCAAAAATTCAGAATAAATTATTCATAGCTCATAAAAATAAAATAAAATATTTTATGGAATCAGAAAATTATAGTCTACCTAATGGTACCAATTTTGTCACCAAAATATAATGTTATAAAAAGGTAATTTTAATGGATCTTCCTAAATAGGTATTAACTTGTAAAATTCATAATTAAATATCTATAAGTTAGAAAAATATAATAAGATATGTTTTGAACTCTGAATAGTGTAAAATAAAATATTGCATGGTTCATAACCTAATTCACTAATATTAAAAAGGTGATTTTTAGTGTTTTGAATAATTAATAAAAACTTAACCCCAAATCTACATATATGCTTAATAGGTTCTTTGGAGGCCTAGACTTGGATCTAGAAGTGACTTTGGACTTGTTTAGACTCTGAAGTGAGGTATGCTTGCATCCCATATTATTTCTATATTGAGCAATTTCCCTCTCTTATGAATGTTTGCATCTCCTATTTTTCCTTTGAGCAATTAGCATATGTTTCTTTTTTCTCTTGGTCCTATGGACATTAGCCTATACCATATCTTGTTCTTTTGGAAAATATACTTCATGTGAAGTACCTTAGATTTTTACTTATCTTGTGATCATAATTGGACATTCTCTTGGTCTTTCTTATACTTCACTCGTGATGGAACTCTATATGATGACATGTGATGTCTTTTGCCCACATATGAGGTGGATGTATATGTTGTCCACTTTTGTGGTGATTTTGTAAAATATGACTATACTTTCTACTTGCCACTATATTAAACATGCAATGTGATTCAGTAGCACTAGAGCAGTGTAATTGCATCGGTTTTGGGCAGTATGCCCTTGTTATTAGTGGGATGGAGGTGGTGGTGCCCCATACATGGGTTTCAAATTTGTGAGGCTTGGCTCAAATTATATATATTGGGAGTTTGGAAGTATGTCATTCTTTATCTTTTAAGTTTGTGAGGCTTGGTTGCTTTGTCTTTATATTGTTCTAGGGCTATGTTTATCTTACATGCATGCGGGTTGATGATTATGGGGTGTCTGCCTGAATTCTTTATATGTGCTAGTATGGCACAATTTTATTTGTTTGTATGTGGCAAGTATCTATTTTGTTGTTGTTCTTTTCCTTTTATGCCCTTTGGGTAGTCCTTGTCTTTTCTACGGGAAGCCTTTTATATTTGTTTTCCTTTATTCCATATATATTGTTTAATTTCCTTTTTAGTGTGCGCATACTAGCCTTTACTGATGTCTTCTATTTTGCTCTTCTTGTTGGGGTATGCTTCCAACCCTGGGTGAAGGACAAGGATGACATGGCATAAAGATATGGACCTAGCATAAGGAGTTAAAGCTTGGAGACAAAGTTGTTATGGTTTAGATTTCCCTCTACTAGATCCTTATGTTGTATCATACATGTAAACCCTATGTGGGAGATTAAGATGTACTTATGTAATCTTTTGGAAAGTTGATAATAGTCATGATTATTATTCCACTTCTATACTATTAGTTGTTTTGAACCATTCATAAGATTTGAAATATTTACACCCACTCCAACATATCTTTTGGGTGTGTTTGGACTGGAGGTTTTATTCTTCAAATTTTTAGTAGGGAGTGGATCCCCTCTGGGATCCCACTCCTTAAAGCATGATATCAGAGCCCATGGTAGTCAGAATCTGACTATTTCAATTTTGTCTCCCTAGTTAGAACCTTTGCTATGCATATTCATCCTTTAGATGAGATGTTTTCCCTAGAATTGCCTAAGTGCACCCTTTTAAGATAAGGTTTTAGATGATCTTACCCTACCATATAGATTGATTATGATTTGTATCTCTTGATGCTATGAGGTTTGACTTGAGGATGCAATTAGGTTATGAGGATGTAGTAGGATGAAGATGTCTTGTATGGAAAATTGTGACTTGGTTTCTACAATTGATTTTGGATCCATATTTTGTTTCATCTCAAATAGATTTCATCACCAAAAATTATTTTTAATTATACTACTATATGTACAAAGATTTCAAGATTTTATCAAAGTTTTCTTGAACTAAGTCACAATGATATGCTTGAGATGAAGGAAAGCGAGGTCGAAAGGAAGGCTTTGACGGAATCCTTCGGGGGTGTAATTCTGGCTATGAGACTCACAATCAGGCATCACACCTCCATTTCAGGAAAGTCAGGACTCTTTATTGCTGCATCAAGGAAAGATGAATGATTTTCTGTCCCTACTCTTTATTCCCACATTTCTTAAATCCAAGAAGGAGTTCGATATCCATCACAAAAAAATAGAAGAGAGAAAGTCTAATTCCACATCTCTGAGGGGCACTGAGTATGGGAGGCCTAGCTATATGTTTAAGGTATGGATAGTGAAACCCTAGAATTAGTTAGAATAAGATCTTAACCATAGTTTTGGCTATGAAGAAGTTACTAGGAATATGTGAAATTATATAAAGGTGTAATGTACCTACCCTTTGTACCCTATGACTTTTTAGATCTTAGGGTTGATAGGATAGAGACACGAGGACCTAAAACTCAACCCTTATTGGTTATGGATTTTTAGTTGGATAAATGACTAGCATAAATATAAAAAACATTCACAACAAAAAGATATGTGGGTAAACCTAAATGTTGTTTAGTTTGACTTGTCAGGCTAAACCTTTTAAGGGGTGGAGGGTAGTTGGTTGTTGATGTTTGGATCAATAGATTTTTAGGACAAAATCCTTTTAAGGGGTGGAGTGTTGTAACATACCAGATCTGGAACCCTACCCTAGAAGTTTGATCTTTTAGATGTAGCCAAACAAGGTTGAGGTTAGACCTAAAAGGTGTTTATTATAAATCCTAATGAGCTAATGTATGTATAAATCACCTTAATGAAACCTAATGTTCTCACATTAGTCTTAGTCCAATTATAGACACATAAAATATGTCACATGATGGAAGGTTTCATAATATCCCGTGACATAATTCCTTTGGTGATAATATGAGAAGATGAAGCATAATTGGATGAATAATGGTAATAATAATAATAATGAGCCACAAAAATTAATTGTGACATAACTCATTAAAATAAATCTCAAAAGTGGAACCTAAGTTAAGAATCGTGTTTCTTGGGTCCCAATTGCCTTGGGAGTCAAGTTTCACATTATTCACATAATAATAATTAACTTAATTCTTTTTTGAAAGATAAGATCTAAGTTTTCTTAAAATATCAAATAATATAGTAAATTACTTCAAAAGAGGAATATAATCTTGGATTTGTAATCTACATAATAAATATAGCATTTGGGTGAATTTCTATCTAATTTGGAAGATGTTTGATTAAAAGGTGAAATCAGGAGAGAGAAAGTGTGTAGAACCTTCAAAATATTAAATAAAGGTAAAATCAACTCAAATATGTAAAATTGATGGCAAACTGATATCCAACACATTAATTATGACTTACGGGTGAAGTTTCATAAAATTTGGAGAATCTTAAAGTCATTAATGCATGAGGAAAGAGAAAACATGACATGCTTAATTTATACATCAAAAGTTTCCAAATATGAAATCTAATTACATAATTGGATTCTACATGCCTCAATTGGCCTATGTGAAAAAAATCATTTAATTTGGATAATGTATACTCCCTCAATTTAAGAGAGAGAAAAGGAAATAAAATACAAATTTCACTTTATTTGAATTCAATTGGAATAAGGTTCTTCGGTCATAGGTTTATTTTATTTGCCTTATGTGCAGGCCTTTCTGGGCCATTGGATCTACAAATCTGATGGTTACAGTCTTCTCCCCTACCTCCTGACTCATTTTTGGAAACCAGGGGAGCGAGTGCTCTTTCCTTCTTCGATTTCTCCTTCTCCTATAGCTTTTTCTCCCGATTTTACACCTCTTGGTCCCAGATTTCCTAGGGTTTTAATACCCCGAGATCTCAAACCTTGAGTGCCACTAGTGGTACCCTGTTCCTCCCCTATTCTTCTCTCCTTTGCTCTCTTCTGGCCTGCCTTCACCATCGGACCCATGGGAAACTGGTCCCAGGCCTTCACGGAATCACCAGGAGTTGTTCCTTGGTGTTGCTTTGCCCCCTTCAGCCCCATACCAATTACCCCCAATTCCATTTGATCACACCAGTGAGAAACAATCCACTCTTGAGTTTCTCGCCATCACGTCCGTGTCTAAGATTATTGAATGTCTGCTTGCAACTCCTCCTATGATCTATAACGAAGAAGATTCAATTTTCAAATTGGACTTGCACTGGTGTTCCTTGTACCCTAGTATTCATTCTCTACTATGTTGACCCTTGCCATCCATGGCTAGTAGAGGTGAGGTTGATGTCGAGCCTACTCATGAAGCACGTGGTTGTGTTCGAGTCTGGCCTAGTCTTGAACTCCTGTGGTGATGTTGTTCCTTGACGAGGTGCGCCCTAGCTAAAAATTGGATTTTGGGTTCTTGTTGTCAAGATGTGCTTGATGTGTGTGCCTTGGTTCTTATTGATGGACGAAGAAGATGAGTGCTCTTGCTTTGTCTACTCTACCCTTAGCCAGTTTCATATTTGATCTTGTCTGGAAAGGTTAAAATTGACCTTTTACTATCTATCTGCTTATTGCGTTCTGGTCTTTTGTGCACCTGGTTGGCTCCATCTGACAAGCGTTGATTGGAGCCACCTGGATATTCCTATACACATGTTATTTCTAAATTTTCCGATTTGTTGGATTTCCGAAAATTCAGAAAAAATTATTCATAGCTCAGGAAAAAAAATATGTTTTGGAATCATAAAATTATAGTCTACCTAATGGTACCAATTTTGTCACCTAAATATAATGTTATAAAAAGCTGATTTTAATGGATTTTCCTAAATAGGTATTAACGTGTAAAATTCATAATTAATTATCTATAAGTGAGAAAATATAATAAGATATGTTTTGAACTCCGAATAATGTAAAATAAAATATTGTGTGGTTTTCATAACCTAATTCACTAATATTAAAAAGGCAATTTTTAGGATTTTGAATAATTAATGAAAATCTAACACTAAATCTACATATATGCTTAATAGGTTCTTTGGAGGCCTGGACTTGGATCTATAAGTGACTTTGAACTTGTTTAGACTCTGGATTGAGGTATGCTTGCATCCCATATTATTTCTATATTGAGCAATTTCCCTCTCTTATGTATGTTTGCATCTCCTTTTTTTCCTTTGAACAATTAGCCTATGTTTCTTCTTTCTCTTGGTCCTGTGGACATTAGCCTACACCATATCTTGTTCTTTTAGAAAATATGCTTCATGTGAAGTACCTTATATTTTTACTAATCTTGTGATCATAATTGGACATTCTCTTCATCTTTCTTATACTTTATTTGTGATGGAACTCTATATGATGACATGTGATGTCTTTTGCCCACTTATGAAGTGGATGTATATGTTGGCCACTTTTGTGGTGATTTTGTAAGATCTGACTATACTTATTATTGGGATGGAAGTGGTGGTGCCCCATACTTAGGTTTCAAAATTGTGAGGCTTGGTCCAACTTATATATATTGGGAGTTTGGTAGTACGTCATTCTCTATCAGGTTTCAAGTTTGTGAGGCTTGGCCGCCTTTGTCTTTATATTGTTCTAGGGCTATGTTTATCTCACATGCATGCATGTTGATGATTATGGGGTGTGTGCCCTAATTCTTTATATGTACTAGTATGGCACAATTTTATTTGTTTGGTTATGGCAAGTATTTATTTTGTTGTTGTTCTTTTCCTTTTATGCCCTTTTCAGTAGTCCTTGTCTTTTCTAAGGGAAGCCTTTTATATTTGTTGTCCTTTATTCATTATATATTGTTCAATTTCCTTTTTAGTATGCACATATCAGCCTTTGTTGATGTCTTATATTTTTCTCTTCTTGCTGGGGTATGCTTCCAACTCTAGGTGAAGGACAAGGAGGACATGGGATAAAGATATGGATCTAGCATAAGGAGTTAAAGCTTGGAGATAAAGTTGTTATGGTTTAGATTTCCCTCTAATTGATCCTTATGTTGTATCATACATGTAAACCCTATGTGGGAGATTAAGATGTACTTATGTAATATTTTGGAAAGTTGATAATAGTCATGATTATTATTCCGCTGCTATACTATTAGTTGTTTTGAACCATTCATAAGATTTGCAAATTTTACACCCACTCCAACATATCTTTTGGGTGTGTTTGGACTGGAGGTTTTATTCTTCACATTTTTAGTAGGGAGTGGATCCCCTCTGGGACCCCACTCCTTAAAGCATGGTATCAAAGCCCATGGTAGTCGGAATCTGACTATTTCAATTTTGTCTCCCTAGTTAGAACCTTTGTTATGCATAGTCATCCTTTAGATGAGATGTTTTCCCTAGAATTGCCTAAGTGTACCCTTTTGAGATAAGGTTTTAGATGATCTTACCCTTCCATATAGATTGATTATGATTTTTATCTCTTGATGCTATGAGATTTGACTTTATAGTGCAATTAGGTTATGAGGATGTAGCAGGATGAAGATGTCTTGTATGGAAAATTGTGACTTGGTTTCCGCAATTGATTTTGGATCCATATTTTGTTTCATCTCAAATAGCTTTCATCGCCAAAAATTATTTTCAATTATACTACTATATGTACAAAGATTTCAAGATTTTATCAAAGTTTTCTTGAACTAAGTCACAACAAAGATGTTTAAGGTATGGATAGTGAAACCCTAGATAGTTAGAATAAGATCTTAACCATAATTTTGGCTACGAAGAAGTGACTAGGAATATGTGAAATATATCAGGGTGTGCCTACCCTTTGTACCCTATAACTTTTTGGATGTTAGGTTTGATAGGTTACAGACATGAGGACCTAAAACTCAATCCTTGCTGGTTATGGCTTTTTAGTTGGATACATGACCAACATAAATATAAAAAACATTCACAACAAAAAGATATGTGGGTAACCCTAAATGTTGTTTAGTTTGACTTGTTAGGTTAAACCTTTTAAGGGGTGGAGGGTAGTTGGTTGTTGATGTTTGGATCAAAAGATCTCAAGGACGAAATCCTTTTAAGGGGTGGAGTGTTGTAACATACCAGATTTGGAACCCTACCCTAGAAGTTTGATCTTTTAAATGTAGCCAAACAAGGTTGAGGTTAGACCTAAAAGATGTTTATTATAACCCTAATGAGCTAATGTATGCATAAATCACCTTAATGAAACCTAATGTTCTCACATTAGTCTTAGGCTAATAATGGACACATAAAATATGTCACATGATGGAAAGTTTCATAATATCCTGTGCAAAATAATCTTACATAATTCCTTTGGTGATAAATGAGAAGATGAAGCATAATTGGATGAATAATGGTAATAATAATAATGAGCCTGTGGGCTCTGATCTCCAAACCATGACATAAACATGATTAAAACTTAGCGGAAGCGAATCGGTAATCAGCAGAAGACAAAAATCACGGGAAATTAAAACTTTTCGAGATAAGAACCTGGATCCATAAAAACTTCTTTCATAAAGAAATATAAACTGTTTACATCTCAGGATAATTACTTCTTGAGTAATTATATACATCAAGATACAAAATCTCAAGATCACTAAATAAAAGACTCCAAGACCTGAGAGTACAGAGGACACATAGGACTGACTCTAACTACTCCACATGGCAGACTAAATCTCCACCTGAGATAACTGCTGCTCCTGGTGCTGCTGCTGCTGAGACTGGTCACCTGTAGACTGGTTCCTTCGTCTCCGACGTCCACCTAAAAAGTTGAAGTCTGCGGGGTGAGACAATTATACATAATTGTCCCAGCGAGAGTTATAACTCTTCGCCAGAAGCTTTATTATAACATCAAAGAATATCTTAAGCAGTAAAGCCTTTAAAGTATTCTATAACAGTTGCAGGTATAACAAGATCTCTACAATTTAGGAGATATGGAGAATATAAACACTATTGCAATGTAACATCAATCAACTAACTTGGAGTTATCTCTAACAAGTTATACTACATGGTTGATTATGTTTTACAAACAACATTATGCCCTGTGGAGATGAGGCATACCACTCATACTCCAACTGATCGCTGAGAAGTCACATCAGTATCATACATAGGTCATTAAGAGAGCTGGATTCTCATGACCTTCACCTTCCTCAGTCAGTAAGAGGATCACTTGTAGGACATCTCGTGTCTCTACTACTATAGCTCACCAGGGTAAACTGGTCCTTCGCTATTCTAGAGTCACAGTGGCATTCTGTACTCTCTTCGTCATCAGGAGGTTTCATATTTACCTACTACTAATACGGATATCTGTGCTTTCTTCGTCATCAGGAGGTTTCATGTTTACCTACCACTGATACAGTATGGAATTATAGTGAAGGATGGATGGATTACACATCTACATCACTTTCCTACACTAGGATGTAAGGTTCTACACATCCATGTACCCCACATACTCAAAAGTATGTGCTCCAGGAGTTCCCTGAGGAAAACCTGTTTCACCATCACTTAATCTCTGACAATGATGGATCTATGATCAGGGATCTACATTATACTTGATTAGTTAGGTACATTCAGTATTCTTTAACAGCATACATTGTTCTCCAAACAATAACAGTAGCATAGCAGCTATAAAAGAAGAATACTAAATGTAACAGGCCTAACTCATATCAATCATTATTTCTCATTATCCTCATCACAAGTCATCTCTAAGGCATAACCTTGATGGTATTCATGGCTCTCATAGCCCATTATCAGCATAGGATGCCACTGACAAGGCATCAGATTACTTTACTTATTCATAAGGCTAACAACATGCCTTTAATGAATATAACATCAACATCCATACCTGGATATGATTACCTTCATATCAGAACCTACATGGTTAATACAACTGATAAAGGTAATACAAAAATAAGGAATATACTTCCTACTCTTTTCATAAGAGTTAAATCTCTAATTCACATCAAATAGAGTTTAATACTCAAAAGCATGCCATTACCCTTGAATTAGGGTTTACTATTCACATTAAGGTGAATTGAACTCATAACATCATCATGTATGAGTAACATCTTCATTGATGCTCTTAGATTAGTTAAAGGTTCATCATTTATCATAATTAGGGTTTCTATGATCTCACACAGGTGGATCATACCATAATTATGCTCATTCATGTGCATTGGAGATGCTTAAATTGAGTTTTCACCTGAAAAGGGTACTTTCTCTCTCTAGAAGTACTTTCTCTCTCTAGAAGTACTTTCTCTCTCATCATAAAGTTAGGTGATGTCAACATCACTCTAGATCAGGTCAGATTAAGTCATCATAGGCTAACATAGCCCAAAACATCACCATCATGTGATTAGGGTTTGATTTGATCAAGGTATTACTTAATTTACCCTTTAGGGGTATTTTGGTAATTCACCCCATTGATCATCATCATGGTCAAAACCTTAGTCCATTAACCCCTTAATATCCTAGGTTATCATTAGGGTTTGATTAGGGCAACATTGAACCATTTATATCATCAATTGATTGAAAGAAGTCAACCTTGAATTATCTTGATCGATCTCAACCGTCGACCCTCAATCGATTTGAGACCCATTGGTTGAGTTGACCTTTTGACCAGTTGACATCAGGACCGCGAGGATGTGTAGACCGTTTGGTCACCTTTGACCTCAGGACCGCGAGGCCTCTTCCTCCTCCAAGACCGCGAGCCCTCCATTGATTCAAGACCGCGAAGACTCAAATTGAGGTTAAGACCGCGAGGATCATGAAGACCGTTTGCCCTTCTTTGACCTCAAGACCGCGAGGCCCCTCGCGGTCTTGAGACCGTGAGCCCTCTGACGACCTTAAGACCGCGAGACTCCTCACGACCTTGAGACCACGAGCCTCCTCACGACCTTGAGACCGTGAGCCTCCTCACGACCTTGAGACCGCGAGCTCACATGGTCTCAACCACTTGGACCATCAACAAGATTCAATGATACAACCGATAATGTCAACCAATGTTGAAGCCCTCGAAAGGTTAGAGCCATGTTGACCACTTATGGATTGGGTCAATTAAGATTATGCTTAATCAATTGGTCATTCACTTGACCCTCAATTGTTGACCAATTAGGGTTGAAATCGATTCAATTAGGGTCTATTAATGTTCACCCTTCAACACTCATCAATGTGCATCAACACAAGGTTGAACCCTTCAATTGAGCTCCAATTGGCCCAAACTTGGCCCAAACGGTCTTGAGATCATGTGGGTGGACCCCACATGGTCTTGAGACCGTTTTCCCAAGATTTCATCAAGATCTAATGTGATTTGATAGGGGTTGAACCATGATTGAGTCACAAAATCAGAATTTTGATTAAATTGATAACTTGTTTGCAATTAGGTCCTCAATTGGTCAAATTACTTAACCCTAGACCTTCAAACGGTCTTGGGTTATTGTCCTCTCGGTCTTGAGACCGTTTGGATGAGTTCCAAACGGTCTTGAGACCGTTTGCCCATCCAATTTTGGATTCTAGTGGAAATTCAACAAGGTTGAATAAATTGAGTTGATGATTATATCAATACTTTAATTGCAATGTGATTTGGTGTAATAGTACCTTCAATTGGTCAACTAATCTTGACCCCAGACCTCCAAACGGTCATGTTTGATTTCCCTCGCGGTCTTGAGACCGTTTGGATGTCCCCCAAACGGTCTTGAGACCGTTTAGGTCAATCAACCCTAAAAACCCTAATTAGGTCACCATAATTTCAGTACTGATTTCATCTAGGGTTAGCCCTAGTATTCACCCTTCAACTCTTAGCCCGTTTGGAATTAGACCATAAAACTTGGTGAGTTGTTAATTAACATTATTTTTAACAGTAATCTCATACGGTCAATGCCTGGTCAACGACCTTACACGGTCTTGAGACCGTTTGCCCAAAAAGGCAATTTCAGACCGTTTCAGAATCAGGAATAAATTCATTTAAAGTTGTTACTTAAAAAGGTCATATCTCCCGATTCCTTTGGAGTTAGCCTCCCAAATTTTGAGGGTAATTAGCCTATATAATTAGGAACAGATTTCTTATACGTTCCACGCTCGGTCAACGGGGACAAACGGTCTTGAAGACCATTTTCCCTGTCTCGGTCTCGAGACCGTTTGCTCACCTTGCGGTCTTGAGACCGAGAGAGCAAACTGGTGAGACCGTTTAAGAAAGTGAAAATCGGTGGGTTTTTCTTGGAAATTACGCCTTCATCTCCTAGCTCAAGAACAGTACGAATATCCCATGGATTTGCTTGCAAAAATAGCAGGGAAAGTAGGGAAACATTAAGAGCTATCATCAAACCGCATATAAAAGATGTACATAGTAAAGCATGGGTTTAGAGTTATAAAACCCGCCTAAAGCTTGCTTCTTGAGCTCCAAGCTTTCAAGCTCCAAGCTATAATGTCTTCCTTGAGTTCCCATAGGTTGGCCAAAATGAAAACTCCAAGGAAGGATGAAAAGCGATGGCTAGAAAGGTAGGGTTTCAAGAGTTAGCCATGAAGTTGACCTTGAATTCGAGTTCTAACCATGGAATTAGGCAAGAAGAGGGGTTCAAACCTACCTTGCACCCTTGGTCGTTCCCCTTGAGCTCCAAGACAGTCCTTAGTCGGCCAAGCAAAGAGGAAACAGTGATATGCACGAAGGAAAAGTTCCTTTGCTTGAGAGGTGAAGTATACATATAGTTGGGTGATGTTTCATTAAAGGCCCATAAGTTTCCCCATAATTCCAATTAAGTCCTTCCTTCATTACTTGCTCGTCCCTTCCTCTTTATTATAAGTACAAACCTTATCTTAAGGTCTAGAAAAAGAAGGCAAAGAAGAACAATCTAATAATAAGGTACATACATAAGGAGATATTGCACATATACCCTGATTATTCAATCACAAGGCATATTTCATAACTTGATAACTCAATTGAGGTGACTTCCTCATCATTTCTTCTCTAATGATGGTAAGAGTTCTAAAAGATACATTAGATGATATGTTTTACAAATTGAATCCCTTAATTTGGGTAAATTGCATTTTATCCCAAATTGGGGTTTCAAGCACCGGGATTGCTTCCACAGCTGCACCTTGGTGCCCAAGCTTGGGAAATCCCTCAAACTTTGCCAAAAAGATTTCTCATGATGTCTCAACATCAGAGGAACATCTCATCATGTGCAAATTGTAGGCTAACGCTTTTAACTGGGTAAATTGCACATAGGTCCGTGTATATCAAAACAATGCTACAACTTTAAATAAAAAGGAGCAAATACTGAAATATATGTTTCTGAGAAACTTAATTACATGCTCAGAGTTAATCACAAAGATTTAATTACATATTTAGGCAAAACACCTAGGGTTAACTCATAACCCAGGTCAGGGATGTTACAAATTATCCACCCCTTACAAGGATTTCGTCCCCGAAATCGATAAGACATATTAAGAGAAAAGGGCAGGATACCTCCTTCTCATCTCATCCTCTAACTCCCAAGTGGCTTCTTCAACACCACGATGGTTCCATAGGACTTTCACAAGACTTATATCTTTTTTCTTTAACTTTTTAATTCGTTTATTAAGGATTGACACTGGTCCCTCCTCATAGGATATGTCATCATTCAATTCTACCTCCATAGGTTGTAGAACTGACTCGGTGTCTGGGTGACATTTCTTCAACATAGAAATGTGAAACACAGGATGTAACCACTGTAACTCAGGTGGTAGCTCTAGTCTATATGCTACCTTTCCAATCCGTTCGATGATTGGATAAGGCCCCATATATCTAGGAGCTAACTTCCCTTTCCTACCAAAACGAAGGACTCCTTTCCAAGGCGAGACCTTGAGATACACTCTGTCTCCAACCTGGAACTCTAAGGGTCTACGACGTTTGTCAGCATAAGATTTCTGCCTATCCTGAGCAGTCTTAATCTTTTGTTGTATTATTTTAATCTTTTCTGTGGTTTGCTGCACAAGGTCAGGACCTAACAACTGATGCTCGCCAGTCTCAAACCAACACAAAGGTGATCTACAACGTCTACCATACAAAGCTTCATAAGGTGTCATATCAATACTATGCTGATAGCTATTATTATAGGCAAACTCTATCAAGCTTAGGTGTAGATCCCAACTTCCGGTGAACTGGAGAACACATGCTCGCAATAGGTCTTCTAAGGTTTGTATGGTCCTTTCCGACTGTCCATCAGTCTGTGGATGAAAGGCCGTACTAAACCTTAGCTTGGTGCCTAAGGCTTGGTGTAACTGTTCCCAAAAACGACTTGTAAATTGAGGACCTCTGTCAGAAACTATTGTGACAGGAACTCCGTGCAACCGCACTATCTCTTTAACATACAACTCTGATAACCTTTCAGCAGAATAGGTTGTTCTGACAGGTAAGAAATGTGCTGTCTTAGTCAACCTATCAACAATTACCCAAATGGAATCATGTCCTTTGCTTGTCCTGGGTAAGCCAACAACAAAGTCCATGGTCACATGGTCCCACTTCCACTGTGGTATGGGTGAAGGTTGCATTGTCCCTGCATGCTTCTGGTGTTCAGCTTTAACTTGCTGACACACAGGACACCTCAGAACAAACTCTGCAACGTCCTTTTTCATCCCAGGCCACCAATACAGATCTTTCAAATTCCGATACATCTTGGTGATCCCTGGATGCATAGCATACATGGAAGAATGGGCTTCTTCCAGGACTAACTTCCTCAAGTTGTCCACATCCGGCACTATCATTCTCCCATTATAACAAGCTACTTGGTCCTCTGAGTCATGAAAACCATCTTGCTTCTCATTTTCATACTCAGATCAAATCTGCTGAACTGCAGCATCACCTAGCTGTGCTTCTTTAATATGCTCTCTTAGGGTAGGTTTAATATGCATCTCAGCCAACAATCCGGCTAACAATGACACCTTCAACTGTACATTGTCTTGCCTTAAAGAGATAAGCATATCTCTCCTAGAGCATACTAAAGAGTTTAGTCGTGCTCTATTCATGGTTGATGTTGCTGATTTCCTACTCAAGGCATCTGCAACAACATTGGCCTTGCCTGGATGGTAATCAATTGTACAGTCGTAGTCCTTGATTAACTCCATCCAGCGATGTTGCCTCATGTTGAGCTCATGCTGAGAGAAGATATACTTAAGGTTTTTGTGGTCTGTGAAAATCTGGAATGTCTCTCCGTAGAGATAATGTCTCCAGATTTTCAAGGCATGAATCACAACAGCTAACTCTAGATCGTGTGTCGGATAATTCTCCTCGTGTTTCTTAAGCTGTCGGGAAGCAAAAGAAATCACTTGTTTTTCCTGCATCAACACACATCCAAGTCCATTCTTGGAAGCATCACAGAAAACTATATACCCTTTTCCTTGTTCAGGTAGCACTAGCACAGGTGCACTTGTCAACCTCTCCTTCAGCAACTGGAAAGATTGTTGACACTTATCACTCCAAGAAAAAGGAACATCTTTCCGGGTCAACTTGGTCAAAGGTAAGGCTATAGAACTAAAGTTCTTAATGAACCTTCGATAATAGCCAGCTAACCCCAAGAAACTTTGAATCTCCGTCGGTGTCTTCGGTTGTTCCCACTGTAGAACAGATTCTACCTTTGTAGGGTCAACACGAATTCCCGAGGCGGATATCACATGTCCAAGAAAAGATACCTCCGGCAGCCAGAACTCACACTTGCTAAACTTAGCGTACATCTTATGTTCTCTTAGCAAGGTCAAAGCTTGGCGAAGATGCTGCTCATGCTGCTGAGCATCCTTACTATAAATCAGTATGTCATCTATGAAGACGACAACACACTGATCAAGGAAAGGTCGAAAAACTCTATTCATGAGTTCCATGAATGCAGTTGGTGCATTGGTTAGTCCAAACGACATAACCGTGAACTCATAGTGACCATATCTTGTCCTAAAGGCAGACTTGGATATGTCACTATCCTTAATGCGGAGTTGATGATATCCAGACCTCAAGTCTATATTTGAAAAGACGGTTGCTCCACGTAACTGGTCAAAGAGATCATCAATCCTCGGCAGAGGGTACTTGTTCTTTATTGTTACTTTATTGAGTTGCCTATAGTCGATGCACAACCGCATCGACCCATCTTTCTTTTTAACAAACAAGACCGGAGCACCCCAAGGTGAAGTACTCGGTCGGATAAAACCTCTCTCAAGTAACTCTTGAAGCTGTTTCTTGAGTTCTGTCATCTCGGCAGGCGCCATTCTATACGGAGTCTGAGCTATGGGTTTCGTATCTGGGATCAGATTGATTTCAAAATCAATTTCCCGAGGTGGTGGTATACCAGGAAGTTCTTCAGGAAATGCATCTTCGAATTCCCTGACTACAGGAACTTCAGCAGGATTGGAACTTTCCTTGGTAACATCTACCACATGGGCTAAGAATGCATAACATCCTTGCCTCAACAGCTTATCAGCAACCATAGCTGATACAAGACAGGTGGGCAGAATCTTTCTTTCTCCTTGAAAGATCCATGTGTTGCTTTCATCAGCAAACACAGCCAACTTGGACTCACAATCTAAGACAACTCTATACCTCTCTAAGGTATCCATCCCAAGGATTATATCAAATCCCTGCATATCAAGTGGTATAAGATCCACTTGAATGCGATGGTCAGAAAAGAAGAGGATGCAGGGAGAACATACCTTCTGCAAAACGGCAGACCCACTCAACGGAGTCTCTAACAACAAACTATCTGCTCTATGACTAACAGTCACATTGCAGTTACGAATCACTTCATGAGTGATGAAAGAGTGTGTAGCACCCGGATCAATCAGAACGGATACAACACATGATGTAGACATATCAGAATATAAAAGTTTCATCTGACCTGCCACTACCCGTGGATTGACCACTGCCTCAGGTGGGTTCATAGCATAGAACCTCACAGTCGCCTGGTGTTGAGGTGGTGCTGATGATCCAGCTTGAGACGCTTGTCCACGTCCTCAAGCTGCTCCTTGATGTTGTCTATTCTGAGATCCCTGTTGATTCTGTCTCGGGGGTTGTTGTGTCACACTGACAGACCTAGAACGGCAATCCTTCATCAAGTGTCCCACTTTACCACAGTTGTAGCAACTCTTCTCCCGTTGCTATGGTCTGGGTGGTCCAGTAACTGACATTGATGCATAACTGTGCGTACCTTGAAGCGGTTGACTCCGTCCTCTACCTCTGCTTGGTGTCCATTGAGTTTGAAAACTCGATCTGGGTGGTGGAGGGTTAGGTGCAGAGAATCTAGGTTTCTTGGAATCCTTAGATGAAGAACCCTGGAACTATGGATATCTTTTATGGGTTTGTCACTTCTCAACCACAGATCTCTCTATCCTTCGGACTGACTCAACGAAGGTAGAGAATCTCTCTCGGTTCTCTAAGGTAGATACAGGGGTTGACATATCAGAATTCAAACCCTTCTCAAATCTTCTGATTCTTTCCTCATCTGTAGCAGCCATGTGCGGACAGAACCACAGCAACTCCATGAACTTAGCTTCGTACTCGCTAATGTTCATCATACCTTGCCTTAGTTTCTCGAACTGAGAGATTTTCTCATCTAGGAAGGTCTTTGGAAAATATCTTTTGATAAATTCCCGACGAAACTCTTCCCATGAGAACTCTACTCCAGTCCTCTTCTGCTCTTCCATGTTCCACCAGTGACCAGCACTACCTTTGAGAAGATAGACAGCATGTCTAACCTTCTCAGCTTCCGGAATCATAAGAATCCTGAAAGCCTTCTCCAACTCTGTCATCCATAAGTCAGCATCTGTAGGGTCGGCAGTTCCGAAGTACTCGGTAGCTCCGACACGACGAAGTCGTTCGAATGTCTTACTGATACCTTGTGCTTCAGGCTGGACAGGTGCCCTAGGTGCAGGAATGGGCATCCTATCAGTTATGTGTGTCATGGCAGTCATGAACTGCCCGAACATCGTCTGTACAGCTGGATTACTCATGTCAGCTGGGTCGAACTAGGGTGGCTCTCTTGGTGACTCAGGTGCATGTTGTTCTATTCTCGGAACTCTTGCACCGCCTCGAGGTGCACTAGCACTACTCTCTGCCACGTACTCATCGTGATGTTCTGACATTCTTATGTATCTTCTTCTCCTGAGGAGCAGAAGATTCTATTAGATAAGGAAGGAGTACTAAAGGTAGACTCGACATCCTAAGTCCTATGCCTCTGTAGACTCAACTGACCTAGAGCTCTGATACCACTAATTGTGGGCTCTGATCTCCAAACCATGACATAAACACGATTAAAACTTAGCGGAAGCGAATCGGTAATCAGCGGAAGACAAAAAACACGGGAAATTAAAACTTTTCGAGATAAGAACTTGGATCCATAAAAACTTTTTTCATAAAGAAATATAAACTGTTTACATCTCAGGATAATTACTTCTTGAGTAATTATATACATCAAGATACAAAATCTCAAGATCACTAAATAAAAGACTCCAAGACCTGAGAGTACAGAGGACACATAGGACTGACTCTAACTACTCCACATGGCAGACTAAATCTCCACCTGAGATTACTGCTGCTCCTGGTGTTGCTGCTGCTGAGACTGGTCACCTGTAGACTGGTTCCTTCGTCTCCGACATCCACCTAAAAAGTTGAAGTCTACGGGGTGAGACAATTATACATAATTGTCCCAGCGAGAGTTATAACTCTTCCCCAGAAGCTTTATTATAACATCAAAGAATATCTTAAGCAGTAAAGCCTTTAAAGTATTCTATAATAGTTGCAGGTATAACAAGATCTCTACAATTTAGGAGATATGGAGAATATAAACACTATTGCAATGTAACATCAATCAACTAACTTGGAGTTATCTCTAACAAGTTATACTACATGGTTGATTATGTTTTACAAACAACATTATGCCCTGTGGAGATGAGGCATACCACTCATACTCCAACTGATCGCTGAGAAGTCACATCAGTATCATACATAGGTCATTAAGAGAGCCGGATTCTCATGACCTTCACCTTCCTCAGTCAGTAAGAGGATCACTTGTAGGACATCTCGTGTCTCTACTACTATAGCTCACCAGGGTAAACTGGTCCTTCGCTATTCTAGAGTCACAGTGGCGTTCTGTACTCTCTTCGTCATCAGGAGGTTTCATATTTACCTACTACTGATACGGATATCTGTGCTTTCTTCGTCATCAGGAGGTTTCATGTTTACCTACCACTGATACGGTATGGAATTATAGTGAAGGATGGATGGATTACACATCTACATCACTTTCCTACACTAGGATGTAAGGTTCTACACATCCATGTACCCCACATACTCAAAAGTATGTGCTCCAGGAGTTCCCTGAGGAAAACCTGTTTCACCATCACTTAATCTCTGACAATGATGGATCTATGATCAGGGCTCTACATTATACTTGATTAGTTAGGTAAATTCAGTATTCTTTAACAGCATACATTGTTCTCCAAACAATAATAGTAGCATAGCAGCTATAAAAGAAGAATACTAAATGTAACAGGCCTAACTCATATCAATCATTATTTCTCATTATCCTCATCACAAGTCATCTCTAAGGCATAACCTTGATGGTATTCATGGCTCTCATAGCCCATTATCAGCATAGGATGCCACTGAAAAGGCATCAGATTACTTTACTTATTCATAAGGCTAACAACATGCCTTTAATGAATATAACATCAACATCCATACCTGGATATGATTACCTTCATATCAGAACCTACATGGTTAATACAACTGATAAAGGTAATACAAAAATAAGGAATATACTTCCTACTCTTGTCATAAGAGTTAAATCTCTAATTCACATCAAATAGAGTTTAATACTCAAAAGCATGCCATTACCCTTGAATTAGGGTTTACTATTCACATTAAGGTGAATTGAACTCATAACATCATCATGTATGAGTAACATCTTCATTGATGCTCTTAGATTAGTTAAAGGTTCCTCATTTATCATAATTAGGGTTTCTATGATCTCACACAGGTGGATCATACCATAATTATGCTCATTCATGTGCATTGGAGATGCTTAAATTGAGTTTTCACCTGAAAAGGGTACTTTCTCTCTCTAGAAGTACTTTCTCTCTCTAGAAGTACTTTCTCTCTCATCATAAAGTTAGGTGATGTCAACATCACTCTAGATCAGGTCGGATTAAGTCATCATAGGCTAACATAGCCCAAAACATCACCATCATGTGATTAGGGTTTGATTTGATCAAGGTATTACTTAATTTACCCTTTAGGGGTATTTTGGTAATTCACCCCATTGATCATCATCATGGTCAAAACCTTAGTCCATTAACCCCTTAATATCCTAGGTTATCATTAGGGTTTGATTAGGGCAACATTGAACCATTTATATCATCAATTGATTGAAAGAAGTCAACCTTGAATTATCTTGATCGATCTCAACCGTCGACCCTCAATCGATTTGAGACCCATTGGTTGAGTTGACCTTTTGACCAGTTGACATCAGGACCGCGAGGATGTGTAGACCGTTTGGTCACCTTTGACCTCAGGACCGCGAGGCCTCTTCCTCCTCCAAGACCGCGAGCCCTCCATTGATTCAAGACCGCGAAGACTCAAATTGAGGTTAAGACCGCGAGGATCATGAAGACCGTTTGCCCTTCTTTGACCTCAAGACCGCGAGGCCCCTCGCGGTCTTGAGACCGTGAGCCCTCTCACGACCTTAAGACCGCGAGACTCCTCACGACCTTGAGACCACGAGCCTCCTCACGACCTTGAGACCGCGAGCCTCCTCACGACCTTGAGACCGCGAGCTCACATGGTCTCAACCACTTGGACCATCAACAAGATTCAATGATACAACCGATAATGTCAACCAATGTTGAAGCCCTCAAAAGGTTAGAGCCATGTTGACCACTTATGGATTGGGTCAATTAAGATTATGCTTAATCAATTGGTCATTCACTTGACCCTCAATTGTTGACCAATTAGGGTTGAAATCGATTCAATTAGGGTCTATTAATGTTCACCCTTCAACACTCATCAATGTGCATCAACACAAGGTTGAACCCTTCAATTGAGCTCCAATTGGCCCAAACTTGGCCCAAACGGTCTTGAGATCATGTGGGTGGACCCCACATGGTCTTGAGACCGTTTGCCCAAGATTTCATCAAGATCTAATGTGATTTGATAGGGGTTGAACCATGATTGAGTCACAAAATCAGAATTTTGATTAAATTGATAACTTGTTTGCAATTAGGTCCTCAATTGGTCAAATTACTTAACCCTAGACCTTCAAACGGTCTTGGGTGATTGTCCTCTCGGTCTTGAGACCGTTTGGATGAGTTCCAAACGGTCTTGAGACCGTTTGCCCATCCAATTTTGGATTCTAGTGGAAATTCAACAAGGTTGAATAAATTGAGTTGATGATTATATCAATACTTTAATTGCAATGTGATTTGGTGTAATAGTACCTTCAATTGGTCAACTAATCTTGACCCCAGACCTCCAAACGGTCATGTTTGATTTCCCTCGCGGTCTTGATACCGTTTGGATGTCCCCCAAACGGTCTTGAGACCGTTTAGGTCAATCAACCCTAAAAACCCTAATTAGGTCACCATAATTTCAGTACTGATTTCATCTAGGGTTAGCCCTAGTATTCACCCTTCAACTCTTAGCCCGTTTGGAATTAGACCATAAAACTTGGTGAGTTGTTAATTAACATTATTTTGAACAGTAATCTCATACGTTCAACGCCTGGTCAACGACCTTACACGGTCTTGAGACCGTTTGCCCAAAAAGGCAATTTCAGACCGTTTGAGAATCAGGAATAAATTCATTTAAAGTTGTTACTTAAAAAGGTCATATCTCCCGATTCCTTTGTAGTTAGCCTCCCAAATTTTGAGGGTAATTAGCCTATATAATTAGGAACAGATTTCTTATACGGTCCACGCTCGGTCAATGGGGCCAAACGGTCTTGAAGACCATTTTCCCTGTCACGGTCTCGAGACCGTTTGCTCACCTCGCGGTCTTGAGACCGAGAGAGCAAACTGGTGAGACCGTTTAAGAAAGTGAAAATCGGTGGGTTTTTCTTGGAAATTACGCCTTCATCTCCTAGCTCAAGAACAGTACGAATATCCCATGGATTTGCTTGCAAAAATAGCAGGGAAAGTAGGGAAACATTAAGAGCTATCATCAAACCGCATATAAAAGATGTACATAGTAAAGCATGGGTTTAGAGTTATAAAACCCGCCTAAAGCTTGCTTCTTGAGCTCCAAGCTTTCAAGCTCCAAGCTCTAATGGCGTCCTTGAGTTCCCACAGGTTGGCCAAAATGAAAACTCCAAAGAAGGATGAAAAGAGATGGCTAGAAAGGTAGGGTTTCAAGAGTTAGCCATGAAGTTGACCTTGAATTCGAGTTCTAACCATGGAATTAGGCAAGAAGAGGGGTTCAAACCTACCTTGCACCCTTGGTCGTTCCCCTTGAGCTCCAAGACAGTCCTTAGTCGGCCAAGCAAAGAGGAAATAGTGATATGCACGAAGGAAAAGTTCCTTTGCTTGAGAGGTGAAGTATACATATACTTGGGTGATGTTTCATTAAAGGCCCATAAGTTTCCCCATAATTCCAATTAAGTCCTTCCTTCATTACTTGCTCGTCCCTTCCTCTTTATTATAAGGACAAACCTTATCTTAAGGTCTAGAAAAAGAAGGCAAAGAAGAACAATCTAATAATAAGGTACATACATAAGGAGATATTGCACATATACCCTGATTATTCAATCACAAGGCATATTTCATAACTTGATAACTCAATTGAGGTGACTTACTCATCATTTCTTCTCTAATGATGGTAAGAGTTCTAAAAGATACATTAGATGATATGTTTTACAATTTGAATCCCTTAATTTGGGTAAATTGCATTTTATCCCAAATTGGGGTTTCAAGCACCGGGATTGCTTCCACAGCTGCACCTTGGTGCCCAAGCTTGGGAAATCCCTCAAACTTTGCCAAAAATATTTCTCATGATGTCTCAACATCAGAGGAACATCTCATCATGTGCAAATTGCAGGCTAACCCTTTTAACTGGGTAAATTGCACATAGGTCCCTGTATATCAAAACAATGCTACAACTTTAAATAAAAAGGAGCAAATACTGAAATATATGTTTCTGAGAAACTTAATTACATGCTCAGAGTTAATCACAAAGATTTAATTACATATTTAGGCAAAACACCTAGGGTTAACTCATAACCCAAGTCAGGGATGTTACAGAGCCACAAATATTAGTTGTGACATAACTCGTTATAATAAATCTCAAAAGTGGAATCTACGTTAATAATTGTGTTCCTTGGGTCCCAATTGCCTTGTAAGTCAAGTTTCACATTATTCACATAATAATAATAATAATAATAATAATTAATTTAATTCTTTTTGGAAAGAGAAGATCTAAGTTTTTTCAAAATATCAAATAAAACAGTAAATGACTCCAAAAGAGGAATATAATCTTAGATTTGTAATCTACATAATAAATATAGCCTTTGGGTGAATTTTTATCCAATTTGGAAGATGTTTGATTAAAAGGTGAAATCAGGAGAGAGAAAGTGTGTAGAACCTTCAAAATATTAAATAAAGGTACAAACAACTCCAATATGTAAAATTGATGGAAAACTCGTATCTGACACATTAATTATGACTTGTGGGTGAAGTTTCATAAAATTTGGAGAATCATAAAGTCATTAATGCATGAGGAAAGAGAAAATATGACTTGCTTAATTTATACTTCAAAAGTTTCCAAATATGAAATATAATTGCATAATCAGATTCTACATGCCTCAATTAGCCTATGTGCAAAATTTCATTAAATTTGGATAATGTATACACCCTCAATTTAAGAGAGAGAAAAAAGAAATAAAATACAAATTTCACTTTATTTGAATTCAATTGGAATAAGGTTCTTCAGTCAAAGGTTTATTTTATTTGCTTTATGTGTGGGCCTTTCTGGGTCGTTGGATCTACAGATCTAATGGTTACAGTCTTCTCCCCTACCTCCCCTCTCATTTTTGGAAACCAGGTGAGCGAGCACTCTTTCCTTCTTCAATTTCTCCTTCTCCTCTCCACCTTTCTGCCCAATTTCTTCTCCTATAGCTTTTTCTCCCGATTTTGCATCTCTTGGTCCCATATTTCCTAGGGTTTTAATACCCCAAGTTCTCAAACCTTGAGTGCCACCAGCGGTACCCTATTCCTCCCCTGTTCTTCTCTCCTTTTCTCTCTTCCGGCCTGCCTTCACCATCAGACCCATGGGAAGCTCGTCCCAGGCCTTCACGGAATCACCAGGAGTCGTTCCTTGGTGATGCTTTGCCCCCTCTGGCCCTAGACCAATTACCCCCAATTCCATTTGATCACGTCGGTGAGAAATAGTCCACTCTTGAGTTCCTCTCCATCACGTCCATGTTCAAGATTATTGAATGTCTTCTTGCAACTCCTCCTGTGATCTATATCGAAGAAGATTCAACTTTCAATTTGGACTTGCAGTGGTGTTCCTTATACCCTGGTATTCATGCTCCACTATGTTGACCCTTGCCATCCATGGCGGGTAGAGGTGAGGTTGATGTCGAGCCTACTCGTGAAGCATGTAGTTGTGTTTGAGTCTGGCCTAGTCTTGGACTCTTGTGTTGACATTGTTCCTAGACAAAGTGCACCCTAGCTAAAAATTGGATTTTGGGTTCCAGTTGTCAAGATGTGCTTGATGTTTGTTTCTTGGTTCTTGCTGATGGACGAAGAAGATGAGTGCTCTTGCTTTGTCTACTCTACCCTTAGCCAGGTTCGTATTTGATCTCATCTAGAAAGGTTAAAACTGACCTTTTACTATCTATTCGCTTACTGCGTACTGGTCTTTTGTGTGCATGGTAGGCTTCATATGGAAAGCGTTATCTGGAGCCATCTAGATATTCCTATACACATGGTATTTCTAAATTTTTCGATTTGTTGGATTTCTAAAAATTTAGAATAAATTATTCATAGCTCAGAAAAATAAAATAAAATATGTTCTAGAATTAGAAAATTATAGTCTACCTAATGGTACCAATTTTGTCACCCAAAATATATTAGTATAAAAAGGTAATTTTAATGTATTTTCCTAAATAGGTATTAACTTATAAATTCATAAGTAATTATCCATAAGTCAGAAAAATATAATAAGATATGTTTTGGACTCCGAATAATGTAAAATAAAATATTGTGTAGTTCTCATAACCTAATTCACTAATATTAAAAAAGCAATTTTTAGGGTTTTGAATAATTAATGAAAACCTAACCCTAAATCTACATATATGCTTAATAGGTTCTTTGGAGGCCTAGACTTGGAACTAGAAGTGACTTTGAACTTGTTTAGACTCTGAAGTGAGGTATGCTTGCATCACATATTATTTCTATATTGCGCAATTTCCCTCTCTTATGTATGTTTGCATCTACTATTTTTCCTTTGAGCAATTAGCCTATGTTTCTTTTTTCTCTTGGTCCTATGGACATTAGCCTACACCATGTCTTTTTTCTTTTGGAAAATATGCTTCATGTGAAGTACCTTATATTTTTACTGATCTTGTGATCATAATTGGACATTCTCTTGGTCTTTTTTATACTTTATTTGTGATGGAACTCTATATGATGACATGTGATGTCTTTTGCCCACTTATGAAGTGGATGTATATGTTGGCCACTTTTGTGGTGATTTTGTAAGATTTGACTATACTTATTATTGGGATGGAGGTGGTGGTACCCCATACATGGGTTTCAAAATTGTGAGGCTTGGCCCAACTTATATATATTGGGAGTTTGGTAATACGTAATTCTCTATCAGGTTTTAAGTTTGTGAGGCTTGGCCACCTTTGTCTTTATATTGTTCTAGGGCTATGTTTATCTCAGATGCATGCATGTTGATGATTATGGGGTGTGTGCCCTAATTCTTTATATGTGCTAGTATGGTACAATTTCATTTGTTTGGTTATGGCAAGTATCTCTTTTGTTGTTGTTCTTTTCCTTTTATGCCCTTTTGGGTAGTCCTTGTCTTTTCTATGGGAAGCCTTTTATATTTGTTGTCCTTTATTCCATATATATTTCTCAATTTCCTTTTTAGTGTGCACATACCAGCCTTTGCTGATGTCTTCTGTTTTTCTCTTCATGTTGGGGTATGCTTACAACCCTAGGTGAAGGACAAGGAGGACATGGCATAAAGATATGGACCTAGCATAAGGAGTTAAAGCTTGGAGACAAAGTTGTTATGGTTTAGATTTCCCTCTACTAGATCCTTATGTGGTATCATACATGTAAACCCTATGTGGGAGATTAAGATGTACTTATGTAATCTTTTGGAAAGTTGATAATAGTCATGATTGTTATTCCACCATTATACTATTGGTTGTTTTGAATACCATTCATAAGATTTGAAAATTTTACCCATTCGAACATATCTTTTTGGTGTGTTTGGACTAGAGATTTTATTCTTCAAAATTTTAGTAGGGAGTGGATCCCCTATGGGTCCCACTCCTTATAATAACCTATCTAGTGAAAAAACTTTCTACAAAATTTGTCTCTGAATCTCTGATGTTGTCCCTAAGAAACTGTGAAGTAGATACTCACATATTATATTCCTGAAGGAATTACTTCAATGCATATAGATATACTAAGTGAGCACAAGTACAAGCCTAATATTCGAACAATTGCAAGTACAATTTGCACTAAGTAAAAATGCCACAAGTAAGATCATTTAAGGCAACCCTTGTCAAAATGTGAAATATTACTCTACAATTACCTCAATGCATACCTATATACTAAGCTAGCAGATGCATTAGTCAGACCCTTATACAATTCATGTATTTCTTGCCTCAACTTGTGTATATCCTAGACTGCTTCTTGCTATTTAAGAACATGAAAATACTATCATAGAAATGATAACAGATGCACACACCAAATTTTTGCTCATCGCTATCCAAAATCTAGATGTTGTGCTAGAAGGTTTCTATAAAATTGATAAGTGTCACTATAAAATTAAAAGTACATGTAGAGATCAAATAACCCTATGCCTTGGATGATGGATCTTGGTAATGGCACAATGCAGATAAGGGGCACACCCTGCTATTGACACGTCTCGAAAGTGCCAACATGAGAGATTGAGTTCTGGATGAGGAGGATTGGCAACAGTAGCATAATGATGCTATGTAGAAATTTACATCATATGTATAAAAGATTCCAACTTCTCTATTATCTCGAAAAAACAACCTACAAAAAATACTCTCGAATAAAAAGCCAAAATAAATATTCCACTCTCAAATGATCCTTGCCACATGGTATGCAAGTGTGTCATTCCTGTTGGGGACCATGAATCTGGCTTACCTTGTCGAGATTGTCACTGAGGAAGCTATAACAAAGCTACAAGCATTGTTGTTTCCTCGTAGGGCTCTGCCATTTTCAGATCTCCTATCCACCAGTCTGTGAGGTGCTAGAAAAGGGGAGGAGGCTGGGATGGGAGGGATAAGAAGAGGGTGAGAAGGAGAGAGTATGATCAGATTGAGGGTTGTTTGGAGGGGGGAGAGTGATTGTGAGACGATAGGCTCAGGGTTGGGGGAAGGCGGAGACATAGTACAACCCTTATCCACTACTGATTGGGGAGAAGGGTGTATTGACCACACCAATAAGAGGCACACAAAGTATCGTGAGATAAAGTTAATTTTTTTGGGGTGTTTGTTATTTGAAATTGGGAGGTGGAGAGGGAGGAGGAGAGGGTTGGAAAGAAAATTTTGTACTCAACGGATATATGTAGTCCTTTTTTAGTTATTAGAGTTAACTATAATTTTTTTATTTACATTTATATAACATGTAACCAAAAGAGGTTTTTAACTATAAATATAGTATATGTAGTTAGAATATATGTAGCTAAATTAAATCTTTTTTGTAGTGCCAATTGGAGTTTGATATCCATTCCTCTTGATAAACAAGACTAGGAAAATCATGCGCATGTACATGCGAATCAATATATGATATTGAGGTCACATTACCTCAGACAGTCTACTCTAGTTCAAGGAACATGTATTGAACATTGAGAGGATGACGATTCCTTGCCTCGATTTCAATCTAGATATCAATGAATAAGGAATTAGACAATCACTATAACAGTAATCATAGATTGTAGGTTGATGCTGTTCTCCAACTTTCCTAGTTACTTGGGTAGCAATGATGTGTTGCTAGATACCACTCATTGCTTGTGATATCATTAACCAATCATGGACATTCCCTGCCAATGCAACTTGGAACCTATAGGGTCAAACACATAGGATACACTTAGAATAGGAGTTCATTCATGAATACGGTTTAAACTTGATTACTAAAAAGTTAGGCATTCAATTTAAATAACATTAGTTAAATGTTAACGATCAACTGAACTGACTGGTTCAAGAGTTGAATCGATCATTTCAATGTGTCAGATCAACTGAACCAATATTGGCAATCTGGTCCATGAACCAATAGATTTAGGAAGTGAACCAATCGACTCGGGTCCATGAACTGATCGGCTCAGGCTGTGAACTGACCATTTGGTGGATCAATTCGATTGATTCAAAGATTAATGGCAACATTGTGTTGTGCATTAATTTAGATATTAATTTCTAATACAATTGTAATTGGGAAACATGATGAAATGACCAGTTCATGGGTTGAACCAATCTATTCACTTGTTGGCCGATCAGTTCACTTGTGAACCGATCGTTTTGTCGCTCGCAGTATAAGATTTTTTTTGAAATTTTGGTTCCTTCCGCTCCCACTCAGACTGGGAACCCTGACCCTAACCCTCATATAAATAGAGGGGTACTGGGGCTTTTCAGATATGACAACTCAATTGCCTCTGACAATTGTTGTCTTCTCTAATTGCAGTAACTAAGAGAACCCGAGCAAGTCCTACCCAATAAAGGGATGGATAACAATTGTGGGAGAGTAAGTTGATGCTAATACATCAACGAGAAGGGACTGGTCATTCTTATCTATTCTTCTAGAACGACATGAGTTCCCAGTGGTCTATGTGGACTACTATAGAGGCGAGGAGTCTGTTGCCTACCACTAAGAGGATAAGGTCAAATTTCTATCTGTGGTGATCAACTAGGAGCTGCTGCAGACATTGGTTGGATGCAACTTGAAGAAAGCCGCATAATGCATCAAGGGAATTGTCGTCGGACTTGCTCCAGGACCAAGTATTACCTTAAAATCATCCCTTCCCATTATATAGTTATTGACATGACTGTCTACTAAAGGGGAATATGGTAGCTAAATTTTTGTTTCCGCTGCCTATCCTGATGTCATGTTACCCTATAATTACTATTATTGCATATTGATTTTCTTGTTACAACGAGATTGGGTGATCCTTGCATCAATTAGGTACATGGGTTACTTATGACTAACCAAATCAACCGTGTTTTGATTTATCAGCTTTTCAGAGTTCAACCATTAAAAAAAAGGTTTGTATAGCTTTCTTTAATTCTTTCACAAGATAGAAGTCTATATGTATGACTGACATCAAGAGTAATATTGGAGTCCAACTTCTACTTCTTAGAAGAAGGTAAATAATGACATGTATGCTCTTGAGAAATCATCATTGTTGGAATAAAGTTTAGAGTCCATTGTTGGAAACTAATGCAAAATCCATTAGTGAAACATAAAATGAGTTAGATATTAGAGGAAATATTGGTCCACTATACATGATCTTTAGGTTATGGGTAAGAGTTACGAATGCAATTATGTAGTTTATTACTTGCAAGAAAATATTTGTTCGTCATATACTTTGTTATCATTACATGCACAATTTTGGTTACACTCACATACATAGTAAAATAATACATTGATATGTGTTTGTCGACATTTTAGGTTAAGCTCAAGATTTAATGCTGAGTCAAATAAGAAAAAAGTGAAGAAGAATGAAGCTTCAATGCAACATAGAAGATTAGACAGTAGTTTATCCTCTTTGAATTATGACTAAATTTAGGTTTTAAATGGACTGTCCTTCAATTTCTTAGTTATGTACCCCTATTTGGAGCATAATCTTATAGAACATATGTTATACATATTGAATGAAATTATTAATTATCATTTATTATTTTGTGAATATGGTATTGAAAATATTGGATAACTATTCTTGCCTCTCCCCTTTTCTTTTATGGAGACAACATGAGGAGAGGTTCATTACAACCCTTCCTTGAAGTAGAAACTCGACCCTTGATTTGACCTCATCCATGGTTACTCAAAGCAGTGCCTGACAAAACCAATCTAGAATGCAGGGAGGGGGGTTGTTTTCTTACCCTAGAATTGAATGGCAACTACGCTATATAGATATAGTTTTATAATATATATCTATTGATGTATAGTTATATTCTAAACAAAGATATGTGGAAAATGTACTTTTGGCAATAAAAAATCATCATCAATAAGGTTCAAGAATTTTTACATCATTTTGTTTGTGATTACGCCCAAAAAGACCATTATAGTCTTGGCCGTTCCCTTTTCTTGGGTTGGCTGTTCCCTTAAGTATACAACACTACTCATAGAATATCCATAACTTATAATCTATCCATGCACATTTATGAAGTTACAATGGATTTACTATCTTGTTATATATCCCAAAGTTTGTAAGGTTATTTAGTAGGCCACCCCTAATGTTTTTTTTTGATAAAAGGCCACCCCTAATGTTGTTTACCAAAAATAGACGAAAAGGTAAGAAGTACGATCATAAGTAACAAAATGCCCATTTCTGCGGAGAAGTTAATGGGGGAGACGAAAAATTTCCCATTCCCATTAGCAAAGCTAGAACGCCCTTCATATATACCGATTTCATAGTTAGGGACCTAGGGTTTCTTCTCATAACGCCGCCTGCTGGTTCCTGATTGCCATTCACCGCTCGCTGGCCGCCGCCGCGCATCCTGGGTCGGAAACATGGTAAGTCCGATATTAAGAATGACCGCGTCTCGGATATCTCCTCGCCCTTTCTCTGAGATTCTGATCGTTGGTTTCGTCATCTGCTTCAGTCGTTGGTGGCGAATGAGGAATTCCAGCACATTCTCCGTGTGTTGAATACTAACGTCGATGGGAAGCGAAAAATTATGTATGCGCTTACTGCCATCAAGGGTGTTGGCCGCAGGTTCGCCAATATATCCTGCAAGAAGGCGGATGTCGACATGAACAAAAGGCAAGGATTCCTCTCTGCTCCTCCTCCTATGTAGATTCATCTTTCTGTAGCCATGCGTTTTAATCAGCAGTTGCTGTCGTTTCACACTGCAGGGCCGGCGAGCTCTCTGCTGAGGAACTGGAGAGCGTCATGACGGTTGTTGGTAACCCTCTTCACTTCAAGATCCCACAATGGTTTCTAAACAGGAAAAAAGATTACAAGGACGGGAAGTTTTCTCAGGTCGTCTCCAACGCATTGGATATGAAGTTGAGGGATGATCTTGAGCGACTGAAAAAGATCAGGTTTGTCTGTTTGTTTGCATATTTCTATACAGAAATTCAGCAATTGCTGCTATCTTCACTTCATAAACTCATAAACGTTCATCAACGCTCACATATATTGGCAACACAGTTTTATGAAATTTTACCCTTTAAGCTGACACAAAGTTATCTTTCTGTTAGTTGATTTTTTTTCGAATATAACAGTGAAGTTGATGCCTCAAGTTATTGGTTAAGCTGACTCATCGATATGGTTCTCTTAAGCTAGACTTATTTCTGCGCACATCTCTAAATTGATGACTAGTATAGGCCGCACGTAGCATATCAAAGGTATAGTGTAATTTAATGATTAACCTCTAGATGTTTCGCATCCACATGCACTGTCTCTCTCTTTTGTTTCCTTACAGAACTATCTGTCAAGGTTTAAAAATGAAATCCCATCGACACGTCATCTGCAAGTGCAAAACTCTCTGCTGATAGTCGTGTGCAGATAAATGCCGTGCAATATTTTAGGCGGTAGGAGATTGAGGATGGATAGTTTGTCTAGTTGTTCTTCTGGCCGTCTACCTGAGGTTGATGGTACTGTTGCGTATGGTAGCTGAAAAAGTAGATATCAATTGGGAAATTCAGAGCCTGCCCTGTTTTTTTCCCCTGGCTCATTTTTCTGTTGCATCACATTTATGTGGTTCAACAGATGGAATCATGGTGTCACAAGTGCAAAACTCTTTGCTCTTCGTTGCTTGTTAGATAGTTGCTGTGCCGCATTTCGGATAGTAGTAAATCTACGACTCGATGTTTATCTTGGCTACCTTTTGGAGGGTAAGGGAAATATTTTTGTAGTAAGCTGGAAGAATAAAAAGCATGGAAATGCAGAGCCTGCTCCCTTCTCTTTTCTTTGTACATTTGCACCCTTTTTATGTTTAAGAAAACCAGCTGAAATATTTACATTTGCCTACACTCGTAGCCCTGCGTTTATCTACGAAGTATGACTTTTAATGCTTCCCTTTTGCTTTTTTAACTTATTGGTCTTGCCAGCACAAATTGTAATTGGCCTCAAATTTTTCAAAGATTATAATAAATTACTATCTTCATTTTTTTTGACGAGCTCTGAGAATTTGCATCATTCTATACACTTGGATTATTTATGATATTGCAGTTTGGAATGATATTGTGTTTAGATAAAATAAATTATTTGAAAGACTGAAACCCAAGCCACATGTACTCTGAAATCCAGTGCACAAACGAGGGCTATATTCATGACGTGATTCCAGTATTAGTTAGTGATAAATGAATAATAGATAAAATAAATTAACATGTCATATTCCTATTAACATTTAACTCATTTTAGGAAACCAAAGAGTTGTCATTTTTATTCAGTCCTTAACAAAATTTAAATTGTGTTACAACGTTCTGCAATGATTGCAGATACAATTATATTGTGCGCATTGGATCAACAAAATATAAAAGAGTAACCATTAAACAAGTGATCTAACGTGTCCAGCCACGTCATTCTTTGTAGAACCAAACAAGTGATCTAATACACCAATATCTATTGTTTGCCGTGTCACTCATACACTGAAGTAGTATAACAGTTTTGAGTGAGGTAGGACTGGTTCCCCTTTTGGTTTAGATACAATCCTTCAATGGGAATCAAACGAACTATGGCTGCAAGCTCCATCTTGATGTGGTTTTGTAAAAATTGTAATATACTAATGGGTTAGGTTTATTGTTCTAAAAGGTTGTAAGGGCCAAGGTTTTTTGGGGAGCTTTAATTGTATGTTCTTTGGATTGTCTTCTTTAATGCCTCCAACTAAAACGATGATAAGTCACACTAAATTTTTAAGTAGCCGTATATTGAACAATGTTGGGCCTTATCATATCCATATTTAAGAATTCAATTCATCTTGAAAAATCAAATTTTTTTAATAACACATGCATCATTAACTCTTAACAGAGTGAAATTTATATGAAATGTTCTTCAATAATTGGAGAAACAATGATAACATGCATACAGTGAAATGGATTAAAAAAATATGAAATATGGAGCAGCTAAAAGCTACTGCTCTATTGTCTCCAAGCTATCTTTAAAAGTACAGGAAGAATGAGTCATATAATTATAATTGATTTCTTTTGTTTGCTTAGTCACTCATAGTTTCAGAGGTATATCATTTTGAATAAAATGAGCCTCTACCAATTGGATCTAAACACAATCTTGTCTAATTGAAATCCACGAACTGTACCTACAAGTACTATCTTCTTGTGCCATTGAATAAGGTATGTAGTTAACTAATGGATTAGATTGATTGTACTATAATGTTGCATGGACCCTGGCTCTGGTGCGCTTTTTATTGGGATTGCATCAATCTTTGAAAGGCCAAAATGTAACAATGAAAAGTTACACTAAAATTACTGGTAACCAGTTAATTGAATAATTTCCGTGTCGGATACTATATAATTCTTTGCTTTCACAGAATATGTTTTCTTCACTTTTAGAATGCCGCAGGTTCCCTTTGAACCACGTAGAATAGAGGTACACATTTCCTAGATGACACCTTCTAAGTTAGCAATCTAATAAATCTATATGGCTATATTATACAGCAGGGTATTACAAATGTGTGAATTACAAATGCAGTGCAAAATAAATTACTTATGTTCAGTGAACAAATAGTTTTCTAAATGTAGCAGCTGTTTTTGTACATATTTTTCTACATAAATTTTGCAGATATACTTAATGTAGCAGATGTTTTCCTAATGCGATCTGTTTTTCTATTTTTTTCCATCTGCTTAGCACCTTTTTTTGTAATTTGTTGCTAATATTTAGGTCAGTAATTATGTTACTAATCTAAAACAATATTGCAGGAATCACCGTGGTCTGAGGCACTACTGGGGTCTTCGTGTCCGTGGGCAGCACACAAAGACTACTGGTCGTAGGGGGAAGACTGTTGGTGTCTCCAAGAAGCGTTAATCTTATTGATGTTAATTTAGTCATGTGTAGGTGTTACTCTTTACTGTTTCTGAATGTCGTTATAAATTTGAAATTGTTTTGATCTGAAAGTTATCATGAGACGGGTGCATATATAGATTCTCGTTTGATGAAAGTTACCTATAGAATTGCGTTTGATTGCTTTTTGTGACTTTATATAATCTATTTCACTATGCTACTCTAGTAACTTTTGGTATTCAAATAAGAGTTAATTTGGTTGGTTTTAGTGTTACCTTGTAATAAAAATGTACATCAAACACGTATTACTGCACCCTTCCAAACACGCCCCAAGCCTCAATGACATTACGATTTTTGTACTTAGTGAAATCTCTCCCCCCTTAAATAGCTGGCCTTTGCCCATCAACATTTGCAAAATTCTTAAGAGAGATTTTTCTTACATTTTCTGTTTTGTTGGATATCAAAATCTATTTTTATTTTAATTTGCGTTTATAAAATTGAGAGCCAGACTGAAACATCAAGTGTGGCTGTGCATAGTCTGTTGTTTGTATAAATAATGTGGTATTGCAATACCACATTATTTATACAAAATAATGTGGTATTGCGTTTTAAGTATAGATAATGTGGTATTGCAGATATTTTGTATATGCTGCAGCGTATGAAATATCTATACTTAAAACAACATAAGTGTGTTATTCTACATGGAAGTTTAGATTGGTCGTCTTTAAAGCCTGCATTGTTAAAAAATAACTGTAGTTTTATTTAACTTATTGTAAGCTAATGTTATAGGGGAGAATATGATGCTCTTATTGAAAGCTGAGGTAGTTGATGTCGAGAATTCAAGTAGATATATATCTCTTGCCATAGCTTTATTGTGTGTCGTCTTTGGAATTAGATTTGGATACTTAAAACTCTCAAACATTGTTGGTTCCATCAGTTGAATTGATTTGGTCAGCTGTTGTCAAAATGACTTAGTTCGAATGGGATTTTGCTTAAAATTCAATATGGGCACGTACTATATAGTACTAGTTCTGAAACAATTAAGAGTACCTAATAATAAGATCAGACGATATGATATTATAATTGCTAATTTGTCTGTAGTCGTTATGGAGGTTGTTTGCATACTCGGATTCAGTTGAAGTAATGGACACCTCCTAATAGCCATTTAGATAACACATTTCATTTTGAAATCGTAACATGTGTCACCCTAGGAGAGCTTTCGAAAGGTGTGCTAGACGAGCCTTGGATGATCGTACAACACCAGGGTTAAAAAAAAAAAGGATTTTTTCACTGCCTTAGGCAGAGTCCGCATCCTTTTTCCAGTCATAGTCCGGATAATTGGCGGGTGATAAATCCAGTGCTCCAGAGCGTGGCTCGAACCCGGGTCCCCCTGGAGGGGGACACCGTGCCTTACCAGCTGCGCTAACACTGACCGGGTTAACACCATAGTGTGACTTGTCATAATGGTTTCTTTTAATTTTGAAAAGAATTCTTGAAAGATGGGTGTATTAAGAAGGGCCCAAATGAACTAGTATTGCTTTATAAATCCCAAGAACGATTATGTATCTGACATTTTAGTGAAAGCAAACAGGATATAATCATTATAAAGCATTTAAGGAGACACATTGTAATTCTCTAGGAACTAGAATGGTTGCCGGGCTGGTGTTGATTCGGTTCTGATGAGCTGGATTAAATCAGAGTGTTTGAACTAGTCAGACTAGAACGGTCACCACATCATATGTCAATTACTGGTCTGATAGGTCCAATCGGTTGAACTAGATACACAATAATAATACTATATATATTGCTATCTGTACAAATAAATCTCCCACCAAAAGATCAAAATTGCCTTACTGAAATGCTACTAAATAAGAATAACTGTTTTAAGTATAGATATTTCATACGCTGCAGCATGTAGTTCTTTAAAAAATGAAATACACGTCAAATAGATAATACCACCACAAGTGTGCATATACTGTACGTTAATTAAAAATTTTCTAATTATATCATTGTGTCTTACTACTTAATGTTATGTATGCTTAGCATAGCCAATGAATCCAGTCTCCTTATATCGTAAAGAGCACCACACAAAATATAACTTGATGTACAAACTATAAAATCTTGTTATTTCAAACACGTCTTACACCTCCTAAATAGTGTTATATACACCACCAAATCATTGTGTATTTTTTGAATAATGATCAAATAACATTCACTAAGCCATAGACTCAAACAACAAAATATCATATATTTAAGATATCACATAAATATTGACGGGTAGCACGTCAGAAGATAAGGGTAATGGGCTACCCTTACCCAGGGTAGAGGGTGCTGAATATATGGGTGTAGGATAATGTAATCATTACCCTTATCCTTCTTCTGAAAGGTATGGGTAAAGGGTATACAAGTTTATCCTTACCAATTGAAAGTCCTACTAACCGATTTGATCAAATGATACATATTGTAGGTATGAAAGTGTATGTAGTGGACAGATGGCATGCGTAACCCACCAAAAAAGCTAAGAGTTGGTGGAGCATATCATTGGAGGATAAACTTAGATTATAAGGGTATAATATCGAATGTTGACAAGATGCTGTCCTAATCGGGGGGAGTCAGCTTAAATTCCTCATTACACATTGGTGGTTTATCCATTACTATTTTTGAGTTAGAAGGAGACTTAGTCTCCCCCTTCCCTCAAACAGGTGTCAGAGCCCCGATGACTCAAGGGATTGTAAATACAATGCGCAACAGGAGGTTTCGAACCCGGGTCCCCCGAGGAAGACAGGCCGGACCGAACCATCTGCGCTACACTAGCCGAGTTTTTATCCATTATTATTGATTGTATCGTTGGTGGTGGAGAAAAAGATGCCATCTTTTTTTTTTACTTGAATAAAGTGTGGGCAGAGCAGAATTCAAATTTTGGTGAAGTAACATGGCCGGTCGAAGATGATTGGTTAAGATCAAATATACTATAACATGTATTAAGCCTTTTTATGTAGACAATCTAGGAAGTTTTGAAGGACAAAATCACATTGAAAAATATGTAAAGTCTAGTTGTTTATTTTGGGGCAGGATGAGGGGACCCATGGCTCCTTATAGAGGGGAGGGCAACATTGGTACTGTAATGAGTGATTCCCTCCCTCTATGGTGATGAGGGAGAACAAAGGAGCTACTTAGACATGAACTGTCTTTTTGAACAACTACTTTGTGTAGAAGGATGTATTGGATTCGTGAATGGTACTAGGAGTGATTATGAGTCCTAGTTTAAGCCTAGATAAGTACATGGAAATAGGTGTCAGTAATAGCTGATCTTAAATCACTCCATTTCAACCGAGTGAGTCACTATGTGTAGGAGGTGATGTCCATTTTAAATGATGAGATTAGTAATATATGTAGGGTAATTCTATATGTAAGGTCAATTTCATTGGCAAGGAGAGACAAGCTAGTATTAAGAAGACACTCAATGCATACTATTAGGTTTAGTTGGATGGGGATGATAAGGGGTATATACCATTAATTGTATATGGTATTTTCAAGTTGTTTGTTGCACCGATTGACACGAGGGGAGAAGAATGCATGAAATGAAGTATGCATGTCGAGGCATCTTGATTTTTGTGCTAGGGAAGGAAGTTGAAAGACTAGAGGTGACTAGAGTTTGGAGGAAGTATTGGAATAAATGAGTCTATGATTGAGGTGAGGATAAATTGATAATCATTTCTTGCATTCCACTACCATAAATACTGAAGTTGATATTGACCCTGAAACATATATAGAAGTAAGGAGGGGAGGAAGAAATGAGGTGTGGGTGGCATGTTGATAAATGGAGGGTGGTGATGCTACTGTATGCAACATTTTGAAAGGGAAAAGGGAGAACAAAGAGTTTCTTAAAGGCCTCTGGAGTGAGGGGCAAATCTCATTCTTCATATGGGATGGGAGTTAGTAGAGATGGATGGCATACTTGTGACTCACAAGGGGGATGATCATTCTATTATTCTTTGGAGGTTGAGCAAACATCAAGTTCACTTTATGACAAACTTGATGCAGTTGCAAGCATGTGTACATAAAAGCCAATAAGAAAAATCCACTTTGGCAGGTCATACCTTGTGATTTTTTACATGTTAATTGGATTTATGAGATGCCATCTCTAATATAGGGGGTGTACATGTTTTGTTGATGACCCATTGCATACAAAATGTATGGTTGTCATAGCTACCAACACTTATTCACAAAAAGATGTAGTCATAGATATAGTGAGTTGTTAATTGATATTGTGTGTTTTGCTTCACCAATATTCTGTGATGTATGTGCCTTTTGTAATCCACTTTGAGTTGGCGTAACCCTTGTAAGGGATAAATGAATTCAATCTCTATCTGCCCTCCAAAAAATAGACATATTAGTTGTGAAGCTGTAGTTGAACGAATACAACCAAGTTTCCAACAAGAGAACTTGAAGACAAATCCATCAAATGGGGATCTTATTGCTTTGGCTCATGCCAAATCAATTATCCATTTATGTTGATGATATTCCCTCGTAAAGGTTTTCCATATCCTTTTCCATCTTGTGAAACCATAAAGTGACACTCCCAAGTAAACCTATATGGGATTTCTACAACTCTCCAGTTGAGGGTCTCCTTTGGGCTGAATGCACCAAAAGAGATAAAAGAAGAGTCAATGACCTATATGATCTCAAATTCGACATTTTGGGTACTTCATTCCTTTGACCTTTGCACTATCTCATTTATTAAAGTTGTAGTAAGAATCAACACGTCCTACCCGCCCCCTCTTTTATGTCCCACCAATTCTCAAAGGAGGCTTTCTCAAAGACGAGTAATATGAATTCTCTTGACATTAAAATTCTCCCTTCCTCTTCCCGTGGATCACATAAAACTAGCTAATTTACACTACAACATTCTTTGCCATCCATGGAGCCCACTACTCCAACTGCTCAACTCTCACTTATTCCTCCCTGTAGCCTTCTACAATTACACCTTATCTCTTACCTTTATCCTCCTTTGGAAAAGACATGGTTATGTACATCAAGTCCTTTAAACTCTGGGAATTCAATTTGATTCCCTGTAGCCTTGATAATACATATTCCTCCCTTGAATCTTGAATAGATCATAATTTGTGAAAGGAGAATTACTTTCCTATCGAACTAGTCAAAGCTATGGATTGTTGCATCCTGTCAATATAAGCTCAAAAAATGTCCATCAAATTTCTATCCATGAGAATGTGAACACATTCAACTTTAAGTGGATTGGTTTGGGAGAGATCAAACCCACTTTAAAAATGGTTTATGGGAACCCATCCTCTAAGCTCTCCATGATGGAGTTTTTTTTTATTTTACATCTTTTTACTATGACTTTGCTTTAGCCAAAAAACAAACACTTCCCTTTCACGAACCTACATTTCTCATCCCTTTTGCTATAGTATTACAATATCTTTCTCCATAATGGCAAAAACATTATCTCAGCTAGCAACTACAACACCTATTTAAGATTCATGGAAAATCTTTTCCTCGATGAAAGTGGCCATGATCAACAACTTCTCAACTTTGTAATAACACTGATCCCTCCATTCTCTACCCTCTTATTGGATAGACTCAAGGCTTGTGCAAATAAAATAACGTGTTCATTGAAATCTATAATTACCACATATACACTATAATTGTTTTTCATACCTAGGTGGTTAGAAAAATCATTTCCAAAACCCTCTAAAGAATCTACCATTGAGCTCTATGATTATGACTCTACCACCTATAGTATTGACTCACACAAGACCAAAATGATGTCTTTTTTGGTGGGTAACACCATGATGAGATCAACAATCAGAAACATCATTCTTTTTAGGTAATGAAAGAGGATTTTTTAAATACCATAAGATTACCTTTATGAAGACTAATTATTTCCAATCATCCTTTTGGAAGTACATATACATGGAAAATATATGATCCCTTGATCCCATATGATAACTAATTAGTATCATTGATTAGTGTTCATCTCTTTTCCATACAAAGTACCTCTTCGTGCAAACCCTAATGCTCTAGTCGTAATAATTAAGCACCCCAACAATATCTTAATCCTACTGCTAACATGCCTTAACAAAATGATTTTTAGACTCTTTCTAATCAACTGGCTGTTCTCTATGTCTTCTACCAACATGCTCTTCATGTCGCAAATAAACACTTCCCCCATGCTCAACCCCTTTTACCTTTTTCTTCTTCTTCTTTTGGAGATCCTAGTATTATAAACTTTATTGTATCTTAATTCCCATCGATTCTCTCCTTTCCAATGAGCTAAACTACTATTGCACAACATACAATGGATTCAATGAGGGCCCAGACAAACAATGTTTGTGTCATGGATCTTGGTAACGAGCCATCAAATATTCAATCAAGATGTTTAAGGTACTTGATTCTATAAGTATTAGTATTATAAATACCGAGCAATTTTCTAGACATTCTTTCACAATCAATCACATATCCATTATATCACAAAATATATCAGATTGAGAAGAAGTAAAGCATATACATTATATACTAAACAAATGAAAGGAGACTAAACTGTTGAAATTTTGAAAAACATACATCTCCTTCACTCTTCCATGTCAAGATCATGCTAGGTCTTCATCTTTGTCCAAATCTTGTCATCCCAAAGGAACTTAGCTTGTTCATACACCTAGCCAAGGTAAATACAAGTCCTGAACACAAAATCAGAGTCAACCAAAGCTGGTCCATTCCAATTATAAATACATCAAAAAATTATTTTCTCACTAAAATAATTGAAGAGGTGCATTATTAAAGTTCAACAATATAATCAATAAAATTATGCAGATATTTTTTTTTGTAAAAAGTGCTAAGTTTAGTTTTGAATCAACTATAATATAAATTACTAGATCACCAGGATTATAAATTACATGTGGTGCACATAGGCGTTCATTATTATTAATACTAGTGCACTGGCAACAAGATCAAAACTGTACATACATGTGTGAGGGTTGGTTATACCACTCCCCTTTTCAACACTTTCCAATAGGGTATACCCCTGCCCAAACAACATTAAAAATACAAAAGTTTAAGGCAATTATTTCAAGTTCAAAATATGTTTCTAAGAAAATAAAGGACTATAAAAAATTGCTGAATATTCATGCAAATCAAGAGGAGAACGTTGCAAATTATAAATCAATAATGCATGCCTCAGTTTATGAAATTTTTTGAGGAAGTCCAAACTTTTAGTTTAAAAATTTACTAATATATTAACTAGATAAAGTATCATATCACCAAGGAAATTATAGTAACATAATTTGTTTTAGGATTAACATTGTCCTAGGGTCATAAAGTTTGAATTACGAGATCAAAAGAATGTGGTTTGTTTCCATTTATGTTCCACCGTGGGGCTACAATGTAACATGTAGGGGATCAATCATCATACAACCAATTCACGTATTTTAATAATTTCACATTATATCTCTTATTAATATCTGACCGTATAGGTAAATATGGTGAAAATCACTTATACTTCTATGATGTCAACAAAGCATGTGTTGTTGGATTCTCTCAAGATGAAACACATTGATTTTTTTGGAAAATCTATCAAATTGGATCCTTCTGATGCAACAATATTAGATTAGGATTTGAAATCATATACCTTATCGTGAAGAAGTCTCGATAGTTTGTTTAGAATGCTCTATGTAGATTTATAGAGTATGCTATTCTTTCAATTTTGATCTCATTGGGCTAGATTGAGGTGAAAACAAGATGATGTGATCTTGCTTCGGAATGTGTCTTCCTGTGGTGGTTGAACACTACATTATGCTTGCCCCACCTGGTGGAAGAACTTCCTGTAACGTAATTGTGGGTGTGGGTCCTATCGAAAAAAATGTGGCAGCTGTTGATGTCAACCTCCAACTTCACACAAAGACCCGCTTGTGAAAATACCTATTCTACAAGTGATCTTACTAAAATAATACCATGTTCTTGTTGGTTGTATCTCTCTACCTTGCCGATGGAGACTCTTGTATTGAACGAGTTTATAGAACAAAATCATCTCCAAGGTATTCATCTGAGCGTCAGAAGAAGGTATGGAGTTGCTATTTCCTTCTCTCTTTCTCTCACTCTAGTTTATCTTAGGGTATCTCAAACACTGGAGGCAACAATGAGAAAAATAACTTTCCATGCTCTGCAAGCTCCCTCACAGATTACATATATAGACGAGTGTAGAGATAAGATTTCCTGAATCCATTATAACGAGGATGGTATTTCCTCATTGAATGAGGATACTTTTCCATCCACTTGACTCCCAAAACACAACATACCTCTAGTCCTCGTGTGACACAAATGTGTCTATTATGCAAGGAGTTCCTATTGAGTTCAAGAAACTACCTTCCTATGTCTGGACCCATGTTTAATTCTAGGTCCTTCAAATTTGCTTTCTGGTTCTTGGATCTATTGTAAAACTATAATAAAGTCCAATTCAAATTTTCTTCAAGCTATCTCTATAAGCGTGACCCTATCAACACCATACCACACTAGAAATGAATTTGATAATCAATATTACAATCCATAAGTAATAGATAGTGCATAGCTACACATTATTTCTACCCAAGTATTTATCCCATGAGACAAGGGTAAGTTGCCTTTCATACACTTGCATGCTAATCAGATTCACCACATTGTTTATGTATTTACTTTGACTCAAGAAAATTAGACTTTTAGAATTATCTCTATAGATATTTGTTCCTATAATATATATGCCTTTACTCAAGTCTTTCATCTATAACTAATTCTCAATCATGCATTTACCTTCTGTAGAGTTGTAACATAATCTTCCACCAATAGTATATCATCCACATATAACTTGATTACAATGCTCCCACCAACCTTCTAGTAATCAAAAGGTTCATCTTCATTTGTAATAAAATAAAACTCCTTGTTTGATTCACTAAAATGAATATTCAATCTCCCAAATGCTTTTTTTCATTCTGTAGATTGACATTTGTAATTTCTTCACCTTTTTTAGTATCCCTTAGAAATTCAAAACTCTCAAGTTGTGTCACACACATCCTTAAGAAAATTCCCATTAAGAAATATGATCTTGACTATTATATGCCAAATCTTAAATTCATGATAAGCTGCAATGGCAATCATGATCATAATGGACGTGATTTGGTCATAAATAATGGCAAGAAAGTTTCATCACAGTCAAACTCGTGAAGTTGCTTGAAATCTTTAGCAACAAATTGCCCTTTATAGGCCTGTACACTTCCAACCATTTCAGCCTTATTCTTAAAGACCCACTTGTACATAATAAGTTTAACCACTTCATATGCATCTGCAAAGGTCCATACCTCGTTGGTATACATGTAGTCCATTTCAGATCTCATGGATTCAAGCTATTTACCATATTATGTCCCTTATATGTTCTTTGTAGGTAGTTGGCTCATCACCATCCATGACTACCAACTCATCATATTGTGTAATGAAAAATGCAAAGCTCTTTGTCTCATGGCAACTCCTATAGGATATATAATGTTCTTGTGTTTCTTGAGAGGGCATATGTGACTCCACAACTTGTGTTGCCTCCTCATGTTCGTCTTTAGGTTCATTGTCACTTTTTTTCAATCTCAAAGCCTCTTTGAGTTCTATTTTCTTCCCACTAGTATTTCTATACATGAATTCTTTCTCAAGGAAAGTACCATATATTAGCAACAATCACTTTGTATGGAGATGGAATATAGATTTAATATCATTTGGTTTCACTAGGATAACCCACAAAGTAACACTTCATATAATTGGGTCCCAATTTCTCATGAATTGAATGCTTTAAATAAGTTTCAAAACCCTAAGATTCCTAGAAGACATGTTGGAACCCTTCCTAGTCCTCATCTTAGGTGTTCCCAAGACATCTTTGGAAGCGATCTAGAATAAATGTTTGCAACACTTCCTAGTCCATATTGGGACACCTCATGAATTGATGTCTTTGGAAGCGATCTGGAAGGAATGCTATTAAGTGTATATGCAACAATTTCTAGAGAATATTCCTTAAAACAAATTAGGAAATCCATCTAGGCTCATCATGGATTTTATTTCATCCAACAAGATGCAATTAATTCTCTCTAAAACTCCATAATGCTTTGGTAGTCCATGAGGAGTCAACTATGATATGATGCCACACTCCTTGAGAAGGTCCTCAAACTCTTGGCTCAAATAATCCCCACATTGATCCAATTAAAGCATCTTGATTTTCTTGCCAAATTTATTCTCTATCTCAATGTTCAACATTTTGAATTTCTATTTTGATTTGTGTCTCATAAGATACACACATCCATGTCTACTAAAGTCATAAGTGATTATGATGAAGCATGGATACCCTCCTTTATCTATTGAAATAAAAGGAACACATTCATCAATATGTATGAGTTCTAGAAGTTCCACATCCCTTTCACTGCTTCTAGTAAAAGGTGCCCTTTTCATCTTTCCCAACAAACATGATTCACATACCTCAAGAGGTTCATAATCAAAAGAATCTTAAGTATCTATTATTGGAAAGTTTAGAAATGCAGTACTCACTTCGACATCCCAAATGATAATGTAGAAGGTAAGTATAGTTTAAGTCATATCATCTAAGCTGTTTGGTGTATACATTATAAACATTCTTCTTAATATCCAACAAATAAAGTCCATAAGACATCGAGGCATTGCCATAAATAATATCATTTAAAAATATAGTTAAAACACCATTTTTTTTATGAGGAATGGAAAACTATTCTTGTCCAATCAATACATAGAAACAATATTTCTAATTATGAATGCATATAATAGTATTTCTCTATTTCTAACACAAACCTAGGATAGCCACAAAAAAACCCAAGGAAAGATATGAAGAAAATGTTCCTACATCCACAACATCAACCTTTGCTCATTGTCACTTGTAGACCCACAACACCGTTGACTAAGGTTCTACTTATTTATAAATCTTGCATATGATATCATATGTGATATCTACATCCAATATCCAATACATATGATGAACAAGGAAACAAGTTAATATTGATTACATATACATTAAGGTGGAGATCTCTAATCCATTCAACTTCTTAAGTGCCTCCACGTAAAGCGGAATTTTTCTTTGCTAGTGTCCATGCTTGTGACAATGGTGATATTTTTTGACCTTAGCTTCACCTCCCTTCTTCTTCAGAGAAGAAGATTGGGACTTAGGTTTTAAAAACTTTCTTAGCCTTATTCTTTCCATTGGTCTTTCTTTTCACTACTGTCCATCAACATAGTTTCAATCTTCTTCATGTTTAGTGCAAAATTTCACAACATGACGAGTAGTTTTAGAAATAAAGCATTTCTTTCATGTTATAGTTCATGATGAATTGGTTATAATACAAAAAAATGCTTGTTTATAAGACCCAAACAACAATTGCAAAAACCTACCATCTCTAGTTTCTACACATACTCAATCATCTTTAGCACATGAGGATCAATTGAATCTCCCTCTACCATCCTGCTCTATAATAAGACCTTTTAGTAGATCATGTCGTGATGTCTCTCATGGCCTTATAACAATTGCTTGATATGTTGAACGATTTCAAAGGCCTTCACGTTCTTGTGATGCCTTGCCGGTCAAACATGATGGATGATAGAATGATGCAAACATCATCATTAGAGTTATTGGAATACATCATTTACACACAACATTAATAAAGTTATTAGAATGCATTATGTATTCAACCCTTTCAACCTTTAGTGCAGAGCAATCCGGGGCTCTTCATGAAAATCATGATTGAATTTGTTGAGCCTAGACATATGCTTGAGAAAACTTGACATGTTTTTATATTGATTTGTGAAGTTTGTACACATGAGCTTGTCCTTATCAACGACCAATAACAAGAAAATATTTTATATTTTCCATGTGATCTACCAAAAAAAACACAATAAATATTACTTTGATTTTAAAATATTTTTCACTTAATTAGACCTTTAATTTAAAATATGCATCCACTAGACTTTTTGAATTTATATCCCACACAATTTACTTGAAAATTTACACCATATAACTTTATAGAGGAACAAGGTCCATAATTTATTGAATTAGGATCCTACTTTGGCTGAACGCTCACAAGTCAATTATGTAGGTAGACATCCTTTTCCAGTTGCATTATTATAAATCCCTAGATAGATGAGGAACAATCATTGTTAAATTATTTCATATGAAACACCATCTACATTCCTCTAGGAACATGATCCCAACAAGGTTATCTAATCAATTCAAACCCAACCGTCAATAAGGATGAAGCATGTTCCATGATTTATCACACCCACATGTTCAATCAAATCTCACCAAGATGGACAATACACCTCACTTTGATAAACTCACATAAACCAATCAAGTCATTGATATGGATTTCATGTTGGGAGGCATTTTAAGAACAATATTTAGTGAGGGATTTGGTATAGTACACACACAAATACACACACACACACATATATATATTGAAGAACGACCTATATGATATCATATATATATTACAAAACACCACAAGCGATAAAGATAAATGCAATGGTTATGGCATCCTAGCACCATATTTCCAAGATAATGGAATATTGAGATAATCCATGATTTCCTACATCACATGCATAGTTGAAAGATGATAAACCCTAATTATTGGATTCTCTAACGGTGAATGGTCATTGTGGACATGACTTGCTTTTAGATGTCTGTTCTACATTTTTCCTTTGTATGTTGGATTTCATATATCCCACTATATCCTAAACTTTTTACATCACATGTAAGAGAAATATTGAGTTACACCCGAGGAGATTGACATATGGAAGAGAAAAATGAGGCATGACATGCAAGTCATCTTAATATGAATTACACAAAAGAAACCACAAGAAATATGAAACAACCACATCTAGGGTTTTGGTCATAACCATGCACTAGCAACCAAGGAAAACCAAATTTGAGGTGTCATTATAAAATTTAATATGTACATATACACTATTATATCATATATGTATGTTATTACTTTAATTGGGTCATTATCTTAATTGGACATGCACATAAATCAATTTTCAACATATGAAAATGTGCAAAACATTAACCAATGAAGAAAGTAAATACAATACCAAACGACCGAACACAAAGCTTCAAAAATAGCTACAATACTGCTATTGGGTTGTAAAATGCGGAAACACAACCCAAAAAAATAAATGTTTGTACACCGCAAATGATCTATCTAATTCAACAATACTAGACTAAAGCTTCAAGACATATACCGTATTGTGCAATAAAGTGTGACTATTCATCCTGATGCTTGATGTAATTTTGGACCTTCTATTCATCGATTCTGATCCTGTTGGATCAGATTTGAGGTGTCACTCGTACACTCAGCTCTTTCTTCAAAATGTGTATCAGAGTCTAGATTCCCCAAGAGAAAAAATTCTTTGATTCCATGGATTCTTGGTAGTGGATAAATACTTACTTTTATGGTCCCCACTTGATGGTGGAACAACATGTTCCGTAGTTGAGGGTGGAAGTCCCATTGAAGAATAGTAGATCTGTAAGACTCATGGCTTGTGTTTTGGGTTAACACTATTTTCTTTAGCTTGCTGATGTGCTTAAAACCTTTTTCTAATCATTTGAGATGCTTCTAGACCTTGTGAAGAGCTTAAGTCTTTAGTTTGAGCTTGTTTGGATGATGTTTGTGCTTTATGTGTTTGTTTTGGGCCACATTGCAATTTAGCCATTTGAGAGGGTTATCGTACAATTTGTCTCTTCTATAGTGTTTCTTCTCTTTATTGACATCATCTATAGGAGAGAGAAATAGGTGGATGTCTTGTTTGTACCTTGGATGAGTGTTGGCACCACTTGTGGTGATTGGGGTTTCTAGGGCTTGATGTGTGTCAACCATGTGTACATGTTTGGGTGTAGCAACCCATTTTGCGACCTAGGTGTGTCCTTGGTGTCTTGACCGAGACACTTTCCTTGGATATGTTGGTTTTGACCTAGGGTGCTTGGTTGAGGTCGATATAGTTTCTTTTACTGTCTCGATCTAATAGGTGTAGTCAACCCTTGTCTCGACTAGGATGTGTGGGTTTGTTTGTCTCGACCCCTTTTGGGATGTTGCAACTGAATTCATGTTGGGGGTGACCCAGGTAGGTCGCGACCCAACATAGGTTGTATCACCACCTTTTGCATGTGTGTTTTAAGTGGTTGCGTGTTAGTTTCTTGGGTGGATAAGTGTCACTTTAGATCCCTATCTAGTTGACACCTCATCCTTCACCCTACTTCCCTCCTCTTTTCTATATAACCCCTTACCTCTCAATGATAGTGACCCTTTTCGGACATCTTCTTCCTCTTTTCTTGCGTGGTCGTCTTTGGAGCCTCGAAGAGCAAGAAGATCTTTTTGGAGCTCTTGGTGGTCAGACTTCCTTTGCATGTGGTGCTTGTGGTGATCCTTGGTCATCTTCTACCTTGTTAAGTCTATACCTTTCTTTGCTACATTTTCCTTGGATTCCCTACCCCATATTCTTCTCCTTTCCTTGGCCTTAATCTATGTTTTTACATGATGGCTGTTCTTGAGAAGAGAGCTCCTTATCACAAGGGTAATAGGCCATTTTTTGACAAGGCAACACCCAAGTGAGAGGGAGTTTCTCCTCTCTTTTCTCCTTCTTTGTTTGGATCAGCCTAGGATTCTTTCTTACCCTTTCCTTGTGCCATATTTTACCATGATGTCTTCTCCTTCTTGAGGTGCTTGGTGGCCGAGAGTGGAGCCTTGGTGGAGCTTCTTTTCCCCTTGGTGATTGTGTGCTTGGAGCTTGCAATCCGTGAAGTGATCTTCCTTAAGACAGATTATATAACACTCAACCTTCTCTATTAGTTGCACTCTTACATACATTCTAGTTACCTTTGTCACACCCATATTTTTGGGACTATCAAATACATGATTAAGTTATTCATGAAATCAATATAGGATAGATTTAAGGTCACAATAAGGTCCATCCGATTTCGTGATATTTAATTTAGTGATATGAGGATACAACCAAAGTAGAATATTGAAGGAAAGGTGATGTCTCTAGTTAACGTTTTGAGCCCTAGACCTAGTTATGATCTTAATATTTAGGAAGAAATGTAACATTGATCAAATCTATCATAAAGAAACTTCAATTGAGGAACTATGTCAGTTCATACTTTGATTTATTGAGTAATCGAGAATAGCATGAATTTTGTGGACCCATTGCAAAACCAAGGAATGAGACTGGTGCTCTAGAAACAATTTCAAGCCCATTTGGAACAATCATAGTTTACATATGGGTCCTTGGACTACAAATGTGAGAATTTAGTGTTTCATGATCATGATAAATACTCAAGATATTTTTAGTAGATGAGGAATTGAAATTTAAGATTATCAATGAAATTTTGGATGATCTAGAGACCTAGGTAATTAATAACTAAGTATTTATCATGTATTAATTTAAAAGGTATATTTGGAGTATCCCTCTAGTTAGTTTCTATCTAAAATTTTGCTCATGTAAATATGATGATAATATAGTATTCATCCCAAAATTTGGGATCAAACAGAGCTATGAGGTGAGCTATATAATAATTTCTTTGATTTGGGCTTTTATAAAAAAGAAGAAATAAAAAAATAAAAAGAGGGCGGGCGACTCACGGGTTGTGAGTGTCGCAACCCCTGTTGGATAGTGCGCAAGCAGAGTCCCATGTACCAAGGGATCTCGCCCAAGATCCGATAGGGAAGAGACTATAAAAGTCCTAGATTTCGGAACCCAGGGGTGATCCTAAGTCGATGCTAGGGTTTTGTGGAGTTGGACGCGAGAAAGGACCGATAAGAACAGGAAGGGGAGCCATGGAGGCTGTAGTAGGGTGGAGTCTAAGGGTTTCCGATTTTGGCATACACACACTCAACAATGGTGCCGCCAAAGCAATGGAGGCTGTGCAGGACCAGATCAAAGCCTCAGGGCGCGAACCGATGGCCTATCCATCTTTCTCACGGTCATCGGGAGAGTCCTGGCTGGCGACACCCTATTTCTGGCACCAAACATAGGAGACCCCCTTTCGTGCATGTGAATACAGATAGGTGGCGTCCGCTATGCTGGGCTGGTTAAAGTGGTATGGAAGGTGAGATCCTGGCCATTGGATCCTTTATCGACGGTCCAGACTTCTCTGAATTAGGTAATCTTTCAAAAATCAAATCTTGGGTTTGGGAACTTCTATTTTATCAAACAAGGTACTTGTAGAAAGCTTATGATGTCTACTATCTTATAAAAATGTACTCAAGTAGTGTTTTGAACGTTTTATAATTATTACTAGTTGATTTCTAAAGTATATGTGATTTCAGTGTTTTGGGAACTAGAAATAGTAAATGACTTTAGAAATTAATGAATATTTTGTAATAAGTATACTTTTATGTGATATACTTGACTTCAAAGCCTGATCATCATGATTTAGAGTTATACTAAGGTTTTTAATGTAAACCCTAATAAGGGTATTATGGGTATTTCACCCAATGTTTCAGAAGGAACCCGTAAGAAATTTCTACCTAAACTTTAATATGCTTTGTTCGTACTAATTATATGTTTTTATGGAATTATATATATATATATATTTATATCAGTATATAATTTTTGAGCCTAAGTGGCCATTGTATAAGATAATTGTGTATGATTTGTGAGACAATATGTGGTTTACGCACTTTTTGGTATGGGAGGTAATTTTAATTGTATTCTTCTCCATATCAGAAGTAATTAAGTGATATTAGTATATTTTATCATATTCGAGGCTTACTCTTAATATATGATGTATGTACTCATATTAGTGCATAAGATGAATTCTGCTTATTTAAGTATAAAGATCATAATGGTTATATATTGTAAATTTTGATATATGTTTAGCACTAAAAATTGGTTGTGACATATATTAGAATGTTTTTTCTTCTAAATAGAAATCCTATTTTGGTTTAAGGGGTTAAGGAGGTGGGGATTTGAGATTTAGAATAAACATGGGGAGCTTACACATGGACTTATGAAATTTGTTGATGATATGGTATATATTTTGTGAATCAAGGAAACAAGGTTACATTAAAGACATCTTCAAAATAAAAGGTAAGTGGGCCATGCCATTGAATTTTATTATTTTATGATTCATCCTACCCATTTGCAAAGTAACTTAGAGATTAAGTTACTTTTAGACATTTAGTTATGTAACATACCAGATCAAAATATGTTTGTATTAGTGAGCCATTGTTCAGATGAAGTTATTTTGTGAGGATACCCAATTATAGATTTTAGATATGTCAGCTACTTTCAGATAGTTACTATTTATTTGTTCAGTTCAGTTTACTACTCAAGCCTTTAGACTCAGATGTCATATATCTATTACTAGAATTAAATTAAGTCATTTATTAAATAAGAGCTTCAGATTAAGACTTATTCAAAGAAAAAGAACCTAGTTTTCAGATTTAATATTTAGAATACTCTGTGTGAGTAGTCACAAATTAGGCACACATATCTAAGAAGAGTCTCAGATTCAATCTAAATTATTTAGTACTCAAGATACATGTTTAAATTTCATACCAGATTTAGATTTAGTTCCGAATTTAAGAGCAGAGATTCAAAGTTATTTAGATTTAGTTCAGAGTTTGTGAGTAGAGATTCAAATTTATTTATATTTAGTTCATAATTTAAGGGTAGAAATTCAAATTTAGATTAAGAATTCTATTTAGTTGAATAATATTTTAGTTCTTATCAGGATAGTTTCAAGGCATCAGATAAGTAAGACAAATCTTTTGAGATATTCATATTATATTCAAATTCATATTTACATTCAGAACTCTATTATCAATATTAAATTTTAGTATAAGATAAGTTCAAATTCAAAATTCAGTAAACGTTCAATTATCAGTATTCAATTTCAATTCAGATTAAGAATTACGTAAGTTTAGACTTAAGATAAATAAGTTAGAACCTTCACATAAGACATTATATGATAAGTCCTCATTCAGTTAGTCCTGGGACGATTCAGAGGCATCTGTTTCCAATTCATAGGAGTGTTTACTCCAATTCAGAGGTACTTTGGTACCAAGAAGGGCGTAGTTATGCCAATTTAGAGACACCTCAGTGTCATTCAGAGGCATGTAGTACCAATTTAGGGTACTTTGATACCAATTCAGGGTGTAGATACACCAATTTAGGAGGACTTATCGCATAATGGTGGCCACAAATCAGATAAAAGGCATAAATAAAAAAATACATTGATTCAATATAAGTTTAAAGTTTTCATATAATAGTTCAGCTTTTAGCTACATCATGGTTATGTTTATCTTATTAAGAATTCAATGCCACTTACTCTAACCCAGGTTTCCCTTTGTGCATGGTTGGGAATGAGATGTCCGCATGTGCATAACTTCAGCAGATGGTCATGACAAGAGGATGCAACTACAACGTTAGAAGGTTTGCTTGGTGGGGTGCCATCTACACCATCCATGAGCTTGTGATAGAAGTATAATATTTTATATGTTATGGTTTTTTTTATAAGGTTTGATGTAACCAAGTTTCTACTCTGAGAATGTGACGAGAATTCATTTATACACAGTATGTAATAGTTTTCGTCTATTATTATTATTATTATTATTATTATGTGTATCATGTTTATGACACTCCCTAGTTGAATTTTTTTTAAGCTTCCGCTCATGTTATATAAAAATCTGGGTGTTACAACCTTGTTCTCTCTCTAAATGTTCCCTTAACCTTCTAGTGGATGATGCTAATATCTAGAACTTGTTTGATGTAAAAACCATGCTTGGTTTGGAAGAAATCCGAAACCCTTGATTATTGTGAATGGTGGTTTTCTCTCACCTTTTGACCTTTGTTTTGAGAACATGCATTATGCTTGTGTACTTTGATGTATCTTGGAGTTTAGGTTCTATTTTGGATGTGTTGAACTTGGTTTTATCTCTCTTGCATGAGGTTCTTTCATGGTGACTTCATGTAACATGTTTTAGGGTTTTTGGTGACCGTTTTAGTGAGAAGTTTTTCTCCTAGACGATGGAGATTTTGTTTGATGTTATCTCCGGGTTTTGACGTGATTATCTTCTGTTTTGATCTTGGTTCATCTCTATTTTGATGATATCCCTTTACCTCGGTGGTAGTTAGACCTTAGTGGTCGATACACCATGTTTACCTTTGAGTCGAGACACTTTGGTACTTGGTGATTTGGTCGAGATGTTGGCCTTGTTTTTGGGTCGAGACATGTGCCTTAGTTTTAGTTGAGACATGCCTTGTGTTTGGTTGTGATTTTGCTTTAAGTTTCGATCGAGACATATCTGGTTTTGAGGTCGAGACACATGCTTGCTTGGGGGTCAAAACCCTAATCTATAAGATGTTCGAGACATGGTTTTATGTGGTGGTCTAGACACCTTGTTTTCATGGTTGCGGTCGATACACCTAGGTTGTTATTGCGATTGAGACACCTAGTGCAGTAAAAGCCACATCATGGAGACATTGTGACTTGTAGGGGTCTGTCGGGTTTTAGACCTAGGTAGGAGATGTTGTGGGTGTAGGGTGACACCATGGGGAGGTGGACTCCAGCAAGGGCATCTGAGTTTAGGGCCTTGTTTTGAGGAGTCAGAAGTGCTACAAGGTTGGATGCAGTGGTGGATGGGGTTTGTAGGTCTGAGGTATAGCGACAGTGATCTGAGAAATAGGCAACAATAGGGTGGTCTATGACTCTAAAAGAATGGTGGTGTAGCTATTGTAAGCATGATTGTGGCCTTTTTTCATCATCTGGTGGTGAGGACCAAGATAGATGGTGAAGAGGCGACTAAGAGTTATTGGTTATTTGTAGGTTTTCTACTTCCAGCCATGCCATGGCCTTTATGGGTCTGTTTCTCTTACGCCGACCACTAAGCGTGGTAGTCGTGGCTCGGTCCTGAGATCCAGGCTAGCAGCACACGAAAGGAAGGAGGGATATAAGAAGGGAAGGACGATGGTGGTTCGAGTGTGGTAGCTAATAGGTCAACCCGTAGTCATTGTTGGCTTCTTAATTCTGTGGCAATAGTTTCTTTTTAGCAAGGAATTCTTGGCATTGTGGAGGGAAGGTGTTGTGATTAAGGTTTTAATGGGTAAGGGAAGTGTTGATGGGGAAAAATAGGAGAGCAAGAAGGAAGAAGAATCGGGAAGAGGAGAAAGCAGACAAAAAAAATAGAAGGGAGAACGTTGTCATCGGTTACCGATAGGGATGACGTGACATTTATTATGAAGATGATGGATAGTATGCGATCAGAATTTAGGCATAAGTCGGTTAATTGAATATAAAACTTTAATTTTAGAAGGAAAATACTGGTGGCAATTGATTGACCAACCAAATCTATGCTTGACTATATGTTTCCTTCTTAAGTTATAATTGATGAGAAATTAACATTCAAATGGCTTGAATATAGGTGGTTAGAGTAATTAGGGCATGAAGCATCTGATTTTGACATCCAAATTTCTTTTGAAACATATTCTATTAAGTTTCATTACTTGCATATTAATACTCAATTTATGTATCTAATGGCTTATTTAATCCATTTGATACATAATTTTTATTTTCATCAACTATACTTAGAATTATTTTAAAGTGCGAATTTAAGGTTAAATTAATCTGTGAGTTCATATAATCATACGCAATTGATGAAATAAATGATTAAATAATTACCATTAACTTTATATAAAAGTTTATTTGTTAAAATATTATATATTTTGGCTCTAAATACTATTAAATAATCTATTTTTTAGTACATCTAATAAAAATTAAAATGGGCCTTAGAAATGAAAGGATTAATCTATGGTCTTAGATTTGGGTATGTTACAACACTCCACCCCTTAAAAGTATTTCGTCCCCAAAATCCACTAGGTTACAACCCAATATGCTAAGATATAAGTTTCTAATCAATTATAAATTTAATGTATTGAGTCTTAGCATAACATACCCACATCACACTTGTATGTAGAACCCAACGTGAACTTATATTAACCCATCAATCACGTCTAATTATCTTCCCATAATGTGAATTGGTCTAGCGTCTAGGAAACTTACATTAAGATTGAGGATAATATTAACAATTTTAAGGAGGTTTGTCCAACCCACTAAATTGATGTTTGGTATCCCTTCAACTATCAGTTTCTAATGCTAATAACCATTAATTTCAAATATTCATTAATTTATGTTGCATACCTAATTGTACAAGGCTCCACCCTTATTAGGACCTATCTAACAATACAGAGAGTCGAGAGGGGTATCCAACTAGAATATAGCTACTTGTTCTTCTTCCTCTCATATCCTATTTAACACTTATGCCTAGGGTTGGAGGGTTTCTCACAGATGTCAACGATTTCTTTAATAACAACCTATCTACTATTACAACTTCCTTATGGTGGTGAATTTGATTCCAAAGAAATCGATGAAATTTGAAAAAGTTTTTTTTTCTCGTGTAAATATAATTTCATAATGAAAATAAGTTTGACGATGAAAACCTTGCGATGGGAATCCAAAATGGCACCAAAACCAATCTAAGAACTAAGTTGACCATTTTCTACCACATACACATATAATGCCACCCTGGCGTCACTTGATCTTTGCAAAAGAGGCTTCTCTACACTCATCATAAGAGATACAACAAGCATATCCGAATTCTAGATAAGGGTGGGATGCAAGCTTCTTCCAGTATGCAATTAATTTCTAATAGGTCCTACTATGCACAACATCTATTATTCCACCATTATCTTAATTTTTGACTTATGCGGTGACATCCAAAAAAAAATTATTTATAAGATTTTGTAACCACAATAAGAAGATATTATGGTTTCTACTTCCCTAGCTGTTTTACATCCATGGTGTTATTATAAGTCCAAATGAACTAGATAGTCAAACTACTTCTCATCTCACACATCAGATAACCTAATTACATGGTGTCGATGAGGGAGTGGTCAACTCTTTAAGGATCAATCTGAGATGTACCTACCTGATATAACTTCAGTGTGGGTATACATCTTAAGTTTCAAGAAAATGAGTATCCATTGTAGCTTCCAAACATGATTGTGCCTCCATTTTTTATCAGGAAAAATAACACGACACAAAGTTTTATTATATGATTCTGTTGGTATGTATGCCCTAAGAGCCAATCATGGGATGATTAGTGGGATACATTAAGAATGATTTGATAAACATCAAAGGCAAGCTTCCAATTCATTCTGGTTCAGTCAGTTATGAGATAATGAAAGAACAAATTGAATGTCTACAGAATGACAGTACCCAATGACATATGCCTTCAAGTACGCGACTTGAATGATGAGATCATACAAATGTTAAGAGTTTGTACATTCTTGTTATGTCCCTAGTCGGATGTCATTGTGGAAGGTTGATAGACAACAATGACACATAAGACTAGATTGTGTGTTGGTTGATGACAAAATCTCATTAGTCATGATATAGTGATATCAAACCAAGCACATAGGTACTTGTTAGAGAACAAGTGTATCAGACAGACCCACTGTGGGAGTGACACATGGGACCATGACTTGGTAGTCACAGTAAGCTCTCACAGTGATGGTGGTGAATGTGATTCCTGAAATCACTACACTCAACACACGTCGTTGGATACACTTTGACATCATCAAACACAATCATGAAATATAGATTGTTATAAAGGTGATGATTGGGTGACTTTGACACATGGGGCTTTTTAGGGGTGAGTGATATATATGGGATTTGTCCCTCCTGAGGGAGTTTGATGTCCATGGACACTTGATGAGTAGGACTGAGAGATGCATGCACATGCATGTATGAATCAATATGTGATATTGATGTCACATATATCTCATCCTGTCTGTTATGAGATCAAGGAAGTGAATGAATGTTGAAAGGATGATTGTTCCATGCCTTGAGTTCATTTGGGATATCAGTGACAAAGGAATTATACATTCACTGTAACATAAATCACGAATTGTAGGATTGAAAGTTGTTCTCCAACTTTCCTTTTCACTTGGGTAGCACTGATGTGTGACTAGGCACCGCTCTTTGCTTTGAAGTAATAAGTGTTATGGACTTTCGCTGCCAACGTGAAATGGGCCTGCATGGTCACACACATAGGATTTAACCTGGAAGAGGAGTTTATCCACAAATGATGTTTAGATTGTTTACTAAATGTGTTTAGTAGTTCAATTAAACATTAAATCAATTGACTTGACTTAGAATCACCAAGTTCAAGTGTTGGACTAACTGATTTGGGTGTTAGATTGATTGAGAACTACATTGACTGATTTCTACACAACCTGGACTGCCAACCAACCAGTTCAAACTATTGAACCAATCGTCTCAGGGTTAAGTGAGACGACCGACTCAAGTGTTGAACCAATCGGTTCAGCTGGACCTAACGAGCCAGTTTTGGAAAGTTAGGTTGGTGAGAAAATATTTTTGTTTCACTTATACAATTCGATTGAGACAAGTTTTGCTCTTTGGATTAATTGGAAACAGAAAGAAGAAAGTCAATTGGGAACTGCCCTGGGAAGTGAAACAACCGGTTCATGAATGAACCGATTGGTTCAACTCCCCAAAAGATCGGTTCATGAGACGAACCGATCGTTTGTGAAATGACCGGTTCACCTACCACAATGTATCAATTCGTGGAAATTCTGGACCCTTCTACTCCCACTTTAGTCCCGCATTGCCCGGGGCTGAGAACCCTGACCCTGACCCCTCCTATATGTAGAGGGGTACTGGGGGCTTCTTGTAACATCCCTGACCTGGGTTATGTTCTAACCCTAGGTGTTTTGCTTAATAAATTTTATTAGATGCTTGCTCTTATCTTTTGAAAAGTAATTAAGGCTTTTGAGGAACTTATATTTCTTTTTCAGTCCTTTTTGAATAATGTTGAAACATTGTTTTGTTAATATTGGACTAAAGTGCAAATTACCCAAGTTGAGGGGTTAACTTGCAAATTGCACATGATAAAATGTTCCTCTGATGTTGAGACACCATAAGAATGAATATGATGTAGTGGTATGGTTTCCACAAGCTTGGGCATCAAGATAAAGCTTGTAGAGCGATTCTTGTGCATTAGAATCCTAGTTTTGGTGTAATGTACAAATTACCTAAAACCTAGGGTTCAATAAGCAAAATTCCACATCCAGAGGGTCTCTCATGTTTCTTGGAATCAAGTAGAGCAAAGAAAATGAGAGGGGCGCCTCATTTGAGTTATCTTGGAGGAGAGAGAATCTTGACATTAAAATAATCAAGATTTAAGCATAAATGGAGCTTTAATTTAAATTAATGCAAACAGAAATAAATTAATTAAGAATCCCTTCAACCAAAAGTTGAAGGATGTGTTTTCAATAGTGTTGGACGAGCTTTTGCCTTGCTATGGCACAAAAAGATCTTGGTTGAGTGGAAGCCACTTATATTAATATAATAAAAAGTAATATCCACTAAAAGTTGGATATTAATATAAAATTCATTAAGGTGCTTACTTCCTTTTCCATTAATTCTTGTATAATGGAGAGGTTTTGCAAGAAAATGAAGGTGGCTTCGTGGCCAAGTATGGAGGGGGATTTGGCGGAAATAATTTTTGGAATGAAAGAAAATAATTTCCTTTTTCTCTTTCCTTGAAATCCTTATACATATCCATTTTTCCAAACCACTTAAGGATCTTTTCCTTAGTTTTCTTTTCTCACCTTGCTTTGGCCGACCACGGGAGAGCTCAAGAGCAGGAGAGGGACGACCCATAACCTGTTGGTAAGTTTTGATCATCTTCTACCTCGGATTCATGGTGAAAACCCTAAATCAATGCTTGATTATTGGTTTTCTTCACTTGATTTCCATTCCTAGCCAACTTGTTCATCTAAAAGCTCAAGAACGGACCTTGGGAAGTTGCTATAACTCCATCCACAATTAGAGCCGTGGATCTTGGATCTTGGAATCATATTTTGAGGCGGGTTTTATAACTCAAACCCTTAAACATTGATATTGCATTCTATTTTACAATAATCGTTGGTTATGTTCTTCTTTTTGATATTCTTTTGATTCCCTGCTATAATTCCCATGAAGAATGACTACAGTTCTTGGATGAACGAAGGAAGAAGTTGATGACATCATATTAGATGCTTATCCAAAGAAATTCTCAGTCCAAATGGTTTCCATCAGTTGCTCAAACGGTTTCTCAAACCGTTTGGGAGCAAATGGTTTTAAACCGTTGAGAGGAAACAGTTTCACCAAACCACATGAGGGAAAACAGTTTCAGACCGTTTGGAGGTGTTGACCAGGGTTGACCGTTTGGATTTTTTTTGCTAATAATGTTGGTTAATGATCCACAAAATATAATTGATTAATTCCATTTGGTTCATGAGTTGAACGTCCATCAATCACTAAACCCTAATCGGGTTAAGTGCTGATTTCCAAATGGTTTGAGTTAGAAACTTGGGTTGATTGACTCAAACTGTTTCAAAACCATTTGGGGATCACCCAAACAATCTCAAGACCGTTTGGGGGTCACCCAAGACCATTTGGAGGTCTAGGGTTGAGTATGGTTAGGTGATTGAAGATCCAAAGATACCAAGATGATTTGCAATCAAATGCTGATTTGGTGATCAATCCAATGATCCAAACCCTAATTGGATGACATGGATTTGGGTGATGAGATGGGAAAACGGTCTCAAGACCATTTGGAGGTCATCCAAATGGCCTCAAGACCGTTTGGGGTCAGGTCATGTCCATTTTGGATGGTGGTCCAATAGTTACAAAGTAATTAGTTTCACAATGATCAACATTGAAGGATCATTGATTCCAAACCCTAATCCAATTGAATCAAACCCTAATTGATGATCAATTGATGGTCAAATCAGTTGAAGGATGAACTATTTAACTCAATTGAAGTATGATGTTAGGACCAATTGATGAGTGATAACATGATTGCAATCAATGAAGGAATAAATCTTGGAAACCTTAATTCAATTTGAGTGGTTGAGACCATATTTGGTCCATGCAGTTTTGAGGAGGTTTGGACCAAATGGTCTCAAGACCATTTGAGTTCAAACGGTCTCAAGACCGTTTGGGACCAAACGATCCCAAACCGGTTGAGCTTAAACGATTTCAAGGGTCACCTTTAGCAAACAGTTTCAAGGGTCATCTTTAGCAAACGGTCTCAAGGGTTCACCTTTACCAAACGTTTTCAATGGTTTGGTCAAGACCATTTGAGGTCTGATTGGTCAAGACTGTTTGAGATGTAAGTGACCAAGATCACTTGGAAGGTAATTAATCAAATTGTATGAACACTTAAAGTGGTTGAAGGTTAATTTTTTAAGTGAACAATTACATGATGTAAACCAAGGGTGATTATAATAATGGTACCCTTAATGAGATAGGGTGATTAGTACCCTTTAAATAATTAAGCTTTAATGATCATGGTGATAATGAAATAACTCATGGTGTCAATTCTTCTTCAAGTTGAGTTGACTTAGCTTAATCAAGGTTGAAGTAAACATCATCCTATAGAGGATGAGAGATAAAAGACTTCCTACATGAATGATAATAATGTAGTGAATGACTTAGAAAGGGAAGACTGACTGGATGACGGAGGCGGAGGTCCAGGTGATTGACCGGGCGATTGTCTAGGCGACTGACCGACCGACTGCTCAGGTGAGTGAGGGGGCCATGGCAGTGTCATCGGCGGCATCTGATCCTCCAGATCCTGGCCGTGGGGAGAAATCGTCAGTTTTGCCTTTGGATGGGAGCACCGCTCGAAGTCTAAACAAGGGGGTCTCCGCTGGAGTTTCTGTTGCCCAGAGTTTGTTGGACTGGTCCAAGCTTTTTAAGGGGAAGGAAGACATCAGGCCTGTGAATCTAAGCAAGACGGAGTTCAAGCTGGTCGATGGGAAGCTGCTATATCCGAGATCCATCGCAGAAAGGAATCTAGCTAGGTGGAGCAGGACGGTGGCAGGGTATGTTGTGGGACTTAAACCTCATTGGCCGATGCTTGTGCGACATCTTGCTCTTTTGTGGAAGGTCAAGGGCTCCATTGAAATCAGATCTAGAGGTAGGGGGTTCTTCATTGTTAAGTTCTCAAATGATGAAGACTTGGTTACTGCTATTGATGGAGGCCCGTGGTTCGTGGCTGGGAAACCGCTTATCATCAAGAAGTGGGAACGGGGGGGGGGGACCCCTGGAGAAGATGAAGCTCACGGAGATACCGATTTGGCTCAAGATCTATAATCTTCCACTTGAACTCTGGGATGTGGAGATGTTTAACTATATCGGCTCTGTGTTGGGAAGGCCTCTTTGTCCGGATAAAATGACATTGGAGTTTCGAAGACTTGAGTATGCTAGGATCCAGGTGGTAATACCTGCGGATTTCTCTTACCCGAAGGATTTGCAGATTGTGAGTGACGATGGGCATTCAGATACTATTGAGTTTGATTACGAATGGCAGCCTTCAAAGTGCTCGAGCTGTGGTCTATATGGTCATGAATCTTCCTTGTGTGGTGGCTCAGGCAGTATGGAGGGGAGAGCTCCAAATAAGAAAGTCGCAAAAGCCTGGGTTCCAAAGAAGTCTGTTGAGGATGGAAAAGTAGATGTTTTTGAGGATGATGTTGAAGCCATCTCAGAGGCTACTAAAAATTCAGGTGCTGGGGGTAGTCGAATAAATGCTAGCAGTAAGTCTCCTTCAGTTCTTGTCATTTCGGTTGAGGCAGAGAAGAATGCTGATGTGCAGATGAGTGAGGCTGGTGGCGGGAATCTAGATAAGGATAGTACTAAGTGTTATGTTACTCCTATTAGACCTCTTGAGGCAGAGTGGAGAACAAGCAGGAAGAGGCTGAAAGCTGTCCCTAAGGCTGTTTCTAAAAATTCATCTAGGTTGGTTACTGAAGCTTTGAACAAGTATTCTCCCCTATCGAACTTTGATGATTCTAACTTACAGACGGAAGCTATGATCACATCTGTTGTGGATGTGAGGGTTGAGGAGGCTGTTACTCTTCCCCCAAATGGATAGTCCCTTCACAGTGATTTCGTGGAACGTGAGAGGGATCCATAATAAAATCTCTCACGTTAAGGAGGAGTTAGACAGAAATAAAGCTGATGTCTATATTATTTTGGAATCTAGACTCAGCAGCAGCGAGATTGAGGTCTTTATTAATTCTATGTGGCCGGATTCGAAGTTTTTAGCTAATTCTAGTTTCTATAAATACACTCGCATTGTTGTTCTATGGTTCAATCCCAACATTGTTATCAACAAAATCCTGGAGAATGAGCAGGTTATTCATTGTGGGGTGGATTTCTGTGAGTCTTCTTTTCTTCTCTCTGCTATCTATGGATCCAATGATGATAATGACAGGATGATGTTATGGGATTCTATTAGATCTGTTCATACTCATAAGCCTTGGTGTCTTGTGGGTGATTTTAATGCTGTCCGCTTCAATAGGGAAAGAGTGGGGAAGCATCCTCCTTCTAGTAAGAGCATGAAGGAGTTTAATAATATCTTTTCTGATACTAATCTTGTTGAGATTGGCCCTAAAGGTCCCTTTTTCACTTGGGATAGCAGGAGCAAAAAAGGCGAGTCCACCTTTTCTAAAATTGACAGAATCTTAGGTAATTTGTAGCTTCTTGATGTGTTCCCTGATCTTTGGGGTGAGGTTATTTCAACCAATGTTAGTGATCATCGTATTATTGGGGTTCACTTTAATAGTGTTAAGAAGAGAAGAGGACCATACAGATTTATTAATGCTTGGGTCACTCAGCCTGATTTTCATGATGTGGTTAAGAAGGCTTGGGGTAGTATCTCTCCGGATGGAGCACCCATGTACAAAGTTTACAGGAAGCTGCATGCTGTTAAAGGGGCTCTTTTAGATTGGAATAAGAAGACGGTTGGTAATTTCTATTCTAAGTCTAAAGAGTTGGATGCTTTGGCCGTTCAGGTCCAGAGGGAGGTTGATAAGAATCCGCGCAATAATTCTCTTCAGTTGAAGCTTATTGAGCTGAGAGTGCAGGTTGAAAAAGCTCTTGTGGATGAGGAATCCTTTCTTAAACAGAAATCAAGGGTGTTATGGCTCAAGAAAGGTGACAAGAATTCCTCTTTTTTTTATGCTTCGCTTAAGACGAGGAGGATTTTCAATAATATTCACTATCTTACAATCGATGGGGCTAAAGTTTATGATCAGGAGGGTATTAGTTCCCACATTGAAGGTTTTTTCTCCTCGTTGTTTAATTCTACTCCTGATACCTATGTTAATTGGTCTGATTGCTGGATGCTACCCAAAATTTCTGATCTTCATTTTGATATTCTGAACAAACATATTTCCAAGGCTGAGATTGTTTCTGTGGTGGAGAATTTGAAAGGGGAGAAGGCTCCCGGGCCTGATGGTTTTAATGGTCTCTTTTTTAAGTCTTGTTGGGATATAGTTGGTGATGATGTTAGCAAAGCCATTTTGAGTTTCTTTGAGATGGGGAAACTTCTTTGGGAATGCAATAACACCTTCATTACCCTTATTCCAAAATGTCAGGGTGCTTCTTGTCTTAATGATTTTCGACCCATCTCCCTATGCAATATCATATATAAGATTATTACGAAGGTGCTTGATAATCGTCTGAGTGCTATCTTTCCTGAACTGATTGATAAGAGTCAGTTTGCTTTTATCAAAGGGAGTTCTATTGGTGATGCTGTGCTCCTTGCAAATTATATTCTCAGTTCCTTCTCATGTGCCCAGGATTCTGGTAAGTTGTGCATTAAGGCTGACCTTGCTAAAGCCTATGATTCTGTAAGACGTGATTACATTCTCTTCATTCTCAGAAGTATGGGGTTCCCTCCCAAGTGGCTGAAGTGGATTGATGCTTGCTTTGCTACTTCTTCTTATAGAGTTTTGATTAATGGAAATCCGTCCTCGCCCTTCTCTGCCTCTAATGGTGTTAAGCAGGGGGACCCTTTGGCCCTTTATCTGTTTGTGATAGCTATGGAGGGCTTCAGTGCTCTTATTAATTCTTATGTGTCTAAGGGCAGTCTTATTTCTGGTCATGCTCAGAAGGAGGTGAAGGTGTCTCACATTGTGTTCACTGATGATTTGTTACTTTTCACTAAGGATGATATGAGTAATGCTAATGCGATCAAGGAGGTTTTCCAGGTCTTCCAAGACATTTCTGGTTTAAAGTTGAATAACTTGAAAAGTCAGCTTTTTGTTAGCAAAAGCACGAGTACTGATTTGGCAAGGGATATTTCCAATTGTTTAAGCATTCAGGTCTGTTCTCTCCCTGTGAGATACCTTGGTTTTCCCCTTTTTACTGGCAGGATTACGAAGTCTATGTGCAATCCTATTCTCGACAAGATCAGGAGCAAGCTGGATACGTGGAAGTGTAAGCTTTTATCTCAAGCTGGGAGAATTGATCTGGTTATCTCTACTTTGTCTTCGTATCATATTTTTTGGACTTCGGCTTTCCCTATTCCCAAATCTGTGATTTTACTTATTGAGAAGATGATGAGGGATTTCATTTGGGGTGATAATGAAGACAAGAAGCACCTTCACACTGTTTCTTGGGAGTATATTTGCAGGCCTAAGAAAGAAGGGGGCCTGGGTATTAGGAGGGTGGAGGACTGGTCAAAGGCTGGTGTGTTGAAGAATTTATGGAATATTGCGATGGATAAAGAGTCTCTTTGGGTCCGATGGGTGCATAGTAAGTACCTGGAAAGTGATTCTATTTGGTCAGTCAAAGCTAAAGCTAATTTTACTTGGCTGTTTAAGAAACTTCTCAGTCATAGACACTTACTGATCCCTCACGTGAATTTTATGGTTGGTAATGCTGAGGACATCTACCTTTGGAAGGATCCTTGGGTTCCCTCTGGTAAGAAGATGCGTGATTTGCTTGATTGCCAGCAGCTGATGATTCGAATGGGGAATGAAGATGGGAGGAAGCTTAGTTGCTGCATCAGTAATGGGATCTGGTCTGTTCCTACGTTTAGAGGTTCAGAAAAGTTGGCTGATTTCTTCAAAAGTTTTCCTAGGCCGAATGGTAGGGTTGATTCCTTGCTGGTTGGGACGTCTGCTTCCTTTAAATTGAAGGATGCGTGGAATCTGGTTAGAGTGCAAAGTCCTTGCGTGGTGTGGTACGATTGGGTTTGGAAAGGAAAGGTTCCCAGGAGGTGTTCTATTTTCTTATGGAAGTTTTTCTTGGAAAAGCTGCCTACGGTGGATTATTTGAATAGATTGGGCTTCTGTTTTGTGTCAAGGTGTTCCCTTTGCAAAGAGGAGGCTGAAGATGCTGCTCACGTGTTTTTCAAGTGCAGTTTTACTACTACTATTTGGAGGAAATTTTATTCCACTTATGGTTCTTGTCCTTCCTCCAAGACTGACATTCTTATGCTCACAGGGGAAGCGAAGCTTGCTGCTGTTTTTGTGCTCTTTTATAGCTGGCGTGAAAGGAATCGTAGGATTTTTTTGAATTTTGGAGGAGGTTCAGATTCGATTTGGGATCTGAGCATTAAAGATACGCATAGTCTGTATAGATAGTTTTCTCTCCTTTGTTCTGTACAGTTTTTCTTTTCCTTGGTGATCTACTCTGGATCACTTGTTATGTACTCTCTTCTTTTGGGTTGGAATATGATGCATGCTAGGTTCACCAAAAAAAGATAATAATGTAGTGGACTTTCAATATGAATAAATGTCTAATTAGGGTATGATCTATAATAGTGAGATCCTGGAACCCTAAAGGTTAATGAATCATAACCCTAATTGAGGGCATTGATAGGTGAAATCCTAATACAAGATGACAGTATGATCTTAATTTATGGTAATGACATAGTAAACCCTAATTGTGGGTTATTGAACTTAAACCCTAATCTAGGGTGATGCAATGTGAACAGTAAACCCTAATTGTGAATTGTTGAATACAAACCCTAATCTAGGGTGATGCAATGTGAATAGTAAACCCTAATTGTGAATTATTGAATATAAACCCTAAACTAGGGTGATGTGCAGTGAATAGTAAACCCTAATTCCAAATAAGGTGAAGGAATATGTGAAATCCTAATTCTGGGTTATACCTTATAACATGAAGCTCTAAGGTTGGATAATGAAATGATGAGTCATTAATCCTAATTGAGCTAAGGGGATGATTGCCCCTAATTGAATTGGAAAGGGAAACCCTGACCCTAGCAAGGGTATAGAGGTGTAACCTTGAATAGTGATGTTATAATTGTTTTGCATTATGCTGGTATGAAATTGATGTATCTGTTATCATCTGTACTAATCATGTAGGTTTTATGAGATATTAAACATAGCCAGGTATGAGCTATGATGCTTTGTTTATTGAAAGTACTTTATAAGCTTTGTAAGCAATGATATGCTATGTTGCCTAGTGAAAGGTAACAAAAGAGATTGATAGGTTGTAAGAGCCATGTGAAATACCTGCACTGCAATTATCATGTTTACACTGTCAGATGACTTGATGGCAATAAGTTACCTGTTAAAGTGGTAGCAAGTGTTTTGATGATCTAAGGGTTGAATACCCATATTCATGAATCATGATGATGAGATGATAAGGGATTGAGATCCCAATGTTAATAAAGCTATGAAATGAACTTGATAAAAATAGTACTCTTTCTTTATAGCATTTGTTCTAATGGTTTATGTTTGAAAACATGTCTGATGCTAAAAGAATATTGTAATGTACTTAAATAATCAAGTGAAATGATATCATGTAGATCCCTGACCATAGATCCATCATCGTCAGTAGTCAGGTGATGGTGAAACAGGTTTTCCTAAGGGAACTCCTGGAGGGGATACTTTTGAGTATGTGGGGGTTATGGGTGCGAATATCCTTACACCCTAATGGAGGAATTGATGTGAGATAAACATTAAATCTCTCAATCCTTCATTATATGTATATGCCGCGATGATGTATCACTAATCTCCCGATGATGATGTTAATGCCGAATCGATGTGAGATTACCATGAAATCTCTCGATTGCGAAGAGAGTACATCATGCCACTATAACTCTAATAGCGAAGTTGCCAGTATATCATGGAAAGCTATTTAGCAGAGACACGAGATGTCCTGCAAGTTGTTCCTCACACTGACTGAGGAGGATGAGGTCATGGGAATCCAACTCTTCTATTGACTTATGTATGGAACCGATTTTGATTTCGCAATGGTCAGTTGGAGTATGAACGATATACCTCATCTCCTCAGGGCATAAATATGTTTGAAAAATGTAATCAGCCGTGTAGCATATTTTCTTAGAGTTGAATTACGAGAATCAATGGTTGATGATACATTGTCTATCATGTCCTAGTTGGATAAATGCTATACATGTTCTTCATATTCCTTATTGAATAAATGACTTGCTGCTTAATCAAGTTATAACTGGAATGAACTGTATAAAGAATACTGTTCTACTTAGCTTAATCAATGATTTATCTACTGTTGAATATTTATAATTCTACTGCTCAGTGTTATTCTATTATCAACAATAACTTTGTTTCTGGCGGAGAGTTATATCTCTCACTGGGACAATTTTCAATTGTCTCACCCCCGTGGGATTCAACTTTTTAGGTAGACGTCGAGGAAGAAGAAACGCTTCAGTGGGTGAGCAGTAACATAAGCCACAACAGCAACAACAACAACAAGGACAACAGTGATCCTCAGGTGGAGACACAGTCTGTCAAGTCCTGTATATAGAGAGTCCTATGTGTCGTCTCTGTACTCTCATGTCCTAGGAGTCAGTAGATGGTTTGATATAGATCTGAGATTTTGGCTTGATGCCTCGAGATTTTTGTATACTGCTTATGTACAGTTTAACAGGGCAGTCAATGTTTGTGACTCTCGAGATGAGATGATACAGAGATGTACTGATGAATCAGAATGTAAATAACTTACTTTGGTTCTTTATGAAAGAGTTTTATAGTTTGTAGATCTCTTTGTAAAAAGTTTTATTTTTAGTGATTTTCAGTAATTTCGCTGCTAATAATTCTCTTCCACTTTAGTTAATCTTGTTTTTGTGAGTCGTACACCACAATTTAGTGGTATCAGAGCTCTAGGTTCACTGAGTCTACAGAGACATAGGACTAGGGTTGTTGAGTCTGTTCTAGTGTCTTGCAGTATATCTAATAGTGTCTTCTGCTCATATAGGAGGAGAAGAAAAATTAAAGATGTCTGGATCACATGATGAACAAGTTGCTAAAAGTAGTGTCGCTGCACCCGGAGGAGGTGCAAGAGACCAAGGAAGGGAGGAGCCTGTGCCTGAACCACCCCAGTTCAATCAAGCTGACATGGGGAACCCATCCTTCCAAGCTATGTTTGGGCAGTTTATAACTGCCAAGACGCATATGACTGATAGAATGCCCATACCTACACTTAGGGCACCTGCCCATGATAAAAGACAGGGAACCGACAAGACGTTTGAACGACTTCGCCGGGTTGGAGCCACAGAATATGCCGGGACAGCTGACTCAGTAGATGCTGACATGTGGCTAACTGAACTAGAGAAGGCCTTTAGAATCCTGAACATCCCGGATTCTGAGAAGGTTAGACATGCAGTGTACCTTCTCAAGGGGAGTGCTGGTCACTGGTGCACCATAGAGGAGGGGAAAAGTCCCGGTTTGGAGATCGAATGGGAAGTATTTCGACGAGAATTTGTCAATAGATACTTTCCTAAGACGTTCCTGGATGAGAAAATCTCTCAGTTTGAGAGGTTAAGGCAAGGACCACTGAACATTACGAGTACGAGGCTAAGTTCATGGAGCTTTTATAGTTCTGTCCGCATATGGCAACCACAGATGAAGAGAGGATTCAGTGTTTTGAGAAGGAGTTAAATGTTGAGTTGACCACCCCTGTGTCTGCTCTGGAGAACAGGGAGAGATTTGCTACTTTTGTGGAGTCTATTAGAAGGATAGAGAGGTTTGTGACTGAGAAGCGACAGACCAAGAACAAGAAGGTGTACCCCCAGTTCCAAGGATCGTCATCCAAAAGTTTTAAGAAACCGAGGTTTTCTGCACCAATGGCACCACCTAGATTCAATACCCAGATGCAGTGGACGTCAAATAGGGGTAGAGGATGAAGTTTACCACCAGAAGGAGCCCACAACTCAGCATCTGTGTCTGTTACAGGACCATCCAGACCATAGCCAGGGATCAGGAGTTGTTTCATATGTGGAAAGATGGGGCATCTGATGAAGGATTGTAGAGCCAAAGAGGCAAGTGTGACTCAACCTCAGAGATAGAGCAAATAAGGTTCTCAACGGAGACAGTTTCCAGGTGGCGCTAGAGGACGTGGACAAGCGTCCCAAACTGGATCATCAACACACAATCAACGAGCACCGAATCAACCACAGGCGACAACGAGATTCTACGTGATGAATCCACCTGATGCAGTGATCAACCCTCGGGTTGTGACAGGTCATATGGAACTGTTTTATTCTGATATGTCTACATCCTGTGTCGTATCTGTTTTAATTGATCCGGGCGCTACGCATTCCTTTATCACTTAAAGAGTGATTCTTGACTGCAATATGACAATTGATCATAGGGCAGAGAGTTTGAAGTTGGAAACTCCTTTGATGGGATCTATTGTGTTGCGGGAGGTGTGTTCTCCCTGCATTCTTTTCTTTTTTGAACATCGCATTTAAGTGGATCTTATACCACTTGAGATGCACGGGTTCGATATAATCCTGGGGATGGATACCTTAGAAAGGTATAAGGTTGTCTTGGATTGTGAGTCCACGCAAGCTGTGTTCACAGATGAAAGTGACACATGGATCTTTCAAGGAGATAGAAAGATTCTTCCAACCTATCTTGTGTCAGCTATGGTAGCTGAGAAGCTGATGAGGCAAGGATGTTATGCATTCTTGGCCCATGTGGTAGATACCACCATGGAGAGTTCTAATCCTGTTGAAGTTCCGATAGCCAGGGAATTTGAAGATGTATTTCCTGAAGAACTTCCAGGTGTACCTCCATCCCGAGAGATTGATTTTGAGATTAATATAATCATGGGCACGCAGCCAATAGCATAAACACTGTATAGGATGGTGCCTGCTGAGATGGCAGAACTCAAGAAACAACTGCAAGAGTTACTTGAGAAGGGTTTCATCTGACTGATCACTTCACCCTGGGGTGCTCCGGTCCTCTTTGTTAAAAAGAAGGATCTATGCAATTATGCATTGACTATAGACAGTTAAATAAAGTAACAATAAAGAATAAGTATCCTTTGCCAAGAGTTGATGATCTCTTTGACCAGTTGCGTGGTGCAACTGTCTTATCAAAGATAGATTTGAGGTCAGGATATCATCAGCTGCGTATTAAGGAGGGTGACATACCTAAGTATGCCTTTAGGACAAGGTATGGTCACTATGAGTTCACAGTTATGTCATTTGGACTAACTAATGCACCGACTGCATTTATGGAACTCATGAATAGAATCTTTCGACCTTTTCTTGATCAGTGTGTAGTTGTTTTCATAGATGACATCCTGATCTACAGTAGAGATGCTCAACAACATGAACAACATCTTTTTCAGGCTCTAACTTTGCTAAGAGAGCATGTATTATATGCCAAGTTTAGCAAGTGTGAGTTCTGGTTACCAGAAGTTTCTTTTCTTGGACACGTAATATCTGCTTCAGGTATACGTGTTGACCCTAAAAAGGTAGAATCTGTCCTGCAATGGGAGTAGCCGAAGACACCGATGGAGATTTGCAGTTTCTTAGGGTTGGCAGGCTATTACAGGAGGTTCATTAAGAACTTCAGTTCTATAGCTTTACCCTTGACTAAGTTGACCAGGAAGGATGTTCCTTTTGCCTGGAATGACAAGTGTCAACAATCATTCCAGTTGTTGAAGGAAAGGTTGACAAGTGCACCTGTGCTAGTGTTACCTGAACAAGGGAAAGGGTATATAGTTTTCTGTGATGCATCTAAGAATGGACTAGGATGTGTGCTGATGCAGGATAAACAAGTGATTTCTTTTGCTTCCCGACAGCTTAAGAAACACGAGGAGAATTATCCGACACACGATCTAGAACTACCTGCTATAGTCCATGCTTTGAAGATCTGGAGACATTATCTCTATGGAGAGACATTCCAGATTTTCACAGACCATAAGAACCTAAAGTACATCTTCTCTCAGCATGAGCTAAACATGAGGCAACGCCGCTGGATGGAGTTAATCAAGGACTACGATTGTACAATTGATTATCATCCAGGGAAGGCCAATGTGGTTGCTAATGCATTAAGTAGAAAATGAGCAACACCAGCTCTAGATAAAGCACAACTGAATTCTCTGGTGTGCTCTAGGAGGGATATGCTAATCTCTTTAAGGCAAGATAATGTACAATTAAAAGCATCATTGTTATCAAGCTTGTTAGCTGAGATGCACATAAAACCTACTCTGAGACAACAGATTAAGGAGGCACAACAAGCTGATGCTGTAGTTCAGCAGATTAGATCAGAGTATGGTAGTGAGAAACGAGATGGTTTCCATGATTCATATGATCAGGTAGCCTGTTATCATGGTAGAATGATAGTACCTGATGTTGATAACTTAAGGAAGTTAATCCTAGAAGAAGCTCATTCTTCAATGTATTCTATGCATCCAGGAAGCACCAAGATGTATCATAACTTGAAATATATGTATTGGTGGCCTAGTTTGAAGAAGGATGTTGTTGAGTTCGTTATGCGGTGTCCAGTGTGTCAGCAGGTTAAAGCTGAACACCAGAAGCCTACAGGAACACTGCAACCTTTGCCCATACCGCAGTGGAAGTGGGATCATGTAACCATGGACTTTGTGGTTGGTCTGCCCAGAACAACCAAAGGTTATGATTCCATTTGGGTGATAGTTTATAGGTTGAAAAAGACAACACATTTCTTACATGTCAAAACAACCTATTCTGTAGAGAGACTGGCACAGTTATATGTGGATGAGATAGTGCGGCTGCATGGGGTCCCAGTTACCATTGTTTATGATAGAGGTCCCCAGTTTACGAGTCATTTTTGGGAGTAACTTCATAAAGCCTTAGGCACACAGTTAAGGTTTAGTACAACCTTTCATCCTCAGACTGATGGACAATCATAAAGGACTATACAGACCTTGGAGGACTTGCTTAGGGCATGTGTCCTCCAGTTTATAGGAAGTTGGGATCTACATCTATGCTTGATAGAGTTTGCCTACAATAATAGCTATCAACACAGTATTGACATGGCACCTTATGAAGCTTTGTATGGTAGACATTGTAGATCTCCCTTATGTTGGTATGAAACTGGTGAATATCAACTTTTGGGTCCTGATCTTGTGCAGCAGACCACCGAGAAGATTAAAATAATACAACAATAGTTAAAGACTGCACATGATAGGTAGAAATCTTACGCTGATAAGTGTCGTAGACCTTTAAAATTCCAGGTTGGATACAGAGTGTACCTCAAGGTCTCGCCCTGGTAAGGGGTTCTTAGATTTGGAAGGAAAGGAAAGTTAGCTCCTAGATTTATGGGGCCTTATCCAATCATTGAACGGATTGGAAAGGTAGCTTATAAGCTGGAGTTACCACCTGAGCTGCAAAAGCTGCACCCAGTGTTCCACATTTCCATGCTAAGGAAATGTCATCCTGATACAAAATCAATTTTGCAGCCTATGGAAGTAGAATTGAACGATGATATATCCTATGCTGAAGGACCTATGTTGATTCTCGATAGAAAAATCAAGAAGTTGAAGAAGAAAAACATTAGTCTTGTAAAAGTCCTTTGGAATCACTGTGGTATAGAAGAAGCTACATGGGAACTAGAGGAATAAATGAGAAGGAAATACCCTACTCTTTTCTCTTAATATGTTTTATTAATGATTTCAGGGACGAAATCCTTATAAGGGGTGGATAATTTGTAACATCCCTGACCTGGGTTGTGTTCTAAACCTAGGTGTTTTTCTTAATATAGTTGATTAGATGCTTGCTCTTATCTTTTTAAAAGTAATTAAGGCTTTTGAGGAACTTATATTTCTTTTACAGTCCTTTTTGAATAATGTTGAAACATTGTTTTGTTAATATTGGACTAAAGTGCAAATTACCCAAGTTGAGGAGTTAACTTGCAAATTACACATGATAAAATGTTCCTATGATGTTGAGACACCATAAGAATGAATATTATGTAGTGGTATGGTTTCCACAAGCTTGGGCATCAAGATAAATCTTGTAGAGAAATTCTTGTGCATTAAAATCCTAGTTTTGGTGTAATGTGCAAATTACCCAAAACCTAGGGTTCAATAAGCAAACTACCACCTCTAGAGGGTCTCTCATGTTTCTTGGCATCAAGTAGAGCAAAGAAAATGAGAGGGGCGCCTCATTTGAATTATCTTGGAGGAGAGAAAATCTTGACATTAAAATAATCAAGATTTAAGAATAAATGGAGCTTTAATTTAATTTAATGCAAAAAGAAAAAAATTAATTAAGGAGCCCTTCAACCAAAAGTTGAAGGATGTGTTTGCAATATTTTTGGACGAGCTGGTGCCTTGCTATGGTACAAAAAGATCTTGGTTGAGTGGAAGCCACTCATATTAATATAATAAAAAGTAATATCCACTAAAAGGTTGGATATTAATATAAAATTCATTAAGGTGCTTAATTCATTTTCCATTAATTCTTGGATAATGGAGAGGTTTTGCAAGAAAATGAAGGTGTCTTAATTTCCAAGGTATGGAGGGGGATTTGGTGAAAATAATTTTGGAATTAAAGAAAATAATTTCCTTTTTCTCTTTCCTTGAAATCCTTATACATATCCATTTTTCCAAACCACTTAAGGATCTTTTCCTTAGTTTTCTTTTCTCACCTTGCTTTGGCCGACCAAGGGAGATCTCAGGAGCAGGAGAGGGACAACCATAACCTGTTGGTAAGTTTTGATCATCTTCTACCTTGGATTCATGGTGAAAACCCTAAATCAATGCTTGATTATTGGTTTTCTTCACTCGATTTCCAATCCTAGCCAACTTGTTCATCCAAAAGCATAATAATGGACCTTGGGCAGTTGCTAGAACTCCATCCACCATTAGAGCCGTGGATCTTGGAGCTTGGAATCATATTTTGAGGCGGGTTTTATAACTCAAACCCTTAAACATTGATATTGCATTCTATTCTACAATAATTGTTGGTTATGTTCTTCTTTTTGATACTCTTTTGATTCCCTACTATAATTCCCATGAAGAACAACTGCAGTTCTTGGATGAACAAAGGAAGAAGATGATGACATCATCGTAGATGCTTATCTAAATAAATTCTCAGTCCAAACGGTTTCCATCAGTTGCTCAAACGGTTTCTCAAACCGTTTGGGAGCAAACGGGTTAAACCGTTGAGAGGAAACAGTTTCACCAAACCGCATGAGGGCAAATGGTTTCAGACCGTTTGGAGGTGTTGACCATTTGGAAATTTGTTTCTAATAATGTTGGTTAATGATCCACTAAATATAATTTATTAGTTCCATTTGGTTCATGAGTTGAAGGTGCATCAATCACCAAACCCTAATCGGGTTAAGTGCTGATTTCCAAATGGTTTGAGTTAGAAACTTGGGTTGATTGACCCAAACGGTTTCAAAACCATTTGGAGATCACCCAAACGGTCTCAAGACCATTTGGGGGTCACCCAAGACCGTTTGTAGGTCTAGGGTTGAGTATGGTTAGGTGATTGAAGATCCAAAGATACCAAGATGATTTGCAATCAAATGCTGATTTGGTGATCAATCCAATGATCCAAACCCTAATTGGATGACATGGATTTGGGTGATGAGATGGGAAAACGGTCTCAAGACCGTTTGGAGGTCATCCAAATGACCTCAAGACCGTTTGGGGTCAGGTCATGTCCATTTTGGATGGTGGTCCAATAGTTTCAAAGTAATTAGTTTCACAATGATCAACATTGAAGGATCATCGATTCCAAATCCTAATCCAATTGAATCAAACCCTAATTGATGATCAATTGAGGGTCAAATCAGTTGAAGGATGACCTAACTCAATTGAAGTATGATGTTAGGACCAATTGATGAGTGATAACATGATTTTAATTAATGAAGGAATCAATCTTGGAAACCTTAATTCAATTTGAGTGGTTGAGACCATATTTGGTCCATGCGGTTTTGAGGAGGTTTGGACCAAACGGTCTCAAGACCGTTTGAGTCCAAACAGTCTCAAGACCGTATGGGACCAAACGATCCCAAACCGGTTGAGATTAAACAGTTTCAAGGGTCACCTTTAGCAAACGGTTTCAAGGGTCACCTTTAGCAAACTGTTTCAAGGGTCACCTTTAGCAAACGGTCTCAAGGGTTCACCTTTACCAAACGATTTCAATGGTTTGGTCAAGACCATTTGAGGTCTGATTGGTCAAAACCGTTTGAGGTCTAAGTGACCAAGATCACTTGGAAGGTAATTAATCAAATTGTATGAACACTTAAAGTGGTTGAAGGTTAATTGTTTAAGTGAACAATTACATGATGTAAACCAAGGGTGATTATAATAATGGTACCCTTAATGAGATAGGGTGATTAGTACCCTTTAAATAATTAAGCTTTAATGATCATGGTGATAATGACATAACTCATGGTGTCAATTCTTCTTCAAGTTGAGTTGACTTAGCTTAATCAAGGTTGAAGTAAACATCATCCTATAGAGGATGAGAGAGAAAAGACTTCCTACATGAATGATAATCATGTAGTGGACTTTTAATATGAATAAATGTCTAATTAGGGTATGATCCTTAATAGTGAGATCATGGAACCCTAAAGGTTAATGAATCATAACCCTAATTGAAGGCATTGATAGGTGAAATCCTAATACAAGATGATAGTATGATCTTAATTCATGGTAATGACATAGTAAACCCTAATTGTGGGTTATTGAACTTAAACCCTAATCTAGGGTGATGCAATGTGAATAGTAAACCCTAATTGTGAATTGTTGAATACAAACCCTAATCTAGGGTGATGAAATGTGAATAGTAAACCCTAATTGTGAATTGTTGAATATAAACCCTAAACTAGGGTGATGTGCAGTGAATAGTAAACCCTAATTCCAAATAAGGTGAAGGAATATGTGAAACCCTAATTTTGGGTTATACCTTATAACATGAAGCTCTAAGGTTGGATAATGAAATGATGAGTCATTAATCCTAATTGAGCTAAAGGGATGATTAACCCTAATTGAATTGAAAAGGGAAACCCTGACCCTAGTAAGGGTATAGAGGTGTAACCTTGAATAGTGATGTTATAATTGTTTTGCATTATGCTGGTACAAAATTGATGTATCTGTTATCATCTGTACTAATCATGTAGGTTTTATGAGACATTGAACATAGCCAGGTATGAGATATGATGCTTTGTTTATTGAAAGTACTTTATAAGCCTTGTAAGCAATGATATGCTATGTTTCCTAGTGAAAGGTAACAAAAGAGATTGATAGGTTGTAAGAGCCATGTGAAATACCTACACTACAATTATCATGTTTACATTGTTAGATGACTTGATGGCAATACGTTACCTATTAAAATGGTAGAAAGTGTTTTGATGATCTAAGGGTTGAATACCCATATTCATGAATCATGATGATGAGATGATAAGGGATTGAGATCCCAATGTTAATAAAGCTGTGAAATGAACTTGATAAAAACAATACTCTTTCTTTATAGCATTTGTTCTAATGGTTTATGTTTGAAAACATGCCTAATGCTAAAAGAATGCTGTAATGTACTTAAATAATCAAGTGAAATGATATCATGTAGAGCCCTGGCCATAGATCCATCATCGTCAGTAGTCAGGTGATGGTGAAATAGGTTTTCCTAAGGGAACTCCTAGAGGGCATACTTTTGAGTATGTGGGGGTTATGCGCGTGAATATCCTTACGCCCTAATGGAGAAATTGATGTGAGATAAACATTAAATCTCTCAATCCTTCATTATATGTATATGCCGGGATGATGTATCACTAATCTCCCGATGATGATGTTAATGCCGAATCGATGTGAGATAAACATGAAATCTCTCGATTGCGAAGAGAGTACAACATGCCACTGTAACTCTAATAGCGAAGTTGCCAGTATATCTTGGAAAGCTATTTAGCAGAGACACGAGATGTCCTGCAAGTTGTTCCTCACACTGATTGAGGAGGATGAGGTCATAGGAATCCGACTCTTCTATTGACTTATGTATGGTACCAATTTCAATTTCGCAATGGTCAGTTGGAGTATGAGCAGTATACCTCATCTCCTTAGGGCATAAATATGTTTGAAAAATGTAATCAGCCGTGTAGCATATTTGCTTAGAGTTAAATTATGAGAATCAATGGTTGATGATACATTGTCTATCATGTCCTAGTTGGATAAATGCTATACATGTTCTTCATATTCCTTATTGAATAAATGGCTTGCTGCTTAATCAAGTTATAACTGGAATGAACTATATAAAGAATACTGCTCTACTTAGCTTAATCAATGATTTATCTGCTGTTGAATATTTATAATTATACTGCTCAGTGTTATTCTATTATCAGCAATAACTTTGTTTCTGGCAGAGAGTTATTTCTCTCGCTGGGACAATTTTCAATTGTCTCACCCCGTGGGATTCAACTTTTTAGGTAGACGTCGAGGAAGAAGAAACCCCTCAGTGGGTGAGCAGCAACAGCAGCAGCAACAACAACAACAACAACAACAACAAGGACAACAATGATCCTCAGGTGGAGACACTGTCTGTCAAGTCCTGTATATAGAGAGTCTTATGAGTCGTCTCTGTACTCTCAGGTCCTAGGAGTCAGTAGATGGTTTGATATAGATCTCAGATTTTTGGCTTGATGCCTCGAGATTTTTGTATACTGCTTATGTACAGTTTAATAGGGAAGTCAATGTTTGTGACTCTCGAGATGAGATGATACAGAGATGTACTGATGAATCAGAATGTAAATAACTTACTTTGGTTCTTTATGAAAGAGTTTTACAATTTGTGGATCTCTTTGTAAAATTTTTTAATTTTTAGTGATTTTCAGTAATTCCGCTGCTAATAATTCACTTCCACTTTAGTTAATCTTGTTTTTGCGATTCGTACGCCACACTTCTCAAGCACAACTCAGAACATCAGTTGCTCTGCAAAGTTGTCCTCTCTAGTTGTGGTAACTGAGAGAGCCCCAGCAAGTGCTACTCGACTAGGGAGACACAATGAGGGAAAGGCAACTGCATGATGACAACTGGTGGTGGGAGAGCATGTCGGTGACTAGTACGCCGATAGAAGGGGACAAATCCTTCCAGTGTCCTATAGGATAGGATGACTAGAGTTCCCAGTGGTCCGTGTGGACTACTACAGAGGCGGGAGATTTCTGCCGCTTGGAGGACACACGTCAATCCGTCAGTCCGGGTGCGACTAAGAGCCGTCAGTTGGGGTGCGACTAGGAGCTGCACAGACGCCGTTTAAGACTAGAGGTGAAGATCACACTTGCCCTGAGGTTAAGTCACTGAGCAAGCCTCGGGATAAGGTACGCCTCTACAAACCATCCTTCCTACTGTATATATGTTGATGAGATCTCTTTGGGTTCTGGGTTTGGGGAGAAAATTTTTGTTTCTACTGCTATCTCTGCCTCCCCTAAAACCCAACAGTGGTATCAGAGCCACGTCAACATTCTATACTTTAGGATAATCGAAGTGATCAGTTTTTTGGTTTGTCACCTTTTATTTATTGCATATGATGCGAATAATTAATTGGCTTTATGTATGTCCAATATAAATCCACAAATCCCTATATATACATATATGATATGGTATATAAATGCATTCGATACGCGTCGCCCTTAAATGGTTTCTTTGGTGATTGTAGCGTGATTGTGGCCATAAACCCTAAATATGTGTGTGGTTGATTGTTGTTGCTTGCATCTCAGTCTGCGCACCGATTCCCTACTTCCTATTCCTGATGTAACTTGAGATAACTCGAGATTCTTTCCTACCTTTGCTCCCCCCGAATGTAACTCGGGGTTTCCCAATGCAAATGTAAATAGGATTAGTTTATATTTCCTGTTATGTTAAAGAACGACGGACACTTGGAGGATCGAGGAAATCATCTCAGGTGTGAGATGATCGGCTGTTGGACCAAGGTGGCCGAATCCTGGAGCGAGATGAGTGGGTGGCAACATGAGGAGATGCACAGTGACTAGTGAACTGATCAACTGGAGATGCAAGTCGATCAGCTTGTCTCACCCAACCAACCAGCATGATGGCGAGCCGATCAATCATGGAGATGAGTTGATCAAACCCAGAATGGAAAAGCACATAGTTCATCTTGTATAGGTTGCATGTGATGTGGACCTAGATGATCGTGATTCCTCTTGGCTTGAGGAATCACATTAGGATGGCCATAATCATCGCTTTTATCGTTTCACATGTTTTCTATGGGATATAGCATGTATATGATACATATTATATATTGTGGTGATTGGATATGTATATGTACCTATAAAACCAAATCCCTCAATAAATATTAAGTTTTATATGCCTTCCAAATGCAACACACATGAAAAGCTTAATCGACCAAGTGTGGGAACGCCCTAGCGTGGTGCACCGTCTATCTCGTGGAAGTGTGAAGGATGGATATGTGGGTCTACCCTAGCAGGGTGCATATTCATCGTGTTGGCTTTGGGTCAGACTTAACAAGGTGACCTAGATAGGATCTAGCACCTTGAGGCATGGAGGTGATCATGGCAAGGATTTGTGCATGGCATATTTCAAGAGTTGCATTTGATGCAATTGGCAAGAGTTGCCTACCTGGAAGATCTAAGTTGTGGGTGACAACCCTAGCTGGTCCATGACTGAGAGGATTTTGGGATCTTGACCCACTAGAAGGTTGTACGCTACAATCTTACAAATTCATGGTGAGTGCTGTCAATTTGAACAAAAATAGTGGGAGCAATAATTAATTAAAGTCCTAATTATATCGTCGAAATTTTCAAATCAATCAAATAAAGTCAAAAATGAGTTTTTGGACTAAATTGCATATATTTCCTTTTATAGTACAAATGGCCACCAACAATAATCACTTTATTTGCGATCGGTCCTTGAGACAGACAAATTAAATGGGAATAATTCCACAACTGGTTAGGACGTTGAGAAGTGTTCTCAATCAAAGAGTGAAAGCTCTAAGTCCTAGTTATACCAAAACCAGATGAACTCACTCCCACCACACCAAAGGCTGAAAGGGATGCTTACTAGAAGAATTTTGAGGATGCCATTTATGTGGAGTGCTTAATGTTGTGTTCTCTGAACTATGAGTTGTAGAGACAACAAGAGACATATGATGTCTCTAAGACACAGTCCTAGTATGTCATTATAGAAGGAGATCCAGTAGGTCCTCGCACACTCAATGTGATTGGGTATGTGGAGAACCTCACCAGACTAGGATTCCCTCTGAGCCAAGAGTTGGCTACTGGTATGATACTGCAAATGTTGTGAGAATCATACAGTTCCTGATGAACTACAACATGAAAAACCTTGACAAGCCGTTCATAGAGTTGTTGGACATGTTGAGGAAAGTAGAGGCAAAGATGAAGAAAGAAAAACCCTAATCTTTGATGTGATTAATGAATGGTAAGTCTTAAAGTCAAGGTCAAGGGCAAAGCAAAGAAGTGTTCTGATGCTAGCCAGCAACCCAAGCCATCTTCTGCCTCAAGGCACATGGGAAGGGTGAACGAGGGAGGAGAAATTGCCCCTATATTTGGAAGAACAAAAGAAGATGAAAGGAGGGTATAGAGATCTCCATCATAGGTATCATGAAATAAACACTTCTTTATATGAGGTATATGATACCAAGATGAATATCTGACATATATGATATGCAAGATCTAAAAAGAAGTGATGGCCTTTGTGAAAGGACCAAGAAAGGAGTACTCATCATTGGAGCAAGTGTTGCTACCATAGATAGGAGTACCTTTCAGTTTATTTCAGCCTAAAGGGTATGAAATAGAGTTGAGAACTGCTATTTCAATTTGCTAATAGAAACACTTCATTGTTTCATCTTTTAGTGACAAGATGGCAATCAATATAGTTGAGGTTTCAATTTTAAAGGTATGATCTTTGTGGCAATGCTTTTCTTTATCTTGTGGTACTTGGTATGCATAAGATAAAATGATACCTAAAAGTTACTGATAACTCAAACAATGAATTAGCATTATCACGAGAAATTCATCTTTAGTTTTCACGTTGATGGATAAGCTAGACTCTTTTGGTTGTGAACCATTAGGAGACATGAATATCTTGGACATGATGACAAGTCAATCTTCACTAGATGTTGTGGGAGAACGACTATCCTATTAGGTATAATACATATGATGTATTTACATATCTATTGGAATAAATGCTAATAATTCAAATGGTGTTTAGAGAAATACCAATATGAATATCTTGAAGTGTTCAAGAAGATCATGGATGAAGTACAAATTTGGTAAAAGTAATAATTCTTGATGTGATCAATGAATGAGATACTTAAACCAAATGTTTGAGAACCTTATGAGTGATTATGATAGTGTATCATAGAGAACTCATGATTAAGGCATAGTGATGTCTAATCCAAAAGGGAGTCATACTCTAAGGAGTTGGAGGATGATTATCAAATAACTAAATTCTTCTTAAATAGAGAATACCTTACACTAATAAAGGATATTAAGAATCACAAAGTGTTGTGAGTTCTCAAATTCCTTAATAGATACACCTCAAATATCTATATTATGAGTTGGTCATATGATGAGTCAAAATGTAAATGATGTTTAGGAACCATATTTTGAGTTATGGTTTATGACCATAAGATCCTAAATAACTTCCATGTGAACCATAAGGTATGACCTTAGTGGTAGCACCCATTGGGATAAAATCCATAAGTGTGAATGAGTCTTAAGCATTAAGACACATGGATGACATTTTGAGAAGGATCATGCTTGTTGATTGCAACTTAATGACTAAGAGATTTTGCATATGGATATTAAAACCACATTCCTATTAGGAATAAGACAAGGATGTGTACGTGACACAAACTATAAGGTTTATGAATCCATTAATGCATATGAAGTCTATAAGTTACAATGGACTAATCAATGTGATTGATTGAGTACAAGCAACTCAGAACTGGGATCTTTACTTTGACAATATAGTCAAAGGGTTTGACTGATATGATAAAGATAAAGAAGGAATCTGTGATTTATTGGGAGTGTATTTACATTCCACATGTTGATGAGAAATGAGATGTTCTAGAAAGGAATCCTTTGTGAAAATTATCTTTAGGGAAGATAGAGACGTTTCCTATGTGATAGGAATAGAGACTTATAGAGATAGTTCTCAAAACCTCGTGACTTAGAAAAGAGAGAACATACATTGGCAATATGAACTGAAGGGTTCAGTATGCACAAACTCAATGGGAGAAAACTTGTCCATGTTACATGGAGTGAGTATCCCAGAGCCAACGGTCCCAAATTCTTATGAAGAATGGTAACACAAAGAATAGATATGGATCTATCATGTATGTAATCATCCTGTTATCTTGCATGTATGGACATAGCAAGAATAAAATGCATTTATCATCTTGTATGTAGGACATGACAATATGATATGCTCATCCTGATAACTCGTATGTGGGACATGACGAGTGGATGTTTGTCTAGTTCCAGTAAGGGTTACTAGAATACCATGATAACTTGATAAGTACTTGAGAAGTACTAGTTCTATGGAAATAAGGAAGGATTCACTATAAAGAGTTACACTGATGCGAACTTCCGAAAAAGACAGAAAATTGATCATAAAATATATAAGATATATAAAAGTGAATATGAGTTGAAAAATGGAAACATTCCAATAAAGCCATTTTAAAAGGAATACTGAGTATCCGGGTGTTAGAGAACAACAATGGATACTATATGGATGTGGGAGTTCATAGAGATGAACTTATAGATATTCCGGTCATTGATGACAAGTAAGGAGTGCTTGGTCATGCAATGAGGTTAGCAAAGGAATATTGGATCACATATTACAACAACTCCATCTCATACGTAAGACGTACATCGAAGAGATGTGAGATATGCAATAATACAGACTTAGACAAAGTGTTGCCATAACTCACTACGTTAGCACTAGAGCACAGTAACATGTTGGACATGTTTGAAGATCACTAAGAAAATGATTCAAGGGTCATTGGCTCGTAGTGCAAGTGGGAGTCTATTGGCATGTATGCCTTGAGAGCCAATCATGGGATGATTGGTGGGATACATTAAGAATGATTTGATAAACATCAAAGGCAAGATTCCAATTCATTCTGGTTCAGTCAGTTATGAGATAATGACAGAATAGATTGAATGTCTAGAGAATGATAGTACTCAATGATGTATGCCTTCAAGTACGTGACTTGAACGATGAGATCATACAAATGTTAAGAGTTTTTACATTCTTGTTATGTCCCTAGTCGGGTGTCATTGTGGAAGGTTGATAGACAATAATGACACACAAGACTAGATTGTGTGTTGGTTGATGACATAATCTCATTAGTCATGATATAGTGATATCAAACCAAGCACATAGGTACTTGTTAGAGAACAAGTGTATTGGACAGACCCACCATGGGAGTGACACATGGGACCATGACTTGGTAGTCACAATCAACTCTCACAGTGATGGTGGTGAGTGTGATTCTATGACCTGAAATCACTACACCCAACACATGTCGTTGGGTACACTTTGACATTATCAAACGCAGTCCTAAAATATAGATTGTTATAGAGGTGATGATTGGGTGACTTTGACACATGGGGATTTTGAGGGGTGAGTGATAGATATGGGATTTGTGCCTCCTGAGGGAGTTTGATGTCCATGACCACTTGATGAGTAGGACTGAGAAAGGCATGCCCATGCATGTGTGAATCAATATGTGATATTGATGTCACACATATGTCATCCAATCTACTCTGAGATCAAGGAAGTGAATGAACGTTGAAAGGAGCACTGTTCCATGCCTTGAGTTCATTCAGGATATCAGTGACAAAGGAATTATACATTCACTGTAATACTACTCACGGATTGTAGGATTGAAAGTTGTTCTCCAACTTTCCTTTTCACTTGGGTAGCACTGATGTGCGACTAGGCACCACTCTTTGCTTTGAAGTAATAAGTGTTATGGACTTTTGCTGCCAACGTGAAATGGGCCTGTAGGGTCACACACATAGGATTTAACTTGGAAGAAGAGTTTATCCACGAATGATGTTTAGATTGTTTACTAAATGTGTTTAGTAGTTCAATTAAACATTCAATCAATTGACTTGACTCAGAATCACCAAGTTCAAGTGTTGGACTAACTGATTTGGGTGTCAGATTGATTGAGAACTGCATTGACTGATTTCTGCACAACCTGGACTGCCAACCAACCGGTTCAAACTGTTGAATCGATTAGCTCAGGATCAAGTGAGATGACCAGTTCAAGTGTTGAACCGATCGGTTCAGCTAGACTAAACAAGCCAGTTTGGGAAAGTTAGGTTGGTGAGAAAATATTTTCATTTCACTTATACAATTCGATTGGGACAAGTTTTGATCTTTGGATTAATTGGAAACGGAATGAAGAAAGTCAATTGGGAACTGCCCTGGGAAGTGAAATGACAGGTTCATAAATGAATCGATCGGTTCAGCTCCCCCAACAACCGGTTCATGAGACAAACTGATCGTTTCAGTCCCCAAATGATCGGTTTGTTTGTGAAACAACTGGTTCACCTGCCGCAGTGTATCAATTCATGGAAATTCTGGACCCTTCTACTCCCACTTTAGTCCCGCATTGTCCGGGGCTGAGAACCCTGACCCTGACCCCTCCTATATATAGAGGGGTACCTGGGGCTTCTCAAGCACAACTCAGAACATCAGTTGCTCTACAAAGTTGTCCTCTTTGGTTGTGGTAACCGAGAGAGCCCAAGCAAGTGCTACCCGACTAGGGAGGCACAGTGAGGGAAAGACAACTACAGGATGACAACTGGTGGTGGGAGAGCACGTCGGTGACTAGTACACTGACATAAGGGGATGACTCCTTTTAGTGTCCTGTAGGACAGGACGAATGGATTTCCCAGTGGTCCGTGTGGACTACTATAGAGGCGAGAGGTTTCTGCCACTCGGAGGACAACTGTCAATTCGTCAGTCCGAGTGCGACCAGGAGCTGTCAGTCTGGGTGCAACCAGGAGCTGCATAGACATCGTCTAGGACTGGAGGTGAAGACCGCACTCACCGCGACGTTAAGTCACCGAGCAAGCCTCAACACAAGGTATGCCTCTACAAACCATCCTTCCTACTGTATAGATGTTGACGAGATATCTTTGGGTTCTGGGTTTGGGGAGAACTTTTTTGTTTCAGCTGCCATCTCTACCTCCCCTAAAACCCAATAGTAGTATCAGAGCCACGTCAACGTTCTATACTTTAGGATAATCGATGTGATCGATGTTTTTGTTTTGTCACCTTTTATTTATTGCATATGATGTGAATAATTAATTGGCTTTATGCATGTCCAATATAAATCCACAAATCCCTATATATACATATATGATATGGTATATATGCATTCGATACACGTCACCCTTAAACGGTTTTTGTGGTTATTGTAGCGTGATTGTGGTCATAAACCCTAAATTTGTGTGTGGTTGATTGTTGTTGCTTGCATCTCGGTCTGCACTCTGATTCCCTACCTCCTATTCCTGATGTAACTTGAGATAACTTGAGATTCTTTCCTACCTTTGCTTCCCCTGAATGTAACTCGGGGTTTCCCAATGCAAATGTAAATAGGATTAGTTTATATTTCCTATTGTGTCAAAGAACGGAGGACACCTGGAGGATCGAGACGATCATCTCAGGTGTGAGACGATCGACTGGTGGACCAAGGTGGCCGGTTCCTGGAGCGAGACAAGCGGGTGGAAACCTAAGGAGATGCACGATAACCAGTGAACCGATCGGCTGGAGGCGCCAGTCGATCGACTCCTGGCACCCAACCGACCAACCTGATGGTGAGCTGATCAATCATAGAGATGAGTTGATCAAACCCAGAATGGCAAAGAACAGAGTTCATCTTGTACAAGTTGCATGTGATGTGGACCTAGATGACCATGATTCCTCTTGGCTCAAGGAATCACATTAGGATGGCCATAATCATCATGTTGTCATTTCACATGTTTTTTATGGGATATAACATGTATATGATTCGTACTATATATTATGGTGATTGGATATGTATATGTACCTATAAAACCAAATCCCTCAATAAATATTAAGTTTTAGATGCCTTCCAAATGCAACACATGTGAAAAGCTTGATCGACCAAGTGTTGGCATTCCCTAGCGTGGTGCACCGTCTATCTTGTAGAAGCGTGAAGGATGGATATGTGGGTCTGCCCTAGCAGGGTTCATATTCATCGTGTTGGCTTTAGGTCAGACTTAACAAGGTGACCTAGATAGGATATAGCACCTTGAGGCATGGAGGTGATCATGGCAAGGAGTTGTGCATGACATCTTTCAAGAGTTGCATATGATGCAATTGGAAAGATTTGCCTACCTGGAAGATTGAAGTTGGGGGTGACATCCCTAGCTGGTCCACGACTGAGAGGATTTCAAGATCTTGACCCACTAGAAGGTTGTACATTGCAATCTTCCAAATTGATGATGAGGGCTATCAATTTGAACAAAAATAGTGGGAGCGATAATTAATTAAAGTCCTAATTATATCGTAAATTTTTTCAAATCCATCAAATAAATTCAAAAATGAGTTTTTGGACTAAATTGCATATATTTCCTTTTGTAGTACAAATGGCCACCAACAATAATCACTTTATTTGCGATCGATCCTTGAGATGAACAAATTAAATGGAAATAATTCCACAACTGGTTAGGATGTTGAGAAGTGTTCTCAATCGAAGAGCAAAAGCTCTAAGTCCTAGTTATACCAAATCCAGATGAACTCGCTCCCACCACACCAAAGGATGAAAGGGATGCTTATTGGAAGCATTTCGAGGATGCCATTGATGTGGAGTGCTTAATGTTGTGTTCTCTGAACTATGAGTTGTAGAGACATTAGGAGACATATGATGTCTCTAAGACATTGTCCTAGTATGTCATGACATAAGGAGACCCAGTAGGTCCTCACACACTCAATATGATTGGGTATGTGGAGAACCTCACTAGACTAGGATTCCCTCTGAACCAAGAGTTGGATACTGGTATGATACTGCAAATGTTGCGAGAATCATACAGTTCATGATGAACTACAACATGAATAACCTTGACAAGCCATTGATAGAGTTGTGGGATATGTTGAGGATAGTAGAGGCAAATATGAAGAAAGACAAACCCTAATCTTTGATGTGACAATGAAGGGTAAGTCTTAAAGGCAAGGTCAAGGGCAAAGCATAGAAGTGGTCTGATGCTAGCTAGCAACCCAAGCCATCTTCAGCCTCAAGGCATATTGGAAGGGTGAACGAGGGAGGAGAAATTTCCCTCTATATCTGGAAGAACAAAAGAAGATGAAAGGAGGGGATAGAGATCTCCACTGTAGGTATCATGAAATAAACACTTCTTTATCTGAGGTATATGATACCAAGATGAAGATCTAACATATATGATATACAAGAAGTGACGGCCTTTGTGAAAGGACCAAGAAAGGAGTACTCATCATTGGAGCAAGTGTTGCTTCCATAGATAGGAGTACCTTTCAGTTTATTTCAGCCTAAAGGGCACGAAATAGAGTTGAGAACTGCTATTTCAATTTGCCAATAGAAGCACTTTATTGTTGCATCTTGTAGTGACAAGATGGCTATCAATATAGTTGATGTTTCAATTTCAAAGATATGATCTTTGTGGCAAGGCTTTTCTTTATCTTGTGGTACTTGGTATGCATATGATAAAATGATACCTAAAAGTTATTGATAACTCAAACAACGAATTAGCATTATGATGATAAATTCATCTCTAGTTTCCATGTTGATGGATAAGCTAGACTCTTTTGGTTGTGAACCATTAAGAGACATGAATATCTTGGACATGATGACAAGCCGATCTTCACCAGATGTAGTGGGAGAACGACTATCCTATTAGGTATAATACATATGATGTATTTACATATCTATTGGAATAAATGCTAATACTTCAAATGGTGTTTAGAGAAATACCAATATGAATATCTTGAAGTGTTCAAGAAGATCATGGATGAAGTACAAATTTGGTAAAAGTAATAATTCTTGATGTGATCAATGAATGAGATACTTAAACCAAATGTTTGAGAACCTTATGAGTGATTATGATAGTGTATCATAGAGAACTCATGATTAAGGCATACTGATGTCTAAATCAAAAGGGATTCATACTCTAAGGAGTTAGAGGATGATTATCAAATAACTAAATTCTTCTTAAATAGAGAATACCTTACACTAATAAAGGATATTAAGAATCACAAAGTGTTGTGAGTTCTCAAATTCCTTAATAGATACACCTCAAATATATATATGATGAGTTGGTCATATGATGAGTCAACAATGTAGATGATGTTGAGGAATCGGATTTTGAGTTATGGTTTATGACCATAAGATCCTAAATAACTTCCATGTGAACCATAAGGTATGACCTTAGTGGTAGCACCCATTGGGATAAAATACATAAGTGCGAATGAGTCTTAAGCGTTGAGACGCATGGATGACATTTTGAGAAGGATCATGCTTGTTGATTGCAACTTAATGACTAAGATATTTGGCATATGGATATTAAAATTGCATTCCTATGAGGAATAAGACAAGGATGTGTACATGACACAACCTATAAGGTTCATGAATCCATTAATGCAAATGAAGTCTATAAGTTTCAATGGACTAATCAATGTGATTGATTGAGTACAAGCAACTCAGAACTGGGATCTTTACTTTTCTAATATAGTCAAAGGGTTTGAATAATATGACAAAGATAAAGAAGGGATATGTGATTTAGTGGGAGTGTATTTACATTCCACATGTTAATGAGGAATGAGATGTTCTGGAAAGGAATCCTTGTGGAAATTATCTTTAGGGAAGATAGAGACATTTCCTATGTGATAGGAATAGAGACCTATAGAGATAGTTCTCAAAAACCTCTTGACCTAGAAAATAGAGAGCATACATTGGTAATATGTACTGAAGGGTTCAGTATGCACATATTCAGTGGGAGAAAACTTGTCCATGTTCCATGGAGTGAGTATCCCAGAGCCAAGTGTCCCAAATTCTTATGAAGAATGGGAACACAAAGAATAGATATGGATCTATGATGTATGTAATCATCATGTTATCTTGCATGTATGGACATAGCATGAATAAAATGCATTTATCATCTTGTATGTAGGGCATGACAATATGATATGCTCATCCTGATAACTCGTATGTGGGACATGACAAGTGGATGCCTGTCTAGTTCTAATAAGGGTTACTGGAATACCATGAGAACTTGATAAGTACTAGTTCTATGGAAATAAGGAAGGATTCATTGTAAAGAGTTACACTAATGCGGACTTCCAAAAAAGATATAATATTGATTGCAAAATATATAAGATATATAAAAGTGAATATGCATTTAAAAATGGATATGTTCCAATAAAGCTGTTTTAAAAGGAAATGTCAAGTATCCGGGTGTTGGAGAATAGCAGTGGATACCATTTGGATCTGGGAGTTCATAGAGATGAACCTATAGATATTTTGGTCATTGATGAGAAGTAAGGAGTGCTTGGTCATGCAATGAGGTTAGCAAAGGAATATTGGATCACATATTATGACAACTCCATCTCATACGTAAGACGTACAGTGAAGAGATGTGAGACATGAAATAATACCGGCTTAGGCAAAGTGTTTCCATAACTCACTGCGTTAGCACTAGAGCCCAGTATCATGTGGGACTTGTTTGGAGATCAGTAAGAAAATGATTCAAGGGTGATTGGCTCACAGTGCAACTGGGAGTCTGTTGGTATGTATGCCCTGAGAGCCAATCATGGGATGATTGGTGGGATACATTAAGAATGATTGGATAAACATCAAAGGCATGCTTCCAATTCATTCTGGTTCAGTCAGTTATGAGATAATGATAGATCAGATTGAATGTCTAGGGAATGACAGTACCCAATGACGTATGCCTTCAAGTACGTGACTTGAACGATGAGAGCATATGAATGTTAAGAGTTTGTAAATTCTTGTTATGTCCCTATTCAGATGTCATTGTGGAAGGTTGATAGACAACAATGACACACAAGACTAGATTGTGTGTTGGTTGATGACAAAATCTCATTAGTCGTGATATAGTGATATCAAACCAAGCACATAGGTACTTGTTAGAGAACAAGTGTATCGAACAGACCCACAGTGGGAGTGACACATGGGACCATGACTTGGTAGTCATGGTCAACTCTCACAATGATGGTGGTGAGTGTGATTCTTTGACCTGAAATCACTACACTCAACACATGTCATTGGGTACACTTTGACATCATCAAATGTTGTCCTAAAATATAGATTGTTATAAAGGTGATGATTGGGTGACTTTGAAACATGGGGCTTTTGAGGGGTGAGTGATAGATATGGGATTTATCCCTCCTGAGGGAGTTTGATGTCCATGGCCACTTGATGAGTAGGACTAAGAAAGGCATGCACATGCATGTGTGAATCAATATGTGATATCGATGTCACACATATCTCATCCAGTCTGCTCTGAGATCAAGGAAGTGAATGAACGTTGAAAGGATGACTGTTCCATGCCTTGAGTTCATTCAGGATATTAGTGACCAAGGAATTATACATTCACTATAACACCAGTCACAGATTATAGGATTGAAATTTGTTCTCCAACTTTCCTTTTCACTTGGGTAGCATTGATGTGCGACTAGGCACCGCTCTTTGCTTGTGAAGTCATAAGTGTTATGGACTTTCATTGCCAACATGAAATGGGCATGCATGGTCAAACACATAGGATTTAACTTGGAAGAGGAGTTTATCAATGAATGATGTTTAGATTATTTACTAAATGTGTTTAGTAGTTCAATTAAACATTAAATCAATTGACTTGACTCAGAATCACCAAGTTCAAGTGTTGGACTAACTGATTTGGGTGTCAGATTGATTGAGAACTGCATTGACTGATTTCTGCACAACCTGGATTGCCAACCGACCGGTTCAAACAGTTGAACTGATTGGCTCATGGTCAAGTGAGATGACCGGTTCAAGTGTTGAACTGATCGGTTCAGCTGGACCGAACAAGCCAGTTTGGGAAAGTTAGGTTGGTGAGAAAATATTTTTGTTTCACTTGTACAATTCAATTGGGACAAGTTTTGATCTTTGGATTAATTGGAAACAGAAAGAAGAAAGTCAATTGGGAATTGCCCTGGGAAGTGAAATGACCGGTTCATGAATAAACCAATCGATTTAGCTCCCCAAATGATCAGTTCATGAGAAGAACTGATCGTTTCAGTCCCCAAACGATCGGTTAGTTTGTGAAACGACTGGTTCACCTGCCACAGTGTATCAATTCATGGAAATTTCGGACCCTTCTACTCCCACTTTAGTCCCGCATTGCCCGGGGATGAGAACCCTGACCCTGACCCATCCTATATATAGAGGGGTACTGGGGGCTTCTCAAGCACAACTCAGAACATCAGTTTCTCTGTAAAGTTGTCCTCTCTGGTTGTGGTAACCGAGAGAGCCCAAGCAAGTGCTACCCAACTAGGGAGGCATAGCGAGGGAAAGACAACTCCAGGATGACAACTGGTGGTGGGAGAGCACATTGGTGACTAGTACACTGACAGAAGGGGATGACTCCTTCCGATGTCCTATAGGATAGGATGACTGGAGTTCCCAGTGGTCCGTGTGGACTACTACAGAGGTGGGAGATTTCTGCCGCTCAGAGGACAAATGTCAATCCGTCAGTCTGGGTGCGACCAGGAGCCGTCAGTCCGGGTGCGACCAGGAGCTACACAAACACCATCCCAGACTAGAGGTGAATACTGCGCTCGACGTGAGGTTAAGTCACCAAGCAAGCCTCGGTACAAGGTACGCCTCTACAAACCATCCTTCCTACTGTATAGATATTGATGAGATCTCTTTGGGTTCTGGGTTTGGGGAGAAAATTTTTGTTTCCACTGCCATCACTGCCTCCCCTAAAACCCAACAGATTCAACTATGTGATCATTCCTTCATAGGACAAGGGAAATAAGCATCATTCCTACCTTATGGGTATGCAAGGGATGAATCCCAAGGATCATTGCTTGAAACATGTATCTCCCTTCACCAAAACCATTATTATGATAAATCACAAGTTTTGATAGGATAGTATCTAAGCCTTGGATGGCGAGTCTCAAGCAAAACTATGTTGAGATTACTCCATGTTGTAGGCAAGACAAGTCTAACCTCAAAGAATCTAGTTCATATCACCACATTCTATCATAGAACATCTCAAGGTCCACAACTCAAGTCAATATCCTAATTTTGTATCCATGCATGCTCAGTCCACATAATGTGCATATCATAGGCATGCCAGAATCAATAAAAGCAAAAGGCCAAATGACTTGTACTAAGCTTATGCACAATTATGTGAGTTCATGTAAACCTACTCTTTGTAGTAGATGAATGGTCCTCCATAAAGGCAGGAGGTAGAGGCTTCTTCCTAGAAGAGTCAACCTTCACATATATAAAGCAAACCTACAAAGAGAGGGTAGGACTGATAGGGGTTTATCCAAAAATAGGTCATCCACATACTATGTATGGGATATATATATATATATATATATATATATATATATATATATATATATATATACAATAGAATCAGATAGGGGTTGAAACCCTAATTTGTAAACACCATTCAGGTTTTAGCATGAAAACAACATCTAAAAGGCCACCTACCTACTAAGGGACAATCTAGGATAACTTAAAATAGTCTAGTTACTGACTGCTTAGGCTTTGATACCATTCTATAAAGAGTGGGACCCGATAGTCCCACTCAATTGTACAAGCATGATCCATGAAACAATTAAGCAGCAAAAAACATAACTATTTACAAAGCTACAAAATATTCTCCTGTACATAACTTTCTCACCCTAAGGGTGGTACATTAAATGAAAATGTTACATCTAAATACACATATGACCATATGCAGAGGGTAAAAAGCCTATCACAGGTTGTCCTTATATCCACCAATTAGCTCACAATCATCCTGAGACTCTACCTGGTAAAGAACCTAGACATGGTTGGAGGGAACACCCACAAAAATAGAGAAACAAGGTATGTATCAACAAAACATGAGTATGTACATTAGAAGATTAACTAGGAAATTAATTATTTTGAAAGTAAAGTAAGATGTTCCAAAAAAAAGAGGGCCATTAAAGCTAGGTAAGTATTAATGAGAAGTAACAAGATAACAAACTTTCAAAACAATGAGGCAGTACAATAAAACAATCAAAGTCACAGTTCTTTCCATTATCAATCATTCAATCACATAAATATTTGCATGCCAATATATTGGATTAAAGTAACTATGGTAGGTCCACGACACCACTGAGTCAATGGCCAAAGTAAAATGGGTGAAAATAGTGCACCCTGGATAGAAATAGTGCACCCTTGTATAAAAAGAGGTGGAAAGATGCACCCCAGGCGGAAATAGATGTACCCTAATGGTTACACATAAGTTATACAATAGTTAAACTAATTGTATTATCTAACATGCATAAATAGAGTGGCAAGATTCACTTTTCACAAACATGCATGGCATAATTCAGGATCAATAGTAGGTGGGGTCATTGACCCAATTCAACATGATAATAATAATTTTAGAAAAGTAATAATAAGTTACAATTGAGGAGATAAGATTTGTCAACAAATGGAACAAGAGTAGGTATTTCAAAAATCACCTCATTATGGGAAAATTTAGTCATAATAATGCCCATAATAGAGAGGATTACATACATGGCCCTCACAACTAATGGTTAAGAAATGATCCACAAGCCAGTTTTTCATCCTATGAACATATTATGTATGTTAATAAAACCCAACTAAACCTACTTATACATCCTTATTTTAGATTTTTATATTATTCTTATCTTATCCCCTAACACCTAATGACGTATTAAGGTTTTAGCCTTTTGATTTGGGATAACATGAATATTTAGAGTTATTAGGCAATTGATGTGTAAACTTTCATCCAACTATATTAATGCATCATTATATATTAATATGATTACATTATGATTTCTATCAACAAAATAATTCCTTTTAGTGTTATGAATAGTAGATATTTTAGGAAAATTTCATATACCATATTTCATTTCATTAGGATCTGATTTGCAAAACTTTTATCCTATTTCAGAATCTTACATTACTATTACATCATTACAAATATCAACACAAACTATCTCTCTTAAACATTCTAGATGAGTTTTATGTGTCCAAAACTTTGTCATTCTCATCACCCGCCTTATGTAATATGTCAGTGTTGACCCATTTTTGTAGCCACAACTTCACTATAGAGAGGGTCTATTAGTATGTATTTCTCATGATCCATTTATAATTTCAATAGTATATGTATATATATACTATTATTTTTTCCCTAAATGACTAGTGTTCATGAGTCAATTAACCAATGAATTAGATTTTGGAATCATTTATTGAAGCACAACCCTAACACCATTCAGTCTAATCTTTACAAGTGAACCGATTTGAATTCATATATACCGATATCATATGGATTAAAGGTTAAGGATTCTACATGATTTCTAGACAAGGTTATAGCCTATTCCTTAAGTATTAATACTATCAAATAGTTATATAAAATCTCTATATGTAACAAATCAATTGTATACTTATAGTATACGTGATTACTGAATACTCTAAATTATATACTACTATGCATATTCCATAGGATTTGGTTACATAGTAGGTATCCTAGAGGGTTAGGTTAAAGTGTTGTAATCAACATACTGATTAGGGTTCATATTATATATTCAACTCTTATAGATCTGAAATGCTAAGAAATAAAGAAAATCATACTCACCTCTTTTGTATCTGGAAGCGACATAGGATTGATTCTTGAGCAACACCAGTTGAAAGGGGTGACATATGCACTTTGTCCTTCCCCATCAACCAAGGTTATCAGAAATAGGACTGGAAGATCCCTACTCCATGAGTCTCTTCTCATTGCCCATGGATAGAGGAAGAACAAGTCCGCCATTGATCTATTTTCAAGGTATCTGCTACCACTATAGGGCTGAAACAAAAGAATGTGAAGGAGTTTCCTATATGAAGGGTGTGTCTGCATAACTGGTACTCGATTTTGGATATGCAAACTTTGTGGGGGCCCAAGTAGGAGGCAACATAGGTCTTTGTGAGTTGAGGGATTGTTTGCAATAGGTTGGCGGTGCAACAATTTTGGAGAATAAAAGGTGGAGAAGGGGACCTTGGGGTCAGAGATGGAGAAGCATCAGTCTGCAACTATGTGGTCAGGTGCAAGGTAAGGGAAGCATTGTGAATACTAGGGATCTATCAGGGCTATAGACCTAGGTAGGAGATGTTGTGGATGTAGGGTGCCACCATGGGGAGGTAGACTCCAGCGAGGGCATCTGGGTTTAGGGCCTTGTCTTAAGGAGTCGAAGGTTATGCACAGTTGGATGCAGTGGCGGATGAAGTTTGCATGTCAGACATATAGCAGTAGTGATCTGAGAACTAGGCAACAATAGGGTGCTCTACGACTCAGTACAGAATGGCAGCATAGCTATTGTAAGCACAGTTGCAACTCTCTATCATCCACTAGTGAAGAGGAGCAAGATAGATGGTAAGAGGCGACTGAGAGTTACTAGTTGTTTGCATGTTGTCTACTTCCAACCATAACATGACCTATATGGGTCTGTGTCGCCTCCGCTGACCACTAAGCATGGTGGTGGCGGCTCGGTCCTGAGATCCAAGTTGGCGGCATAAGGAAGGATGGAAGGAGGGATAGAAGAAGAGAAGGACGACAATGGTTTGAGTGTGGAGGCTCATACGTCAAGCCACAGTCGTCATTGGCTTATGCAATCTATGGCGATAGTTTCTTTTTAGATGGGAATTCTTGGCGTTGTGGAGGGAAGGCATTATGATTAGGGTTTTGATGGGTGAGGGAAGTGTTGATGGGGAGAAATAGGAGACCAGGAAGGAAGAAGAATCCAGGAGAGGAGAAAATGGATGACAAAACAGAAGGGTGAATGATGTCATTGGTTATCGATAGAGCATAAGCAACATTCATTGCAAAGATGATGGATAGTATGCGATCAGAAGTCAAGCATAGGTTTTGTTGATTTATGTATCAATTGAATATAGGTGTTTAGAGAAATTAACTTGCAGATTAATAATCAATTTATGTATCTAATGAATTATTTAAACCATTTGATACATAATTTTTACTTTCATCAACTATAACTAGAATAATTTTAGAGTGTGAATTTAAGGTTAAGTTAATTTATGAGTTAGTATAATCATACTCAACTGATGAAATAATTGATTAAATAATTATCATTAACTTTATATAGAAGTTTATTTGTTAAAATATTATATATTTTGACTCTAAATACTATTAACTAATTTATTTTAGTTAGTAATTCTAATAAAATCAAAAGGGGCCTTTGAAATGAAAGTATTAATCTATGGTCTCAGATTTGGTATGTTATAGGAGGAAGGTATGTGATACTAGTTGTAGGAATCAAGTTGACCTTATGATCTGCATATGGTGTTGGAAAAGGAGGATGTATGCAAAGGAAGCATCATATTGGAAGCATTTTTGGAGAAATGGTTGGAGCATTACACCTTACATGAGACCTTCAAGGCCACCTTCTTCACTATTGCATAAGAAATTGAGATTTTGGTTGGATATGGTGGAGGAGAAAATAATTTGGTTTTTGGTTGTAGAGATGTGGGTGGAGGAAATGGAGAAATAGGTAAAAAGGAGTGTCTAGAAGAAGGGTAAGGCTCTCCGAGGGTCAAGGAAGCTCTATTATGTCTTGGAGTGGCTGAGTCGAATCTTGGATAGGTTTACTTTAGAGTTTCCAATGGTGGTTGTTGTTCATGGAATAGACATGTTGTTTCATAGAAATGATGGGGGTCATGGAAACCACCCTAAAATTGCATCACATGTGTTGCAGACGTGGCCTGCACAACTTGGTGTAACAATAATAATGCTAGAAACCTATTTTAAGTGAAAAATCCCCTATGGTTTTTGCATTAGTACCAAAACTACAGCGAGATACCATATTCATTCTAGATCTATTGTGCCACAGTCATGGTAATTGCCATGCCATTTTGGGTTGACTGTGTCACGGTTGTGATACCACCACAACTATTTTGGTCCAATTTTCCATCTTCTTCAAATAGCGTAAGAAATTATGAAGACACCGCATTCATGTTGATGATCGCGATCATTCTCTAGGTTTTCAACATAATTTTGATTTACTTTTCACAATCATTCAATCTTAAATTCAAAACAACTCTCAAATTATTTTCTTCACTTTGTGGGTACTCTCTATGACGTCTAAAACCACATCCCAAGGCACTAGTAGATTTTCATGAATGATGATTGATGCCACATACCACCACTTGCCTTAATTGTCCTTATGGGGAACCGGTTCCAACATAATTGCGTAGATATATTAGAGCAATGTAGATTGGGGAATCACATGATACTTCAAGTGTGTGCCTTATTCACTATGATGTTAACTAATCCATATCAATTTTGTTTTGATTGAGCTTACTTTGGACATCTTTAATGAACATGTTTGATCACATTAAAGTAGTTACGAGTTTAGTGGTTTGTAAGTGGTGGTTTGGAACTTTCAGGTGAGGATAATTTAGAAAACTAACTCATATTATTTTTCCTCTTGCTATGTATGCCCAGAGAGCCAATCATGTGATGATTGTAATGGAATATCTTATTTAAATTATTTGATTATTAATAAAAGGAAAACTTCGAATTTATTTTGTTTAATTTAGTTATGAGATAATGATGTAACATTATAAAGGTCTAGAGAATAATATTAATCAATGATGTATGTCTTCAAGTACATTACTTGGAAGGATGAGATCATACGGATGTTAAGAGTACATCTACATATTCTCATTATGTCCCTGATCAGTTGTCATTGTAGAAGGTTGATAGACAACTGCCACCCATGAGATCAGAGTGTGAGTTGGTTGATAATAGAATCTTAGTAGTAATGATATGGCTATATCCAACCAAGCACATATATAAATGTTAGAGAAAAATGTATCAGACAAACCCACCATGAGACTGACACACAGAAGTCATAGTCATCTCTCACAATGATGACGGTGGTTTTACTTTTTAGACCTGAAATCAATGCAATTATCACATGTCATTGGGTACACTTTGACATCATGAAACGTAATCCTGAAACATGAGTTGTTATATAGGTGATAATTGGGTGGCCTTGACACATGGGGATAGATTGTGAGTGATAAAATGTGATTAGTCCCTCCTACAGAAGTTTCATGTCCTAGGCCTCTTGATTAGCGAGACTGAGAAATGCATGCCCATGCACATGTGAGTCAATATGAGATATTGAGATTACATGTATCACAAACAATCTTTTCTTGATTCAAGGAACAAAATTTAATGATGAAGAGGATGACTGCTCCATTCCCTGAGTTCACTGGACATAAGTGGTAAATGAACTATATAAACACTGCAACACTATACATATATTGTAGGTTGTATTTGTTCTCCAACATTCCATTTACTTGTGTCACATTGATGTGTGACTAGGAACCTCTCATTGCTTATGATGTCATAATTTGTTAAGGACATTCAATGCCAATGTTATATGGGACCCATACGGTCACACACATAGGTTTCGACCTAGAAGAGGAGTTTAATCTTGAATAATAGTTGAATTGATTACTAAAGCATTTAGGTATTCAATTCACACAACACACATCTGACTACACTGCCAAATGCTTGTCTCATGTCATGAGACAACCGGTTGGAGTGCCAACCGGTCATCACAAGGGTTGAGATGGGCGTTTGGAGTGTTAGACTGATTTGAGTTGAAATTGTCTATGGATTGAACCGACCGGCTGGGCAAGGCTCACCAGATGACTGTCAGGGTGAACGAGATGGCTGTCTCACATGGGTGAAATGACCCAGTTCATACAAAGGAAGGTTCTAGATATTTCCAAGTTTGTTTCAGTTGATGATTACTTGTTGTGCAAGTAATTCATATCTAACATTAATGGGAATCAAATTGCCAATTTCATGTGTGGCTGGTAAAAAGCACCAGATGACTATCTATACTGAGCTAGACGATAGGTTCGGCTGTCGTAGGTTGTGAATTGTAACATACTCAATTTTGAGTACTATATCCATTATGAGCTATAATTCTTGATTTCTCTAATATTGATTTCATATTGAAATTTGTTATTTATTCCAAGTCTCATCAATCTAGTTTGAGGAATTATCTCTTACTTTGATACTGCTTAGCTCCCAAGATAAATTCCTTGTTCTTTTTATCTTCCTCTGAATAATATATATCTAGTCCCTTAATTGAGTATCATTTGCCATATTAAAAATCACTTAGTGCAATTTGATGTTGTGCCTAAATACTTTGATTAGACCTTGAACCCACATAGTTTTATCAATTTGACCACCATTGACTGCAATCAATGAAAAATATTTATCACATTAACGAAATTGATATTAGAAATAATTTTAAGAGTAATTAAGTATATTAGCTTGAATTAAATTGAGCGGGGATAATGTTATATGAATATTAGAAATTGTGCTAGAGCATGTGCAAAATGTGTAGAAACATTGTATACAAAAATAGAAGTTCCTATTAAAATAAGAACATTAATTAGTATAATAATTGTTGGTATAATGGTGAATTACTATTGTATGACCCGATACCCACTTGAATGCATAGACATTTTACTTTTTTTTTTGAAGGTGCATAGACATTTTACTTAGTTTAGTAACTAATTTGGAATTTAATATGACAAATAATGAGGATGGTGGTCAATAATTTGTGGGTACACTTTAATGGCCAATTGATATAAGCAATATTCTATTCAATTTTCTATTCCTTGGGCCGTCAGATGACAAGGTCAACATCCTAGGTATAAGTATTAAATTAGCATAACTCATTCATCTCCTCTTGTGGACGGAAGAGAAGTTCCGGATGCGTTTCATCTCGCCAACAGATTGAAACGGCTACGTTTTCATCTTCTGACCGATCCCCTCGATCTTGAATAACACCACGCCTCGTGGTCGTGAAGATCTAATACAGAGAAAGAACTCGTCACACCTGACGGCTTGTCTAGTAAACTATAAATTCCTCAGTTCCCTACCTGTGTAGAAAATGACAACAAAGTCAGTCTTAATTCAGATGTTTGAGCTTTCTCAGATGAATGAGGACACTTAGAATCCTTGCACCATCGGATTTCAAGGAGTTATCCTAATTCAAGTGTCACCTCCTTTGCCTATATAAGACTCTTGAAAAACACTAGAGGGGGGGGGTGAATAGAGTTTTAAAATAATTTTAACAATTTATTGAACTCAAACAACCACAATTGAAATTGGAAGAAGAAGACAGGTGTTTAGAGTGGTTCCAACTTTAGCAAATACTAAAGTTGTCAGTCCACTACCCGGTTGCTTACCCAACCGAGATTTTGAAAGTATTTATTTTATTACCTTCTCAAGGATTTATACGAAATACAATACTTTCCTTTACACCCCTTGAACAGCCTTCACTTGAAGTAGGTGCACCAACTTGAGGTAGCCTTCTTGAAGTAACTCCAAGCTCCCCCTTGAAGTAGCCTTCCTCTCTAGAAGTAACCTCCCGTTGCACCAGCCTTCTAAAGTAGCTCAAGGTCGCCTTCTTCACCAAGAAGATCTCCACCCTCTCCAATCCGCAGCCTCCAACCTAGGAGTAGCAAGGAGAGTACAAACAGTAATAGAGAACAAGAAAGGAAAAAGGAAATTACAACTTATCCTTTGTAGCCCAAGGCTTGATTTGCCTAGATCAAGCGTATAGATCTCCTAACCAAGTGTATGGACTTGTGATTGCAGTGGGTAGGAGATACTAGCCTATAGGACACGAATTTTGAGCTAAGGATGAAAGTAGCCAATTGTTACAATGCTCAAATTGCTCACAAACAGATTGCTCAAAGTATGCTCAAGGATTTCTCAAGTGTAACAAGTGTGTTTGAGTGTCCTATGGCTTGTCCTATTTATAGGAATGGTCTAAGGATGCTTAAGGACGTTCTAGACAACTTCTAGGGGTTTCTAAGTGCTTAACTAGCCGTTAGGTACAAATTTGTTGCTTTAGCAACGACTAATTAATTTACTCTGCAGTTGCTGTCAGAGTTCATCTCGGTCGAGGAATGGTCGACCGAGATTCCTACTCGGTCAAAGTTTTGTCGACCGACAGGCTCTCTGGATCAAGTGATTTGCAACATCTATCTCCAACTGCCAACTACCTTGTCAGTTGTGTCTAACGGCTACTTTGGATCTTTCTCGGTCGAGAAGATTGTCGACCGAGAGTGTCTCGGTCGAGGAGTTGGTCGACCGAGATTGATCCTGTTTCAATGTTCCAATTTAGGCACTAATCATATGTATGAGTGTGCAAATGTGATCCTATTTGAAGGGAATGACTTATCTAAATGTGGTGTTTAGCTAGGGAGAATCTAACGCTTGATTTACATGAAATCTAAGTACTTGTACATTATATATTTGTACAAGTTTTTACAAGGCGATTACATTTCATGAAAACATAAACATGTAAGAATATGGATTTCCCTAGTTGCTTTGTCATCCACCTTAATCCTGCACACTCAAGTAGCTCGTCATAATCAAAACAAAGGGATTTATAGATGTCCATTTAGCCAACAATCTCCCCCTTTTTGAAGATGACAAACATTTCCAAAATATAAATAAAGGAAATATAAAACATATGAGTTTCATACCTTTAGATTATCTTTTGTAGCTTTTCCTCTTGTTTATAAAATGTGTGCTTATTATTCCCCATGAATTATGGAACATGAAATCCACTTCACTAGGGAATATAGCAACTTTCAATGTAAAGCCAAGAGTTTATTTATGAAACTCATTGATTGAGTTTTTCATAATTACTAAGTTTTAGTTTTATATTTATTTCTCCCCCTTTGTCATTTCAAAAAGATATCCGTTAACAATAAAAACTCCCCCTTAATTAGATGTCCCATCAAATTTAATGAAAAAGATGTCCATTAAAAGTTTTTGTTAAGAAGCACATATATCAAAGAAAACATCTTCCAAAGGAGTGATAAGCAGTTGCTTCCTAATTTTGTTAAATTGATCTAGTGGAAGCGGTTTTGTAAAAATATCAGCCAATTAATCTTCCGTATCAACATGATGAAGGGAAACATGATTCTTGGAGATATGATCCCTTAAAAAGTGATGACGGATTTCAATATGTTTAGCTCGGCTGTGTAAAATAGGATTGTGTGCTAAGTTTATAGCACTCATGTTGTCACAAAAAATAGGCGTAGATGAAAGAGTAAAACCATAACCGTTTAATACTTGTTGCATATAAAACACTTGAGCACAACAAGACCCGGCTGCCATATATTCAGCTTCAGTTGTAGATAGGGCAACCGTATTTTGTTTCTTGCTAAACCAAGATACTAAAGCTCTCCCTAACAAGAAACAACCACCACTAGTACTCTTGCGATCAAGTCGACAACCAGCATAATCCGCATCAGTATAAGCTTTAAAATGCAAGGATTGTCCTTTTGGATACCATAAACCAAAACAAGTAGTGCCAGCTAGGTAACGAAGAATTCATTTAACTGCTAGAAAATGAGAGTGCATAGGTTGTGATTGAAATCGAGCACAAAGACCAACAGAAAACATAATGTCCGGTCTAGAAGCAGTTAAGTAAAGCAAACTACCAATCATGGCTCTATATAAGGAATCATCAATAGGTTCCCCATTTTCATCCTTATCAATTTTAATAGAAGTAGCCATAGGAGTAGTAGCATGTTTGCATTGATCCATCCCGAAATGTTTTAAGAGTTCTTTAGTATATTTTTCTTGGCTTATGAATATTCCGGCAGGTGTTTGCTTAATTTGAAAACCAAGAAAGAAAGTTAGTTCACCCATGAGGCTCATTTCAAATTCTTTTTGCATAATGTCACTGAATTGTGTGCACAATGAATCATTAGAAGCTCAAAAAATAATGTCATCAACATATATTTGCACAACTAGGAAATCAGATGTATATGTTTTAAAAAATAAAGTAGAATCTGAATTTCCAATAGAAAAATTATTATCAAAGAGATATGTCTTGAGCCTTTCATACCAATTCCTAGGTGCTTGTTTTAAACCATAAAGTGCTTTCTTAAGTTTATAAACATAGTCACCTTTTTCCGATATTTCAAAACCAGGTGGTTGGGCAACATATACTTCTTCTTGAATAATGCCATTTAGAAATGCACTTTTTACATCCATTTGGTAGAGTTTGATGTTTTTATGTGCAGTAATAGCTAGTAACATTCTAATAGCTTCAAGTCTAGCTACCGGTGCATATGTTTCATCAAAATCTATTCCTTCTTGTTGATTATATCCTTGTGCTACTAACCGAGCTTTATTCCTTATTACTTCTCCTGCCTCATTTAACTTATTCCTGAAAACCCATTTAGTTCCTATGATGGTTTTATCTTGTGGTTTAGGAACTAAATCCCATACATCATTTTTAGTGAATTGATTCAATTCTTCTTGCATGGCTATTATCCAATAATCATCTTTTAGAGCTTCAGATATCTTTTTAGGTTCAATGATAGAAACAAAAGCCATGTTTGCAACATCTTTGAAGGAAGACCGAGTTTTGACTTTATCATTAGGATCTCCAATAATAAGTTCTTGAGGATGATCCTTAATAAGCCTAGGTGTAGGTTGTGGTTCAGCTTGGTGATTATTTGTAGTAATTTTCTCACTATCATTTGGTATGTTTAAATTTTCGAATTGATTAGTGAGATCTATGATTTCTAAATTTTCAGATTTGGTCTCTTCATGAAAAGAGACATGAATAGATTCCTCAACTTTTCTAGAGATAGTGTTATATACTCTAAAAGCTTTGCTAGAAGTGGAATATCCCAAAAAGAATGCTTTGTGTGATTTAGAGTCAAACGTATCTCTATCATCTTTGGTATTTAAAATATAGCATGTGGAGCCAAAAGTATGAAAATAGTCAACTCTAGGTTTCTTAGAATGTATTATTTCATATGGAGTTTTCTTCAAGTGAGAGTGAATAGTTACTCTATTTAACACATAACATGCAGTGTTTACAGCTTCAGCCCAAAAGGTTTTGGGTGTGTTGTGTTCGAGCATCATAGTTCTAGCCATTTCTTGTAGTGATCGATTTTTCCTTTCGACTATACCATTTTGTTGTGGGGTGCGTGGAGCAGAAAAATTATGAGTGTACCCTTGAGATGTACAAAATTCCTCAAATGTATGATTTTCAAATTCTCCACCATAATCACTTCTAATGGTACATATTTTGCTTTGTAATACATTTTCAATCTTGGAACAAAATTGTATAAAAACATGAATAGTATCATCTTTAGTTGCAATAAAGTGTACCCATGTGTATCTACTATAATCATCAATAATAACAAAACAGTATCTTTTACCACCAATAGATTGTGTCCTCATGGGTCCAAATAAATCCATATGAATTAATTCTAAGGACCTACTGGTGCTAAGTACATGTTTTGGTTTAAAAGAGGTTTTGGTTTGCTTTCCCATTGTGCATGGTTCACAGTTTTCAACTTGATCAAAAGATAAAGTAGGCAATCCACGAACAAGATCATATTTCACTAACTTTTTAATAACATGTGAACTAGCATGTCCTAGCTTTTTATGCCATAGTTGTAAGGTATTTTCATTTTCAAGCAAGCATTTTCCTACTACTGATTTCATAGAGTTAGGTTTAAGGATATAAAGATTTCCAACTCTATTTCCTTCATAAACAACATTTGTAGTGTTTTCTATCAATAACTTGCAGCAAGTTTTGTTAAATAACACATCATAACCACTATCACATAATTGACTAACACATCAAATTATGGTGCAAACCATCGACGAGTAGAACATTCTTTATTTCGAGGTTTGTACCAACATTACCTATTCCAACGATTTTGCCCTTACCATTGTCTCCAAAGGTGACCGTTCCACTTTTCTTTTCTTCAAAGGTTTGAAATGCATCCTTGTTCCCGGTCATATGTTTGGAGCATCCACTGTCAACCACCCATTCCTCTTGAGAGTCTTCATCATCTTCTCTTGCCATTAGACAATCCACCGTTTCTTCTCCGCTTTCACTGTCACTTGACTCGTCCCATGCAGCTTTATAGGCTTTTTCTCCCTTCTTCTTGTGTGAGCTTTTCTTTCCTTTCTTTGCTTTAGGACATTCATTTTTGAAATGTCCTTTCTTCCCACATTCAAAGCACCTAGGAGGGGTAGAAGAAGAACTGGAAATTTTGTTAGATTTAAATCTTTTGTATTTCTTACCATTGACGATCAAGGCTTCTTCTCCTTCTTCTTCACTTGACTCCTCACTTTCTTGTGTGATGACTTTTGAAGCTTTTAGAGCCACATCCTTCTTCTTTCCTTGCTGAATTTCACGTGCTCTTCTTTCTTCCTCTTCTAGAGTTGCTTCATGAGCTTCTAGGTTGCCAATAATTTGCTCCATTTTTAGTCGAGTGAGGTCGTTTGCTTCTTCAATGGCTGTCACCTTTGGCTTATATTTTGGAGGGAGTGATCGAAGGATTTTTGATACCTGATCTTCTTCAAAGATAGGTTTTCCTAGGGCACTTAAACCATTAACAATAGTAGAGAATTTTGCAAACATTTCACTAATAGATTCATCAGGATCCATACGAAAGTGTTCAAACTTTTGTTTAAACATGCTAATTTTGGAATTTTTGACTTGGACTGTACCTTCATAGGTTATGGACAGTCTATGGCAAATATCATAGGCCGTGTCACAATTAGATATTCTATTAAATTCTCCTACCGAAATAGAACAATATAAAATGCTTACAACTTTTGCATTCATTTGAGCTATCTTTACCGTATTTGCATCCCACTCTGCAAATTGAGTTTGAGGGAGCTCATATGGGGTTGACACCATTCTCCATAAATCCCAATTGATGCCTTGGAAGTAGAACTGCATCCTTCTCTTCCAATATTGGTAGTTTGTTCCATCGAACGCTGGAGGCCTAGCAACAAGTGTCCCTTCAAGGTTAAGGTTGTTGAGCACTCCGTCACCCATTTCTTCAAGACCTAGTTAGGGTTCCTTGAAGCCCGCTCTGATACCAATTGAAAAACACTAGAGGGGGGGGTGAATAGAGTTTTAAAATAATTTTAACAATTTATTGAACTCAAACAACCACAATTGAAATTGGAAGAAGAAGACAGGTGTTTAGAGTGGTTCCAACTTTAGCAAATACTAAAGTTGTCAGTCCACTACCCGGTTGCTTACCCAACTGGGATTTTGAAAGTATTTATTTTATTACCTTCTCAAGGATTTATACAAAATACAATACTTTCCTTTACACCCCTTGAACATCCTTCACTTGAAGTAGGTGCACCAACTTGAGGTAGCCTTCTTGAAGTAACTCCAAGCTCCCCCTTGAAGTAGCCTTCCTCTCTAGAAGTAACCTCCCGTTGCACCAGCCTTCTGAAGTAGCTCAAGGTCGCCTTCTTCACCAAGAAGATCTCCACCCTCTCCAATCCGCAGCCTCCAACCTAGGAGTAGCAAGGAGAGTACAAACAGTAAAGAGAACAAGAAAGGAAAAAGGAAATTACAACTTATCCTTTGTAGCCCAAGGCTTGATTTGCCTAGATCAAGCGTATAGATCTCCTAACCAAGTGTATGGACTTGTGATTGCAGTGGGTAGGAGATACTAGCCTATAGGACACGAATTTTGAGCTAAGGATGAAAGTAGCCAATTGTTACAATGCTCAAATTGCTCACAAACAGATTGCTCAAAGTATGCTCAAGGATTTCTCAAGTGTAACAAGTGTGTTTGAGTGTCGTATGGCTTGTCCTATTTATAGGAATGGTCTAAGGATGCTTAAGGATGTTCTAGACAACTTCTAGGGGTTTCTAAGTGCTTAACTAGCCGTTAGGTACAAGTTTGTTGCTTTAGCAACAGCTAATTAATTTACTCTGCAGTTGCTGTCAGAGTTCATCTCGGTCGAGGAATGGTCGACCGAGATTCCTACTCGGTCAAAGTTTTGTCGACCGACAAGCTCTCTGGATCAAGTGATTTGCAACGTCTATCTCCAACTGCCAACTACCTTGTCAGTTGTGTCTAACGGCTACTTTGGATCTTTCTCGGTCGAGAAGATTGTCGACCGAGAGTGTCTCAGTTGTGGAGTTGGTCGACCGAGATTGATCCTGTTTCAATGTTTCAATTTAGGCACTAATCATATGTATGAGTGTGCAAATGTGATCCTATTTGAAGGGAATGACTTATCTAAATGTGGTGTTTAGCTAGGGAGAATCTAACGCTTGATTTACATGAAATCTAAGTACTTGTACATTATATATTTGTACAAGTTTTTACAAGGCGATTACATTTCATGAAAACATAAACATGTAAGCATATGGATTTCCCTAGTTGCTTTGTCATCCACCTTAATCCTGCACACTCAAGTAGCTCGTTAGATCAATAAGAATGAAATGTTTGTCATAATCAAAACAAAGGGATTTATAGATTCCATTTAGCCAACAACTCTAGATACCCCTTCTAATTTGCAGTCGACAACACAACTATTCCCAGCCACCATGGTCGGTCGAGTAGCCACCCAGTCCGGTTAAGTCCATTTTCTCCTTCCCAATAGAGTTTTGATCCAGTTGAATGATCCCAATAACCGTGCACCACTATCTTGGATGAATCCTTGACATGCAAACTGTAGTCTCCATCCACCTGATTCTCAGAATTACTGCTGATTCCTCTTCCTCCAGCCTGAAGCCAACACCCACCATCGCCTCTTCCTTACTCCCTATCATACCCCGATGTCGTATGTCCAAAGAACATGCAACATTGCAGACATGCAAGTCACTGACAACCCAGATCCCTACCAGATCTTCTCCTCCTTCCTCAGACGATTTAACAAGCCCCAACTTACAAGCAAGAACTAACTCACATCTTGACGACATGCCTACCATCAATAGACTCCACCTCTGATGCCAAGAAGTTCCAACTGACACCTGCAAGCTTGGGTCTATTGACCTAACAACTGTGTGTCACAACTTCAACCACGATCGCCTAGAGAGACACCCTCCTAGTCTATAATGTGTAGGTGGTGGTACTGATCAAGACCTTAAATTAGACATGGAAAGTTATCCATGTCTTTGGTCCTTGAGTTCTGGTGATCTGGATTAGAGTTAAGGAGATCATCCTCCTAGAACCTTGATGTCAAGAGACCACATACAGATAGATAATCTTCATCCCAGATCAAAATTTAATGAACCATAGCTACCTCTTCATAAATTCATGGAGACACATTATGATTATGCAATCCTTGGATCCCTAAATAATTGAGGTACTAGATTCTCTATTTTTATATTGAGTTATTGACTTCCATCTTGAATTCAATGAACATTGTTTAGTGGTGAATCCTATACTTTTTTAAGCCTTTCATGCCTCTTTGAAAGTTCACCACCTTGGATTGATAATTGTTTGATTGCATTGAATATTAGAATAGCACTTGACTTGATCTATTTGGAGTTTTAACTCCCTGGACTTTGGTCCCTTTGGGCTTTAGCCCCTTAGGGCTTTGGCTCACTTGAGGTAGGGTATGTCCCGCCGCCCTGTGCACAATTTGTAATGGATTAGTTGTCCCCCAGCCGGCTGGTTAAAATAGCAATCATTCTTTCATAGATGACTGAACACAAGGCACTTTAGCCCTTGAAGGAAATGGTATTATAGTGCTCAACCTTAATATTCAAAAGTTGATAATTGCTAGTATTTTGATAATTTGATATTTTGAACTATTTGGAATAGCTTTGTGGAAATTTGATCTTGAAAAACAAACATTGAAATATTGTTTTTCTTACTTCGAAAATTTTAGTCCACCAAATATTCCTTACCTATATTTGATATTACCTTGAATTACACTTATAACTTATATTTTACAAACACCTCGGTATAAGAATTTAGTACCAAATTTGCTGACCCTTTATTTCCCTTCAATGGGATCCATGTGTGGTTTCGTTCCCTCTGGGAACTAATGGGCAGGTGATAGATGGAAGAGCTTGAAGAGACATGCACTGGGTAGTCCTCTGTTGAAGAATAGATAGGAATGAATTTTATTTCTTAAACTTGTAATCATATTTGTAAGCTTCCACGAGTCTGATGTACAAGCATGAATGTAATAAAGATTTTTTATGTTTTTGATATCATTTTGTAAATATTCAACTGTAAAGATCAGATCTTTACAACATGGTATCAGATCCATAAACGGTCGTCACTCATGCATGTCTCATGGAAAATTAGGGTTAAGTAGGAGCACCAATGGAGTAGTTAGGACTTAGAAAAAAGATATTTGACAATAAATCCTAGTATAATTCGACTAGTTTCTATAATGTACTTAGACTATAAGTAGGGAACACTAAGAGCATAGGCTGTGATATACTTTACTCTAGAAATTCATCTAGCTTGTCTCAATACCTTTTAAACTCTCCTAGACATAAATTTACTTGAGCTATTATAGAGGAAGAACTGTGAATTAACCCCTTAGAATAAAAAAAAGAAATCACCATCCTAGGTATACAAATGGGTAAAGTACCATGATATTATCTTTAGGTTTTGACACAAATTAGTAATCGCATATATGAATAAAGAATAAATAATTACTCAAAACCCTAAAGGATAAGATTCACTATCACATTCAATGATTTTCATTTGGAACTTTATAACATATCTGAGAGTTATTTGACATAAATGATACAAAAAGCATCCCACTTGAAATTGTGACCAATATAGGATTGAAAAAAAATGATATGATATATAAAAAAAATGCTGACCTTAGTAATTATAGTGTGGTCAATCATTTTGTAGTCTAGCAAGAAAAAAAAACTTAGTGAGAATAACAATTGATGCATATTAATTTGAATTGCATACATTCATATAAGAACATGATGTTAGAATTCTTATCTGGACTTATCATCACTATGTCCTCACCTTAGTAGAAGATATACATTTCAAGAGTAATCCGATTGCGAATCAACTTAGTAACTATGTTTAGGTAGTAAGAGATTTGGTTGGCCGCCCTAACTGAGGCATAGGCTAGTCTAAAGAAAATCAATACCATGTGCATTAATTTAGGATGACATTTGTGCAAAAAGGAGTAACATGATAGAAAATTTGACTCTGGAGGGAATATAGTTGTCAAGAAGGATATGATTTCGGGGACAAAATCCCTTAAAAGGGTGGAAGAGTTGTAACATACTCAATTTTGAGTACTATATCCATTATGAGCTATAATTCTTGATTTCTCTAATATTGATTTCATATTGAAATTTGTTATTTATTCCAAGTCTCATCAATCTAGTTTGAGGAATTATCTCTTACTTTGATATTGCTTAGCCCCCAAGATAAATTCCTTGTTCTTTTTAACTTCCTCTGAATAATATATATTTAGTCCCTTAATTGAGTATCATTTACCATATTCAAAATCACTTAGTGCAATTTGATGTTGTGCCTAAATACTTTGATTAGACCTTGAACCCACCTAGTTCTATCAATTTGACCACCATTGACTGCAATCAATGAAAAATATTTATCACATTAAAGAAATTGATATTAGAAATAATTATAAGAGTAATTAAGTATATTAGCTTGAATTAAATAGAGCGGGGCTAATGTTCTATGAATATTATAAATTGTGCTGGAGCATGTGCAAAATGTGTAGAGACATTGTATACAAAATAGAAGTTCCTATTAAAATAAGAACATTAATTAGTATAATAATTGTTGGTATAATGGTGAATTACTATTGTATGACCCGATACCCACTTGAATGCATAGACATTTTACTTAGTTTAGTAACTAATTTGGAATTTAATACAACAAATAATGAGGATGGTGGTCAATAATTTGTGGGTACTCTTTAATGGCCAATTGATATAAGCAATACTCTATTCAATTTTCTATTCCTTGGGCCGTCAGATGACAAGGTCAACATCCTAGGTATAAGTATTAAATTAGCACAACTCATTCATCTACGCTTGTGGACGGAAGACAAGTTACAGCTGCATTTCATCTCGCCAACAGATTGAAACAGCTACATTTTCATCTTCTGGCCGATCCCCTCGATCTTGAATAACACCACACCTCATGGTTGTGAAGATCTAACATAGAGATAGAACTCGTCACACCTGACAGCTTGTCTAGTAAACTATAAACTCCTCAGTTCCCTACCTGAGCAGAAAACGACAACAAAGTCAGTCTTAATTCAGACGTTTGAGCTTCTTCAGATGAATGAGGGCACCTAGAATCCTTGCACCATCAGATTTCAAGGAGTTATCCTAATTCAAGCGTCACCTCCTTTACCTATATAAGACTCTAGACACCCCTTCTATGAATCAACAAGACCTGCTCTGCAACTAATTTGCAGTCAACAAAACAACTCTTCCCAGCTGCCATGGTCGATTGAGTAGCCACCCAGTCTGGTTAAGTTCCTTGTCTCCTTCCCAATAGAGTTTTGAACCAATTGAATGATCCCAATAACTGTGAACCACGATCTTGGATGAATCCTTGACCTACAAACTCTAGTCTCTGTCCACCTGATTCTCAGATCTACTACTGATTCCTCTTCCTCCAGCCTAAAGCCAACACCTACCATCACCTCTGCCTTTCTCCCTACCATACCCCAACGTCGTATGTCCAAAGAACTTACAACATTGCAGACATGCAAGTCGTTGACAACCCAGATCCCCACTTGCTCTTATCCTCCATCCTCAGCCGATTTAACAAGCCCCAAATCACAAGCAAGATACATGGAACTAACTCACATCTCGACGACAGGCTTGCCATCACCAGCCTCCACATCTGATGCCAAGAAGTTCCAACTGACACCTACAAGCTTGGGTCTATCGGCCTAACAATTGTGTGTCAAACTTCAACCACGATCACCTAGAGAGACACCCTCCTAGTCTGCAATGTGTAGGTGGTGGTATTGATCAATACCTTAAAATAGACAGGGAAAGTTATTCATGTCTTTGGTCTTGGAGTTCTGGTGATTTAGATTAGAGTTAAGGAGATCATCCTCCTAGAACCTCGATGTCAAGAGACCACCTACAGATATATAATCTGCATCCCAGATCAGAATTCAACAAACCATAGCTACCTCTTCATAAATTTGTGGAGACACATTATGATTATGAAATCCTTGGAGCCTTGAATAATTGAGGTACTAGATTCTCTATTTTTATATTGAGTTATTGACTTCCATCTTGAATTCCATGAACATTGTTTAGTGGTGAATCCTATACTTTTTTAAGCCTTTCATGCCTCTTTGAAAGTTCACCACCTTGGATTAATAATTTTTTGATTGCATTGAATATTATTATAGCACTTGACTTGATCTATTTGGAGTTTTGACTCCGTGGACTTTTCTCCCTTTGGGCTTTGGCCCCTTAGAGCTTTGGATCACTTGAGGTAGGGTATGTCCCGCCGCCCTGTGCATAGGTTGTAATGGATTAGTTGTCCCCCAGCCAGCTGGTTAAAATAGCAATCAGGCTTTTGTGTCATTCTTTCATAGATGACTGAACACAAGGCATTTTAGCCCTTGAAGGAAATGGTATGATAGTGCTCAACCTTAATATTCAAAAGTTGATCATTGCAAGTATTTTGATATTTTGAACTATTTGGAATAGCTTTGTGGAAATTTGATCTTGAAAAACAAACATTGAAATATTGTTTTCTCTTACTTTTAAAAGTTTAGTCCACAAAATATTCCTTACCTATATTTGATATTACCTTGAATTACACTTATAACTTATATTTTGCAAATACCTCAGTATAAGAATGTAGTACCAACTTTGCTGACCCTTTATTTCCCTTCAATGGGGTCCATGTGTGGTTTCGTTCCCTCTGGGAACTAATGGGCAGGTGATAGATGGAAGAGCTTGAAGAGACATGCACTGGGTAGTCCTCCGTTGAAGACTAGATAGGAATGAATTTTATTTCTTAAACTTGTAATCATATTTGTAAGCTTCTACGAGTCTGATGTACAAACATGAATGTAATAAAGATTGTTTATGTTTTTGATATCATTTTGTAAATATTCAACCGTAAAGATTAGATCTTTACATGAATGTTCTAGAATTGTTATGAAAATTTGAGATCTTCCAGTCTCTTCCACTCCCGCACAGATTGGGAACCCCGACTTTAACCCCTCCTATAAATAAAGGGGTACTAGGGACTTACCAGAGAATAACTCAAACAATTGAGAATCAGTTGCTCTAACAAATATTGTCCTCTCTGGTTGTAGTAACCACAAGAGCCCAAGCAAGTCCTATCTGACTAGGGGGAATAGAAAGGGAGAGAACAATTGAGATCATTATTGTGGGAGAACAAGTTGGTCACTAGTACGCCAACGGGAGGGAAAACTCCTTATCTATTCTAGAAGGACAATAGGAGTTCTAGGTGGTCCGTGTGGACTTCTCTAGAGGCGGGATGCTATTTTCTAACGCTAAGGAGGACATCATCAACCAGCAGTCTGCAACGAGAGGAGGTGCTGTAGAAAATGACATTTGAGTCTATTTTCTATGGAGGAGCAGTCAAATGAGTACCAATGCAACCAGGAGTCAGAGTTGTATTGTCACTGGACTTGCTCCAGGACCACATATGTATTCAAAACTATCATTTTAATCTTATAGTTATTGACACAATCTATTAGTTATGGGGAATATGATAGATACTTTTTTTATTTCTACTACCTACTATGTAGCCATATTTCCCTACAATGGTATCAGAGCCAACATCAATCTACTATATTATGGGATAATCTATATGATCATATTTTGAATTTTATCATTGTATTATTACATGTGATGCAAATAATATCTTGTCAAATCCAATATGATGATAATCCCAAACTAATATATATACACACACACACACACACACACACACACACACACACACACACACACACACACATATATATATATATATATATATATATATATATATATATATATATATATATATATATATGAAATTTACATGTGTCGCCCTAAAAGCAATTTTTATGGTGGATGAGTAGCATGGTTGTGGACAATAACCCCTATTTTTTGTGCATGTATGGTTGTTTTGTCCTTTTATCTCAGTCTGCATACTGAGCCTCTATCTTATCTTCCTAATGTAAATTTAATTCTTTTCTACATTGCTCCCCTCGAACATAACTCAAGGTTTTCATTATAATCATGTAAAAGTAGGATAGTTCACTTTCCTGTTATGATGAAGAAGATGACGTCTCGATGTAGAGATGACCTAATGGAGGACCAGGAGGATGAGAAAAATTGATTTCCTTGTGGACCCGACTGATCATCTGGAGGAGCCAATAGATGTTGGACCGACGAAACCAGATGACCGGTGAGACGACCAAACTACTAGCCAGGATGCAAGCTGATCAGTTCAAGGGTTGGACCGATCAACCCAGATTGGCAAGCATAGATCTTGATCAACATTAGGTTTCTACATGTGATGTGGACCTAGGATGATCTGATTCCTTGTGGCTCTAAGGAATCACATCAGGCTGGCCATAACCAACATTTCCATTGTGGGATATAGCATGTATATGATACATACTATATATGTGGTGATTGGATAAAGTATATATATTTATAAATACAAACTTCCTCAATTAAAATATTAAGTCTTAGATGCTTTCCAAAAGCGACACACATGAAAAGCTTGATCGACCAAGTGTAGGTGATGCCAAAGTGTTGTACACATTGCATCTCGTGGAAGTGTGATGGTAATAATGTAGGTGCCACCATAGTGGGGTGCATTGTTATCGTGTCAACTTTTGGTTTAGGCTTAACTGGTGATTCTTAGAGCGTCTAAGCCCATAAGCATGTAGATGATTATGGAAAAGAGTTGTGCATATCATCTTCTCAAGAGTTGCATATGATGCAATTGGCATGATGGCCTACCTAAATAGTCAAGTTGTGGATGATCGACAAAAGTCGACTCATGACTTGATGAGATATGGATCTTGGCCCACTAGAATGTTGTATGCTGCAATATTCCGAATTGATATGTGAGTGCCATCAATTTGAATAAAATAGTAGGATTGATAATAATTAAAGACCTAATTAACATTGTCAAATTTTCAAATAAAATAAAATGAAACCAAAAAGGGTTTTTGACAAATGCAAATTTTCTCTTGTAGAATCAAATGACAAACAAATACGAACTATGATTGGTCCTAAAGAAGGAAAAACTTGACGAAAGAAATATCCACAATTGGTTTTGGACTTTGAGAAGGGTTCTCAATGAAGATTGCAAGCCCTACGTCCTTGAAAAACTAGTGCCAGAAATACCTACTTCCAATGCACCTAGGGTACAAGTGGATGCTTATTGGAAGCATGCCAATGATGCCTTATAGATAAAGTACCTTATGCTTAGCTCATTTAACTATGAGTTGCATGATCAATGTGAAGACATGATTGTTCTTGTGATGGTAACACATCTTAAGAAAGTGACACATGGTCTTACAAAACATGAAAGGGACAATATCCTAAAGGTGTTGCTTGAGTCTAAGCTGATAGAGGGAACCTCAGTAGAAGACCATGTGATCAATATGATTTGACATGTGTATCATCTTGAAGAACTAGGTATCACCTAGAGCCAAGACTTGGAAACTGATATGATTCTGAAGACTATGCCAGAATCAAATAGCTGTATTAGTGCATGTTATTATGTGAATAATATGGATGGACGTATGTCAAACTTGCTTGCCAGGTTGATAAATGTTGAAGAAAAATTGAAGAAGGACAAGCTCGTGATGATAATTAACAGAGCTGAGTCCAATAATAAAAGAAAGACCAAGAAGAGTTTTGAGATCAAGTCCAAATCCAAATCTGCAACACTCAAGATAAGGAGAAAAAAAAGTACAAGAGAAACTCATCCTTCATACTTGAAGGATTTTAGGAAGAAGAAGATGGGTATGGTGATCTCCACTTCAGGTATATACATTATTGAGATAAATTTATCTACTTCATCATCATGGCTTAGATATTGGATGTGGATCCCACGTATGTTCTCACATGCAGGATCTGAAAGGAAGTAGGCCTTTAAAAATAGGTGAGATTGAACTGTGAGTTGCTAATGGAGCAAGAGTTGCGGCCAACGTAGTTGGAACCTATTGTTTATCTCTTCCCATAGGGCTTGTAATAGAGTTAAAGAACTGCTATTATGTGCTTGATATATATAGAAACATCATTTCTATATCTTGTATGGACAAGGATGCATTTGAATTCCATATTCAAAATGGTCGATGTTCTATTTAAAATGATTAGATCTTTTATCGCAGTTCCCCAATGTCTTTTGGTCTTTATTTGTTAGATCTAAAGACAAATGTTTTTAATGTAAATACTAAAAGATTGAAACTCAACAACTCAAACAAAATATACCTTTGTCATTGTCATCTAGGGAACATAAATGACAATCACATATCAAAACTCCACAAAGATGGTTATCTGGACTCCTTTGGTCTTGAATTGTTAAAGACATGTGAATCTTTATTGTTGGGCAAGATTTCTAAGACCCCTTTCACTGGTAACAATGACATGGCCATTGATATATTAGGACTCATACATACTAATGTCTATGGAACTTTTAGAACAACCACTAGAGGTGGGTATCAATACTTCATTACCTTCACTGATGACTTCAGTAGGTATGGCTATGTTTATTTAATGAAACATAAGTTAGAAACTCTTGAAAAGTTAAAGGAGTTTATCAATGAGTTACATGACTATCTTGGTAAAAATATTAAGGCACTTCATTCTGATTAAGGTGGAGAATACTCAAACTAAGAGTATGAGAACCTTTTTAGAACCCATGGGATTGTATCCCAGTGGACTCCACCTAGTGTATCAGAAAGAAGGAATCACACATTACTGGATATGGTGCGATCAATGATACGTTTAGTTGAGCTTCCGACTACCTTCAGGGAATATGCTCTAAAAACCGCTATATTCACATTAAACTGAGTAGCATCCAAATTGGTTCAAAAGACACCATATTAGATATGGATTGGGAAGTGTCCCAATATGTCGTGTATGAGGATCTGGGGTTGCAAAGTTTATGTTAGCAAACTGCTTCCTAAGAAGCTTGATCCTAAATCTGATAAATGTTATTTGTCGAATATCCTAAGGAGACTAAATGATATTACTTTTATTTTGTATCTGACAACAAAGTGTTTGTAACCAGAGTTGTTGTATTCCTAGAAAAGGAATTTATTTACAAAGGAATTAGTGAGAGAAAAGTGTAACTCAAAGAGGTTCAAGACCAACAAGTAAACATTGAGCCGATAGATGAACAAGATGAACAAAGAGAATCACAAGATGTTTTGGAGTCTCAAATTCCTCAATTAACACAAGAACGTCATAGATCTAATAGGACACGCCTCGAGCCTAAAAGATTTTGATATCTTATAACTCAGGAAGGTAGTGAATTGGTCATAGATGATGAGCCAATAACATATAAAGATGATATTGAGGGATAAGAGTATGAGAAATGGCTTGAGGGAATGAGATCTAAGATGTAATCCATGTACACCAACAAAGTATGGACTTTGGTGGATTTTTCTGAAGGGGTAAAACCCATATGGTGCAAATGGGTCTTCAAGAAGAAGAGTGACATGGATGGAAAATTTCAAACCTGTAAGGGTAGATTGGTTTGCAAAGGGTTTTAGCCAAGTTCAAGGTGTTGACTATGATGAAACCTTTTTGCCCAATGGGAATGGTTAAGTCCATCAGGATCATGCTTGCCATTGCAGCTTACCATGACTATGGAATTTGGCAAATGGATTTTAAAATTACATTCCGTAATGGGAGTCTTCTCGATGATGTGTACATGACACATCATGAGGGTTTTATAAATCCAAAGGATGCAAATAAAGTCTATAAGCTACAAAGGTCCTTGTTCTTCTATTTTTCTTTTTCAAGAAGTATATGGTTTTATCACTTTCTCTCTAAAAAATAAATTTATTGAAATTTTTGAATTAATCTTTCATTGATGTATTATTTCATCAAGGTTCCAATTTTGATGTTATTTTCTTGTTCCTAAATGGGCCCTTTCAATTTAAACAAGCATCTCAGAGCTAGAATCTTTGTTTTGATGAGATAATCAAAGGGTTTGGATTTATTCAAAATGAAGATGAACCTTGTGTGTATAAGAAGGTTAGTGGGAGCATTCCTTATACTATATGTAGATGAAAAACTATTGATGGGAAATGACATCCCTACTTTGCAAAAGGTGGTTCCATCTCATATGCGAGATCATACAATGAGGATATGTAAAGATTTGTAGAGTACCAACTGAGAACAATGTTGTTGACCCCTTGACAAAGGAACTTTCACAGTAGAAGCATGATGGTCATGTTAGATCACTTGGAATATAATTCATGGTGATTGGATGTAAGTGCAAGTGGGAGTCCATTGGTAGGTATCCCCAGAGAGCCAATCATGTGATGGTTGTAATGGCATAACTTGTAAAAATTACTTGATTATTAATAAAAGGCAAGCTTCTAATTTATTATGTTTAATTCAGTTATGAGATAATGATGTAAGGTCATAAATGTCTAGAGAATAATAGTACTCAATGAAATATGTCTTCAAGTACATGACTTGGAAGAATGAGATCATATGGATGTGAAGAGTACATATACATATTCTTGTTATGTCCTTGATCGATTGTCACTGTGGAAGGTTGATAGAAAATAGTGACGCATAAGATCAAAGTGTGAAAAGGTTGATGATAGAATCTCATTAGTCATGATATGGCTATATCAATCCAAACACACAGATACATGTTATAGAATTGCGTGTTGGACAGACCCACCATGAGACTGAAAGATGGAATCCATCATCATGGAAGTCATAGTCATCTCTCACATTGATGGTGGTGGTTGTGGTTCTTAGACCTAAAATCACTACACTCATCACATGTCATTGGGTACGCTTTGATGTAATCAAATGTAGTCTTAAAACATGGGTTGTTGTAAAGTTGATGATTGGGTGGCTTTGACACATGGGGATAGATTGTGAATGATAGAAATGAGATTTATCCCTCGTATATGAGTTTTATATCCTGGGCCTATTGATTAGCAAGACTGAGAAATGCATGGCCATAAACATGTGAGTCAATATGTGATAATGAGCTTACATATATCTCAGACAGTGTGATATTGGTTCAAGGAACAATATTGAATGATGAAGAGGATGACTGCTCCATGCCTCAGTTCAATCTAGACATCAGTGACAAAGGAACTATACAAACACTACAACACCACACACAAATTGTAGGTTGAAGTTGTTCTCAACTTTGCATTTGCTTGGGTATCATTGATGTGAGACTAGTCACCACTCATTGCTTGTGATGTCATAAGTTGTTATGGATATTCACTACCAATTTAATATGGGACCTATAAGGTCACACACATAGGACTTGACCTAGAAGATCAGTTTAATCTTGAATAACGGTTGAGTTGATTACTAAAGCATTTAGGTATTCAATTCCCACAACAAGTAGCCTAACTGCACTGCCAAATGCATGTCTCATGGCATGAGATGGTCATCTGGAGTGACAAATAGTTGTATCAAGGGTTGAGATTGGCATTTAGAGTGCCACACTAATTCAAGTTGAAATTGTCTACGGATTGAATTGACCAGTTTAGCTCGGATCACTATATGACCTTCTGGGTGAGAGAGATGGTTGTCTCACATGGGTGAGATGGCCCAGTTCGACTAAAGGAAGGTTCTAGATATTTCCAAGTTCATTGTAGTTTCACATTACTTGTTGTGCAAGGAGTAAATGTCTAACATTAATGAGAATCGAATTGCCAATTTTGTGTGTAGCTGGGAAAGCACCAGACAACTGTGTTGACTGAGCCAGATGACCATCTAGAAAGAGAGTCGACCATCTAATATGTCAGACGACCCATTCATCTACTGTAGGTTGTGAAATTTTTAGAATTATTGTGAAAATTTGAGATCTTACGATCCCTTCCATTCCCGCACAGACTGGGAACCCATCCCCTAACCCCTCCTATAAATAGAGGGGTATTGGGGGCTTCCTAGAGCACAACACAGACAATTGAGAATCATTTGCTCTGACAAACATTGTCCCCTCTGGTTGTGGTAACCACGAGAGTCTAAGCAAGTCCTACCTGACTAGGGAGTGATAGCTAGGGAGAGAACAACTGAGATCATTGTTGTGGGAGAGCAAGGTGGTGACTAGTATGAAAATGGGAGGGACAACTCCTTCCTATCCATTCTAGCAAGATAAAAGGAGTTCTACATGGTCCGTGTGGACTTCTCTAGATGAGGGAGACTATTCTCTACCGCTAAGGAGGACATCATCAATCAATAGTCTGTAACAAGAGGTGTTGTTCCAAAAAATGACGTTTGAGTATGTTGTCTATGGAGGAGCAGTCAGGCGAGTCCCAGTGCAACTAGGAGTAAGAGTTGTACAACTATAACAATGAGGATTGTCACTAGACTTGCTTCAGGACCAGGTATAACGTCAAAACCATCCTTTCCATCTTATAGTTATTGACGTGATCCACTGGTTATGGGCAATATGGTAGAATTTTTTTTTTGTTTCCGCTTCCTACTCTGTAGACATATTTCCCTACATCGACAAGTCACAGTCTATAGATACATAAAGAGGTAAGAATCAATACTACCGAGAGGTCACTCTATGCTACTGAGAGATGCATCAATGCTACCCCAGCCTATGGTCGGTGCTACTGGCTCATCTAGGGAGCATCAAAATTTGAGATTAATTGTTTTTGTGCCACCAACTCACATTTAGATGGTATTGACTCAAACATCTAGACCTATATGACAAACAACTCAGTACTACCGAAACATATGTTGGTAGTATTAACATAGCTTAAGGAAATAGAAATTGGCTGATCACTTGGTGCCATCGGCACCCATCAGTGATACCGACGTTGCACAATTATATCTTTCATGAGATTAAGTTAGATTTAATGGCCATGACTTAATGACGGCCAAAGCATCCTTTATTACCTAGGGAGTGTGGCTACAAATGGATTATCACACATTAGAATAGAGCATAATAGAGAGATGAGGAGATAATGGAGATAGTCTCTGAGAGGGCACTCTAGGAACTTCTAGAGGATGGATTTGCAGTTAGAAAGTTGCAGATCATAGTGTTCATTAGAGGGGATCTCCAAGAAGACTTCTCCAGGGGGTTTTATATATGTTTTCAGATCTCATGTTTTTCTCTTCTTCCTATTGATTTATGATGACACATACATGTGGGGCTAAACCACCTACTCCATAGGACCTGGAAATAGCCCAAAATTGCATTATATTTGAATGATATGAGTTAATAGTTTATTTCCTTTATCTTAAACATGAATATATGATTTATTCATTGATTTGTTTATGCTTGATCACCATAATCAAAGTGATAGATGACTAATTTCATCTAGAGAGGGATTAGGAGTTAGACAAGTCCTATATCACACTTTAAGATAAGGCTTACGACTATGAAAGAATAACCCAGAGAGTTTGATCATGCATCTGAACTAATTCCTAATCCATTGTGGGAGTGTGATTTGTATTCGTTTAGGTATTGCATTGTGATGTGGGAGTGGGTATCGTTTCTTACATGTCCTTAGTCTAGAGCAAAGAGTGAATAATTATTAATAAAAATGAATTTGAATACAGTGTATGATGTGGTGAAACCACAAATCCTAAGGAATCCATCCATTTTTTTATAACAACCATCTTAATTTTATTTTAGATATGTTCTCTTAGTTAATAAACAATCAATCAACTCTTTGCTAGATCTAGCTGATTTGGTTTCAGTAAGTAGTAGTTTTCGATGAATGATTCCTTGATTTCGATGCTTGGGCTTCATATGCATGTATTACAACACATGTACACTTGTGTTTTGCACACACAGTTCACATGTTTCAAGTTTATGTGCCATAAAGACATGTAATGTTGTTTTCTCCTATTACTCATGATGAATGGAACTTGGTAGAAACTAGAATAATTGTCCAAATAGCATAAGTGAGAGTGGTGTTCTATGCCTTATGGCACTTGATCAATGAATGGTAAAGGGAAATGGTATTTATTTGTAGAAGCATTGAGCATTTTCTAGTCAATGCATGTATGCCAACCAGTTATTGTGCATGCTGTTAATTTTGTGCCATTGTTTCCTTTAACGATAGCCATCCCTCATTTATTTGGTAGGACTTGAACTGGGATCACCCAGTTACTATCACTGATGGCTTAGATATTTTGGTGTCATAAAGCTTGATAACATCTTTGCGTGCGACTTCATGCATTGTGTCATTCAGTTTCCTTTGACCTTGGACACACATCCTAGAACATTCCTCTAAATTGAATTCATGCATGAAAATAGTGGGCATAGTCCCTTTAAATCATCAATATAGAAACCAAGGGATTTTCTTTGAAGTTTGAGTTTAATAAGAAGTTATTCCTATTAATCAGATGGTAATTTAGAATTTATGATGACTAATTTCCCTCTCTTATCATCTTGGAATTCATACTTCAATCCTTCATCAAGGGGTTTCATTTAAGGAGGGCTTTGGTGCAATGATATCTTTTGGTTCTCTCGATGAGAGTTTTAATTGGTTGTTTCAATAGTTCATTATAGAATCATCTCCTCTTCTACTACTACTTCTAGGTAAGTAAAAATTTCTTCTACCTCTGGATTGTGATCCCATAATTTGGATTTGTGAATGCTCATATTAAGGGGTCCACAATAGCATGATGCTCTTGGATATCTATTATTAACTGGTTGCAAAATAATTGGTTTTAATAGAGGATGGTCTTTTCATGTGATCTAGCACATTGAAGTCTATGTTCTCATTTCTGACCCTAACAGTTGTTAGTGCACCTTCAACATCAATCAGGGCACGTGTTGTAGAGATAAAAGGTATTCCAAAAATCATTGGGCACATGGGGTCTTCAATGACATTGATAATGACAATGCTACAAGTAATAAATAAGTTTGCAATTTGAATTGGAACATCTTCTACTAAACCAACAGGTTCGGTATAGGACTTATCAACCAAATGTAATATCATTTTTTATGGAACAATGTACCTAACCATATTGCTAAATAATGTGACATAAGACTAATGCTCACACCTAAATCATCTAGTCCATGTCTTTCCTCAATATCCCCTAGAAGAAAAGGGATGGTAAAAGCACTGAGGTATTTTTTTTTATATTGGAAGTTTTGACTGATTAAAAGGGATGTCCATCCTAGATAAGAGAATAGTCTCTTCTTATCATCTCTTCCTTTTTTTGCTGATCAACTCTTTGAAGAATTTGGCATAAGTAGGCATCTCATCAATATAATCTGGAAGAGGAATGTCAAGATGTATCTTCTTAATGGTATTTAGGAATTTGGTATACATTTTATCAAGTTGGGACTTAATGAACCTCTGAGGAAAAAGGTATATCAGCATGGTGTTCGGTATACTTTTTCAGAGGATCAACCTTCCCAGTTCCTTGTGCAACCTTTCTTTATTTTGGATTTTGTATTTCAAGTCCATCCTCGTTCATAATAGAAGACTGTGATGGTAGTGGAGTGGGTGTGATTACGTTGGTGTTGGACCTTAGTGTTGTCATTTATGCAGTCTCATGACCACTTTGCTTCTATTCAATGAAATTTCTTAGCTGGGTTTTTGACAAAGGTTGCTATGGAAGCCAATTGTTGGTTGATCATTTTGTTATACAGTTTTAGATCACTATTCTATGTATTTATAGTCCCAGTTTGTGACCATAAGGTTGTCATTGCTTAGGAAGCACTGTCCTAGGCATTCAATTAGAGATTGGATTTGATTTATGGAATTTTTTTGGTGGTCCGTTATAAAGTCCTTATTGATTGGACGTTCTATTTTGAGAGGTGTTGTTTTGTTGAAATCCTAGCAAATTTCCTCTTCCTACAACTTGGACTCTTCCATTGATGAGATGGTTGATTTAGTTGTTGAGAATTTTTAGTTTAGTGGTGTTGTTATAATCCAAGATGATCATGCCTAATATAACTCACATATGAGACATTTTCTCTAAGTCCAAGTTGAAGAGTCTTCTGCTCCATTAGTGTATGCAATTTTTGATAACATGCCCACTTTCTCCACATGTGACATAGTTCATAATAGTTTTGTAAGTAAATATGGTGACAGAGATGGTAACGGAACAAAACAATTCTATCCATATCCCCCATAACTAGTAGATCACATCCCAACAACTATGAATTGGAAAGATGTTTGCAAGGAATATACCTATCCTAGAGAAAGTCTAGTGACAATCATTGCAGTGATGTGCTTCTTTTCAAACAACACTTGCACGGTTTTAAGTGTAGGCCTCCTAGTGTAGCACCATGGACAACTGTTGATGACATCCTCCTAGAGTGATGGAAAATGCCTCCACACCTCAACATAGGGTTGGTATGTATGCCCAGAGATCCAATCATTTGATGATTGTAATGGCATAACTTGTAAAATGATTTGATTATTAATAAAAGAAAAGCTCCCAATTTATTATGTTTAATTCAGTAATGAAATAATGATGTAACATTAAAAATGTCTAGAGAATAATATTACTCAATAACGTATGTCTTCAAGTAGGTGACTGGGAAGAATGAGATCATACAGATATTAAGAGTACATTGCATTTTCTCATTATGTCCCTAATTGTTTGTTATTGTGGAATATTGATAGACAACAATAACACATAAGATCAGAGTGTGAGTTGGTTGATCACATAATCTCATTAGTCATTATATGGCAATATCAAGCCAATCACACAAATACATGTTAGAGAACAATGTATCGGATAGACACATCGTGAGACTGACACATTGAAGCCATCATCTTGGAAGTCATAGTCAGCTCCTACAGTGATGGTGGTGGTTGTGGTTCTTAGACCTGAAATCATTGCACTCATCACATGTTTTTGGGTGCACTTTGACATCACCAAACATAGTCCTGAAACATGGTTTTTTTATAAAGGTGATGATTGGGTGACTTTGACACATGGGGATAGACTATGAATGATAGAAATGGGATTTGTCCCTCCTATAGGAGTTTTATGTCCTAGTCCTCTTGATAAGAGAGACAGTGAAATGCATGGCATTGCACATGTGAGTCAATATGTGATACTGAGCTTACATCTGTCACAGACAATCTACTCTTGGTTCAACAAATAAGATTGAATGTTGAAGAGAGTGCCTGCTCCATGCCTTGAGTTCAATCTGGACATCAATGACAAAGGAACTATACAAACACTGCAACACCATACACAGATTATAGGTCGAAGTTGTTCTCCAACTTTCCATTTACTTGGGTAGCATTGATGTGTGACTAGGCACCGCTCATTGCTTGTGATATGATAAGTTGTTATGGACATTCATTGCAAATGTAATTTGGGACCTATAGGGTAACATGTAATATGGGACCTATAGGGTCACACATAGGTCTTGAACTAGAAGAGGAGTTTAATCTTGAAAAATAGTTGAATTGATTACTAAAATGTTTACGTATTCAATTCATGCAACAAGCACCCTGACTGCACTACCAAATGCCTATCTCATGGCATGAGATGGCCGTATGAAGTGCCAAACAGTTGTCTCAAGTGTTGAGACAGACATTTGGGATGTCAGGCTGGTTTTAAGCAAAATTGGCTAAGTTCTACCCTGTGAACCGACTGGTTCAATTTGTTGAACTGATCGGCTTAGCTCAGGTCACTAGATAGGCATCTGGGTGAGAAAGACGAGCATCTCTTATGTGTGATATGGCTCAGTTGGGGCTGAACAAATGTTTTGGAAGTTTCCCGAACTTGTTTCTATTCCACAATTCTTGTGAGGCGAGGAATTATTATGCAATATTATTTAGAATTGAATTGCCAATTGTGTATGTGATTGGGAAACTAAGAAATGACCATCTCACATGCCAAATGATTGTATGGTATGCTAGATGATCATTTTGGTTGTCGTAGGTTGTGAAAATTCAAGATCTTTCATTCCCTTCCACTCCCGCACATACTGGGAACCTTGGATCAAACCTGACCAATAAATAGAGGGGTATTGGAGGCTTCCCATAACACAACACAGACAATCAAGAATAAATATCTCTAACGAACCTTGTCCTCTCTGGTTGTGGTAACCATGAGAGCCCAAGCAAGTCCTACCAGACTAGGGAGGGATAGAAAGGGAGAGATCAACTAAGATCATTGTTGTGGGAGAGCAAGTTGGTGACTAGTACGTCAACGAGAGGGATTACTCCTTCCTATCCATTCTAGCAGGATGACAGAAGTTCTAGGTGGTCCTTGTGGACTTCTGTAGAGGTAGAAAGTTGTTGTCTACCGTTAAGGAGGACGTTGTCAACCAGTAGTCTGTGACAAAAGGAGTTGTTGTAGAAGACAATGTTCAAGTTTGCTATTCATGGATGAACAGTCAAACGAGTCCCAGTGCAACCAGGAGTCAGAGCTGAACAACTACAATGATGAGGATTGTGGTTTTCCTTGCTCTAGGACTAGGTATATCCTCAAAATCATCCTTTCCATCTTATAGTTATTGACACGATACGCTGATTATGGGGAACATGGTAGATAAAAAAATTGTTTCCACAGGCTGCTCTGTAGCCATATTTCCCTATAGTGGTATCAGAACCAACGTCAATCTACTATATTATGGGATAATTGATATGATTTGATTTTGGTTTTTATCATTCTATTATTGCATGTGATGTGAATAATATCTTGTAAAATCCAATACTATGATAATCACAAATTAATATATATATATATATATATATATATATATATATATATATGTGTGTGTGTGTGTGTGTTTGAAATTTCCACGTGTTGACCTAAAAGCAGTTTTGATGGTGAATGTGTATCATGGTTATGGCCAGTAACCCCTATTGTGGGTGCATGGTTGTGTGGTTGGTTGATCCTTTTATCTCGGTCTATGTACCGAGCCTCTATCTTATCTTCCCCATGTAAAGTTAATTCTTTCCTTCTCTTGCTCCCTTCAAATGTAAATAGAGGTCTATCATAATTATGTATAAGTAGGATAGTTTACTTTCCTATTATGATGAAGAATATGACATGTCGAAGACAAACCGACTTGATGGAGGACCAAATGGATGAGTAGAACTGATCACCTTAGTGGACCTGACTACTTGGTTGGAGGAGTCAACATATGGTGGATCGAAGGAACTAAACAACCTGTTAGATGAACAAACAACTGGCTAGGAGGCGAGTCGATTGGTTCAAGGGTTGAACCAATCAATCGAGATTGGCAAAGCACAAATCTTCATCAACAATAGGTTTCTGCATATGATGTTGACCTAGGATTACATAATTCATTATGGCTCCAAGGAATTACATTCTGATGGACATAACCATAACTTTTGTTTATTGCATGTTTACTTTTTGGAATATAGTATGTATATGATACATACTATTTATGTGGTGATTGGATAAAGTATATGTATTTATAAATACAAACTCCCTCAATTAAAATATTAAATCTTAGATGATTTCCAAAAGCATCACAAATGAAAAACTTGATCGACCAAGCGTAGGTGATGCCAAAGCATGGTATGTCATCTATCTCATAGAAGTGTGATGGTAATAATGTAGGTGCCACCAAAGCGGGGTACATTGTTATCGTCTCATCTTTTAGGTTAGGCTTAACTGATGATTCTTATAGCATCTAAGCCCTGAAGCATGTAGATGATTATGGTAAGGATTTGTGCATATCCTCTATCTAAGAGTTGCATATGATGCAATTGGAAGGATGGCGTACCCAAATAGTCAAGTTGGGGGCAATCAACCAAAGCTGACTCATGAATTCATGAAATATGGATCTTGGCCCACTAGAGTATTGTGCGTTGCGATATTCCAAATTGATATGTGAGGGCTATACATTTGAATAAAATGGAGGAAGAGATAATAATTAAATATCTAATTAATATTGTCAAAATTTTCAAAATTAATCAAATCAAAATGGGTTTTTAAAAATGCAAATGTTCTCTTGTAGAATCAAATGAGGAACAAATCTGAATTGTGATTCATCCTTAAGAAGGACAAACTTGATGGGAGAAATTTACATGTCTAGTTTTAGACTTTGAGAAGGGTTCTCAATGAAGAGTGCAATCTCTACATCCTTGATAAACAAGTGCTAAAAATACCTACTCCTGATGCACCTAGGGAATAAGTAGATTCTAACGGGAAGCATTCCAATTATGCCTTAGAAATAAAGTACCTTATGCTTAGCTACATTGAGTTGCATGAGCAATGTGAACACATGAGTGTTCTTGAAATGGTAACACATCTTACTAAAGTGACACTTGGTCTTACAAAGAAAGAAAGGGACGATATCCTGAAGGTGCTACTTGAGTCTAAGCTGATAGAGGGAACCTAAGTAGAAGAACATGTGCTCAATATGATTGTACATGTGTATCATCTTGAAGAACTAGGCTTCACCTTGAGCCAAGAGTTGGCCACTGATATGATTATAAAGACTATGTCAGAATCATATAGCTGCTTTATTGCATGTTATCATGTGAACAATATGGTTGAACAAATGTTATACTTGCTTAACATGTTGATTCATGTTTAAGATAAATTGAAGAAGGACAAGACCAAGATGGTGATCAGTGGACTTGAGTCCAAGGATCAAAGCAAGACCGAGAAGAGTTCTGAGATCAAGCCTAAATCCACATCTTCAACACTCAAGATAAGGAGAAAGAAAAGTACAAGAGGAACTCATCCTTTGTACTTGAAGGCATTCATGAATAAGAAGATGGGGATGGTGATCTCCACTTTAGGTATATACATTATTGAGATAAACCTATCTACTTCATCATCATGGGTACTAGATATCGGATGTAGATCTCACATATGTTCTCATATGAATGATCTTAAAGGAAGTAGGCCTTTGGGAAAAGGTGAGGTGGAACTGTGAGTTGTAAATGACACAAGAGTTGTGGTCAGTGCAGTTGGAACCTATAGTATACATCTACCCATGGGGCTTGTAATAGAGTTAGAGAACTACTATTATGTACCTACTATACATAGAAACATCATTTATGTATCTTGTATGGATAAGGATGCATTTGAATTCCATATTAAAAATGGTAGATGTTCTATTTCGAAAGATGGGATCTTTTATGGTAGTTCCTTAATGTCTTATGGTCTTTACTTGTTAGATCTAAGACGGATGTATATAATGTTAATACCAAAATACTAAAACTCAACAACTCAAACAAAACATACCTTTGGCATTTTTTTCTAGGGAACATAAATGAGAATTGCATATCTAGACTCCATAAAGATGGTTATCTAGACTCTTTTGATCTTGAATCACTAGAAACATGTGAATCTTTTTTGTTGGGAAAGATGGCTAAGACCCCTTTCATTGGAAAAAATGAGAGGTCTAGTGATCTATTAGCACTCATACATACTGGTGTGTGTGGACCTTTTAGAACAACCGCTAGAGGTGGGTATTAGTACTTCATTACCTTCACTGATGACTTCAGTAGGTATGGTTGTGTATTTAATGAAACATCAGTTAGAAACTCTTGAAAGGTTCAAAGAGTTTATGAATGAAGTATATAACAAAATTGGTAAAAGTATTAAGGCACTTCGTTCTGATTGAGTAGAGAATACTTAAACCAAGACTTTGAGAACCTTCTTAGAGACCATCGGATTGTATCCCAGTGGACTCCACCTGGAACACCTCAGTATAATGGTGGTTCAAAAAGAAGGAATCACACATTACCAGATATGGTGTGAACTTCCAACTACCTTGTGGGGGTATGCTCTAGAAACCTTTGTGTTTACACTAAACCAAGTATCGTCTAAATTGGTTCAAAAGACACCATATGATAAATGGACTGGGAAGTGTCCCAATATATCTTTTATGAGGATTTGGGGATGTGAATCTTATGTTACAAAGATGCTTCCTGAGAAGCTTGGTCCTATATCTGATAAATGTTATTTTTTTGGATATTCTAAAGAGAGTAAAGGATATGGACATCATTATGTGTCTAATATCCTCATTTGGTATCATATACCAAGATGAAGTAAATATATTTATCTCAATAATGTATATATCTAAAGTGGAGATCTCTACCCCTAACTTCTTCCTAATTTCCCTTAAGGTCATATTCCTTTTACACTTATCCTTTCTCCTTATCTCGAGTACGAAAGACTTGGACTTGAGCTTAGCCGGGAAAATTTTATTACCATATCTTTTTTCCTTGGACTTCCCTCTAATGATCACCATCACATGCTCTTCCTTCTTCATTCTTGCTTCGACATTTATCAACATGCCAAGAAATTTAGACAATAGTTTATCCAAGTTACTTAAGTAATAGTACTTGATAAACTGGCTATATGATTCATGCAATGATTTTAGAATCATATCTGTGGCCAATTCTTGGCACAAAGGAAATCCCACTTTCTCTATATGTTCCATATGTCCAATCATATTGATGGCATGCGAACTATTGGATCTCATTTTTTCATTTTGCACCTAAAAGAGAACCTTAGAGACATTATTCCTTTCTTGCTTTGCATGATTCATAAGTTGTGTTACCATCTGGAGAATGTCCATTTTTTCATGTTTTTATGCAACTCATAGTTCATAAAACCTAGCATAAGGCTTTTGATGTGTCTGGCATCATTGGAATGCTTCAAGTAAGCATCCATTTCAGCTTTAGGTGCATTCAGAGTGGGTTCCCTAGCCACTAGTATTTCAAGGATATAGAGCTAATGATCATGAGTGAGAATGTTTCTCAAAGTCCTAAACCAATTATGGAATTTGGTCTCCTTTAATTTGTCCTTATTAAGGACCGATTGCAATGAAATGTGTTTTCCATTTATTTTTACAATAAAATTTACATTTGTTAAGACATTTTTGATTTGATTTGTTTATATTCATGATATAAATTAGGCCTTTAATTAATTATCATTCCCACTATTTTGTTCAAATTGGTAGCCCTCACTATCAAATATGAATATTGCAATGTATAATCTTCTAGTAAGCCAAGATCCATATTTCATCAAATCATGAGTCAACTTTAGTTGATCACCCAAAAATTGAGTGTTTAGGTAGGTCACTTTTGCCAATTGCATCAAAATACAACTCTTGGATGAAGGGTGTGCAAAGGTTCTTGTCACATTCCATCTGTATGCCTCTAGGCACTTAATCTCATCAAGTCCACCTAGTAATCCTGATCCAAAATCCAATACGATAGAATATGCACCCTACTATGGCTCATACTTCCACAAGATAGACGGTGCACCACGCTTTGGCATAACCTACGCTTGGTCGGTCAATATTTTCATGTGTATCTCTTATGGAAAGCATCTTAGTTTTAATAGTAATTAAGGGATTGTATATATAAATACATATACATTCACCACAAACTTATAGTATGTATCGTATAGATACTATATCCACAAACAAAACATGCAACCACAAAATATGAGTGATGGTGATGGCCACACTAATGCAATTTTTTGGAGCCACAAAGTATTTCTAACCACCTAAGGTCATACATCATATGCATGCAACATGTAAAGGAAAATATTATGCTAAAAACAAGTCATTCAATCTATTAGACTCTTCCAATCAATCGATCCATCATCTTGTCAGTCAATTGGCCTCTAACTGTCAGTCGACTGACTCCTACTTCAAGTGATAGTCTGGACTCCTCCATTTAGTTGATTGGGCCTTCATTTGATCTATTGGCTCCTCCAGTATGCTTCCTCTTCAATCCTCTAGTCGATCGACTCGACTTCCCAGTTTGTCAAATCGCCTGGTGCAGAATTTCTTCTCTTTCACTAAAATAGAAATTAAAGATAATCATGTTTGTTACATTGTAAAAGGAGAAATATCAAGCTACATTCAAGGGGAGTATAGGGTGGAAAGAATTAACTTATATATGGTGAAATGGAGAGAGAGAGAGACTCGGTATGTGAACCAAATTTAAAAGAAAAAATTTAAACCATTTAACCATGCACAAACATCCAAAGGGGTATTGGGATAACCACACATACGCCCACCATCAAAACAATTTTAGAGTGATGTGTAAAGATTATATATATTGTATATAAATATATATATATATATATATATATATATATAGGATATGTGGGACATTCCCTAGCATATGTGGTATCTAATCAGATATGCATATAGCTCATTTTAAATATTCACATAGCATGCAATAAAATAAATGATAAAAAACAAAACTAACTATATCTATTAAATCCCAAAACATAATAAATTCATGTGGCTCTGGTACCATTGTAGGGAATTATGGAAACAAAGATGCAAGCGGAAACAAAAGAGTTTCTATCCAAATTTCCCATGACCAGCGGATCAAGTCAACAACTATGAACTAGAAAGGGGGTTTTAAGGCATATGTCTGGTCTTGGAGCAAGTCTAGCAAAAATCCTTATAGCGATGTGCTTCTTTTTCAAGAAGCACCCAAGCGGTTGTTGGCACGACATCCTGGTGTAGCACCATGGATGATGGTTGATGATATCCTCCAAGTGTTATGGCTAAGGCATCCACACCTCAATGTAGTCCATGTGGACCATCAAGAACTCCTCATCATTCTTCAAGAACGGATAGGAAGGAGTTGTCCCTCTCGTTCTCAATGTGCTAGCATTGACTTTCTCCCCTGTGTCTATCTCTCCCTTTTATGAGTAAGATGTCTCTAGCTCTCACGTTACCACAATGTTGAGATGATGAGGGTATGTCTTGAGAGCCTTGTCCAATCCTGTCTAGGAGTGGATGTGTTGGGGTTTCCAAAAACTTGGGGATATGTGGAGACAAGTTTCAAGAATTTTCTACTTTTGCAAACTACTACTCAGTAGAGTGGACACTCCAGTCAATCGACTCACACGCCTAGTTAGTTGATTGGCTATTTTTCCTATTTGCAAACACACTACCTTTCAATGAAACAATTAATGTAAGACACAATGTCAGCATCAATCCTTGATCCAATCCTAATGATCATCCAGTAGGTCAATTGCACTATCCAGTCAGTTGATTGGACACTTTAATTGGTTGAATGGCATACCCATCTAGTCGAATGGAACCTCCAGTGAACCAAATGATAGCCAGTGTTGTTTAAGTTGATTACCTAAACACTTTAGTAACCAAGTAAAACCTTATCCATGAGTAAACCCCTATTCCAGGTTCATCCTATGTGTGTGACCCTATATGTCCTAAATTACAATAGAAGTGAATGTCCATAACCAATTAATGACATTATAAGCAATGAGCAGTATCTATCAACACATCATTGCTATCCAAGTAGTTGGAAAGTTGAAGAACAACTTCAACTTACAATCCATGATAAATGTTATAGTGGTTGTATAGTTCCATTGTCTCTAATAGCCAGATTGATCTCGAAGCATGGAATCATCATCCTCTCAATGTTTAGTCCATGTTCCTTAAACTATGGAAGATAGTATGAGATTCATGTGACATCATATATTTAGCTACACATTTATGGCCATACGCTTATCAGTCTCACTTATCAAGTGGCTAGGATATCAACCCCTATAGGAGGGAGAAATGTCAGCTACATCCCTCACAGTCAATCCCCATGTGTTACAATGTACCTGAGCACCACCTTTATGGAAACCACCTTTATGAAAACCCTTAGTTTAGGTCACATAGGATGGTGTAAAAGTTCACTGAACAACATGTAGGGATTGTAGTGACTTGAGCTCTAAGAACCACTATCACTTCACAACTGATTGTGACTACCATGACATGGTCTCCATGTATCACTCTCAAGGTGGGTCTATTCGATATACTCTTCTTTAACAAGTACCTATGTGTTTGACTCAATATCCTATATCATAAATAATGAGAATTTATCATTAGTCAACACACATTCTAGTATTATGTATTATTGTTGTCTATTTTGCTTCCCACAGTAATGTCTACCTAGGGACATAATAAGAATGTATACTCCTATAATACATATTATCTCATTCTTCACATCCTTAACCTGAAGATATATGACATAGAGTAACATCATTCTTTAGACATATACCATTTATGTGTCATCATCTCACAAGTGAGACAAACATAATATATGGAATTACCTTTATTATTATAAAACAAGTATACAATGCCCTAGTACAATCATCATATGATTGGCTCTCAGGACATAAATATCAATAAGTTTATGTATGAAGCATTGCTCTACTATTACTTCTTTTCAAGTAGTGTATATATGTGGCCATATTATCAAGTTTTACATTGAGATCATCAAACGTCTTTGTGTCTGATGTGGTACTAATGGTTGAGGCATTTCCATTGGATCCTCTATCATAGTAGAGTCCATCTTGTAAAAACATCATATTGTTGATAATTTCCTTAGAGTATTTGGCACTATGCCCCTTAAAAGAATTCCTTGAGAGGATCTGGTGAGTTTGCCACCTAGCACATCAAAATAATTTTCAAGTTATGATGTGATAAAGAACATAAGTTGTGCAACTAAGTTTATTAGTAAACTTAATAACAATTGACTAAGTTTTAGAAAACTTCAAGTTCCTTAGTGGTTGTTTGTTGCCTTATACCTACTGACGGTGCTAAAAGTTGATCACTTCTAAACATGGGTCAAAAGTGTGAACATAATTTTCCTAGTCAAAGATATCAGACTATAATATTTATACCCAATTTCAAGATAATACACAACTCATTATAGAGTTCATTTCATGAATACAAGGCCAAAAATAGGGATAAGGAAATACAACAATGTAACAACGATAATACTTGGATTAATGTTGTCCAATAAAAAAGGATAAATTTGGTATTCCGGTCAAGAAATGAATTAATCTACTTAAAATAGTGAATATAAATTATGAAAGATTAGGAAAAACAAAGATAATTGTAAACATGATAAAATCAAACTTTGATTGGGTTTCACCAACCAGACTAGCCAAAGCCATACAAAACCTTCTCTTCCTATGTATATATATATATATATATATATATATATATATATATATATATATTGCAAGAAACATAAAAGATATCAACGCCTTCCTTCTCTCAGGATCAGGGGTAGATTTCTATTTAAATGCACCTCTCTCTTGAGATGATAACTGACACATCAGGGGTCAATCGTGTGACTTTTGCTACAATAACTCCTCACCCTCATGGGTTGTTATTCAGTCTATACTCTACATCTTATTAAACTCGTTCTCTCGAATTTATCCAGATCAAACATTGCAAGAAGGTATCTAATCAAACATGTGACCTATTTATATTGGGGTATAGAAAAAAATTCAAGAAAAATTTATTAAATAAAAAACGAAAGTTTACATGTTTAGGAGCACCTGACGGCTACTCCCAACACAAGTTAATGAGTTTGAACACTCATGGTGCAAGAAAGAAACATATTACAACTAAAGAAGTAATAGTTTCAAATAAAAATTATGAAACAAAAAGATAAGGGAGAAGATGTTGATACACTAGTAGATCAAGTCTAGAGATCGATCTACCCACCTTTCAGCTGAGTCTAACAGGATGGTTGATCACCCTAAGAGAGGTTGATAAATATCCCTATTCAATTCTGGAAGAGGTCGATCATCTCACTTCTTTCACTGGGGGACTTGATTAAAGAGGGCTCAATCAATTTTGATGAATGAAATCTATGGTGGCAAGGTTGGAGGTCCATCGATATCGCTAGGTCAACAACATTATCTAGGTCAACCATTCCAGATTGGTCTTGATCTCTATGAAAGCCCTTTGGCTTGTTCATAGAAAACAAGATGTCCTAGATTGATGCTTTTGGGGTCTATTTATAGGTTTGACTAACCCCTTGCAACTTGTGATTTGTCCATGTGGTGTTGACCTTGAACTTCTAGTGATCGACTCTGGAGATCGATGATTGATCTTGAAAATTGATCAATCTCTAGTTTGATTGATTCCTTATTGACCCTTGAGTTTGATTTCTTGAGGGATCAGTTGTTTTGATTGATCAAGATATTCCCTTAGCTTCACACTCAATGGGTGAATTGAGTATTATTGACTGAAGAGCTTGATCGGTCTCTAGAATTCAAAATATTAATAGGTTAATGATCGAACTTGTTTTTGTTGGGCTCTATTAACTTGGAGATTGATAGTTGTTTAAAGATCGATAAGTTGATGATCAAGCTCTTTGAGTTTGGGTCATTGATCAATCTAGTAGTTTGGGTCATTGATCAATCAAAGTTAATAGTATAAGATTATGGGGCTAGGACCATCAATTCTACATTAGCAACACCAAACCATCAACACATGAGCCTCACTCAAAAAAATTGGATGTTGGAACATCAAATCCTAACCATCAGATCATGGTCTTTATCTAAGACCATCGAAAATTGAAAACCAAATCCATCAGTTGATATACAAGCCAAAACCCTTGAACCATAAATCTAGGAAAACCATCAAGGTGTGACCTAGAAGAGTCACAATCATAACCTAGTCAAGTCATCAATTGTTAACACAAAAAGAACCATCGATTGTTACCTCAGAAACACCATTAGTTGGTCACCTCATATACACCATCGATTGGTGACCTTAGGTCCACTATCAGATTATGAAACTAGAAGGACCATTGGTTGACAACATCGACCTTAGGGGCCAGTGTAACCATCGATTGTTGTACTCACTACCGCCATTGGTTGTGGCATTCAATGCCACCATCAGTTGTGGTCCATTTATCAGAGAATCCTCAAATCATGAAGTCATAACAACCATTGTTTGAGGACTCAAAATATCCATCGAGTTTGAAACCAGAATGACCATCGAGTTTGGTCTACATGTAGTGAAACAAGCTTCAAACTCAAAGGTGAAACCATCAGATCAGAGGGGAAAGAAGACCATTGAGTTCACCACTTGAAGAAGCATCAAAACCATAGTTTGTTGAGAATCAAAGAGTCCAAAATAGAATCTAAGTCATGTCCATGGATTGGTACAAGAAAGCAACCAAAACAACACCAAGCGCACAGCCATCAAGTTCCAAAACTAGAAGGGAGACCAGCTCAAAACCCTAAGAAAATGACCATTGTTTGAGAGAGGAAAACCATCGTTTGGTACATGAATGCAATGTATAAAGCTTCCTATACCAAGTAAGGTTTGTGCACAAGGTTTAGGGTTCATCAATGGTGATAAACTACTCAAGAATCATCATATAAACCCAAACTCTAGGCAAAGGTAGCATGTTTATACTTAGAAATTTGTTTTAGAGCAAGATCATGTACATACAAGCTAGTAGTAAGAAATAAACATGAAGAAAATTATATAACTCTCCCCAAGGAAGAATATGCAGCTCCAAACATCAACAAAACCTGAGGAAAGAAGGTAGAAACCCTAGATTGAGAACTTGACTAAGACAAGCTAGCTCCTTCTCCAACAAGGAAGTAGACCCTAGGTCAAGGGAGCAGGAAAGAGGTGTTCTTCAATCTCTAAAACAAGCTCCACCACGAAACACCATGCTTCCAACATAGAAGAAGAGAGAAGAAGTAAGGATAGCAAGGAAAATGAAGGAAAGAAGGGAGAGCTTACTTACAAAAAAAGATGAATTAGCTACAATTATACCAACTACATATATTTAGAGTGTAGTTAAAATTATGTTTCCTTACATGTGGTAATAATGTAAACAAAAAATATGTAGTTAATGTCAATACCTACAATTTAATAACACATACCCAATTTCTAATTTTAAAACCAAAACAACTTCCTCCGCATCTCTAACTACACCGATTTTCATCTTGTTCCCGCACATTACTCCATTTTCTATCCCAATAATGCGTCTCTCCCCCCAAATTCATCCTCTCTCCTCCCCCGGTCTGAATCTCGACCATCCCCAATGTAATCCGCCCTCCCCCACATCATCTTCTCCCTGATCAGATGTCAGTGGGATCCCTAAACACACATCCCCCCTAAACATGCCTCCCCAATCACATCACTTCTGCTTCATCCTCCTCTACTTTCTCCACCTCCACTTCCTCATCTCGACACTGCCAGTCTTTCTCTCAATGAGCCGCCGCCACCCCCTGACCGACCTTGATGCCACACTTGCCCTCACCAACTTGCCCCACAAACATATCTGGAGGGCAACGATGTTGCTGGACATCATATACTGGATGTCGGACTAGACTATGTGAGGCCCTTGGAGGCGACGACAAAGTTAAGGATGACACAATGTACGCGTTCCGGAGATAGTGTGGTAGGTGACAATGCTGCATCAAATTTGTGGTAGGTAAAATTGATTCATGAAGTCTATATCCATAGTTCCCAGCAATCATTATATCCGGTTTGCCTAGCTATAAACCAAAAGGGTTATACAAATTCTTAATCTACTATTGTACAATTCTTATCATGAATACTGGTTTCCATCTAGCGTAAGTAGCCGCTTACTTCTGCACTCACTTTGATCATACCACGTTGAACATTTTTCACATTAACTACCAGCGTATGATATGTCTTACAACTATTTCACATTATCATGGCATACTGCTACCAAAGAGTCTGGATTTCGAAACATTTTGTCGATTTTCTGTTGCCAGCTATTGCACCAGTGATGTAGGAGGCACCAGTGTAGAGAAATTGGCATACCCATGCACGAGATTAGGTTATTGATATCTAGCATTAAGTTCAGACGATTAAGGGTATTGTTTTGGTTCATAACCAGTAGGAAAGACCAGTCAAGAACCTGACAAACACACCGCTTCTTGAACGGCTTCGTATTGTTTGACCTAGTGGGAAAGATCACTCAAGGATCTGAACACTCTGTACCTTGACCAGTCGACTGGATTCAAGTATAACTATTGTGATTTCTCAAAACTACTCATGTACATTTTGATTGATGAACCTTTTGGTGTTTCTACATTATGAGAAGTATGGACTCTCAATATTTCAAAGCAAGAAGAATTGCTCCCTATAAACATCCGATGTAAAGCGTAGCCACTTAGTGATCATGTCGAATTCCACACTACATTCCATACTTCATCAACAACGCTAGCTCGTGGTCATCTTTCGGTTGCTCTTCACCTCTCATCTCCTCCTCCAACAAGATGAACATATTTTCATGAACAAACCTGACTATGTGATCTCAGTTTTGGTGTATCTTCTGGATGTCACTTGCTGGTAGGTATCACAATAAATAATTTTAATATTTTGTCATACAAGTTTGGTAAATGACAGATTGATCATAACCTAGCTCTAAAAATTATGTTATAGCAACATGGATGAATGTATCCGCCACATTCTGTAGTGTAAAATTTTCTTTCCATTTCACTTTTTCTATAATAAAACTTCTCGATGCGTGTTTGCTACTATGTCATTATCTCCTCGAATAGATTGTTCTCTAGGTTATTTCCATTAGATATTTCAAAGCATGAGGATATTTAGCTGGCAACAGTTGCACCTTTAGGATCTTTTGTATATCTCCAACTGTGGCGCATATCAGTAGATAAGTTACTAGTCTTGCTGATGGTTTCTATATTGTAGCTAATCTTCAGTCCTTCCACAACTCCCCCAACGAGGGTTCAATATCCTAGCATTTTTCCCAATGCATTGGTGTTCCACATGGACAAATAAGTCATGTAACTATTGAGTTGGTGTGACGTGGGCAGGGCTCTAATGAGAAGTGAAGTGGTGAGTTGTTCACTCAACTATATAACAACATGTCAATTTATTTTGTCATGGAACATAAATGATGATACAATTACACCATGCCCCAGATTAAGGTTGCTTAATACAGACCTGTGAACAATTAGAATCATCTTCTTGGAATTTGAGTTGGAATAATATGTATGAGCTGAATAATCTGAATGCTCATGATTTCTCTTTCTCATCCTACTTTTAGATCAGGTGTGTGACTTGCAATGCTATGTAGAAAAGTGTAGCATCCTAGTTTCAAACATGAACATAGATGGAAGTATATGCTTTCTTAATGCATCTGTTTCTATCAAAGTCATATAATAACACTAGAAGTTGTTGTTAGTTGCATGTCTGGCTCGTGCATCATAATATGATACAGTAGAAATTGATCTATGATGTCATCAATCAGATCTAATTTGACTTAGGTGCCTTGGCTGTGGTATGATAAGTATTTTTTTTTCTTCAACTTTCATCTATTTGTCTTGTTGACCTCTCACTGTTGAATTCTCGATTACCACATAGGGTAGATAAAGAAATGTTTACTTGGAAGTTTATAAGGATTCTTCTTGGGTGCAAGTTCTTTGATGTTGTCATTCATTTATGGCTTTATGCACTATGCATAAAAGTACAGTTTGGTTTTTGAATCCAAATTAAATTTATATTGTGCACCTTCCCCTCTAATTACTTTTAGCAAGGCAACTTGATCATTCATTATGACCTTTTTTGCAGGTTAGGTTATTTGATGCCAATAATGATTGTAGAGAAGACATTCGTATCACATCTTTATCCTAGACAAAATAACCCATTGCATAACCTTGATTGGAGTATCATAAACTGTTGTTCATGTCCAAGTGAAAGGTAAACTATACAATAATTTCATTGGTTTGTTCTAGTACACGTCATTTTCTCAAAATTAGTGTCATACTCTCTTACTTTCACCTGCATAACACAAATTATGTTACTGCAGGTTAAGTTATAGCTGGCTGCCATATCTCTTGTATAGGAACAACTGCCACAACAAAAGGAAGAGAGGACAAAGGAATTACCAATATATAGTCTCAGATTAACAAAATATGTGCTAAGATATATGGAAACCTCAAACTTGGGGACCGGGTGGAGCTGCCAGTTGTTGATGAAAATGATTTGTCTTTCAAGAATCTCCATGAATATCAATATCAACTACAAGATCTTCCTATGGCCAATCAAAATCAGAGCACGGAGAAGTTCTCTATTTTCAATCAAGAAGAGCAACACCTTAGTAGCCTTTCTCTTCTTATGAGTTTATCAATGTTATCATATTCATTGACGATACAAGTGGCAAAACTAACACAAAAGAAAAATCAAGATAGAAGAAGATGCACATGATCATGTGGCATATAGAGTATGTAGTGGATAGAGGCAGTTAGAAGAAGATATTGTATACATGTATCTTTTTTCCATGCATATTGTAAAACAGGGGCCATGTTAATGTCCTCCCCATGTGTACTCATTTTTGAAATATAAATAAAAGTATCATTGTTGACATTGTAAGAACATCTTGATCTTGATTAACATTCATCTTTTTTCTTTTTGAAACCCCCCCTATATGGGCAAGCGAATGATTGGGTACATAATGTCTCATACTACATATGTATGTGTAGTACACGGTGTCTTTCACTACACACTATCTATAATTACATGTGTAGTAAGTGTTAATATTTTCTATACATGAACTACATATACAAATTGTAACCAATGTCATCTCTCCCTACATATCATAGCTACAAATTGAATTGTATCATATATTTAGCTACAATGAAAACTACATTTCTAGGTGCAAGGACATTTTTTACCTACAATTAGGGTTACATATGAATTTGTAGCTAGAGGAATAACTAACTACATCTTTGAAAAATGTAGCCTAAACAATTAGCTACACATGTATTAGCTATATATTATAAATGTAAGGATAAATGTAACCAAAGCTTTTAGCTACAAATTTTGGGGATTTTGCTACAAGTTTTTGTTGTGGTTAAAGACCAGCTTCACAAACTCAAAGGAAGGGTAGATTCAAACCCTAGGTGCACATGCAAGGTAGATCAACCACCTTCTTCTATGTTGGGCTCCTTCTTCTCCACCTAGAAAGGGGGAAGAGATATAGAAAGTAAGGAAGTAGAAAGGTAGCGATAATTGTGTAAAGAGATCATTTGGGTGCAAGAGGGAAGATTTATAGAGCTATGGGTGAGAGAGAACTAGAAGGTTAAGGTGTCCTAGTAGGTTTGCCTTGTGTTTTTGGCCTAAAGAGTCACGGCCATGCAAATAAGAAGCTCCATCGGCTGTGGGAGTCTACAAGGACACCAGATCATGACTTCCCAGGCCATCCATTGAGTTCTAAAGCATGGTGACCATCAGGTTTGGAACCCTAGGTCACAAGGCTGAAAACAATCATTTATAGAACACTCCTAGGTGAACCACTGACCCAAGGAGCCTCAAGAGGGGTAACCATAAACCCTCAAACATCTAGGGACCACCAATAATTCCCTACTCAGAAGGAGAATCATCATATCCCAACCATCTAGAAGGACCATCGAGTTCTGGCCTCCAAGGTAGCTAGCTCATCCCTGAGAGCAAAATTGCAACACAACCCTAGAAAGGTAACACCACTAAACCAAGGTGCAACAAGGATCTCCATGGTACGAAAAGATCAAGCATGATATAAAACATATAAGGCACATCAAGAATGTGAAAAATTGGAAGAAAACCCTCAGATATGGGTAAATTGTAGAAAATTCCAAAACAAGCATATAATTGCATAACTTGCTCAAACAAAGTCTAAAATGGAGAAAGCTTGAAAATTAAGCTTGTCACATGATATCAAAGCATATATTAGGGTTATATTAAGGTTTTAATTATCCATTTATGATAATAAACCATGTTCAACCATAAACCAAGGTCAAGGGTCTTACGACTATAAACCCCTAACAAGGACTTTGCCCCTCAAATCCTATGCGAACAAAGATGGGTACTCCCTACACATCTCATCCTGTAACTCCCACGTGGCTTCCTACACACCATGGTGATGCCACAAAACCTTCACTAAGATTATACCCTTCTTTATCTTATTCCCTCTCCTATCCAAGATCAACACAGGACACTCAACATAAGACACATCCTCATCCAACTCAACCTCCATTGGATGGATCATTTGTTCTATATCTGGGTGACACATCCTCAGCATGGAGACATGAAAGACATTGAGTAACCTATGCAACTATAGAAGTATCTCCAACTTGTATGCCACCTTTCCAACATGTGCTAAGATAGGGTATGGTCTCATAAACCTAGGAGCCAACTTACCCTTCTTACCAAACCTCAGAGTACCTTCAAGGGGAAACCTTGATGTACACCCTGCCTCCCACTTGGAAATATAATGGTCTGCAATGGTTATAGGCATACAACTTATGTTTGTCTTGGGCTGCTTTCAACTATTGTTGTATGACTTTGATCTTCTTTGCAGTCTGTTGTACTAGCTCAGAAGCTAAAAGCTAGTACTCACTTGTCTTATACCAACAAAGTGATCACCCACAACGTCTCTCATACAAAACTTCATGAGGTTACATGTCTATACTCCTATGATAACTTTTTTGTAGTCAAACTCTATCCAACTCAGGTGCTCATCCCAACTACCAAGGAACTACAAAACATAAGCTCTCAAAAGATATTCTAATGTTTGAATGGTCCTTTCAGACTTCCATCCATATGTGGGTAGAAAGTTGTACTAAACCTCAAATGTGTAACCAAAGTTGTGCGTAGACATCCCCAAAAATGACTTGTAAACTGTCGACCTATTTCAGATACTATGGTTACTAGGATACCATACAGAGGAACTATCGCATCCACATAGATCTATTCCAACTTCTCTATTGTATACATCATCTTGACTGGAAGGAAGTGAGCTGACTTGGTCTACCTATCAACTATCACCCATATGAATCATGACCTTTGGTTGTCCTAGGAATACCAACCACAAAGTCCATAGTGATATGATCCCACTTCCACCGTGGTATTGGAAAAGGTTGTAATGTCCATGTAGGCTTTTTATGCTCATCCTTGACCTGCTGACACATTGGACATCTAGCAACAAATTCTTTCACATCACACTTCAGACCCGACCACTAATACAAATCCTTCATGTTAAGGTACATCTTGGTACTACCAGGATGCATCACATACATACATGAATGGGCCACCACTAGCACCATCTTCCTTAGGCCATCAGCATCGAGAACCACTATCCTATTATGAAAGAAAATTATCCCATTGTATGACTCATGGAAGCCATCATGCTTCTTGCAATCAAACTCTCACTTGATATTTTGTATCATGGTACCCTTATGATGTGCATCTATGGTTTTCTACATGAAGGTAGGATTTACCTACAACTATGCTACCAATCCTACCAATAGAGATACTTCCAACTGTACATTCATCTGGCGAAGTAAAACCAACATGTATTGTTTATGACACACCATGGAGTGTAATTGTTCCTTGTCTATACATGATGATGAAGATGACTTCATGCTCAATGCATCAACTACCACATTCACCTTACCTGGTTGGGAGACTATTGTGCAATCATAGTCTTTAATTATCTCCATCCATATCCTTTGTCTCATGTTCCGCTCTTGTTTCGAGAAGATATACTAAAGATTCTTGTCGCTGGTGAAGATCTAACACTTCTCCCCATACAGGTAGCCCTCCAAATCATCATGGCATGAACAACTTCTTATAGCTCTAGATCACGTGTCAGGTAGTTCTCTTTGTGTTTATTAAGTTGTCTCAAAGCAATAGAAATGATGTTCTTATATTGTATCAACATGCATCACAAATTGTTCTTCCACGCATCACAGAATATGATGTAACCTTTCCCTTGTTTTAGAAAAACTAACACTGGAGCACTGGTCAACTTCTCCTTCATTAGCTAGAAAGAACGTTGTCACTTATCATCCCAAACAAAAGGAACACCTTTCCTAGTTAACTTGGTTAGGGGTAATGCTAAATTACTGAAATTCTTGATGAATCTCCTATAGTAACCTGTCAAACCTAGAAAACATCAGAATTCTGACAGTGTCTTGGGTTGTACCCATTCCAGCATAGATTCAACCTTCTTAGGTTCCATACCAACACCCTTAGTAGATACAACATGCCCTATGAAAGATACCTCTGTCAGCCAAAACTCACACTTATTGAACTTAGCATACAACATGTGTTGCCTCAACAATGTTAATGATTGTCGTAGGTGCTTCTCATGTTTCTAACTATCCCTGGAGTATATCAAGATATAATTAATGAACACAACAAAAAACTGATCAAGGTGCGGCCTGCACACTTTGTTCATCAAGTCCATGAAGATTGTTGGTGCATTGATTAGCTTAGTTGACATAACCACAAACTCATTGTGACCATACCTAGTCCTAAAAGTGGATTTGGGTATGTCATCATCCTTGATCCTCAACTATGGTAATATGACCTCAAATCTATCTTTGAGAACACTGTATCACCTCTCAACTGGTCAAATAGATCATTAATCCTCAGCAATGGATACTTGTTATTTATCATGACCTTGTTCAACTTTTAGTAATCTATGCAAAGCCTCATAGAACCATCCTTCTTCTTAACAAACAACACGGGAGCACCCCAAGGGGAAGTGCTTGATCTAATGAAACCCTTCTCTAACTGCTCCTACAGTGGTTTCTTCAACTCCTACATATTTGTTGGTGCCAACCTATAAGGTTCTTATGTTGTTGGTTGTGTTCAAAAAATGATATTAATATCAAAATAAACGTCTCTAGGATGGGGAACACCAGGAAACCCCTCAGGAAAGACATCATCAAACTCTCACACTACATTAACCTCCTTGATACTAGGACCTCTCCTCTTGTTAACCACCATGTGAGTCAAGAAAGCCTCACACCCTTATCTCATCAACCTCTCCTCTGTCATGGTTGAAGCCAAACACGTAGGAAGAATCTTCCTATCCCCTTGGAAGATCCACGAAACATATCCATCATGGAACATCACAATTTTAGAACTATAGTCCAAAATAATATTGTACTTCTTCACGATATCCATCCCTAGGATCACATCGAATCCATGCATGTCGAGTGGCATAAGAACCACTTGAATGTTACATCCCAAGAAAGAAAGAACACAAGATGGACACACCTCCTGCAACTTAGCAGAACCAACCAAAGGGGTTTCTAGGAAAAGACTATTAGATATAACAACTACTTATCACCTCTCTAGTGATAAAGAGTGTAGTGCACCCAGGTCAACCAAAATAGATACAAAAGAAGAAGCAGATAAGTTAGAATGAAAAAGTTCCATATAACCTATCATGACCCGTTGATTGACCATTCCCTCTTACTGACTCAAAGCATAAAATTGAGCTGTCACATTATGCCATCCACATCCTCAGATAGCTTGTCCAGAAGACTCTTCCTAAGACACATGACTGCATCCTCTACCACCACAACTGTTATATTGTTGATGCTGTAAAATCCTTGACTATGCATCGACTGATGTGTCACTTCCTCATCCTTCATAAGGTACGCCCAACTTATATGTCCTACTTTTCCACACTTGTGGCATGTTCTCGAATAGTATTGGTGGCCTAGACAGACCTATCACTGACACGGACGTTGTACTACATTCTCCTACAGGTGGAAAGTTGCAACCTCTACCCTTGCTCAGGGACCACTGTGACGACATGTGTCATATCGTCTTAGAAAAAGTCAACCTCTATTGTGACTGTGGTGATGAAAACCTTGGCTTCTTAAATCCTCTAGATAACTTTTCCTGAAACTGAGTTGGCCTCTTCTTAGCGTTGGCTTCACGCTTCTCGATAGTAGACCTCTCAATCCTCCTTACTAACTCCATAAAGGTAGAAAACCTCTCTCTATTCTCCAAAGAACTAATTGTCATAGAAAACTATGAGCTCAGACCCTTCTTCAAGTTGTGGGTCATATCCTTCTCTGTCATTGCAATTTGAGCATAGAACCTCAAGAACTCCATAAACATAGCCCCATACTCATTTATGGACATCGAACCCTGAAGGATCTTCTCAAACTGTGCTATCTTCTCATACAAGTATGTCTCAACAAAGTATCGGCTTACGAACTTCTGCTGAGACTCTTCCCAACCTATCACAACTCTCAGTCTCTTCCTCTTTTCTATGGCCCTCTAGTGGCCAACACTGCCCGTCAATAGGTAAATAGTATGCATCACCTAAATCTTTTCTGGTATGTTGAGTATCTTGAATGCCTTCTCGAGCTCTATCAACCACATGTTTGTGTATGTTGGTTCAGTGGTACCCACATATTCGATCCCTCCGACACATCTCAACTATTTAAAAATCTTCCCATAACCCTAGGATTCCACATTAGGGATGGCTGCCCTAACTTGAGGTATGGGTGCTCTGTCTGCTAGATTTGTAATATGGCCATAAGTTGTCCAATTATGGACTGAATTGTTGGATTGGCCATGGTTTTCTAGTCAAATTGACGCATCATGGGATGCTCCGACCACGTCTCAAGCACTCTCTCATGACGTGCTTGCGTCCTACCACCTCCTCCTGGCACGACGTAGATTATGTTCTTCATATTTTCTAGGCATATCTATAGAAGCATGAAGATGTGATTAGATATGTTGGATTACGTAAGAACAAACACAAAACATAAGTCTTATGCCCATATAGACTCATCAGACCTAAAGCTTTTATACTAACTTAAGTGTGACACACTGTCATGCTATATAATATTACTCAAAACAAAACACACAATCAACCACTAATTAACCACATAGCCAAAAAGCAGAATAATTAAAACTAAACAAACATCACAAACATGTCTAGGAGCTTTTACATAAAGATCCAACTTCCTGCATAAGATCATATACCATATCAAGTATTTAGATGTATGTCTAGTGGAATCACCCACAACCTATATACAAAATATATTTTATTCCACATATACATGCCATATACAAATGTCAGCATACTGCAAAAAACTCGAGTCCATGCATATCATCTACAAAACATCCCCTACCCAGACCTAAGAGTACAGGAATGACTCTACGACACTACTAAATACTATCCAACCTGCAACTCCTACTACACTCTAATATTATCTTCCTCAACACAAAAACCCTAACAAGGTTGCTTACGACCCCCTAAAAAGATGTGGTGACCCACGATGTGAGACCAACGTCCCAGCGAGACAAATAACTCTCCACAATGATTATTGATTACAGTCGTTATATTGATTACAACGGTTATGTTGAGGGGAAAACACTAACCCTCAAACCTCTAGGGACCACCATCGGTTCCCTACTCACAAGGAGAACCATCGGATCCCAACCATCTAGGAGGACCTTCAAATTCTAGCCTCCAAGTTAGCCCATCCATGAGAGCAAATACCTAAATCAAGCTTAGAATATGATAACACCTCCATACAAAGGTCCAACAAGGCACCCCATGGTACAACAATCTCAAGCATGTTAAGAAAACATATAAGGCACAACAATCATGTGAAAAATTGCAATTAGACCCTTAGATATGGGTAAATTGCAAAAAAGTCCAAAACAAGCATATAATTGCATAAATTACTCAAACAACATCCAAACTGGACCAAACTTGAAACTTAAGCTTGTCACATGATATATAAGAATATGTTAGGGTTAGATTAAGGTTTTAAGCATCCAACTATGATAAGAAAGAATGTTTCTCCATAAACTAAGGTAAGTGGTCGTATCCTATCTTTTTAAATTAGTTTGCATATCAAGCATCTCTCTCTTTTTCTACATGTAAGTTAATTTTTTCTTTCCTATGCTCTCATAGACTGTAACTCAAGTTTTCACTATAACAATGTAATAGTTTTACTTCCTATTTTGGCAAAGAGAAGGCATTCTGTACTAGATTATTCAACTAACTCAGAAGTTGAACCGATCGATTGGAGGACCGAGGAGGCCAGGCAATAGGAGGAATTGATCGATTGACTGGTGGCCTAACCGATTGACTATAAAAGTATAGACACTAGTTGAACCAAAGGCCATTCAACTGATTCAATAGACCAATTGATCTACCAAAAGACCAACCGATCGACTCAATGGTTAAGTCAACCGACCAGACTGGTTCCAACATTGATTTCAGCAAGTACAAGTTGTTACATATGATGTAGACCTTAGGATGTATAAATTCTTTGTCGCTCCAAAGAATTGCATTAGTTTGGACATAATCATTATTTGTATTTTATAATTGCATGTTTTGTTTGTGGATATAGTATGTATAAGTATGATGATTGGCTTTGTCTATTTATTCATATAATCATAAATCCCTCAATCGAATATTTAGTCTTATATGATTTCCATAAGCAACATACATGAAAATATTGATCGACTAAGAATGGGAAAGCCAAGTGTGGTGCATCGTATGTATTGTGGAAGTGTGATAATAGTTATGTGGGCCTACCAAGCAGGGTGCATTACTGTCGTTTTGGCTTTGGGTCAGGCTTAACTAGGTGACCTTAATGAGATTAAATTCTTACAAGCATATAGATGGATTGTGACAAAGCATTGTGCACACCATCTATCCAAGAATTGCTTGAAATGTAGTTGGCAAATGTCGCATGTGGCATCCAACTTGTGAAAATAGGATTAACTAATGCGGAAGCGATTTATTAGCAGCAGAATTATGGAAAATCACTAAAAATTTAAAACTTTTTGCAAAGAAATCCACAAATTGTAAAACTCTATCATAAAGAACCAAAGTAAGTTATTTACATGCTGATTCATCAGTACATCTCTATATCATCTCATCTCGAGAGTCATAACATTGACTGCCCAGTTAAACTATACATAAGATGTATACAAAACTCTTGAGGCATCAAGCCAAAATCTCAGATATATATCAAACCATCTATAGACTCCTAAGACCTGAGAGTATAGAGACGACACATAGGACTCTCTCTATATATAAGTCTTGACAAGCAGTGTCTTCACCTCAGGATCACTGCTGTCCTTGCTGTTGCTGCTGCTGCTGTGGCCAGTGGCGGAACCAGAAATTTACATTGAGGGGGGTTGAAATCATATATGTGTGCATTTTTACACAAAGGGGGGGCTGAGTCGAAAAATACAAACATTGAGAGTGGAACTTGAGTCTCTTGGTTTTGAAAACTAACTTTTTACCACTCCAACTAGCTCATTTTTTTATTCACTACTACGCAGTTAATGTATTTATTTACACGTGATCTATATTTAATACTACAAGAACCACTACTTGTATTAATTTTTTTGGGGGAGGGGGGGCTAAAGCCCCGACAGCCTCCCCCCTAGTTCCACCCCTGGCTGTGGCTGCTGTTGCTTCTCACCCACTAAAGGGTTTCTTCTTCCTCGACGTCTACCTAAAAAGTTGAATCCCACGGGGGTGAGACAATTGAAAATTGTTCCAGAGAGAGATATAACTCTCCGCAAGAAACATTGTTATTGTTGATAATAGAATAACAATGAGCAATAGAATTATAAATATTCAACAACAGGTAAATCATTGATTGAGCTAAGTAGAGTAGTATTCTCTGTGCAATCATTTCAATTATAACTTGATTAAGTCGCAAGTCATTCATCCAATAAGGAATATGATAGACAATATATCATCAAACATTGATTCTCATAATTCAACCTTAAGCAAATATGCTACACGGCTGATTACATTTTACAATCATATTTATGCCCTGAGGAGATGAGGTATACCACTCATACTCCAACCGACAATTGCGAAATCGAAATCTATAACATACCTAGGTCATCAGAAGAGCCGGATTTCTATGACCTCATCTTCCTCAGTCAGTGTGAGGAACAACATGCAGGACATCTCGTGTCTCTGCCAAAAATAGCTTTCTAGGGTATACTGGTAACTTCACTATTAGAGTCATAGTGGCATGCTATACTCTCTTCGCAATCGAGAGATTTCTTGTTTATCTCACATCGATTCGGCATTAACATCATCATCGAGAGATTAGTGATACATCATCCTGACATATACATATAATGAAGGATTGAGAGATTTAGTGTTTATCTCACATCAATTCCTCCATTAGGGTGTAAGGATATTCGTGCCCATTACCCCCACATACTAAAAAAGTATGCTCTCCAGGAGTTCCCTTAGGAAAACCTATTTCACCATCACCTAACTGCTGACGATGATGGATCTATGGTCAAGGCTCTACATGATATCATTTCACTTGATTAATTAAATACATTACATCATTCTTTTAGCATCAGGCATGTTTTCAAACATAAACCATTATAAAAATAGCTATAGGATGATGTTTGTTCAACCTTGATTAGGATAAGTCAACTCAACCTTGAAGAAGAATTGACATCATGGATTATGTCATTATGACCATGATCATTAAAGCTTATTCATTCAAAGGGTAATAATCACCTTATCTCACTAAGATTCAATTACTATAATCATCTTTGATTACATCTTGTATTTATCATTTAATCAATTTGTCCCTTAACCACTTTAAGTACCCATGCGGTTTTGGTTAATTATCCACCAAACGATTTTGGCCTTATAGACCCTAAACGTTCTTGACCAAATCAGACCTCAAACGGTCTTGAGAAACCAATGAAACCGTTTTCTAAAGTACCACCTTGAAACCGTTTGGTAAAGTAGGTGGTGAATACCGTTTGCCCAAAGTTGACTTTTGAAACCGCATGAACTCAATCGGTTTGGAAACCGCATGAACCTAAACGGGTTGGGATCGTTTGGTCCCAAACAGTCTTGAGACCGTTTGGTCCCAAATGGTCTTGGGACCATTTGGACTCAAATGGTCTTGAGACCGTTTGGTCCAAACCTCCTCAAAACCGCAAGGACCAAAAAGGGTCCCAACCACTCCAATTAAATTAGGGTTTCCAATGTTGGTTTCTTCAACCATTGAATCTATGGAACTACTCATCAATTGGGCCTATCACCATGATTCAGTTGAGTTAATTAGGTAATATTTCAACTGATTTGACCCTCAATTAACCCTCAATTTATCACCAATTAGGGTTTGAATCAATTGGATTAGGGTTTGGAATCGATGATCCTTCAACATTAATCAATGTGAGATTGGTAACTTTGAAATCATTGAACCTTCATCCAAATTGAACATGACCTGACCCCAAACGGTCTTGAGGTCGTTTGGATGACCTCCAAACGGTCTTGAGACCATTTCCCATGTCCACATCAAAATCCAAGTCAACCAATTAGGGTTTGGTTCATTGGATTGCTCACCAAATCAACAATTGATTACTCTTCAACTCAATACCTTTAGATCTCCAAACACCTAACCATAGTCAACCCTAGACCTCCAAAAGGTCTTGGGTGACCCCCAAACGGTATTGGGATCATTTGGATGACCTCCAAATGGTCTTGAGTCCGTTTTCCCATCACATCATCATTAACCATGTCATTCAATTAAAGTTTGGATCCTAGGATTGGTCACCAAATCAGCAATTGATTGTACTTCAACTTAATGTCTTTGGACCTTCAATTGCTCAACCATACCTAACCCTAGACCTCCAAACGGTCTTGAGTGACCCCAAAACGGTCTTGAGACCGTTTGGGTGATCCACAAATGGTTTTGAAACCGTTAGGGTCAATCAACCCAAAACATCAACTTATTCAATTACAAAATCAGCACTTAGCCGATTAGGGTTAACACCATATATTTGGTCCTTAAAACACTTAACCATATCCAAACCTAGACCTCCAAACGGTCTTGGGTGACCCCCAAACGGTCGTGAGACCGTTTGGGTGATCCCCAAACAGTTTTGAAACCGTTTGGGTCAATCAACCCAAGTTTCAAACTCAAACACTTATGAAATCAGCACTCAACCCGATTAGGGTTTTGGTGATTGTTGGACCTTCAACTCAGGAACCAATTGGAACTAGTCAATTATATTTAGTGGATCAATAACCAACATTATTAGCAACAAATTCCCAAATGGTCAACCCTGGTAAACACCTCCAAATGGTCTGAAACCGTTTGCCCTCATGCGGTTTGGTGAAACCGTTTATCCCAAACGGTTTGAAACCGTTTGCTCCCAAACGGTTTGGGAAACCTTTTGAGCAACTTATGCAAACCGTTTGACCTAATAATTTTCTTGGGAAATGTGTAAATATGATGTAATAATAATCTTCCTTCGTGCATCCAAGAACAACAACCGTTTTTCATGGAAATTGCAACAATGCATCAAAAGAGATCGAAATAGAAGAAATAACCAACAAATCATAGAGAACTTGATGCAATATCAATGTTTAAGGGTTAAAGTTATAAAACCTGCCTAAAATCTGATCTACAAGCTCCAAGATCCATGGCACTAATGGTGGATGGAGTGCCAGCAACTGCCCAAGGTCCGTTCTTGAGCTATTGGATGAAAAAGATGGCTAGAATTGGAAATCGGGTGAAGAAAACCAAGAATCAAGCATTGCTTTAGGGTTTTCACCATGAATCCGAGGTAGAAGATGATCATAACCTTACCATCAGGTTGTTTTCGTCTTTCTCCTTCTCCTGAGCTCTTACTTGGTCGGCCAAAGCAAAGTGATAAGAGAAAAACTAAGGAAAGGTCCTTATGTGTATTGGAAAAAGAACATGTATAAGGGATTTTCAAGGAAAAAGAAAATGGATTATTTTCCTTAAATCCCAAAATATTTTCCATCAAACTCCCCTCCATTTCTTGGACACGAATCCATCTTCATTTTCTTGCAAAAATCCATCATTATCCAAGAATTAATGGAAAAGGAACTAAGCACCTTAAAGAGTTTTATATTAATATCCAACCTTTTAGTGGATATTACTTTTTATTATCTTAATGTGAGTGGCTTCCACTCAACCAAGATCTTTTTGTTCCATAGCAAGGCACAAGATCGTCCAAAACTATTGCAAACACATCCTTCAAATTTTGGTTGAAGGGCTCCTCAATTAATTTATTTCTTTTTGCATAAATTAAACTAAAGTTCCATATATGCTTAAATCTTGATTATTTTAATGTTAAGATTCTCTCTCCTCCAAGATAACTCAAATGAGGATCCCCTTTCATTTTCTTTGCTCTACTTGGTGACAAGAAACATGAGAGACCCTCTAGAGGTGACATATTGCATATTGAACCCTAGGTTTTGGGTAAATTGCACATTACACCAAAATTGGGTTTTAATGCACAAGGTTTGCTCTACAAGCTTTATCTTGATGCCCAAGCTTGTGGAAACCATAACACTAAATCATATTCATTCTTATGATGTCTCAACATCAGAGGAACATCTTACCATGTGGAATTTTCAAGTTAACCCCTCAACTTGGGTAATTTGCACTTTAGTCCAAAAATTAACAAAACAATGTTTCAACATCATTCAAAAGGGACAAAAATTGAAATATAAGTTCCTCAAGAACGTTAATTACTTTTCAAAAGATAAGAGCAAGAATGTAATCATCTTTATTAAACAAAACACCTAGGGTTAGTACATAACCCAGGTCAGGGATGTTACAAATTATCCACCCCTTATAAGGATTTCGTCCCCGAAATCATTAACAAAACATTTTAAGAGAAAAGAGTAGGGTATTTCCTCCTCATTTCTTCCTCTAGTTCCCATGTAGCTTCTTCAATGCCACGATGATTCTAGAGGACTTTTACAAGACTAATGTCTTTCTTTTTCAACTTCTTGATCCTACTGTCAAGAATCAACATATGTCCTTCAACATAGGATATATCATCGTTCAATTCTACTTCCATAGGCTGTAGAACTGATTCTGTGTCAGGATAACATTTTCTTAGCATGGAAATGTGGAACACTGGGTGTAACTTTTGCAGCTCAGGTGGTAACTCCAGCTTATAAGCTACCTTTCCAACCCGTTCAATGATTGGATAAGGCCCCATAAATCTAGGAGCTAACTTTCCTTTCCTTCCAAATCTAAGAACTCCCTTCCAAGGTGAGACCTTGAGGTACACTTTGTCTCCAACCTGTAATTCTAAAGGTCTACGACGCTTATCAGCATAGGATTTATGCCTATCCTATGCAGTCTTCAACTGTTGTTGTATTATTTTAATCTTCTCAGTGGTCTGCTGCATAAGATCAGGACCCAAAAGTTGATATTCACCAGTTTCATACCAACATAGGGGAGATCTACAATGCCTACCATACAAAGCTTCATAAGGTGCCATGTCTATACTATGTTGATAGCTGTTATTATAGGCAAGCTCTATCAAGCTTAGATGTAGATCCCAACTTCCTGTAAACTGAAGGACACATGCCCTAAGCAAGTCCGCCACGGTTTGTATAGTTCTTTCAGGTTGTCCATCAGTCTGAGGATGAAAGGCTGTACTAAACCCTTAACTGTGTGCCTAAGGCTTTATGAAGTCGCTCCCAAAAATGACTCGTAAACTAGGGACCTCTGTCAGAAACAATGGTAACTGGGACCCCATGCAACCACATTATCTCATCTACATATAACTGTGCCAACTTCTCAGTAGAATAGGTTGTTTTGACAGGTAATAAATGTGCTGTCTTTGTCAACCTATCAACTATTACCCAGATGGAATCATGACCTTTGGCTGTTCTGGGAAACCCAACCACAAAGTCCATGGTTACATGATCCCACTTCCACTGTGGTATAGGTAAAGGCTGCATTATTCCTGCAGGCTTCTGATGTTCAGCTTTAACTTTCTGACACACCGGACACCACATAACAAACTCAACAACATCCTTCTTTGAACCAGGCCACCAATACATATCTTTCAAGTTATGATACATCTTGGTGCTTCTTGGATGCATAAAATACATAGAAGACTGAGCTTCTTCCAGGACTAACTTCCTTAAGTTATCAACATCCGGTACTATCATTCTACCATGATATCAGGACACTTGATCATCTGAATCATGGAAACCATCTCATTTCTCACTACCATACTCTGATCTAATCTGTTGAACTACTGCTTCAGCTTGTTGTGCCTCCTTGATCTGTTGTCTCAGAGTAGGTTTTATGTGCATCTCAGCTAACAACCCAGATAACAATGATACTTTTAACTGTACATTGTCTTGCCTTAAAGTGATAAGCATATCCCTCCTAGAGCACACCAAATAATTTAACTGTGCTCTATCTAGGGCTGGTGTTGCTGATTTCCTACTTAAAGCATCAGCAACCACATTGGCCTTCCCTGGATGATAATCAATTGTACAATCATAGTCCTGGATTAACTCCATCTAGCGGTGTTGCCTCATGTTAAGCTCATGTTGAGAGAAGATATACTTTAGGTTTTTGTGGTCTGTGAAAATCTGGAATGTCTCTCCATAAAGATAATGTCTCCAGATCTTCAAGGCATGGACAACGACAGCTAGTTCTAGATCGTGTGTTGGATAATTCTCCTCATGTTTCTTAAGCTATCAGGAAGCAAAAGAAATCACTTGTTTATCCTGCATTAACACACATCCTAGTCCATTCTTAGAGGCATCACAGAAAACTATATATCCTTTCCCTTGCTCAGGTAATACCAGCAATGGTGCACTAGTCAACCTCTCTTTCAATAGCTGGAATGATTGCTGACACTTGTCATTCCAAGCAAAAGGAACATACTTCCTGGTCAACTTAGTCAAGGGTAAAGCTATGGAACTGAAGTTCTTAATGAACCTCCTATAATAGCCTGCCAACCCTAAGAAACTATGAATCTCTGTCGGTGTCTTCGGTTGTTCCCATTACAGGAAAAATTCTACCTTTTTTAGGGTCAACACGAGTACCTGAAGAAGATATTATGTGTCCAAGAAAAGAAACTTCTAGTAACCAAAACTCACACTTGCTAAACTTAGCATATAACTCATTCTCTCTTAGCAAAGTTAGAGCCTGATGAAGATGCTGCTCATGCTGTTGAGCATCTCTACTATAGATCAGTATGTCATCTATAAAGACGACTACACACTAATCGAGAAAAGGTCAAAAGATTCTATTCATGAGTTCCATAAATGCAGCTGGTGCATTAGTTAGTTCAAACGACATAACTGTGAACTCATAGTGACCATACCTTGTCCTAAAAGCAGACTTAGGTATGTCACCTTCCTTAATACACAGCTGATGATATCCTGACCTCAGATCTATCTTTCAGAAGACAGTTTCACCACACAACTGATCAAAGAGATCATCAATCCTTGGCAAAGGAATCTTATTCTTTATTGTTACTTTATTTAATTGCCTATAATCAATGCATAACCGCATCGATCCATCCTTCTTTTTAACAAAGAGGACTGGAGCACCCCAGGGTGAAGTGCTTGGTCAGATGAAACCCTTCTCAAGCAACTCTTGTAGTTGTTTCTTGAGTTCTGCCATCTCAACAGGCACCATCCTATACGGTGTTTGTGCTATTGGTTGTGTTCCCGAGGCTAGATTAATTTCAAAATCAATCTCTCGAGGTGGAGGAACACCTGGAAGTTCTTTAGGAAATACATCTTCAAATTCCCTAACTGCAGGAACTTCAGCAGGATTAGAACTCTCCATAGTGATATCTACCACATGGGCCAAGAATGCAAAGAATCCTTGCCTCATTAGCTTCTCATCTACCATAGCTGACACAAGACAGATTGGAAGGATCTTTCTATCCCCTTGAAAGATCCATGTGTCACTATCATCTGTGAACACAGCCTGCTTGGACTCACAATCCAAGACAACCTTATATCTTCTAAGGTATCCATACCAAGGATTATATTAAACCCATGCATCTCAAGTGGTATAAGATCCACTTGAATGCAATGCTCAGAAAAGAAAAGAATGCAGGGAGAGCACACCTCCCGCAACACAGCAGATCCCATCAAAGGAGTTTCTAACAACAAACTATCTGCTCTATGATTGATAGTCATGTTGCAGTCAAGAATCACTCTTCAAGTGATAAAGGAATGTGTAGCACCTGGATCAATTAAAACAGATACGATACAGGATGTAGACATATCAGAATAAAAGAGTTTCATCTGACCTGTCACAATCGAGGGTTAATCACTGCATCAGGTGGATTCATCGCGTAGAATCTCGCCGTCGCATGTGGTTGATTCGGTGCTCGATGACTGGGTGTCGATGATCCAGCTTGGGACACTTGTCTACATCCTCTAACTCCACCTGGAAACTATCTCCTTTGAGAACCTGCTGACTCTGCCTTTGAGGTTGAGTCACACTTGCCTATCTGGCTCTGCAATCCTTCATCAGATGCCCCACTTTTCCACATATGAAATAGCTTCTGATCCCCTGTTGTGGTCTGGATGGTCCTGTAACTGACACAGATGCTGAGCTGTGAGCTCCTTCTAGTGGTAAACTTCGTCCTCTACCCCTATTTGACATCCACTGCATCTGGGTACTGAATCTAGGTGGTGGTGTAGGCACAGAAAACCTTGGTTTCTTGAAACCCTTGGATGAGGACCCTTGGAACTGGGGGTACACCTTCTTGTTCCTGGTCTGTCGTTTCTCCGTCACGGACCTCTCTATTCTTCTGACAGACTCCACAAAAGTAGCAAATCTTTCCCTGTTCTTCAGAGCAGATACAGGGGTGGTCAACTCAGTGTTTAATCCCTTCTCAAAACATCGTATCCTCTCTTCATCTGTGGTTTCCATATGCAGACAAAACTGTAAAAGCTCCATGAACTTAGCCTCCTACTCGCTAATGTTCATTGGTCCTTGTATTAACCTCTCAAACTGAGAGATTTTCTCATCCAGGAACGTCTTAGAAAAGTATCTGTTAACAAATTCCCGTCGGAAAACCTCCCATTCAATCTCCACGCCTGGCCTTTTCCCTTCCTCTATGGTCCACCAGTGACCATCACTCCCTTTGAGAAGGTACACAACATGTCTAACCTTCTCAGCTTCTGGGATTTTTAGGATTCTAAAGGCCTTCTCTAACTCTGTTAACCACATGTCAGCATTTGTTGGGTCAGCTGTCCCAGCATATTCCGTAGCTCCAACCCTACGCAATCATTCAAACGTCTTGCCGGCTCCTTGTCCTTCTTGATGGGAAAGTTCCCTAGGTGCGGGTATGGGCATTGTATCAGTCATATGTGTCATTGTAGCTATAAACTGCCCAAACATAGCATGGAAGGTGAGATTCCCCATGTCAGCTTGATCGAACTGGGGTGGTTCAGGCACAACCTCCTCCCTTCCTTGGTCTCTTGCACCTCCTCCTGGTGCAGCGACACTACTTTCAACAACATGTTCATCATGCGATCCAGACATCTTTAGTTTTCTCTTCTCCTCCTATATGAGCAGAAGACACTATCAGATAGACTGGAAGACACTAGAACAGACTCAACAACCCTAGTCCTATGTCTCTGTAGACTCAGTAAACCTAGAGTTCTGATACCACTAAATTGTGGCATCCAACTTGTGAAAACATGATTAACTAATGCGGAAGCGATTTATTAGCTGTGGAATTACTGAAAATCACTAAAAATTTAAAACTTTTTGCAAAGAAATCCAAAAACTGTAAAACTCTATCATAAATAACCAAAGTAAGTTATATACATGCTGATTCATCAGTACATCTCTGTATCATCTCATCTCGAGAGTCATAACATTGACTGCCTAGTTAAACTGTACATAAGCTGTATACAAAAATCTCTAGGCATCAAGCCAAAATCTCAGATCTATATCAAACCATAGACTGACTCCTAGGACCTGAGAGTATAGAGACGACACATATGACTCTCTCTATATATAAGACTTGACAAACAATGTCTCCACCTGAGGATCACTGCTGTCCTTGCTGTTGTTGTTGCTGCTGCAGTGGTTGCTGTTGCTTCTCACCCACTAAAGGGTTTCTTCTTCCTCGACGTCTACCTAAAATGTTGAATCCCACGGGGGTGAGACAATTGAAAATTGTCCCAGCGAGAGATATAACTATCTGCCAGAAACATTGTTATTGCTGATAATAGAATAACACTGAGCAGTAGAATTATAAATATTCAACAGCAGGTAAATCATTGATTGAGCTAAGTAGAGCAATATTCTCTTTGCAATCATTTCAATTATAGCTTGATTAAGTAGCAAGTCATTCATCCAATAAGGAATATGATAGACAATATATCATCAATCATTGATTCTCATAATTCAACCCTAAGCAAATATGCTACACGGCTGATTACATTTTACAATCATATTTATGCCCTGAGGAGATGAGGTATACCGCTCATACTCCAATCGACCATTGCGAAATCGAAATCGGTACCATACATAGGTCATGAGAAGAGCCGGATTTCTATGACCTCATCTTCCTCAGTCAGTGTGAGGAACAACATGCATGACATCTCGTGTCTCTTCCAATAGCTTTCCAGGGTATACTGGCAACTTCGCTATTAGAGTTACAGTGGCATGCTGTACTCTCTTCGCAATCGAGAGATTTCTTATTTATCTCACATCGATTCGACATTAACATCATCATCAGGAGATTAGTGATACATCATCCCGACATATACATATAATGAAGGATTGAGAGATTTAGTGTTTATCTCACATCAATTCCTCCATTAGGGCGTAAGGATATTCACGCCCATTACCCCCACACACTCAAAAGTATTCTCTCCAGGAGTTCCCTTAGGAAAACCTATTTCACCATCACCTAACTGCTGACGATGATGGATCTATGGTCAGGGATCTATATGATATCATTTCACTTGATTAATTAAATACATTACAACATTCTTTTAGCATCAGGCATGTTCTCAAACATAAACCATTATAACAATAGCTATAAAGAATGAGTACTAATTCCATCAGGTTCATTTCACAGCTTATTAACATTGGGAACTTAATCCCTTATCATCTCATCATCATGATTCAAGAATATGGGTGTTCAAACCCTGAGATCATCAAAATTCTTGTTACAACTTTAACATGTAACTTATTGCCATCAAGTCATCTGTCAATGTAAACATGATAATTGCAATGTAGGTATTTCACATGGCTCTTACAACCTATTAATCTCTTTTGTTACCTTTCACTAGGCAACATAGCATATCATTGCTTATAAAGCTTATAAAATACTTTCAAAAAACAAAGCAACATAGCTAATACCTGGCTATGTTCAATATCTCATAAAACTTGTATGATTAGTACAGATGATAACAGATACATCAATTTCCTATCAGTACAATGTAAAACAATTATGACATCATTGTTCAAGGGTTATACCACAATGCCCTTGCTAGGGTTAGGGTTTCCCTTTTCATTTCGATTAGGATTGATCATCCCCTCAGCTCAATTAGGATTAATGACTCATCACTTCATTGTCCAACCTTAGAGCTCTCATGCTATATAATATAACCCAGAATTAGGGTTAGACATTCTTATTTACCTTATTAGGAATTAGGGTTTACTATTCACATTGCATCACCCTTGATTAGGGTTTAAGTTCAATAACCCACAATTAGGGTTTACTATTCATATCACATCAACCTAGATTAGGGTTTACTATTCACATTGCATCACCCTAGATTAGGGTTTACTATTCATTCCAAGTAGGAGTGAGCATCAAGGTACCTTAAATTAAGGTTTATCATGTCATCACTATGAATTAAGATCATATCATCATCATGTGTTATGATTTTACCTATCAATGTCCTCAATTAGGGTTATGATTCATTAACCATCATACTTAGGGTTTCATGATCTCACTATTAAGGATCATACCCTATATAGGCATTCATTCATATTAGAAGTCCACTACATGATTATCATTCATGTAGGAAGTCTTCTTTCTCTCATCCTCTATAGGATGATGTTTGTTCAACCTTGATTAGGATAAGTCAACTCAACCTTGAAGAAGAATTGACATCATGGATTATGTCATTATGACCATGATCATTAAAGCTTATTCATTCAAAGGGTAATAATCACCTTATCTCACTAAGATTCAATTACTATAATCATCTTTGATTACATCTTGTATTGATCATTTAATCAATTTGTCCCTTAACCACTTTAAGTACCCATGCGGTTTTGGTTAATTATCCACCAAACGGTTTTGGCCTTATAGACCCTAAACGTTCTTGAACAAATAAGACCTCAAACGGTCTTGAGCAACCAATGAAACCGTTTTCTAAAGTCCACCTTGAAACCATTTGGTAAAGTAGGTGGTGAAGATCGTTTGACCAAAGTTGACTTTTGAAACCGCATGAACTCAATCGGTTTGGAAACCGCATGAACCTAAACGGTTTGGAATCGTTTGGTCCCAAACGGTCTTGGGACCGTTTGTACTCAAATGGTCTTGAGACCGTTTGGTCCAAACCTCCTCAAAACCGCAAGGACCAAAAAGGGTCCCAACCACTCCAATTAAATTAGGGTTTCCAATGTTGGTTTCTTCAACCATTGAATCTATGGAACTACTCATCAATTGGGCCTATCACCATGCTTAAATTGAGTTAATTAGGTCATACTTAAACTGATTTGACCTTCAATTAACCCTCAATTGATCACCAATTAGGGTTGAATCAATTGTATTAGGGTTTGGAATCAATGATCCTTCAACATTAATCAATGTGAGATTGGTAACTTTGAAACCATTGAACCTTCATCCAAATTGAACATGACCTGACCCCAAACGGTCTTGAAGTCGTTTGGATGACCTCCAAACGGTATTGAGGTCATTTGGATGACCTCCAAATGGTCTTGAGACCGTTTGCCCATGTCCACATCAAAATCCAAGTCAACCAATTAGGGTTTGGTTCATTGGATTGCTCACCAAATCAGCAATTGATTACTCTTCAACTCAATACCTTTAGATCTCCAAACACCTAACCATAGTCAACCCTAGACCTACAAACGGTCTTGGGTGACCACCAAACGGTCTTGGGATTGTTTGGATGACCTCCAAACGGTCTTGAGTCCGTTTTCCCATCACATCATCATTAACCATGTCTTTCAATTAAAGTTTGGATCCTAGGATTGGTCACCAAGTCAGCAATTGATTGTACTTCAACTTAATGTCTTTGGACCTTCAATTGCTCAACCATACCTAAACCTAGACCTCCAAACGGTCTTGAGTGACCCCCAAACGGTCTTGAGATCGTTTGGGTGATCCCCAAATGGTTTTGAAACCGTTTGGGTTAATCAACCCAAAACATCAACTTATTCAATTGCAAAATCAGCACTTAGCTGATTAGGGTTAACACCATATGTTTGGTCCTTCAAACACTTAACCATATCCAACCCTAGACCTCCAAATGGTCTTAGGTGACCCCCAAACAGTCTTGAGACTGTTTGGGTGATCCCAAATGGTTTTGAAACCGTTTGAGTCAATCAACCCAAGTTTCAAACTCAAACACTTATGAAATCAACACTCAACCCGATTAGGGTTTTGGTGATTGTTGGACCTTCAACTCATGAACAAATTGGAACTTGTCAATTATATTTAGTGGATCAATAACCAACATTTTAGAAAAAAAAATCCCAAATGGTCAACCCTGGTCAACACCTACAAACGGTCTGAAACCGTTTGCCCTCATGCGGTTTGGTGAAACTGTTTCATCCCAAACGGTTTGAAACCGTTTGCTCCCAAACAGTTTGGGAAACCTTTTGAGCAACTTATGCAAACCGTTTGACCTAATAATTTTCTTTGGAAATGTGTCAATATTATGTAATCATCATCCTACTTCGTGCATCCAAGAACAACAACCATTTTTCATGGAAATTGCAGCAACACATCAAAAGAGTTCGAAATAGAAGAAATAACCAACAAATCATAGAGAACTTGATGCAATATCAATGTTTAAGGGTTAAAGTTATAAAACCCGCCTCAAAACTGATCTCCAAGCTCCAAGCTCCACGGCTCTAATGGTGGATGGAGTTCCATCAACTGCCTAAGGTCCGTTCTTGAGCTATTGGATGAAAAAGATGGCTAGAATTGGAAATCGGGTGAAGAAAACCAAGAATTAAGCATTGCTTTAGGGTTTTCACCATGAATCCGAGGTAGAAGATGATCATAACCTTACCAACAGGTTGTGTTCGTCTTTCTCCTGCTCCTGAGCTCTTCCTTGGTCGGCCAAAGCAAAGTGATAAGAGAAAAACTAAGGAAAGGTCCTTATGTGTATTGAAAAAAGAACATGTATAAGGGATTTTCAAGGAAAGAGAAAATGGATTATTTTCCTTAAATCCCAAAATAATTTGCATCAAACTCCCCTCCATTTCTTGGCCACGAATCCATATTCATTTTCTTGTAAAAATCCATCATTATCCAAGAATTAATGGAAAAGGAACTAAGCACCTTAAAGAGTTTTATATTAATTTCCATCCTTTTAGTGGATATTATTTTTTATTATCTTAATGTGAGTGGCTTCCACTCAACCAAGATATTTTTGTGCCATAGAAAGGCACAAGATCGTACAACACTATTTCAAACAAATCCTTCAACTTTTGGTTGAAGGGCTCTCAATTAATTTATTTCTTTTTGCATAAATTAAACTAAAGTTCCATATATGCTTAAATCTTGATTATTTTAATGTCAATATTCTCTCTCCTCCAAGATAACTCAAATGAGGCACCCCTCTCATTTTCTTTGCTCTACTTGATGCCAAGAAACATGAGAGACCCTTTATAGGTGATATATTGCATATTGAACCCTAGGTGTTGGGTAAATTGCACATTACACCAAAACTGGGTTTTAATGCACAAGGTTTGCTCTACAAGCTTTATCTTGATGCCCAAGCTTGTGGAAACCATACCACTAAATCATATTCATTATTATGATGTCTAAACATCAGGGGAACATCTTACCATGTGTAATTTGCAAGTTAACCCCTCAACTTGGGTAATTTGCACTTTAGTCCAAAAATTAACAAAACAATCTTTCAACATTACTCAAAAGGGACAGAAATTGAAATATAAGTTCCTCAAGAGCCTTAATTACTTTTCAAAAGATAAGAGAAATAATCTAATCATCTTTATTAAACAAAACACATAGGGTTAGTACATAACCCAGGTCAGGAATGTTACACCGCCTACCTTAATAATTGGTTATGGACGTTGGTGTTGGTCTAGTAATAACTTAATTGTTTTGGGTCTTGACTTGCTAGAAGGTTTTACATTGAAATATTCCAAATTTATATGTGAGGGCTATATATTTGAACAAAATAGTAGGAGCGATAATTAATTGAAGGCCAAAATAATATCATTAATATTATTAGATAAAATAAATAAAGGGTTTTGACAAAAAAATGCAAAATTTCTTTTGTCGAATCCAATGGAAAACACAAATGTGTTTTCTTTGGGATCGGTCCTTAAGAAGGACAAGCTAAAAGGGAACAACTTTCATGACTGGTTTCAAACATTGAGAATCATTCTCACTTGAGAATGGAAGCTCTGAGTCCTGGAGATACCAGAGCCAGCTAAACCCGCTCCCACTGCTCCTAAGGTTGATAGGGATACTTACAAGAAGCATTTTGAAGATGTCATGTATGTCAAGTGCATGATGATGTTCTCATGAATTATGAGTTGTAGAGATGGCATGAGAACAAGGATGTTATTGAGATGGTAACACATCTTGAGAATGTGTACCAAGATCAGGCAAGACAAGAGAGATATGATGCCTCTAAGGTGTTGTTCAAGTGCAACATGGAAGAAGAAGATTCAGTAGGTCCCCATACACTTAAGTTGATTGGGTATGTGGAGAACCTTGTTAGACTAGGATTTCCCTTAGGCCAAGAGTTGGTCACAGAGTTGTTAGGCTACCCAAAATGGTTGAGGCTACACAAACTCCCTCTGGAGAGGTGATTGATAGACTGAATGAGCATCGTCGCCATCTTCCCAAAAAAACTAGATCTTGAAGGAGAAGAACAATGAAATCCAAACAGTTCATATAGGGACTCCTAAGGACTAGTTCAACATCTATTGTGTGCAACCAATAAAGTCTACATCTCCTCTCAATCATATGAATATTACTTTTAAGGAGGGTCGTATCATCTTCCCTATAGCCGAAGCCATTGAGTATGTTGCATGATGAAGGTACTGCTTAGATAGCTATTTTGTAGATTTTATCACTAATATGCATCTTCTGCATCAACATATTCTTAAGATTTGTGTTCTCAATAGAATAGTAGAAGCCACACATAAAAGAAATGGCATATTTGTTTTAAGACTCTCGAATCTAGCAGACATGGATTATGCGCTTGAACGAGGTACATGGATTGTTATACAAAATTCAATTATACTTTTGATATGGTGCCCCGGTCTTCCCCTTTCCAGGATCGGATTGAAAATGTTTTGATATGGATTAGACTATATGAAATGCCTCTTACACTATGGGATATTAACATGTTTATACATATTGGTTCTTATTTAGGTATTTCTTTGTGTCCATATAGATCTAGTGTACTCAACTTGAATTCACTCATATTCAAATCTTGATAGACTCTACCTCAATTTTCCCTATTTATATGGGTTTGTAAAGTGATGAAGGTGATACTCATGAAATCACTATTATATATGAATGAATTATGTCTACATGTTAGAGATGCATCTTATTCGGACAAGCAGGGTACATTTGCCCTATTATGATTGCATATTCAATAAGGCCATGATCTAAAGACATTGAGATATATTCTTATGAGCATGCAATGAAGGTTAATCCTCAGTCTTCTATGAGCTCTAGTTCTAGTAATATCCCTTTGATCGATGAGTTAAAAGTTTCATCAATTAGATTGGTGCCTTCTACTCCAGTACAAGTGTTTGACTACATGCCTTCTCCTATTGAGAACTCTAATGAAGAAGTCCCTAATATGGTTTTCAATGATAAATATCCACCTATTGTTGTTACAAAAATTATCTTGAGTAAATCTCATAGAGTGACAAACTCAATTTTTTCACCTCTAAATAGAAGCCCTAGAAATCATGATTCTCTTGAGAAATTTCTGACTGATAGCTCAATTGCTCATGTATCCAAATGATTAATTGTAAAATTTCATCTTAGAATGCCATAGCCCTCACTAAGAAGATTAGGGGTGTCCAATTGGAAGTTAGAAGATATGACAGTTAGACTGTCATTCTTTTGGAAACTATAGTTAGAAGGAAGATGTTCTCTACTATTATATCTAAATATTTCTCAGAGTATAATGTTATTTCTAATATTGAATCTCATGTCCTTGGGAGGATTATTGTGATATGGAAAGCTAATGCTTGTAATGCCGTTAAAATGTATGAAATGGATGAACATATCTTACTACATATTACTGTCGATGATCATAATTTCTTGGTTTTTGTTATATATGGTCATAATGATGACTATGATAGAACCAAACTCTAGATTCTCTTACTTAGATCAATAATCACTATGATAAATCATGGGTTATTCTTGGAGATTTCAATGATGTTAGAAAAGAAAGGGAAAGAGTAGGTAAACTCCCTGCTACTAGGAAATATATGGAAGAGTTTAACTCTTTTATGTTCAATTGTGGAATGTTTGAACTAGACCTTAAAGGCCCCTACTTTACTTTGGACAATCACCAAGTTGGAGATCATTTTATTACTTCTAAAATTGACAGTGTTGTATACTCCACTTCCATGATGAATTTTGAGAATTTATCTGGTGATATGGTTTATAACACCACTAGTGATCAAAGACATATTGACTTTATTATTGGGTATCCTATAATCACTAGGTCCCTTTTCAAATCCGTAAATGCCTAGATTTTCAAGGAAAGTCTTACTGCTATTGTCAATGATTGTTGGAAATTAGAAGTAGAACTAACCTAAAATTTTGGAAAAAATTGGGGTGGGAAATTTTAATGATGAAGTCAAAGTTCTGATGTATAAAGATCTATGTGCCCAAATTGAAACATACCTTGATCCTTAGAATTTTGTGCTACAACAAAAGGATCATGATCTCAAGATGCACTAAAGTGCTGCAGAGAAAGCTGAAGGAAGCTTTTTGAGGCAAAAATTGAGAATCTAGTGGTTAAAGAAATAGGATCAACATTAAGAATTTTTCTATGCATCCTTAAAAAATAGATGCCAAAAAAACTCTATAAGAGCTCTCAAAATTGATAATACTATGCAGTACAATTAACATGTTGTCAAAAATTTTGTGCTTGATTTCTATTCCAAACTTTTAAATAATGATTATTCTAGTCCTTCTATTAGCTCTATAAAGTGGACAGGTCCAAGGATTTCTAATGAGCAAAGGCTCTCTCTTATATATAAAGTATCTCAAAAGGATATTTATGGCACAATATACAGTCTCAACCCAGACAGAGCCTCGAGACTGATGGTTTCAATGTAGGGAAATATTGTGGTAGAGCAGGAAGCAAAAAAAATTAACTGTTATATTCCTCTTATATCAGTAGATCATGTCCATAGCTATATAATGGGAAGGATGGTTTCGAGGATATACCTAGTCCTGGAGCAAGTCCAGCAGTAGTCTCCTCGTCATAGTATGCACCTTTCTCCAATTATCACTCAAACAATGTATGTAGCAGCTTCTAGATGATCATCATGGATGGAAGCTTGATGTTCTCCTACTAGCGGCAGGCAACAACCTCCACCCTCTATGGTAGTACAGTTCAAGAATAATAGACAGGAAGGATATGTCTATCCGTGTTTGTGTACTACCACCAACTTGATATCCCATAATTGTTCTTCCTTACTATCCCTCCCTTAATTGGGTAGGACTTACTTGAGTTTTCTTAGTTACCATAACCAAAGAAGACAAAAATTGTCGGAGGCAATTGAGTTATGTCTCTAGGAAGCCCCCATTAGCCCTATATTTATAGGAGGGTTAGGGTCAGGGTTCCCAGGCTATGTGGGAGTGGAAGGGACTGGGATTTCATGAATTTTTTCAACCTACATGTAGCAAAATGATCAGTTCAACCGTTGAACCAATCGTTTCATTGTATTTCCATATTGCAATTGTATTGGCAATTATAATTCAATGAACACACAACATGATGTCAGCACTAATCCATGATGCAATCAAATTGATCCATGAACTCGTCATTTGACGACCTTGAGCTGATTGGTTTACTGGGTGAATTGATCAATTCATGCCCTAGTTCATCTAGAATTCAGTCAATGCAATTTCCAATCAACCTAACACTCCAACCAATCAGTTGAACAGTTGAACTGGTCAGTTCAAAGTCCAGTCAGTCAATTGTTGTTTAAACTGAATACCTAAACACTTTAGTAAATAAAACTCCTATTCCAAGTGTATCCTATTTGTGTGACACTATAGGTTCAAAGTTACTTTGGCAGTGAATTTCCATAACTAGTTTATGATATTACAACCAAATAGCAGTATCTAGCAACACATCACTACTACCCAAGTAAATCAAAATTTCAAGATCAACTTCAACCTACAATTTGTGATTGGTGGCATGATGTTTGTATAGTTCCTTTGTCACTGATATCCAGATAAAACTCGAGGCATGTAATTTTCATCCTCTTCAACATTCAATCTATATTCCTTGAACTAGAGCAGACTATCTGAGATATATGTAAGTTTAATATCACATATTGACTCACATGTGCATGGCCATGAATTTCTCGGTCTCACTTATCAAGTGGATAGGATATCATACTCCTATAGGAGGGACTAATCCCATATACATCACTCACAATCATCCCCATGTGTCACAGTGCATCCAACCATCACCTTTATGGAAACCCTTATTCAAGGTCATGGTGGACGGTGTCAAAATACACTGAACGACATGTAACGAGTGTAGTGGTTTTGGGTCTAAGAACCACAATCACCACAAACACTATCAGATAATATTTTTGTAATGAATCCACCTCTCGACAACCCCCAATTAAGGAAGGCCATGAATCTAGAGTTGTTATCCCAGATAGGATCATATGGTTTTGCAAATAATAAAATTTTTTAATAATTCTACCACAACTAAGCATAAAGTAGGATAAAAAATTCTTTTCACATACTGTAAGGACCTTGTCATGGGTTTTGGGACAACCCTAGAAGCTTTGCCTAATTGAGATGATTAGAACCTTGTCTTAATCTTTTAAAAAGTAATTAAGACTGAAGGAGAGCTCAAGTTTCAAGTTTGAGCCTATTTGAAGGCTGGTTGAGCTATATATGATAGTTTTGGTGAAAATTGAAAAGTACCTAGAATATGGGATTGATGTGCAATTTACCACCTCTAGAGTGTCCCTTCACTCTCTTAGCATCACCTATAAGAGAGATAAAGGAGGGGGCACCTTGTTTGAGTCTCTATTGAGTAATAACACCCTTGGTGATGAAAGAACCAAAGAATGTTGAGTATCTTGAACAATAGATGAGGTTGTGTTGAGTTATGTAGAGTATATGGGAGTTCCTATCAGTTTAGAAACTATAGAGGAGGTCCCCTATCAGTTTAGAAACTTTTTGGAAGTATTCATATCAGGATAAGTACCTCTGATAGATAAATCCTATCGGATTAGATGCTCCTTGCAAAAGTTGAATCAGTTTGTGCATAAGTGATATTGAGTTGTGATATCTTATCAAGAAAGATACCCAATGGCTGATATCTCACCCTTGAATTATCCACAAGAGTTCTTCATGAAAATATAATCATGGTTGCATGGTGCCACCCTGCATTGACACGTGTCACCTAAGTGCATATGGTGATGACACCTTACTCACATTCTCTTCTGTGAGCCTCAACTATATAAGCCCCTCTTCTCACAAACAAGTAAACCTTTTGACTTCTTTACCATCTCCTTGGTGGATGACCCTAGGAGCTCAATATAAATAGGAAGTTCAAGCATCTTTCCTAAGGTGAAACTATGATCATCTTCAAACTTGGATGTACTATGCTTCTCGGGTCATGGTTCCTTTCTTTCTTTTCTTCTTCACCAAGTTCCTAATTATGGTATATTCTTTCAGATAGAGGTATTATCAAAAAATTCTTGGACTTTTGATAAGTCATCTTCAACATTGGGAACGTGGATCTTTGAAGCTTGAAGATCTAGTGGTGATTTTGAGGTGGGGGTTATATAACTTGAACTCTACTTTATTATTATTCACCTTCTATCATGCACTACTTGATGATTCCTTTTTAATTACGACTTTCCTAGATTGAATGATGGCTATATGAGATATAAAGGATATATGGGGATGTTATCCATGAACTAGGGTGTCAGGGAATAGAGGGTTAAAGCTTGAATATGACAAACGCGACACATACATTATGTTGTGGGTGGTCGTCATGACTTGTGGTCCCTAAATAGATATGATTGTTAAATCATCATGACGTAGAAGACCTAGACTGATATGCTTGAAACCTTAGAACAATATGCCTTGAGGGTACTAGACTATCCTGACTAGAAGGATGTCTTACAAGATGGAGTATCAAACCATGATGCCTTGGTTGAGTAAGAGGGTGAAATGACAAACCCTAACCCTAGAAACCCGATACACCCTTAAAATGATACACTAGGAGTCCTAATTCCTTATCCGTTTGTTACATGCAAAGGAACATTGTTCTTGCAGTTGTCTAGCTTGTCACCTAAGGCTAAAGATGAGGACAAGATGATATCTTGAAGATGAGAAGAGATATGTAGTCAACCTGATATGCCTTAAACTCCAACAACCCATCACACTTCAAGTAGTGTTACTCATTACACTTCAAATGGTGTTTCCCGTCACACCCTTAAAGTGGGGCTAAACTGACACACCTAGGTTGACACAACATGTAGAAGTGTGGTAAACACACTCCTTAAAATCATGGCTAAGACACCAAGTAATGGTGAGGCTGCTACCTTGATAGATAAAAGGATATAGGGTATTGATGATGTTTAACCCTATACAATTGAAACCCTAGAACCCGATATGCATCAAACCCTAGAGGATGATACCCCTTAGTGATAGCTAGGCCGATACATTAGATGATAGTGAGGCTGACACCCTAGAATATGTTGTGGTTGATACACAAAGTGTCATGACCAATACATGTACCTTGGCCGACACAAGTAGATGTGTCTAGGACGACACAAGAATCAGTCTGTAGGCCGATACACCTTGATGAGTGTTGGCTAATACACCTTGAATCTAATCAATTGATACATAATGAAGTAATGAGATCCATGCACTCTAATAAGTGTAGGTTGATAAACCCTAAAGAAGATTAAATCAATGTAATAAGTATGTTGAAATTAATATCCTAGTAAGGATGAAAGAGAAACCTATACTACACATATGAGAAAGGTAATACTTCATATTGATATTCAATTAATGATAATTGATGAGAGTAATTAAGTATGCTTGAATATTTATGGTAATAATATAAGCTCTTATGATGTGAAGTAGGGTTTGGTTGCTAAATATATATTTGAAAACCCTAATCATCTTAAGGGGAAACCCTAACCCTAACTATGAGAGGTGACATTAATTACTTGATATTGTTTTTACCATTATATCCTAACCATGCAAGTATTATGAGATGATGAGGATAGCCAGGTATGAGCTATGATGATTTAGCATGATATAGATCACATAAGGTCCTGAGAGCCATGTGAAATACTTGTACAACATATAGCATAGGTTTGATGACCTAGACATGATTGTTGCCTAATAAGAGGTGACACTGTTCAATAATGAATTGTTGCTTGATAAGAGGTGACACTGTTCAATAATGAACTAAGCATTTGATACCCAAAACATATGATCATGATATTGATAATGTTAAAGGGATGCGATTTCTTAGTAAAATTTTTAAGAGATTAAGGTATCAGGATAAGGGTAACAAGATGTGTTCCATTTGATACAGGATTCCTTGAAAAACATATTCCACCTTTCTGTGTAGCATTTATTTATAATTCATGCTTGTAGTTTGATTGATGCTAAAAGATGTTGTAATGCACTTAATTTATCAAGTGAAACTAAAAATGTAGTTTGCCCAAGACATAGATCCATTTAGTGTCAAAACTTGTTGGATGGTGAAATGAGTTTTACTTAGAGTGCATACTTTTGAATATGCAAGGCTCTAAGATGAGTATTTCCTTTCTTCCTTCAGACCTCAGGATTGGCTATAGGCCATACCCTGGAAAGAGTGTGGTTGTAGTCCTTAGCTCAAATGCAACATCGAGATTGGAAGTAAATCCATACCCTAAAAGGAGTATGGCTGCATGTCATGACTGTATGTATGTGTATATATATACATACATATATATATATATACATATATATATATATATTGAAAAACCACTAGATGGGGGTGAATAGGGTTTTATGGATATTTTAAAATAATTTAACTCAAAGCAAGCAACCACAAAAATATTGGACAAGGGGACAAGGATTTAGAGTGGTTCCAACCTTAGCAAATACTAAGGCAGTCAATCCACTACCCGGTTGCTTACCCAACCGGGATTTTGAAAGTATTTAATTTTATTACCTCACAAGGATTTTACATAAAATTACAATACTTTCACCAAACCCTTCGGACAACCTTCACCTAGAAGTAGTCTCACCAACCTCGAAGCAGCCTTCCTTAAAGTAACCTCAAGCTCCCCTTGAAGTAGCCTTCCTCTTGAAGTAGCTTCCCATTGAGACAACCTTCTTGAAGTAGTCCAAAGTCCACCTTCTCCACCTGAGAAGTCAAACCCTCTCCAATCCGCAGCCTCCAACCCTAGGAGTAGCAAGGAGAATACAAAAGATATAAAGGAACAAGAAGGAAAAAATAGAAATTACAATACCGTTGTAGCACAAGGCTTGATTTCCTATATCAAGCATTTTGATCTCCTAACCAATGTATATGAAAGTGTTAGTGCTATGGGTAGGAGATGCTAGCCTATAGGACACGAAATTGGAGCAATGGGAATAAATAGCCAATGTTGGAATTGCTCTATTTCTCACAAGAATGATTAGCCAATTGCAAGTATATGCTCAAGTGTTGCACAAGTGTGTGTTAGGGTGTCCTAAGGCTTGTCCTATTTATAGGAATGGCCTATGGATGCTTAAGGATGTTCTAGACACTTTCTAGGGGGTTCTAAATGCTCAACTAGCCGTTAGGTATCCATTAGTTGCACTAACAATGACTAGTTAATTAATCCTAAAAATTGCAGACAGAGACATTCTCAGTCGAAGACTTGTCGACCGGGAGTCCTTCTCAGTCGAAGACTTGTCGACCGAGGGACTGTCTGGAGCAAGTGTGTATAACATTCTGATCCAACTCCCAACTACCTTGTCTGCTGTGTCTAATGACTACCTGGGTCATTCTCGGTCGAAGAGTTTATCGATCGAGAGTGTCTCGGTCGAGAATGTTGTCGACCGAGATTAACCCTATTTCAATGTTTTAAACTAAGTACCAAGTGTATATATGAGTGTGAAGGTGTGACACTATTTTAAGGGATGACCTATCTAAGTGTTGTGATTGGCTAGGGAAGATCTAACGCTTGATTTACATGATGTCTAAGTACTTTGTACATTATATACTTGTACAAGTTTTTACATTTGATTACATTCATGACTTAAGGCAATTTTAGCATATAGATCTTCCAAGTAGTTTGTCATCCACCTAATTCCTGCAACACTCAAGTAGCACGTTAGATCCACAAGAATGAAATGTTTGCCATCATCAAAACAAAGGGATTATAATAATGTCCAATTTAGCCAACAATCTCCCCCTTTTTGAAGATGGCAAATATTTCCTAAATATAAAATGAGGAAATATAAATCATATGAGTTTCATACATGAAGTTTACCTTTTGTAGCCATTCTTGTTTTGCAAGTGGGTGCTGGCCAAGATATTATGAAACTCATTTTATTTGATGTTTTTGATTTTATATTATTTCTCCCCCTTTGTCATTTCAAAAAGATATCCAAGATAATCATTTAGTATGACTTTTTATTTCTCCCCCTTAATTTTATGCTGTGCTCCCCCTTAAAGAGATATTTAATTTAAAATCAAGGGATTAATGCAAACCAATTATTGTTAAATTTAGCCACAATTTATTTCTCAATCATTTGCAAAGGATGTTAAGCCTTGAAATGATATAGTTCCTTTTAAGTTCATGGCATATGTGTATTGATTTCTCATCCATTTTACAAGGGATGTTAAGCCCTGAAAATGATATGAGAATCCTTTAAGCTTATAGTAGAATGTATCTCTAATCAAATACACGGGATGTTAAGCCCTAATTTGTTTAGAGAATTCCATTAAGAACAATACATATGTCATATTCATGGATATTGTAGATTTCTTTGTTTTCAGAACCAATATTACTTCTAAGGATACTAAGGTCATAACAAACTTAAAATGATGTTTACAAAGTTTTGTAAGCTTCTTAATCTTATAATCAAGATAGTTTGTGTGAGCTCCCCCTTAATCTTATAGTCAAGATGATTTAAGGATTCTAAGGTCACAATCAATATTAGATTATGTTTTCAATATGATAAACACATTTTGAATCAAGATACTAAGATTGAGTGCAGTAAAATGATGTACAAATAAGCATTTTGTCAAGCTTATTTTAGGTCGACCTTGACTTCGACCATAGCATCTCTTGGTCAAACTTGATTTTAACCAAGAGGCAATTTTTGCAGATTTCCCATTTGATCACTTATATGTGAAGTGTAATTTCTGTAGATTTTCAATTTAACATGCATTTATACCATGAAGTTTTACTGTTTTATGCAAAATGGCATCTTCATATGAGCTGAATCACAAAAAAAATATCCATTCATGGTTTGTATATATGGATCAAAGATTATTTTGGACAAACCAATGAAACATAATGATCATGGCACAATGATTATGGTAGAACAGTAGAAGCATATCCACAATACAATTATGAAGATAGAAGCATGTAATTTCATGAAATACAATGACTATGACCACTGAATTTTAATACACATGGTTCTTATATAGATAGACCAAGAAATACTTAGGATAAACCATGTGGACTATGATAAAACAGTAATTTCCATGGTTCATAATTTTCATTTTTAAGCTAAACCATGTGGAGGATAAACTAAAATAATCTCATTCATGGATTTTCAAATTTAAGACAAACCTTATAAATGAACATGCTTAATAAACTTTTTCAATCAATGAATAAAGTATGTTCAATATCAGTCTTCATATAATACTTTTGCAATATGTTTTAAGGATTTCATGTTATACCTTCATTTAACAATTCATGATGCGAAAGATCAATATGTCTTGATTAAAAGATGGTCTCCAAGATTCATTCTGGATTTACATATTAAATCAATTATTAACAACAAATTGATAGCAAACTAGATTATTTAAAACAGGTTCAACAGAACTTGGTTCGGTCGAACTGTTTGTCGACCGAATTTATTTCAGTCGACGTTTTTCTCGATCGATAATGCTGCTGTTTGTACATGTTTTGTCAGATTTATTGCAAACTTGAAAACAATAACCTGCTCGGTCGACTATTTCTCGACCGACCATGTTCTCGGTCAAACAGTGTCTCGACCGAGATTGTTTCTGTACTATTTTTCAGTAATTCATTTTATACGTGAAACATAGATCACTTTCAATTCAATTATGCAATTTAAAAATCAATTTAGTTGAGATAAAACATATAAATATCAAAGTAATATGTAGATCAAATCTCAACTAATTATATTCAAATCTTTAGGTTTTGAGAACCCAAATTAAGACAAATTTCTAAAGATGTGTCTCTGCAGATTTATATAAAATGTGTATCAATTTGTTATCTTATTATTTTAAGTTGAGATACACATGGAGATATACAACTTAGAGTCTTTGGTCATATCTCAACTTAATTATATTAATTTAGTTTGGGGGTTTTGGAACCCATAACAACTTAACATCCTTTTTCTTGTAGAGACACGAGAAGGAATAATGTCTAAGATGTAAACAATAATGGCAACATATAGAATCAACCTCATATCTCTTTCTATGATTTTTTTCTAGGTTGTTCTTGGGTACATATGTATATTTGCCTCTAGGTACATTCATGGATTGACTCTTTGGCACTTGTGTCTTTTTCCAATTAGGTTTTTGATAAGATTTTCCTTTAGGCTTATAACCTAGTCCTCTCCTTCCAACTTGACGATAAGAATCATTTAAGATTTTATCAAGGGTATCATTGTTATTCAAATTACTAATTTTTTTGTTGCAGCTTGACAATCTCATCCATTCTCTTATTGATGTCTAGCTTTGCTTGATCTAGATTCGATAATAAGGAATTTCTTTCTTTCACAATAATATCATAATCTAGACGTGTACACAAAACATGTGGTTTTTGAAGATCATTTACTTGAGTTTGCAAATTTATCTTTTCTAGGGATAGAAGATTGCAATTCACTTCTACTAATTTTAGCTTAATATCATGATCTTCAATAATCTTTTTAAGATCTTCATTGTTAGATGTGAGAGCAAGAAGTTTAGCATGTAACTCATCATTTGCTTTATTATATTTCTTTAATTTCTTCT